>CM065295.1:94521565-95169828 GCA_032871835.1 Dipteronia dyeriana | reverse complement strand
TATATATCAAATAATGCTCCGAAGAGCTTACAAGAATGGTGAAGTAATACAATGAAGTCACTCCGGAGAGCTTACAATGGTTGTCGAATGTAGACCGATATCGGTATATTCTAGGTAAAGGTAACACATACATTGATGATGTCGAGAGATCTCTAAACGAAGCATGTATCTTTTGTCCTTGATTCGAGCTCGATACAATATGCCTTTTACAGGCATATTTATACATGATGACCACCTTGGCGTGCAAGTCCGGGACTCTTCAATTAGTCTTTATTTCTTTATCGAACATGATCCTTCCTTTAATGTAGTTGATCGGCTTGTAGCTATTATCTCGAAGAAGATATGAGTGTTTCCTCTTCGACTCTTCCTTCATAATTCTCTCTCATACGCTATCTGGGATGTAGGAAGATGGTCGCTTTATATTTGTCAAATAGTGGAAACAACGGTGGTCGTGTTCTGATTACAGAATTTAGGCCCTCATCTCCTCTTTTTCTTATCGTCTATATGTTGTATTTGTCTTATTTTTCCCTGCCATCTTTTTACCATGCTTGGCCTTATTTATATTTTGTCCACAAATATCCTGCCACGATCCCATGAATCTGTTCTCTCCTTATCGGGTAGGATTCTTCATTTGAATTTGAACTGTTACTGGATTCGATGATATCGTTGACGAAGATAAGTTTGTTTTCTTTTTGGAATCAAACTCCCGACTTGCGTGTACGTGGGATTAATGTTGTTTGTTACGTAGATTTGATCCTTTGTGTAATCACGACACTTTCTTCATGGAGGTCGCTGAATTAACTAGTTGTTGTCTTATAGAACGAGGTAGATCCATGTTTTGGTTCTATTTAGAGAAGCTTGGGGTAGGCTCGTGGGCACTTACTAGGGGTAGTGTAGATTAGGGAAGATTCTTCTTTGATGCCCAACGGAAACAACGGGCTTCTGGAGAGGTTGGTGGGCTTCTATCTTAGGCTACGAATCAAACCTAACTTCAGAAAGCCTTGGTCTGGAAAGAGCTTACTTTTGTTCGTGTCGGGCTTCGCTTCGAGTGCTTTCTGGGTTCGGTGATCTTTTCTTGCTTTCGAGGGATGGTTTCGGAGCCCTATCTAAGGAGCCGAGGTTCCTGGATAGATGGCCTCGAGAAGCCCGGGTTCCCATGTTCGAGCTTAGGCTCAACCTAGTCGTGCCCAGCTTCATCTCTGATAGCTCCGAAGCCCGGCGGACCTTCCCTGCTCTGGTAGGGTAGCTTTATGGTCTGCCCGGGGTCTCATAAATGTCGAATTTAGGTTTGATTCGGGATAGGAGAGTGGAAAATTTCTCTTTGACTCGTAACCACATTTTACTATTAACAGAAGTCCCCTCTGACTTGAACACTGGAGGTAGAGTTGGGGTTGGAGTCAGATTCCCTATTTATTTGGGAAATTTTCCTTTACAAAGCATTTACTGGAATTTTTCGAATAGAATTTTTCTTATTAACTGCTCAGACGACGTGTCAAACTTGGATTGGTATGCTCCTCAAGGTAAAATCGGTTACGCTATGGCTCCCTTCGTTGTTCAAAGTGATCTTCCCGAGGTTGTCGCCGACTTCATCTCAACCCTAATTTCGATTTAAACTCAAACTCACTACCTCTCCCTCACGTATCCTTCCAATTTCAAATTTTCAATCTTCTTCTCTCTCGCTATATTTTCTAACCTCATCGTTGTCTTTCATCTACATTATAACTCTCCTCGTTCAGCAATGTCGAACTCTTCTGATAGTATTGAAGCCCTGGTCGAGGGCACTGGCGGTTCTAACTTGTTTCCTCAGAAATGGGTGCAAGGAATCTCGAGCAACGAGGATTCTTCCCCGGTCAGTCAGCATCGTCGTTCTAGTAGAAATGTCTCAATCGGCTCCGGCTTCTCGAATCAACCCGACAACCCTCTGAACTTGGTTGATGAAGATTCTGACGTAGAAGGGAGGGATGACGTCGCTATGAGGGATCAAGTCACAGTAGTCGGTCCTCTTCCGGTGGAGGTTCAGCCGTATGACTTTAGGGTCATCCCCAACTTCATTGTTGACCCCGACTCCCTCGATTGTATAAGATCCAAGTACGGTATTCCTGACAGCGTTTCTCTTGCCATCCCTTACAGAGACTATGACTTATTTAACCCTCCCAATGGAATCCTTCCAATTCATGTGGTGGCCCTCGAGAGAGGGGTCAGGTTTCCACTCCACCTTACACTGCGGCGAGCCCTTAACTCCCTTCAACTAGCTCCTCTCCAGTTGACGCCTGGCTTCTTGAGGCACCTAATCGGCTTCCTTATGTTGTAGAGGGAGCAGTGTGAGCTCTACAAGATAACCCGGGAACCCGGAGCAGAGGGGTTAGCTTTCCTCTTCCAAATCGGGAGTTTGGTCGGGGTCACCCGAGGTCAATTCTATGCTAAAGCCAAGAACAAACTTAACTTCATCATTCCTGGAGCTTTAAGGAAAGACCCAGCCTAGAATGAGAAATGGATACTGGTCGGCGATGACTGGGGGAGCTCGGTCTTCATAAGTGGGCACGAGTTCAAGGTCCATACAGCTTTCAATGACAAACCAGCATGAGATCGAGACTCCTTACCCACTGAATATGAAACAGTGTTGAGAGCAATCCTTGCCATGAACTATCTGAATTTGAAGTATCCCACCACCGATCCCTTCGATTTCTGTAGGTGAATCAATATATATGGATCTCCGATGCTACTCATCGTAAGTAATCTCAAGTCATTATACTTTGTTCTGTTAACTGGCTTGCTTCTTACATCTTTTTTTTTCTTTTGATAGTTTTTGTGGTTGCTCCAGCTTCCCGTGAAGCTCAGCAAGCTCAGACCCCTCCCCCTCTTACTAGATTGTCTCGAGGGGTTTTCTCAATTACCTCAGAGAAAAAGGGGCCTACCATTCCAACTGCTGCTTCACCTGCTTCAGCTCCATCTCCTACTCAAGCTAGGTCCAAGATGGTTATTCCTGCATCGCTGGCTTCCAAGGTGCTAAGCAAAGGAGGTCCTGCCTCCAAGGTGCTAAGCAAAGGAGGTCCTGCCACGATCCCATGAATCTATTCCCTCCTTATCGTGTGGGATTCGTCATTTGAATTTGAATTGTTACTGGATTCGATGATATCGTTGACGAAGATAAGTTTGTTTCCTTTTTGGAATCTGTTACTAGTAAAATTTGACTAGGGGTCAAAGAGAAATTTTCCATTTTCCCGCCACAAGTCAAAACTCATAATCGACGTTCATGAAGGGTAGAACATAAAGCTACCCCATAGAAGCAGGAAAGGCCAGTCCGACTTAAAAACTATCAGAAAGCAAGATAGGCGCGACCGGGACGAGCCCCACAAGAGTACTGGAACCCAGGCTTCTCTAGGCCACCTATCGGAGAACCTCGGTTCCTAAGGTCGAGCTTCTCAACCACCCGTAAAAGCCAATGGGGGTCTCTAAGCTCAAGAGACATTCGAAAGAAGCCCGACAAGCAAAGCAGGCCCCCTCCGGGTTAAGACTTTCAGAGGACAAGCTTAACAGTAGTCTTAGACAGAAGCCCACCAACTTCTCCAGAAGCCCGTTGTCCCTGTGGGGCATGAAAGAAGAATAACGCCTAAATCTACACTACCCCTGACTACCTCACAGGAATGTCTGCAGGGATACCTCAAGCTCCCAAGGGACATGGAAAATCCATCTCAAACTTCCAAGAACAGAGTCGAAGCATGGATCTACATCGCTCTATGAGACAACAGGCAGCTAGCTCGGTGACCTCCATGAAAAGCCATGTCGCTATAACATACAATATCATATCTATGTGATAGCCAACATTAATTTCGTATACGTGTGAGTCAAGAGTTTGATTCCTAAAAGGAAACAAACTCATTTTCGTTAACAATATCATCGTTTCCACTATTTACTCGGGGTTAACAACTTTTAAATAAAGGATCCCGCCCGATAAGGAGGAAACGGATTCGTAGGATCGTGGCAGGATATCAGCAAATTCAAACCTACTTGGACCATATATAAATAGGGCCAAGCATGACACACAAATGAAGATAAGGAAAAAAAGAGAAGTAGAAGTAGACGAAAAACAGAAAGAGAACGACAGATAGAAGAAATAAAAAGAATAGGGGAATGCCTAAATTCTGTTTTCAGGACACGGCCACCATTCGACAAGCACACAGTTGCCACATTCCTAGATCCTAGAGAGACTGTGAGCATATGAGATAATGATATATATATCGAAGCAAGTAATCAATAAAAGCTCCCATTTGTATTGTTGCAATCCAGCCTCTCGTTTACCCCTAAACATGTCAGGTATCAACGGTACAGATCCCGGCCACCACTTCCGCTGTAGTGGTCTCGAGAGTGTTAGTAGGAATTTCTCATCCTGAGCAAATTTCCCGTTAACACTTTCTGGCGCCGTCGGTGGGAAATTCTCACACCAACATCTTTATATTCAAAATTTTGTTATTTTACAGGAATCATGAGGCTCCGCTCCTCACAAGGACAGTCGGGCGCATCGGGACAACCTTCATCTGCCTCAACACGAAAGGTCCAGAAGAAAGGGAGGAAATCCGGGCTCCATAGCAAGGTTCCAGCCCCGCCAGACACAGTGCAGGCTCTGGATCCCCTTCTGGGAAATCAGGTCGAGCTTGACCAACAAACGGCGGCCTTCGTAGAAAACGTTCGCTTTCGACTGCTCGATGAGGGTATTACTATCCAGCAAGCAGACCTTTACAATCGGACGGAGTTAAGCAGGCCCGAGGCTAGGCAACCCTCCTTTGATTGCCTTGGACCTACTCCTCGAGAACCAGCTCGTAATAGAACGGGACTCCCAACCTCGATCCTTGAACGGTTAGAGCCCATGCCCCCCATTCCCGAAGAGCTGCCACGCTACCAACCAAGGCAAGTCAAATCCACAGGCGGATGTCCCTCCTCGAGAGCGGAGAGAGTTTCTTCACCCAACGACTTCAAGAAAGGAATCCCGAAGTAGGAAGAAGAAAGTCAGTAAAGCCCCCGAGCAGACCCTCTCCGAAGAAGGAACTGGGTAGAGGTCGCCAGTTCGTCAGAAGGGTCTGATAGTGAGGAAACTGAGATCAACTCAAGGAAATCCGAAAGCAAATGCCGAAATGACAAGTTACCGAGCTTCAGAAGGAGGTCCAATTGATGAAGAAGGGAAAGTACAATGAGGACAAGAAAGATCCTCTAAGTGAAATGAATACTTCCTTCACCAGAAGGATCTAGGAGGCGGAGCTCCCGCCCAAGTTCAAAATGCCACTGACAGATTCTCCGAGATTGAGGATCCTCTAAGCCACTTAAAGAGCTTCGTACAACAGATGCAGGTCCAGAATACGACCAGGGCCGCTATATGTCGAATGTTTCCCAATACACTCACAGATTACGCTAAAACCTGGTTTAGGAAACTACCTGCTGGTAATGTGGATTCTTTCACCAAGCTATCAATCGATTTATGCTCAGAATTCCAGGGAGTTAAGCCCCGATTGAAAGACCCAATCCATCTACAATACGTGATTCAGGAGAGAGGGGAAACCCTCCGGGCTTATGTCGAGTGTTTCAACAAGGAGGTCATCCAGATGAGGGTCTTCACCGAGAAAGAAACCGTTGCCAACTTCAGAAGGAACCTGTGGGCGGGAGAGCTTATCTGGTCTTTGCCAAGAGACCTCTGAAAACCTACCAAGAAGCCTATGATCGGGATCTAGAACAGATTGAGGTCGACAAACAGCTCAAGGTCAAGATGGACACGACGATATGAGAGCCGTAAAGCGATAAAAGAAGGAAGCTCTCAGACTCGAGCAAGCTCAGAAAAGCCAGAACAAACCCCCAATAAATCAACATACCGTTTCCCCCTTTCTCAACCCAGATCGGAAAGGTATCCAGAAAAACAAACTCCTCCTCAAGCTTTACCACCTCCCAGGACAGTGGCCCCAATAGCTCGCGATGAGAGGGGTACGATCATTACAATCCCTTTAATGTGTCCCGTGAAATAGTCTATCTCGCCATTCGGGACAATAGTTTGCTATAGAAGCCCGCTCCTATGAAAGCCCCGGTCGATAAGAGAAATAGCTATAAATATTGCGACCTTCACGAGGACGTGGGGCACAACACTTCAGAATGCTATAACCTGCGGAATCAGATCGAGGCTTTGATAAGAGGAGGATGTCTGGTAGAATTCTTATAGCAAGTCAGGGAGAACATTCAGACAGGAAGGGAAGTACAAACCGATATCAGAGATCATGCAGAGAAAAAAAAAGGGGAGCAGGAGGACCTGATGCAACAGATTCATATAATACATACCATCAGTGAGGGGCTTACTCTGGTCGGTACCTCAACAGTTCCAGGAAAAACCATACGAGGAAATTCCCTCGTGTGGACGAAGGGCTGGATATTTTTAAGGTCGACCAGAGACCGACTAACCCCTCCAAGCTATCACAAATCATTTTCACCAGAGCAGATGTCTACAACACCGTGCAGCCTTATGATGACCCCATGGTGATCACGGTACATATTGCCAACTGTACACCGTGTGCTCGTCGACATGGGCAGCAGCGTTGACGTCCTGTTTAAAGATACCTTGGAAAAGCTAAACTTGAAACAGTGGTGTTACAATAGCTGTATTACCCCGCTATATGGGTTCGTTGAGGACTCAATCACACCCTTGAGATCAAAAATCCTACCAGTGATCATTGAAGCCACACTTTTCTAGCAGAATATCATGACAGACTTCGTGGTGGTGGATACCCCATCGGCCTACAATGCAATATTAGGGAGGCCGTTTTTATCATCCTTGAAAGGGGTCCTTTCCATTTACCATAACGTCTGAAGTTCCCAGTAGGAGACAATGTGGGGGGAGTTCAGGGTGATCAACAAGCAGCTAGGAGATGCTACGCAGTGTCGGCCAACCCAGCAGCTCTTGCAAAACAACTCGCCCAGGTGACAACGATCCAAGACAGGGCATCCACTGCACTAAACCTAGGAGATGCAGGGTCCACCGATCACCCTGAAGACGACCTCATAATGCCTGACATGGAGGAACAGGGAAGGGAATGAGCCAGTGGCCATCCAATGGATAAGTTAGAATAGGTTCCTGTCTGAGTGGGCGATCCCTCGAAGGTGGTCAAAAATCGAGCCATCCTTGAGCCGGGAGTGAAAGAGGGCTTGATCAGGCTCCTCACAGAGTTCAACGACATTTTTGCTTGGAGTCATACTGAGATGCCAGGGATCCCGATGACATTAGTTGCTCATCAATTGGCAGTGGATCCGACCTTCAAACCCATTAAACAAAAAAGACGCCACTTTAACTTCGAAAGAAATGTTACGGTTCAGGAAGAGGTGGACAAACTGACCTGGGCGGCCTTCATTCGTGAAGCACGTTATCCCCGATTGGATCACCAACGTGGTCATGGTTACAAAGGCAAATGGAAAGTGGCGCATGTGTGTAGATTACACCGACCTCAACCGGACATGCCCGAAGGACAGCTTCCCTCTACCAAAAAATGATCAGCTGGTCGATTCTACCTCCGGAAACAAGCTCTTGAGCTTCATGGATGCATTTTCATGGTACAATCAAATTATGATGCACCCCACGGACCAGGTAAAGACCAGTTTCATCACAGCTTAAGGTTTGTACTGCTACAATGTGATGCCTTTTGGGCTCAAGAACGCTGGAGCTATTTATCAGCGTCTAGTCATTCTGCTGTTCAAGCCCGAAATCGAAAGGTCAATGGAGGTGTATATCGACGACATGATCACAAAGTCTTCAACCTCGAAAGGCCATATGAATGACCTTCGTAGAACCTTCATGATCCTAAGGGAGAACCAGATGAGTTTGAACCCTTCCAAATGCGTCTTTGGGGTAATTGCAGGAAATTTTCTGGGCTTCATGGTCCATGAGAGAGGCATAGAGGTTAACCCAGAAAAGATCATGGCTATCCTGGATCTAGAATCCCCCACGTCTCTTAAATAGGTTCAAGCCTTGACCTGGTAGGTATCAACGCTCAATAGGTTCAGCTCTCGGTCTACCGATAAGTGTCTACCATTCTTCAAAGCCATCAAGCAGGGAAGAAACATGAAATGGGACCAGGAGAGCGAACAAGCTTTTCCAGCCTTGAAAAAATACGTATCAAGCCCTCCACTGTTGGTTAAGCCAAGTCCTGGAGAAGAGCTTCAAATATACTTGGCCGTTTAAGAAACCGCCGTAAGCTGGGCCTTGGTCAAGGAATGCAGGGATAGGGTCCAGCGACCTATTTACTACGTAAGTCACGCTCTAACCAAGCCCAAAAAGAACTATACCCTGTTGGAGAAGCTCGCTTATGCCTTGGTGACCTCGGTAAGAAAGATCTATCCCTACTTCCATGCTCATTCAATAGCAGTGGTGACGGACCAACTCCTCCGTCAATTCTTACAAAGGCCGTATGTTTTCGAAAGGCTGGTTTTATGGGCCTTGGAGCTTACCCAGTTTGATTTAAGGTACAAGTCTAGAACCGCAATAAAAGCTCAGACACTAGTAGACTTTGTAGCAGAAAACTCCTGTACCTTCAAGCCAAGCAACCCCCACGGTAGCAGATGTAACCTCCGAGAGGATTCCAGAATCTGACAACTGGCCGGAAGGTTACGAGTCGTGGACCCTCTACACTGATGGAGCTTCTGGGCAAGGTGGGAGAGGAGAGGAGTGGGCATAGTCCTAATAGACCCAGAAGGAAATGAGTGCTGCCACTGTTTCAGATTTGAATTTAGAGTCACGAACAATGAGGCAGAGTACGGAGCCTTTCTAGCAGGAATAAGGGCAGTCATAGAGCTCGGGGTTGATTACCTGAATGTTAAGAGCGACTCTTCGCTCGTGATCAACCAAGTCTCCGGGGACTATCATGTAAAAGGGGATAATATGATCACGTACCTGAAATTGGTTCAACAACTCAAGAGCAGATTTAAGGGATTCAAAATCGAGTAGATACCTCGACAACTGAATCATTGACCTGACGTACTTGCCAAGATAGCTGCATATGGTGGCCAGACCTTACCCCACGGAGTCCCTCTTCAAGTGATCCCCTTACCTAGCACAATGACAGGTAAGGAAGCTTATACCTTGGATCGACAACCGTGCTGGTTGGACCCGATAGTGGATTATCTACAGGATGGGAAACTTTCTGGGGAGCCCGATCAAGCTAGGAGAGTCAAAAGGCTCTCGGTCCGGTATTGTTTGGTGGATGGACATCTATACCGGAGGGGAAGATCTTTTCCCCTGCTCAGATGTCTACACCCTGAAGATGCCAAGTGGGCTTTGAGAGAGGTTCATTCCTGAGAATGCGGGAACCACATTGGTGGGAAGGCTTTGGTATATCAGGTTCTCCGTATGGGATATTATTGGCCAACCACCCATCAAGACGCGAAGAACTTCTTACAAGCCTGCGAGGCATGCCAGAAGGCCGTAAATTTGAGTCACCTCCCTCCGGGGCGGTTATCGTCCCTTAGCTCGCCATACCCCTTTGCTATGTGGGGAGTCAAATTGATTGGACCGCTTTCTACAGCTCCGGGTCAGGCCAAGCATGCTATCGTGACAATTGATTATTTCACAAGATGGGTCGAAGTAGGACCGCTCTCCCAGATTACAGAAGAAAACACAACAAGGTTCATCAAGACTAATGTAGTTTACAGGTTCAGAAACCTTCTTGCCATTGTAGCTGACCTCGAAAAACAGTTCGATAATGGCTGATTCAAAGATTTTTGTGAAGGCTTGGGAATCGAAATTCGGTTGGCTTCGGTAGCCTACCCCCAGACCAACGGTCTGGTGGAATCCACGAACAAAACCATTAATAAGCCGTTGAAGAAAAAACTACAGCAGAAGAAAGGCAGATGGGTAGAAGAGCTTTTCGAGGTCCTCTGGGCTTACCGCACTACAAGAAGAACAGCTACCGGGGAAACGCCATACTCGTTTGCCTTCGGGGTTGAAGCAGTTCTACCTATCGAGCATAAATTGACCTCCTTTAAAGTCCAACATTTTGAACCGGGGAGCAGTGAAAGTAAGCTCCGAGCTAGCTTGGACCTCCTGAAAGAGAAACAAGATCGAATAGCCAAGAAGGTAGCAGTCTACCAGAGCAGGATTTCCATGTACTTCAACAGGAGGGTAAAGGCCCGAACTTCAAAGAAGAAGACCTAGTTCTCAGGAAAGTAATGCTGAATATCAGGAAGAGGTCAGACAGGGTCATAGGGCCCAACTGGAAAGGACCATACCTAGTAAAAATGGTAATCCGCTATAGGGCATACAAACTCGAGGATATGAATGGCCGACTCATCGATCATACTTGGAATGCAGATCACTTAAGAAAATTCTACCCTTGAACAGGGGACTCATGAAAAGGCGGAATCCACCTATTTTTTTTTATCTCCGACAATAATGTACTCTATCCTTCGTATCAATAAAGCCTGCTTTTCTTATTTTCTCCATCTTCAACTATGTTCTACAATGATTTGGGTCTACGTGGAAAATTCGACATTATCACCCCAAGACCAGGGGTAGGCTGGGGAAGCCCCATCGCTACTCTTGATGCCATGGTCGGGCACTACCCCTCGCCAAGAAGAGTCTGAATATAAGAGCATAGTTGTCATCCAGATCTCAAGACCAGAAAATAGCTAGATAGCCCTCATGATGCCTTGGTCGGGCTACCACCCCCAAGAAGAGTCTGAGTGTAAGAGCATAGTTGCCATCCAGATCTCGAGACCAGAAAAAAGCTAGATAGCCCTTCTGATTCCTTGGTCGGGCTACCACCCCCAAGAAGGGTCTGAGTATAAGAGCATAGTTGCCATCCAGATCTCAAGACCAGAAAATAGCTAGATAGCCCTCTTGATGCCTTGGTCGGGCTACCACCCCCAAGAAAGGTCTGAGTGTAAAGCATAGTTGCCATCCAGATATCAAGACTAGGAAATAGCTAGATAGCCCTCATGATGCCTTGGTCGGGCTACCACCCCCAAGAAGGGTCTGAGTGTAAGAGCATGGTTGTCATCCTGATTTCGAGACCAGGAAACAGCTAGATAAGCCCTCTTGATGCCTTTGTCGGGCTACCACCACCAATAAGGATTCGAGTTTAAGAGCGCGGAAGCTCTCCCGATCCCAAGCCTAAGAGGGGGCTAAACATTCCTTTATTTGATGCCTCACTCGGGTTACAGCCCACTAAAGGGGCTCAAGGATGGAGGGCTCGATTTACTTAAACTCTAAATACCTCAGTTATTACTGGTTACTAATTTTCCTTATACACGTGATTGCTTACTATAACAGGTTTACGATCAAACAAGGGACTATCGACTAAAGATGTTGAGCTACAAGTCTTTGTAGTCAGAAAGCCTGAGCTAGCTATCTGCTTTCACGCTTAAGCGATGTTCTTATCTTGTTATTTTTCTCAAGCTAAGTCAATTTGCAATAGAGGCTGAACCTAGAAGGAGATCAGAAAAGAAGCAAGTACATGTAAGTCAAAATATGAACCAGATCTCAAGTTAAGTTTTATTAATAAATGAGGGAGCCTATTCCCAGTAAGGCTACAGCAGACAGGGAGCCCAACCCTTGATTCTGGGCTACAAAAAAAATGATTAATGATCAAGCATGGGTAAATATGGGATGCCCACCTTCCTTTTCGGGCATTCAAACCAAACTACAAGAAAAGAGAATTCAAACTGATGCATCCTCCTGATGCCCTTCAGCCTCCTCTTCTACAGGATGAACCTCGCCCCCTGTTCCCCTTTCTAGTGGCCGCTCATCCTGGATAACTGCCTCTACCGCCTCCGCCACCTCCTTTTGAGGACGTACCTTGACTGCCTCATGATCAGCAGGGTCCTCCTCCACCTCAATTGCTTCAGGATCAACAAGGTCCTCCTCCACAACTTCATTGATCACCGTCATAACCTCAGGCGGTATGGTTGCATCAAAAAGGTTGGCCATTGACTCTGGCATGCTCTCTTCCATTACTTTTTTTTCCTCTGAAGAGATTCTGGAAAGGTCTCGGGCTTCTGTAAGATCTTTTTCTGGCTCCATGGGCAGAGCCCCCCTCGAAGACTTTCCAGGACCCGATGTTGGGAAGACGAAAGGAGGAGAAGGAAGGTCTAATCCAGATGTTTATTTCCCAATTTTGGCTACATTGGAGGGATCCAAGTCCTCACCTAAGGAGTGAGACATCTCTACGGCTTTGGCCAATATCTCATCCCTATTCCAGTTAGCGATGATTGACATGTCAAAAGGAGAGGAGAGGGCTTCGACGACCTGGTAAGAAGCGTAGAAGTAACCTTTACTGAAGGACGCATCCACATCGACTTGTAGCTTGTCAATCCGAGCATGCATATATTGATTCTCAGCGTCCAACTTCTTGGCTTTGGCCTTCTAGGAGTCTCTCTGTCTAGCCCGCCGCTCTGACTTAAGGGTCTTTTGGTCAAAGGATCTTTTCATCTTCTCATGGTCGCAACGAAGCTCGCTCAGTTCAGTTTCCATTTTCCCTTTGATTGGAGGTCATCTCCTCTACGAGAGACCGAGCTTGCACGAGAAGCCCCATGACACTTTCAGTTTCAGCTTCAGCTTCAGCTTGGGTAGCCCGATCATGAAGAAGGGATACCTGTCAAACCATTGCAACATTAAACTTGAAAGCCTGTAAAATATGAAACGAAGGTTAGAAAGAGCAACCGAGGCTCGCAATCACAAGAAACAAAGACAATGGCTACCTCAGCCAGGAGGCTTGGTAAGCATGATGTCCACAGGTATTGAAGCCATCATGGAAAGGCCCTCCACCCGGGCAAGATGCCACAAATTACTTTAGAACTTCGTCCTGGACAAACAAGCCTGACTGATGATGGGGGCGAGAAGAGGGAGTCTCCAGAACGCCAGCCTCGGGATTCCCCGTAGCCTAAACTGAATGGGGCGTAGGTAGGTCGATTGGAGCAGTAGGTTTTGAAGCTGAAGAAGTGACAACTGTAGCGAGTACTACTGATGAAGGGGTAGATGTGGTCGTAGCAGCAACCTGGGAATCAGGGCCTCCTTTGATTAGCGCATTGAAAGCCCGCGACTTAAGAATAGACATCCTGGACCTAGCTTGGGTTGAAGATGGAGCTGGAACAGGTGAAGCAGCAGCTGGGGTGACAGACCCCCTCTCTCCAAGGTAATTGAGAAGACCCCTCGGGGAAATCTAGCAGGAGGGGGATGGGCCCGAGCTTGCTGAGCTTCCCCGGAAGCTGGGGCAACAACAAAACTGTTAAAAAAAGAATAGAAGATTTAAGAAGCAAGCCAGCTAATAGACTAAAGTGTAATAACTTGAGATCACTTACGAGGGGTAGCATCGATGATCCGCAGATATTGGTTCACCCGACGGGAATCGAAGGGATCAGTGGTAGGGTATTTCAAATTCAGGTAGTTCTTGGCAAAGATTACCCTCAACACTGTTTCAAATTCAACGGGTAAGGAATCCCGATCCCACACCGATTTGTCATTGAAAGTCGTGGGGACCTTGAATTCATGCCCGCCTATGAAGATCGAGCACCCCAATCATCACCGGCCAGTATCCATTCCTCCTTCCAGGCTGGATTATTCATTGAAGCTCCAGGGATGATGAAATTAAGCTTGTTTTTGGCCTTGGCATAGAATTGACCTCGAAGGGCCCCGACCAGACTCCTGATTTGGAAGAGAAAAGCCAAATCCTCTGTTCCGGGTTCCCGGGTTATTTTGTTGAGCTCGTACTGCTCCCTCCATAGCACAAGAAAGCCGATTAGGTGCCTCCAGAAGCAAGGCGTCAACTGGAGATGAGCTAATTGAAGGGCGTTGAGGGCCGCCACGTGAATCGGAAGGACCCCCTGAAGAGGATTGAAGACGTCGTAGACTCTGTAAGGGATGGCGAGGGAGACGCTATCAGGAATGCCGTACTTAGATATGATGCGACTGAGGGAGTCCGGGTCAACAGTGGAGTTGGGAATGACCCTAAAATCATACGGTGGAAGCCCCGCTGGAAGAGGACCGACTACCGTGACTTGGCCACCCCTAGCAGGGTCTTCCTTCTCTCCTACGTCTGAATCTTCATCAACTAACTCCAGAGGGTCGTCGGGCTGATTCGAGAAGCCAGAGTCGATAGAGACGTTCCTACTAGAACGACGACGCTGACAGACTAGGGAAGTTTCCTCGTCGCTCGAGATTCCCGCACCCATTTCCGAGGAACTAAGTTAGAGCCGCCAATGCCCTCGACCAGAGCTTCGATGCTATCAGAAAAGTTTGACATGGCTGAACGAGGAGAGCTTGAAGGTAGATGAAAGACGGTGATGAGCTTAAAAAGAATAACGAGCAAGAAAGATAAAATCAGTAAATTTGAAAATTGAGAGAAAACGTGAAGAAAGTGATAGTAAGGTCGGGTTTAAATAGAGGTTAGGGTTGTAACGACGTCGACGATATTCTTGGGAAGATCACCTAGAGCCACGGAGAGAGCTGTAGTGCAGCCGTTTTTCCTCGAAGAACACACTAATTCAAATTCAATAGTGGATAATTAATGAGAATATTTCGTTCGAAATTCTCATTAATTGTTTTATAACGGAAAAATTTCCCAATTGAATAAGGAATCTGACTCCAACCCCAACTCTACCTCCGATGTTCAAGTTAGAGGGGACTTCTGTTAATAGTAAAATTTGGCCAGGGGTCAAAGAGAAATTTTTCACTTTCCCGCCACAAGTCAAAACTCATAATCAACGTTCATGAAACCCGGGTAGACCATAAGTTACCACATAGGAGCAGGGAAGGTCAGCCCTGCTTCAAAACTATCAGAAAGCAAGATAGGTGCGACCAGAATGAGCCCTACACGAACACTGGAACTCGGGCTTCTCCAGGCCATCTATCATGGAACATCGGTTCCTGAGGTCGAGCTCCTCAACCACCCATGAAAGCCAGGGGGTCTCTCTAAGTTTAAGAGACATTCGAAAGAAGCCTGACAAGTAAAGCAGACCCCCTCCGGGTTAAGACTTTCAGAGGAAAAGCTTAACATTAGTCTTAGACAGAAGCCCACCAACCTCTCCAGAAGCCCGTTGTCCCTGCGGGGCATGAAAGAGGAATCACGCTTAAATCTACACTACACCGGCTACCTCCCAGGAATGTCTGCAGGGATACCTCAAGCTCCCAAGGGACAAGGAATCCATCCCAAACTTCCAAGAACAGAGTCGGAGCATGGATCTACTTCGCTCTATGAGACGACAGTCAGCTAGCTCGGTGACCTCCATGAAAAGTCATGCCGCGATAACATATAAGATCATATCTATGTGATAGCCAACATTAATTTCGTATACATGTGAGTCAAGAGTTTGATTCCTAAAAGGAAACAAACTCATTTTCGTTAACAATATCATTGTTTCCGCTATTTACTCGGGGTCAACAACTTATAAATAAATTATCCCACCCGATAAGGAGGAAACGGATTCGTAGGATCGTGGCGGGATATCAGCAAATTCAAACCTAGTTGGACCATATATAAATAGGGCCAAGCATGACACACAAATGGAGATAAGGAAAAAATAGAAGTAGAAGTAGACGAAAAACAGAAGGAGAACGACATATAGAAGAAAAGAAAATAATAGGGGTAGGCCTAAATTCTGTGTTTAGGACACGGCCACCTTCGTTTCCACTATTCGACAAGCACAAATTGCCACCTTTCTAGATCCTAGAGAGACCTTGAGCATATGAGAGAATGATCTGTATATCGAAGCAAGTAATCAATAAAAGCTCTCATTTGTATTGTTGCAATCCAGCCTCTCGTTTACCTCTAAATAGGTCAGGTATCAACGGTACCGACCCCGGCCACCACTTCCGTGGTAGTGGTCTCGAGTGTGTTAGTAGGAATTTCTCATCTTGAGTAAATTTTCCGTTAACAGAATCAAACTCCTGACTTGCACGTATGTGGGATTAATTTTGTTTGTTACATAGATTTGATCTTGTGTGTACTCACGACACTTTCTTCATGGAGGTCACCAATTTAACTAGTCGTTGTCTTATAGAACGAGGTAGATCCATGTTTTGGTTATATTTAGAGAAGCTTGGGGTAAACTCGTGGGCACTTACTAGGGGTAGTGTAGATTAGGCGAGATTCTTCTTTCATGCCCAACGGGAACATCGGGCTTTTGGAGAGGTTGGTGGGCTTCTATCTTAGGCTACGAATCAAACCTGACTTTAGAAAGCCTTGGTTTGGAAGGAGCTTAATTTTGTTCGTGTTGGGCTTCGTTTCGAGTGCTTCCTAAGTTCGGTGATCTTTTCTTGCTTTCGTGGGATGGTTTCGAAGCCCAATCTCAGGAGTCGAGGTTCCTGGATAGGTGGTCTCTAGAAGCCCGGGTTCCCACGTTCAAGCTTAGGCTCCACTTGGTCGTGCCCAGCTTCATCCCTGATAGTTCTGAAGCCCGGCGGACCTTTCCTGCTCTGGTAGGGTAGCTTTATGGTCTGCCCGGGGTCTCATGAATGTTGAATTTGGGTTTTGATTCGGGCTAGGAGAGTGAAAGTTTTCTCTTTGACCCCTAGCCATATTTTATGATTAACACCTGTAAATGAATACCTGGAAAAACGTGAAGAACAGTTATTGCGAACTTCTTGTTTCAGACTCATGAGATGAATCGGTGCGGCCTGATGAGACATAAAGACTCAAAAATTACAAGAAGACCAAGGAATGCCTTGGGGGTATTTTTATAATTTTAGATTCCAATTTTTTTAGGTTAAATAATCCACAGTACTCGTTCAATTCATGTATGGAAGTTTACGTTGACGACATGATCACCAAGTCTCAACAAGCTGAGGACCACGCCGGGCACCTCCGTCAAACTTTCGAGGTCCTCTGGTGCAACCAAATGCGTCTAAACCCCAACAAATGTGCCTTCAAAGTCTCAGCCTGTAAGTTCCTTGGCTTCATTATCCACGAGCGGGGAATCAAAGCCAACCCAACAAAGATCAAAGTGATACTGGAGCTCTAGTCACCGACTAACTTAAAGTAGGTACAATGCCTAACGGGTCGAGTTGCAGCCCTCAACCGGCTCATCTTAAGGTTAATCAACAAGTGTTTCCATTTCTTCCGGGAGATCAAGAAAGGAAAACGATGACTTGGGCCCTTAAAAGCGAGCTCGCTTTTAGAGAGCTGAAGGAATACCTGACCTATCCCCATTTACTGCTCAAGCCCCAGTCGGGGGACATGCTACAGTTGTACCTCACCATATCGGCTGCAACAGCCAATGTGGCTTTGGTTAAAGAATGCGAATGAGGAACCCAAAGACCAATCTACTATGTTAGTCAATCATTCAACAAGTCAGAAAAGAACTACACCCAGCTGAAGGGATTCCCACCAAGATTATAGTAACAGAAAGAGAAGGAAAATTTCCCAATCAAAACGAGAAATCTAACTCCAACCCCAACCCAATCACCGGTGTTCAAGTCAGAATGGACTTTTGTTAATAGCCAAATTTGGTTAAGGACCGAAAGAGAAATTTTCCACTCTCCTAGCCCAAGTCCAAGATTGAGATTACCTACCACGGAACCACGGGCCCTGGGGTCGAGCTATGGAGCCACCCCGCAGAAACAAGGAAAGGTCGTTGAGCTTAGAAAGCATCCAAGGTGGAGCCCGACACAAACGAATCGAGCTCCTTACATCGAATCAAGAATTCAGGGAAGCCATATGGAAATATTGTCAATGATATTCTATCATGAATTCGTAGCATATTTTGAGCAAAATTAGTTCAATACAAATGGATTTTTAATCGATTCTTCTATCTGGGTTGTGAGGTTTTACACTTTGTATAATTTTTTTGTAACAAATTGGATTTCCCAATTTGTAAATACGTTTTTTATTTATTCTACTCAAGATATAAGATAAAATTGTACCGAAAACGGATGAAAGACGAAAAACGTTTAATACATTTGATTTTATACGTTCAAGTCATTGAAATCATACCATATGGTATGTATTTCTTATATGATTGGTTAAACTCGTGTCGACTAATATGGATTGGATCTGTAATCTTACAAATAACTTCAGGTGAGGAAATCCATCAATTTTATCACTTCAAACAACAATTTTTTACGATTTAAAATTATATATTTTTATATTAAGAAAGTAATTTTTATATTATAACCAATAATAATAATAATAAGGGTAAATATCATTTTAATCCCTATGGTTTACCATATTATCAATTTCAGTCATCGTTGTTTCAATATTGACCCGTTTAATCATTATGTTACGTTTTTCGTTAAAATCAGACCACCTGACATGGTCAGATGGTCAAATGACCGTTATTCCCAGTAAATGTCTGAGGGGCTTGCAAGAACAATTTTGCCCCCCTAATTGTATGATGTTCACCACCACCACCACCACCCACCAGGCCACCACCAAACACACCGTCCATCTCCACCAAATCAAACAGAAAAAAATCTGAGTAAGAAAAAAAATAAAAACCTAGATTATCAAATCCTCTCAGATCTCCAAAAATCTCTCTCACACTCCTTCAATCATTATCAACAACATAAGAAAAAAAATCAAAGAAACAAAACATGGCTTTTTTTTTCGAAAATCCTAGCTCATTCCTCCGTATCAAACCCATTACCCATACAATCAACACCAACCCAAAAAATCAAACAATGACTCGTAATAATTTTTTTTTTAAATAACACTCAAACACTATCATCCATTCATACAAACCCAAAACAAAATTAGTTAAAACTCAAACTCGAACCCATAAAAAAATCTTACAAACATCGATAAATCTTAAAACCCATAAAAAACCCCAGATTTATTTCATCACCGAAAAAAGAAACCCAAAATTTTCGCCACCCAACAAACAACCACCTCTATCTCTGGCCAAACCATCTCTATCTCCATCCTGAATCAAACAAAAACCTAACAACTACCACCACCACCACTACACCCAAATCCAAACCGAACCCAGACCAAACCAGAATCCACCCACATAAGCACAAATACAACTAGATCGGAGTGAGGGATTGAGATGAGAGAGAAGATAGTGGTCTCAACCAGATCGGAACCCACCAACACTAAAAACAGAAGTAGCGACGACGGTGAAGGTGACCAGAAGCAACGACAGCGAAGGCGACGACAAAGACCTGAAGCGCGATGACGACTGGAAGGCCGATCAAGCGTCGATCTCTTCTTTCTGGCCCTCTCTCTCCTTCTTTCTCGATCTCTCATTGATTTGTTTTTGACTGGTGATAAAGATGATGTTGGTGGTGATCGAAATCCACCAATACTCAAACAAGAAGCAGCGACGAAGGCGAAGGCGAAGGCGACCAAAAGCAACGACGGTAAAGGCGACCGGAAGTGACGGTAAAGGCCGAAAGCGCGACGACGACTGGAAGCCCGATCAAGCGTCGATATCTTCTTTCTCGATATCTCTCTCATTCTTTCTCGATCTCTCTTTGATTTGATTTTGACTGGTGATAAAGATGATGTTGGTGGTGATGAAGATATTGATGGTGATATGGTCGATGATGATGATTTGAGGAATTTAGGGTTATGGTTTAGTTTTCATTTTTAACAAATATATTTTTAATTAGTTTTTTTTTTCCAATTATTAATATATCAATTATCAAGTTATCATTTTAACCTTTGTTAGAAAACCTTCTAGAAACATGCAAGGTATCTTTACCAACTTACCCTCACACCATTAACGGATTTTTCAAAACCTCTAACGGAATTGGACGGTAGGGGATCAAAATAGGGATTATTGAGAATGATGATAAGGACCTGTATGACTACTACTGAAACGACGATGATCGAAATGTATAATATGGTAAACCATAGGGTTTAAAATGATATTTACCCTAATAATAATAATAATTCAAAATTTTATATAAATCTCTAATAATTCGTTCACGAAACCCAAATTATAGATGTGTATACAGTATTTAGAGGATGTTTAGGGCGTGCTCGCGTAACTCAGACAAACATTGGTCACTTTGTTTTATTATAAGCAGACCCCCACACACAGACATATAAACGAACACCCGTGCTGCAAAACACAACTCGAGAGAAAATCAAGTTCGATTCAATGGAGGCAGATAGAGACGATCGAGGAAACGAACTCCAAAATCAAAACCCTAATCGTAAAATTGATGACAATAACAACACTAGTCAGACCAAATCTTTTAAAGGGAAGTCATGCAAGGGATGTTTATACTACTCATCTGCTCTCAAATCCAATTCTCGAAACCCAGTTTGCGTTGGCATCCCCAGAACCCTCCAACAAGGTCTCTCTTTCTCTTTGCGCTTTTGTTTTTCATTTTTTATTATCTTTGATTCTGTTGATTGTTGTCTCTTTTGTTTCATTCGCTGCTCAATTCTTATTGAAGATTCGATGTGGGTGTGTTGTGTTTTTGCTGTTTTGTAAATGTTGATCGCTTTTCTTTAGTTTGGAGGATGAAAGGTTGTTTTTTTTTTTGGGTTGCTGAAGAATGGAGTCAGTTGCTGGTCTTATTAATATGTGACATTTTTTGTTTATAGTTCTTAAGAGATAGTGAAAAGAAAATTTGTAGTTTTTTTTCTTCTTCCTATTTTTCAGTTTGAAATCAGGCCTCTCGTGATAATTAATGTCCTAAAAGGCTGGCTGGTGTGATTGTATTTTTGTGATCCGAATTTTCGATCAAACTTTAAGAGACTTCTTCACATGGTTTGCAACCTGAGTTTCATGAAGATTGAATTTTGCATTTTAAACTTCTCATATTCATGTTTTGATGCGAAGTCTGATTAACTTGTGGTAATTAACCTACTTTCATTGAAACTTTGAATTCTGTTGACAATTTAACGACTCGGAATGGAGCTGTTATTCGTTATGATGATGCTTTAAGTAGTTGTTGCTGTTGTTTTCTTGGATTAGGTTTTTATTTTTACAAAGAAGTTCCTTGATGTTTTATCCGTGTTTAATTTTTTTTATTTTTTATTATTGCTATTGTTTTCTCAGATTGAACTTTTTTGAGTACTTTCCATTACTATACAGAGTAATGCTTTAACTTCATGTGTAGCTTTAAACTCTTTGTTTTACACATATTTACTCGTGCACATACATATACAAACGTCTTATCGGTTTTTAATGTTTGAAAAGTATGTTTTGGTTAAAGTTTACCACTCACTCCATTGTGATTGGAGGTTTTATTATTGGAACTTCCACAAAATATTCACTGATTTTTAGATGTATGGGTATGGCCAGTTCCCAGGTACGTTGTGGGAGAAACTGAGTTGGAAGCTTCAAAAGAGGGCCGTAATCTTAAAGATTTCAAGTATGGCTGTGTTGGTTACTCGGTGTACTTGGACAACAAAGATTCCTCAACTGAGC
The DNA here is from genome assembly GCA_032871835.1 of Dipteronia dyeriana. Taxonomy (NCBI): domain Eukaryota; kingdom Viridiplantae; phylum Streptophyta; class Magnoliopsida; order Sapindales; family Sapindaceae; genus Dipteronia; species Dipteronia dyeriana. The sequence continues at coordinate 95,148,489 of CM065295.1, read as the reverse complement.
AGCTAGATAAACAAGCAGAATTGCCATTCTGTGTTGGTCTTGAGGTGATGCCTTGTGATCTTATTTTTTCAGATTGTTGCTTAATGCAAAATGTTTCATTATGATTTCGAGACTGTTGAAACATACATACTCTTATTCAATTTTTAGGATATGTCAACACAATTTTTCAGGTGTTCTAATAGTTCTTCAAGTGTAGGCAAAAGTTGTTATAGTTCTTTGTTTTTCTTCTTTTGTGCGAATAAAGTAGTTTCTAATTTGGACCTCAATTCAGTTTTATTGCTGTGGTAGTGAATTATTGAATTCTATGAAAACTTGTAAACTTTACTTTGTGTCTGGTTTTATTGTTTGGTAAATTAATAGGGTTCGTGAGTTATTGGCTGTACCAACCATCTACTATATGTGCAAATGTCATGATAGTATGAGTATTGGTGCACAAAGTTGAAAGTTGTTAATGTGTAAAGTTTTTTGTTGTGTCATACAGGTGTGTGATTTTTTCTTTCAACTTAGTCAATTAGATTAATCAGTCATTTGCAGATTTTCCTGCTTCTTGTACCTAGGTTTTTGTGTACTCAATTTCCTAGTGTTAAAGGAAGTTCAATGGCTATAGCCTATAAGACCTTTTTCTGAAATAGAAGCCTTTCTCTGTTTTGAGAGATAAACTCAGATTTGTTTGTCTATTGTATTTCAATTAGATTATAATCTTATGTGTTTTCCTAAAGAAAATCTTACATTCTTAGCTTTTATTTCAGGTTCTGTTGGACAGAAGACCTTCAACATCTGACCATGTTCCTTCTCATGTTCACCACAAGGAAGGTATTTTTTTTTTTTTCCGTTCTATCTATCTATCTATCTATATATATATATATATATATTATTTTATTTATGCTTAATATTCTTCTTTATATATATTATTTTATTTATGCTTAATATTATTCTTTTGTCCCTGGCAAATTTGAGAGTGTTTCATGGTATCTATGATTTGTTTTCTTAAAGTATTGAATAAAACCCCCCAATTTTTGTAGAATGATTTCGTTATCTGAATCTGTTGAAATTAATGTTACTTTTGACTTGTACTATCTACACTATCAATTATTAGTACCTGGAGTTGGATGTGATTCATTTTCATGGAAGTATACTTGATCATTCATTTTGCATTATGAGATATGGGTTGTCATGATTTCACTTTGGGCTGCCAGATGTTCAATTTGGTGTAGAATATGGGAAAGGTACTTTTCGGTGTGAATGAGTTTACAAGATGTCCTGAAAATATGTTCTAAGTGCTTTGAACCTACTTGACCCATGTATTTAGATAAAGATGAGAAATCAAACACGTATATATGTTGGTGGTTGGGGTTTTTACAAAAACTTTATTGATTATCGCAGCATTTGAAAGGGAGATTTTATTGAAGAAAGCAATTTGTCACAGAATCTCCATTGAAGCATTATAATAGCTATTGTTTTCAGATGGCTTTCAAATACCATTAAATTTATTGATGGATAAAAAATGACTTGATTACTAATGCAAATCATGTTAGCATATTCTCAGGCATTATGCCTCGAAATTTAGAGGAGTGGTGTTTTCCGTTTTTACTACATATATCATACTATTCTTTTAAGGTCAAGGCTGTCCGATTGTTCGTCTTTTTCATATCGTTGAAACATTGTAATTTCCTTTCAATTTGGGGATCTCTTGGTTCCTTCTGATTCTTGGTTTTTTGCTTTCATGAAGATGGTCGTGCTCTTCCTCAACCCCAAACAGCCTACAAGCCTGCAGCAGCACCAGCACCAGCACGTACGCCTGCACCTGCATCTGCACCATTTCCAGGAGACGAGTACTTAAGCAGGTAAAGACAGAACACCACAATTTAGTAATTACATCATCAAAAACAACAACGTGCCTTCCACTTTGTAACTCTTCGAAGACTGTTCATTCTCATCAGAATAGACTCAAACCTAACTCGTGTGACATTACTAAATGTGCAGGTTCAAAAGGAATGCAGGGCTAGTAGCAGCAGGCGTGGCGAAAAATGTGAATAAAGTTGGCATCTACATAAAAGAGACATTAGAAGACATTGTATATCCTTATAGAAGGAAGTAGAGACTAGAGATTGGTGCTTATCAGAGCTGTTTATCAATCTTGTAATAAGAAATGAAGCAAAATGCAAGAAGCCAACAACGGACCATTATTTTGGCTGTTTCACTTGATTCATTGTAATAAATACATCCTTGATATTATTTATTATAATCTTATTTGTTGATTTCTTGTTATTTAATGTTTGTGAATTTCTTGTTTTTAGATAACAAGAAATTAAAAGGAATCACTGCAAAAGAAATAAATATCGATAATATCCTCCATTTTTTCGGAATTTTAAGATACCAATGTAAAAGGTATCTTCAAAACTTCAATATATTTTTCTGCTTTATAGTCTGGGTTTTTAGCAAAAAAGCCCTATTTTAGGGGGCCAATTGCAAATCTACCTTTTAATTAAAAATGCCCGGAAATGACATCAATACCCTGTAGTTAAAAAAATAATAAACAAAACCCTCTCTAATACACTAACCTTCCAAACCTCTTGCCCACCCATCACGAATCTCACCTCAAAGCTTTACTGCCGTATATTTTAATTTGAATTATTTTGAGTTTTAGTTTTGAGTTTAATTTGAACCCTAACATTTAGGTTTATGTTGTAAGTTTAAATTGATTAATGAGTTTTCATTTTTTGAGTTATATTGGTATGATTGAGGAGAATTATTGTAGAATTTATATGAAATTTGAACAAAGTCGAAGAAATTTGGAAGAAAAAAAGCTTTGGGATTGGGTCACCCTATCCCGAGGAAAAAAAGTCTCGGGACATAGTGACTCGATGACCCAAAGCTTCTTTTTTTTTTCATGGCTTCGAAGCCATGAAAAAAAGTTTGTCACCTTGTTCCGATGTTCATTTTCCATGGTGATTCAATCTCCATTGGAATTAAAAACAAAATTCAAGGATATATATGAATTTCATCAATATAAGGATTATGAGGTTGAAAAAATAAATTTAAAATGTAATACTTACCTTTAAACTACTTTATATAATATTATTCTCTAATGCTTTTAAAACCTAAAATTGAAAAAAGAAAAGTGTAGGGAACAAAGGGTCTTAGAGTAAGAAAATTGTTAGATAGTGTTTAGTTTATTTGTTTGATAAATTGGTTGGTAAAAGTAATATATAAGGTTAATTAATGTGGTGTAGTTATGAGCAATTTTACTCTCATAGGCACACATTATAGGTATATCTATAACATGCTAATACATAAAACCACATTTTTTACATGTGAATTATTACGATTGAATTAATGTTGTTTACAATGTAAAAATATGGTGATGTGTATTAGTATTATATATTTATGAGAGAAAAAATTATAGTTATGAGTGGGAACATTTTGGGTGAAATAAGATAGTTCAACGATTGATTTTGATTTTATGAAACATTTGCAATTGGCTCTTTAAAATAGGACATTTTTACTAAAAGCCCTTACAGTTATACAAAAGAATCATACAATTTCGATAGTTCAGGAGAGGGACATGATTCGAAATTATTAATACCGAGTTCAACCGGTAAATAAAAATTTATGATTTATCTACCATACAAAATCTTTATAGTTGTTGGGTTTTTATGAGACAACTAGGTTTTGAGGCACATGTAAGGTATGTGCTTGTATCAATACCTGGGCTAAATTCTTATAAATTAAAAAATATAAAATATAAATATAAATATGTGTAGAGTTTTTATATTGTTAATTGATACAAAATGGTAAAGCTTATTCATTAAAAGGTTTATAAACTTTCCATAGGTGTTTTACATTATCTCTCTCTCTCTCTCTATATATATAAAAAAAAATTGTAAAACCCAGTTATTTGAAACAAAACAGTCAAATACTTTTACATAATAGAAGCTTTTGATGTCAAAAACTTATTTAACAATTTGGTGACTGTAAATAGATTTACAAACTCAGATGTCAAATGCTATTTAAAACAAACCCAATTGACCTGTGAACATAAAAATTGATTCAAATTCCCTTGTTTTTGTTTGGAGGTGGAAATGACTTTGATATCTATTTCAGTTGGTGTCTATCTTCATATAGTCATCGTGATCTCTCCACCGTTTCTTTAGCCAATTATATCTTTTCTTTAACCATTAATTATAAACTAAATAGTAAATTTACAAACAATCCATATTGTTATCATTTAAAAGACAATTCTAAATACAACCCTTAAAGTTTATATCTATCGACTTTTTACAAAAACAAAAATGAATAGATTTTGATTGTAGCATCCATAGGAGTTTCTTTGAAAGCGAAATTACAAACTTAGCCTTTAAAGTATGTAAACTTACCTAATAGATAGATTTTAGCAATAGTAATAAAGAAGCGATCATGTAATAAGTTTCAAAAAATATTTTGATTTTAAATTATAACATAGTGATTTTTCTTTTATAACCCTTAAAAGTTTCTAAATGACATTGACAAATAAGTTTCTAAATGACATTGTTAAATAGATGTTAGATAAATAAATACAGTCCTTGTTATTAGATAAATAAATACAGTCCTTGTTATTTTACTGTTACTAAGATATGTTTATTAAGTAATTATACAAATTCGAAGGGTTGTATTTATCATTTGACTTTTAAAGAAAATCTAAAGATACTGTAATTAAAACAATCACCTATCTACTATGTAATTATATAAAATATAAGGGTTATATTGGTAAATTTATGGTTCATGTACAAACAGTCCCTATTTACTTGAAGGCCTATACCTATTATTTAACTTTCAAACAATAAATGGAATGTTAAAGAAATTGTATAAACTTTAACGGTAATAACTGTAATATTATATTAAAATAAATTAAAATAAAATATGGGATGCTATAATCTACCGATTAACTCACACTTTTTATATAGTTAATAGAAATAGAAATAGAAATAGATTTTTTTTTAAATCTTTAATTTTTGTAACCCTTTAATTTCAATCCACCGATTAAAAGTTAATCCTATACCCCTTGTATATTTTTAAAATTGATTCTTTATTTGAACCGTTCGATTGAAATCGAAGGACCAAAATCAACCGGATACAATAACTGATAATGTACAAACATATACAGCACATTAATGCTAAAAAGAACAACAAGCAAGCAAGGTACGTGTGCGTTTCCGGCAAGCAACCTACAACCTGCAACCATTCTGCTTTATTTTAATTTATTTTCGCCGCCTCCCTTTTTCTCTATTTATATAATTTTTTTGCCCCATTTTTGATTTATTGATTTATTGCTGCATAAAAAATCTCTCTCTCAGCCCGCCAATCTCAGATTGACTGATTTTTTTTTCTTGTTTCCTAAATGCACACAGACTCTTGTTCTTGATCTACTTCGTAGCTATTGTTGATTCTTCTTGATTGTTTTTTTTTTTTTTGTTGTATTTTTGGAGAGATCTGAAGGAAGAAATTAGATTAATTTGATGGCTATTTGCAAGCAAATGGTTCGATTAGTTGCAGACTCTGGTGTATACTCAGTTAAATCTAGAGTGGATTATTACGCGCGTGAGAATGGCTATAGACATATTTCGGAGCTCGTTCAATCTAATGGCAAACGCGCCTTTCTCGTCGATACTTTGCTACTGGTAATAAATTAGCTAATTTGGTATGTTGTTATTGTTCGGTTTTGCTCCAATAAATGTGGAATTGCAAGTACAGAAGTTTTGATTTTTTATTTCATAGTAAAATTAGGGATTGTGAGTTGTTTATTTTTGTTTGTTTGAAGGTGAGGCGATTGGAAGCTCAAGGAGTGCCGACAAAGCAAGCGGAGGCGATAACGGCGGCGATTACTGAAGTTTTAAATGATAGCTTGGAAAATGTGTCTCACTCGTTTGTTTCCAAGGCGGAGATGCAGAAAGTAGGTCTTTCGAAACTTTTATTGCAATGTTCTTGTTTAGACGCGGTTTTGATCGTTGTTGTTGTTGTTGATGATGTGTATGCAGAGTGAGATGTTGCAAGAATCAAACCTGTCCAAATTCAAATCTCAAGTACAGAGTTCTCAGGTACGAATAGGTTTTTCGTTATTCTTTCTTGTGTAGTGTCATGCATTTTATGATAACTTGGAAAACAGATAAGAAGTGTAGAGTTAGAGCTATTTGATTTGATTTGATTTGATTTTGATGATGCAATTGAATTGTTGATCTGATGATTTCGTGGATGAGGATGTGTGATCACTAGTCTACTTGATTGATTGTAGATCGAACAGTCGTTTGGTGAAACTTAGATTTGTCGAATTTATGTTGGTACTTTTGTTATAAAAAAATGGCTAATTTGAAAGTTGCTTTGTAAAACCACGAGTCAATGTTGTAGCAGTTAAGCCGTTTGATGAGACAGCAGATGTGGGGATTGTTATTGAGTTAGCGATAGTTCTGGTGTGAAAACTCTTAACTTAAAGTGAAAGACTGAGGATAATGAATTGGTCGTTAGGGTTTTTACAGCTGGACTTGAAAGTACAGTACTGTAGTTATGTTTCCCACCGTTTGAACAGTAGGCAACTAAATAAATGTAATACTATTAAGACAATTTATGGGATCCTCCATGGGGTTTCACATGCAGGACAAGAGAATGAGTGCTTCAAGGAGTTTTAGAATAGTTTTGAGATCTGCAACTTGGTCAGTTGTTTATTATTTTAAATTTGATTGTGATTGTAGCGTTGCAATCATTAAGGAAACTGCTAAAAGAATTTGGTCAAGGTTTAGTGGCAGTTGGGGAAAATTAGTGAAATTGATGGTAAAGTACTAAAATATGACGAGGGGGAAGTACTATTTCTAATTAGCGTGCAACATTATAAGTGAAATGACTAACTTTGCAAAGCTATATGCACATATAAGGGGTTGAAATGGGCATGCTGCTTCCTATCAGACATGAAAATAAAAATTGAGCCCACTGCTGTGGTGGTTGTTAAATAACATGGGGATGGTTAGTAAGATGCGTATTGCTAAAAGTATAATATTAATAAAAATCATTGTAAGCATAAGCACTAAATGAATAATTATGAACGCCTCTTGTACAATTATTTGACACCAAGCAAGTTAAAGCAAACTTGAGAAGGATCAAAATAGGAAGCTAGGAAGGTCTTTGAAAGACGTCAGTATCAAAGGGGTCACCCTTCTTTTCTTGACATATAGTAAAACTTTCTTTAGGACCTTTAAGTCGAGAGGCAAATGTTAATTTGTGAGCTTTCTAGTGCGGCACTAGTTACACTTACTCATGCGTACACTTGTCTGCCTTGTTTTCAAGCAATAGGGAATAAATTTATATTATAATTTGCCTGATAAACCTTCCTCATGGTTTGTAAAGTTCAATTCCTCACTGAAGGTTCAGGTTTGTTTTGAAGAAGATTGTTGACATTTTGTAAAGATCAATGAAACAGTATATTTATACAAAATCACTGATTTTAGCCTATTTTGAGACGAGCATTAATAGAACATTATTTTCAAGTGGATATGTTACATTATATCTTAATTCAAAACCTTTAGGAGCTAGGCAATTTGAAGTTTTCTAATTTTTGTTGTTAAGAATTTTCGATGGGAATAAAAGAAGTTACATTGGACCAAAGTTTTGCTACTACGGAGCAAAGTTGTATGATAGAGTCGAATCCTTGAAGCCTGAAAATCATCAAGTGAATCTCTTATTCAAAACTATATACCACGGTTTATGAAAAGAAAAGGAGTCGTGAAAATTCTTTGGTGGTAGATGTTCATAGATAAGCCAAACAATGAACATTATCTCACATGGAATGGTCTTGTCTTTTGATATCTTAATAGTGGAATCTCTATTTTTAAGCAGCACTGTATGTGTGTTTTTTGGAAGAAAATTTGTGTTTTGACTATAATGATTTTGGATAATCCTAGACTGGAGCAATAGTTGATTGTGCTACTTGTATCTTTGGTTATTGTTGGTTCGTTCTGAGCAAGCCTGTGTATAATTTGCACGCAGGAGCATCATTTTTCGATGTTGCAACGTGAAACTGAGAAACTTCGAAATGACATAGAGAAAATGCGTAGTGAATTGAGGTCTGTTTTATAATATTACAATGCAATTGGTTTCAATAATTGATATGTTATCTTCCTAATGCTCTCAAATGCTCATTGAAACAGATATGAGATTGACAAGGTCACTGCAGGGCAACGTTTGGATTTAAATCTTGAAAGGGGGTAGGAGAAAAATAAATTTAAATCTCTTTCACCGCAATAGATTATTCTTTTCTTTGTTGCAGCTCAATCTTCTAACCATAACAATTAACTGCAGGCGCATACGTGATGAGCTTGCTAACCAGAATGCGGAAACCACCAACCTCACAAATAAGCTAGACAGAGTGAGTTTTGTGATTTTATTTGAGACTTGCACATTATGAGTTTCGACTATCGCTGCATTAAACTTGACATTTTTTACAGGAAATTCACGGCTTAAGAGCCCAATTGGAAGCAGCTAAATACGATGTAATTAAATATTGCATAGGTACCCTTGTCTCCATATCTGCAGTTGGGCTTGCCATGATCCGCATCTTGATGTAAGATTTTGTGTATGCCGGTCGTATCATCAAGCCAACACTTTTAAAAGAAAACACTAAATTCATTCTTTTTCCAGCAACTTGATACTGGAAACTAGCATTCGAATATCACAGGGTCGTCAGGCGATTAATTATGTTCATTCGACTCTGGAACGTGACATAACATATTTGTTAGAACAGTTAGTCAATTTTTAGTGTGGGATGATGAGCTATGTATTTTTTTTTTTTTTGTCTGAACACTTATTATCATTTGTCATCTCCTTATTCCAATTTTAGGATCAAAAGTAGAAGGATGATATTAACAGGGTAAAAATTTAATGTGATTATATTGTATGCATGTGTTGTATTCCAGGGCTCTCATTAATCATATCCAGATGTGAAAATCATTAGTTATTCTGTTTTAATTTTTTTTCTTTTAACTATTTCTAAGAAATAGATTGAAGAATGGAAAATTTTGGTGGAGCAAAATTTGTTTGTGATTATATATAAAACAAAAAACAAAATAAAGTTTACGATAATTTTATTTTTTCAGTTTCTATTAATTTGACTCGATCTATAACAAGTGTACACCGGGCCTTGTGGTCTGGCACTTTTACGTGGTTGGGTTTAGTTATAGGTTCGGATCAAAACCACCAATTTCACGGTGACTGTCGATGTTGAGAAATTATATATACATTCCATTAAAAATTTTAAAACGTAAAAATACATTTTCTTTTATCATTTGGTTAAATAACATAAACTAATAAATTATAAGATAATTAAAATATATTAAAAAAAATCAACTATTAATACATTGTACTCCTTTAAAGCAACCAAGAGAAGACATGAGAATTCATTAAAAAGCTCCTCCGGTTTAGAAATGCATGTTTTTTCTCCGGGGTTTCAATTCCCAGCTTCTCCATCCCTATTTTGGGGAGAAAATTGGAGAAATTGTAAATTGAGATGGGGATGGGGATGGGGATGGGGATGGGGAGGGGCTCCCCTCCCCATTTCCTTATTTTCCCACACAATTATATTGAAATGGGGATGAGGGATGAGATCCCCTATCCCCATTTCCCATTTCCCCCAAACATATATAAATATAATTATAATATATATTTGTATTTGTAATATATTAATGGATTTTATTTTGTATTTGTAATGGAATGTTTTTTTTTTTTAGTTTTGTAAATTTTAGTTAAATAACGAAATGGAAAATCGGGAAACCGGAGAAATAAAAAAAAAAACAAGAAAAATGGGAAAATGAGGATGGAGATGGATATACCTCCGACACATATCCATCGTCATTCCCCAAACGTGTATCTCTACTCCAGTAACTAGTTGCTCTGCTAAGTGCTAATCTTGGCATCCATTTCTAAAGCAAATCTGGATTTTATTTCCTAGTGTATCTTTTGTACTTTTGAGTTCTCAATTGTCTGCTTTTGGCCTTCATTTGAAATTTTTGGTTACTATAAAAAATAATATCCAAAGCATGTAAACACATCTCCTTACTTTTTTTAAAAAATAAATTAAATGATTTTCTATTTTTAAAAATATTTTATAACAGTTAATTAATATATTACACATGTTGAAAATATTAAATATGGTTTATACTTTGTGCATTTATGATTATTCTAATCTTTTAGTAGTTTTATTAAGGGCAATATTGAAATTTTGAAAAAAAGTATAATTTAGGATTTACATACAATTTCGGAGGAAAAAAAAATATCGTAACTCTTTCACGATTTCATCGAACCAGGACTAATCTAGCCTCAATAAAGTCAGCTAATTTACAAGGCTTAGGCCCAAAGTATGAAATTGTAAATTGTTTGCTCACCTTTTCTTTCTAATTTTTCATTCCTATGAATTTAAAGGAGATTTGTAAAAACCTCATGAGGTTTAAGTTTTTTTTAATGTCATTTTAAATTTAGATAAAATCCCCTTTAGAGGTTTCTAATACACAATTTGGGGGTCTTTAAACTAAAATTTGAAATTATAAGGCATTTTATTTTGGTATTAAAAAACATTTTTATCTAAATTCGAAATTATGAGTTGTTTTTTAAGTTCAAACCTTGGCAATTTGTGCAAATCTCCCATAAATTCAATAATTAACATTTTTTAATTCATTCTATGGTGTTCAATTCTCGTGTGGATGAGAGGTTTTGAAGTCCTTTCAATTTATTAGTTTTTTTGTCTTCCACCGGAAAGCGCTTTGGTAAAGTAACATGAAAAGTGCGACTAATAATAAAATATATGGTTTATACACCTTGCATATGTGATGGCATGCACATAATATTGAAGCCGGTATCATTTGCATGATATTAATCAGCTTTTATATATATATAACCAGCTAACAAATATTAAATGTAATAGTTTGTGATACTGTATAATCATATAAATGTTATGGCAGTGTTTATCTTATAGAATATCATAGATACCATGTTATGATAATTCATGTCTTTTGTTAATAAATTGCATATCAATCTATTGATTTTATTGTTTAATTATATCAATATTTGAGATATTAGAGGAAACTAACCATGTCTCCAACCCCAATAATATTGTGCCAAACTCCAAGAGGTTGTCAAACCCCAAGAGGTTCGAGTCAGGAGTTAATAAGGTCTCAGCTGCAATAATTCTATCAAAATGTTGTGGCAATAATTGCACTCAAATTTATAGCAAATAAAAGTAAGATAGGTTTTTAGTTGCTGATTCATATAAGCAAAATAAAAATTATGTATATATCTATATTCTTTTTGTAGTTTTTTTTTTTCATTATCTAGCATAAGAAAGTTTGTCAACAATATTAATTATTTTTTAGGCATTGATCATAAAAACTACTATTAATTAAAGAAAAAAAACCAAAAATGATATTTTTTTAATACCACCACTGCCGTAACCTGATAAGATTAATTATACTCTACAAACACGGTCTGGAATACTACTTCTACTATCGGGGAGATATTAAAACTCTCCACACATGTTTGAAAAATGTGTATGGTGATGAACTCGAATCTCTGACCACTAAGTGTGGATGGGAGGTAATATGCAAACTAAAATGAATTCTAACTTATAATAAGGTAAAAATAAATACTTTTAATATGAGCACGATTTGATAACCAAAAATGGAAATCCTCCTATTAGAAATACTAAGAGCATCTCCAATGCAAGCGTGACTTGTGAAAAAAAAAGATTCTATGTAGGATTGATAGACATTCCGTTAAAAAAAATTTCTTCAATGTAGCCGTGCATATTCTATCTCAAGTTGACGAGACAAAAAAAAAATTAGACATTGTCAACATGACCGTCCACTTTCAGACGGCCTGTTACACAACTTTTTTTTTTGTTGACTCAGCAAACATTTAAATTTGACATTAATTTTTCATCTATATTTGGTAAGAAAAATAAAAATAAAAATTGGACACATCATTAAAACAAAATGTGTTTTAAACGGAAGCATTGAAAACCAAATTTTTAATTGATCGTCTATCAAATACACATTTATGCCACATAGGAAGCAAGTCTTTTGACATTGCTGTCATATCAATAATAATTCATATTCAAACCATTTTTACATTGGAGATGCCCTAACACATATTTAATAGATTTTAACTCATATATTAATTCATTGATAGCAAGTTCTATTTATAGAACAAATACATGAAATTCAAATAATAAATATTAAATATGATAAGAATCGTATCAGCTAACAATTTATTCAAATTTAAACTAAAAAACAAACTACTTTTATTTTCTAAAAAATGCGACCTTAACAACTTAAGTGTAGAATGGTATTGTATTTTGGATTTGAAGCATTATCTTATTTACCATATATAATACATTGGTTTTAATTAAACTTCCTTGAATTCATCACCATGTATGATTCATCACCATGTATGATGTATCTATGGCTCAGTTTGGGATTGCTTTCCAGACTGTTTTTGATGCTTGGTAAAATTTCTGGAAAGTGTTTTTGTTCTCTTTTGGTTTCCCCCATAACAGACATTAGAAGCTACAAATTGATGCTTTTATAAATCAGCTCCATAGGAAGCAGAAATGAAAACACACTCAATACTCTTATTAATGATTTTTTTCCAAACTTACTATTTTATCCCTTGCATTTTATGAAATTTACCATATAACAAAACACGCACTTATCATTTATTATTTTATTTATAATTTACTATAACATATACTTTGCTATATAAGTGTTGTCTATTTCAATTATGTAATCTTATGAATCATTGAATCAAATTATCCTAGTTTTCTTGATATAATCACAATATGTGGCAATAAATAAAAAAAATATTAAAGCAAAATTATATATTTTTTAACAAAATTTATTTATTTATTTTATAACAAGTTTACGGTCACACAAAAATAAAATAAATTATTTATTTTATAACATGTTTATGGTCACATAAAAATAAAATAAAATATTTATTTTTAAATTATCTTAAATATTCATTTTTGTCATTTCTAGTAATTTTGTACGGTTACAACCTTTTTTTTACCAAACACATTAAAAAAAAAATTGGTTCTCACAGCACTTTTAAAAATCAATTTACCAAACATTTAACTTATTTTTCTCACAGCAAATCGAAAAACAATTCCTCCACAGCAAAATCAAAGCAAATAACAGCACATCAATACCAAACTGGACCTATATTTGATATCTGCAGTTGGGCTTGCCATGATCCGTCTCTTGATGTAAAATTTTTTGTATGCAGGTGGAATCATGCTGATACTTTTTAAAAGAAGCACTTAATTCATTCTTTTTCCGGCATCTCTAGCATTCGAATATTACAGGATCACTAGGCGATTAATTGTGTTCGTTCGTTTCTAAAACGTGACGGATCAAATTGATTAGAACAATTAGTACATTTTTTGTGTGGGATGATGAGCATGGTGTATTTTTTTTTTGTCTACAAATTTAATGTGATTATAATGTATGCATGTGTTGTATTTCATACGTCTGATTAATCAGATTCAGATGTCGAAATCTTTAGTTATTTCTGTTTTATTATTATTATTTTTTTAACTATTTCTAAGAAATAAATTGATGAATGGAAAATTTTGTATGTGATGACTTGATCCATAACTGGTGTACACTGGGCCTGGGCCTTGTGGTTTGGCACTTATATCATTAGTCATCTTTTTCAAAAAAAAATTAATCGTCTGATAAAAATGAAAATCAGAAAGTATTTTGCAGTAACATGAAAAGTATGACTGATAATTTAATATATGGTTATACACATTATATATATGTGATTCTGATTCACATAATGTTGAAGCCAGTATCATTTTCATGATGTTAATCAACTTATATATAACATCAGACAATTATTGGTGATATAAATATTATGGCAGTGTCTAATTTAATAAATATATAACATGTCCTTAATAAATTAAATATTTAATTATTTCAAATATTTAAGGTATTAGAGGAAACTAATGGTGCCAAATATCGATAAAGGGTGGTGCTCATCAATTTTCGGGAATGCATAGCTATCCATTTAATTTTGATTTTAGTTGCATCTTAGCAAAGAAGACAGTGGAAGATTAGTTACTGCTCAATAAAAAAATATTAGTGTATAAAGTTATGTCTAGTTTCTTTATATAAATTTGTTTCTTGGTTATTCAAACCAAGAACCGAACCAATCAAAAACCGAATAAAATCTATATGTTCTTTTTGACCAATTCAATTGGTTTGTTTTGTGCATACCTCTAGTTAAAACTAAATTAACAAAAAAACCCTTAAGCAATCTGTACTTTTGGACCAATTTGTTTAGTTGGTTGTTTGCACACCCTAGATAATATATATATAAAATCTGAATTTTAAGGACAAATTTGTAGGTAAAAAATATACACACCTATAGAATTATATTTTGAGTTTGAAGCATTTCTCATGAATTGGTTTTTACTAAACTTCTTTGAATTGATTACTATCTTTGAGTAAATTATTCCAAGCTTAATTTATATATAGATTTATATGATTAAAATATATTAATCTGGCAGTCAATAAAATTAATTTACAATTGAAATATGTATAATTAGTGATCTTAAAAAGTTTTTGATGAGATGACATAAACAACCATATATATTATTACACTTGACCAATATAAAGTGGTCACCTATGTATTAATATTTTAAATCTGATGGATAGTGTGCCTTTATCAACAACTAGTATTTTTTTTTTCCATTGAATTTAATTTTACTGTGCTTCTATTTAATTACTCATTGAGAAATTAAATTCATAATACAAAGACAGGAAATAGACTAAGACAATATTTTTTTTAATAAATAAATAAGTGAGTGCATGATTGTTGAAGAAATGACATTATCTTACATTCTTACTTGCAGCAATTTGAATTTGATTGACAAGTAAAACTAGTTAAGATCAGTTGAGTTTTACAACAAATCTTACATAGTTCTTGTGTGATTATTAATTTGTGATTTCAGCCTATTAGCTCACTTATCTAATGAAAGCATTAAGCATCATGATCGATCAGCAGATAAATCACTTGTGATATATTGCAATCACTCTCAGTGCCATTCTTACAATCTCTTTATAGCTTTTTGTTTGAGAAACACAATTTGCACTTCATTGGTGACACAATCTGTATACCCCAAATCCCAACTACTTCAAATTATATATATACACACTTTCATTTCATTGACATTATCTTTTCGTGTCAAATATTCTAAAGCATTTTGTATTGGTACATTAAGCCTGTGATCACTTTTATTAATGAACTATTTTTTGTGTATCCGGAAACAATTGGTGACCCTCTTGGAGTTGTATGATTGGGTTCCAAAACTTCTAGATATTAGATAGATTGTTATCTCAACTCTCATCATCTACTTCTTTTCTTTATTGCTGATCAAACAACTTCAACACAGCTTCCACCAACTCCGTTCCCATTAATGGTCGTAACTCTGACGAGTGATCGACGAGCAGTAGCCCGGCATCCCAAATGCAGTGGGCATGCATATTTGTTGATGAACTTGGATGGATATTGTCATTGAATTAGGACATTATATTTTCTGACGTAAAAATTATCCGATAGAATTGCAAGTTTAATGCCGATTTGTCTTTTTTTTTTTCTTTTTTCTTTTGAAGTGACTTGACTCTTACCCGAAAAGGAACAGGTGCGGGTCTTGTGACTCGACAACTTTTCTTTTCAACTAACAGCTTCACAAACCTTAATTCCATTAATGAAGTCAACTTGTCTCATTTGTTCAATTTTGTTTCATTTAAACTCAACTTTACAGATAAAAAGAGTTTCAGCACCGAACTAATTATGTAACATCGTAGAATTTATATAATTTAACTTATAGTTTTGTAATATTATGAAACTATAATTTTATATAAGGTTATGTAACTTCAATCTGAAATAGAATTTTAAAATCGGTCTGATCATCAAACAAGCACCTTAAACTGACAAGTTAACAACCTTAATACACATGAACCCGACTTGTCTCAATTGGTCCAATATTGTTTCATTTCAACTTCACCCATAAAACTCTAGATCAACACATTTGAGCAATTTTGTTTAGAATAATATTCGGGTTCTGGTCAGTTAGTACTCAAAATACTAACCCCACCAAAGTGTAGCACATAGTATTTTTTCTTTTACTTTTTGCATTTATCTCACAAGTTGAAACCATATGTTATAATCTCATTGATAGAGTTAGTATTTCGAGTACCGGCTACCCAAGTATTATTCTTTTGTTTATATAGAGGATATACATATATAGTTGCTACAAAGAAATTAAGTTCTATTAAAGAGATCAACCATAAACGATATGGGATAGATCCAATGGTATACTCCTTATATCTACATTATGAGGTTGCGGGTTCGAGTACTACCCTTGAATTCAATTATGTAAAGAATATAACAACCATAGTTAGAATACTATCAAATTTCCAATCCACTTTGAACAATTTAAGTCTAGTGATATAATACGTACTTTGTTTTATTTACTCAAAACAACATTAATATATAAGCCTTTCAATTCAAACCTTCAGAGGGCAACTAAGTCGATAACTCGGCACAGCAACGAGTTGAACCTGCTCTCGGTGCAGTGAGTCCAAACATGTCTTCCATGTCAAGCTCACTAGGTTTCATTCCATCAGGCAACTCCCAGTTGAAACAATGAAGCAAATTAGCCACAGATAACTCTAATGCATACAACCCGAGTTGCATACCCGGACATGACCTCCGACCCGACCCGAATGGAATGTACTCAAAGTCATTCCCTTTAAAATCCGGTGCACCATCATTCAAAAACCTACTAGGCTTGAACGTGTCCGGATCCTCCCATGCAGACGGGTCTCTCCCGATAGCATATGCATTGATCATAACACATGATTTCGTAGGGATTCTGTACCCAGAAACCACAGAGTCCTCTACAGTCTCATGCAGGAGGAGAGGGATTGGTGGGTGGAGACGTAGGGTTTCCTTGATGGCACATTTGAGGTAGGTAAGGTTAGAGAGGTCGGATTCGTGGACAAAACGGGTCAACCCGACTTTGTCAGAGAGTTCTTGCTGGACTTTTTTGAGATCTTCCGGGGTCTTCATTAATTCAGACATTGCCCATTCGATTGCAGATGCTACTGTCTCGGTTCCTCCAAACATTATATCCTGTAATTAACAATTAATACAAAATTTTCATGAAGAAATATGAAGTTGTAATGCATGTGCGAATCTATATGCATAAGCTTGTGTTGTCTTTATATGCATGCATATACACAGATAAGTGCAGAAATTCTGCACTTTTTTCATGTGGGATCAACTATGTAAATATGTAACGTTACAAGGTGGACCAAGTAACATTACAAAGTGGGTTGTATATCGTTACGAAGTAACCTATGTAATCTCTCAAAAAATAACCATGTCACTTCAAAATACTACGTTACAAAGTCGATCCTATAACAAAAAAAAGTACCTAAAACCTCCTCTTTACATACCTATATCTTTAATTTTCCTTCACTAAATTTCCATGTATTAGAAATATACTAATTAAAGAGTCATTCTCTAGAATCTCTACTGCGAACATTTGAAAGTAAATACTAAATAGTCGCTGTCAGTAGTCTAAATTATGTAAGTGAATGATTTTGAATGGTACTCTGATCAATCCATTCAATGATCATGTCAAGACCGTTCACAATTATATATGAATTTTTGTTAAAATCCAATATTCACACCTAAAAATTTTCAACAAAAAAAATTAGTTTCTTTATAAAAATAAAAACAAATGTTTACTTATTTTTATTGCACAAAGAGAGCAGCAAATTGAATTGCCAGTCAATATAATCATATTCACAGCTCCTTAATTTATATAAACGTATTTTTCAAATAAGAAAATTTATGAGTCCTTTTAGAGTTTATAAAAAATCAGCTCTTTTATAGAAACATATAATTATATATATGACGCCAAAATAAATAAATAAACTATATATCAAAATAATTTGAAACCTTTTTTGTTTTTGAAATCCTACACCAATAGGGGTTCAGTCTGTCTGAACTTCACTAACCGACCACTAAAAATAGTGCCCAAAGAAGTGAGATCAAGACAAGCATATTAATTAACTTTCCTAAGTTTTAATTAATAGTGACTTGTGATAAAAAAAAAAAAACTAAATCATTAATTATGGAATATGATTGTTTTTTTATTATTAATTTTTGATATATTTACCATGATCAGGGCTTTGATGTGGTCTCTAGTGATCTTGAATCCGGAGTGTGAATCATCAACATATTTTTTCGTAGCAGAAGCACCTTCTTCACTGTAAAAAGCCATCAACTCATCAACCATGTCCGATTCCACTTCAACTCCATCCAGTTTCCCTTCTGTGTTCCCTCTCTTCCTCGCCAAGTGATCATCTATGATCGTATCAATGAAGCTGTCGAGCGACTCCCGAGCCCTGGCTAGCCTGCGGTTGAACTCGTTAGCATGTATCCAACCCAACCACGGTATAAAATCAGCAATGTTGAACGCTCCAAAAAGCTTCGAGAACTCTTGCATGATCTTCACGAATTCGTCCTGTCCGTCGTGAGAAACCGAACCAAACGCCGCCCTATAATCAAAGAAGTATATATATGTTTTGGTGAAAATATTTGGAATCGAATTTATGAAATCAGTAGTAATTTCGAAAATATTGTCAGTATCTTCAAGTTTATATCAACACCTAAAATAATATGGAAAATATAAGAAATATTCTCGATATTTACTTACCGCATATACATACTGAAAATAGAATTTAAGAAAATATTCATAGTACTATCGAAAATGGTGTCAAAATATATTGACAATATTTTCAAGTTTATATCAATCCCCAAAATGATACATAAAATACAGTAAAAGCAATATTTTTATAGACAGTAATTATCGAAAATCAAATTTATGAAAATATCCATAGTAATATCAAAAATATGATAATATTTTCAAGTTTATATCAATACCCAAATGATACGAAAATATTATCGATATTTACTTGCCTATAAATGATGTTTCTGGTAAGACTGAAAACCAACTCGCCGATTTCCACCAGTAAGCCGGTTTTCTTCATCGCCGTCTGGACCATCGAGTCGACTTCTTCGCGGACTGAGGCCCATGACTTGGCCCGTCTCTGGCTGAAGAGCTTGGTAACGCTTATTTTCCTCATTTGGCGCCAAAACGGGCCATAGTCAGCGAAGGCCATGTCGGCACGGTCGTAGGTCAGGTAAGTGATGGCGACGTTGGCAGGACGGTTGGAGAAGATGCCGTCCTGGACCTGGAGGACCTCTCGGGCCATTTCAGGTGTGGAGACTGCCACAACGTGGAGTGATCCCATCTTGAGGTGGAGGAGGCCGCCATACTTGGCAGCGAGGCGGGCCAGGCCGCGGTGGGTGAGCTGATCCATCATGGTCATGTTGCCGATGATCGGGTACCCTTTTGGGCCAGGTGGGTATGGGAGTTTTTTACGGCCGTTGATAATCAAGAAGAGAAGAAGCAGGAGACCTAAGAGAGAGAGAGAGACAAGAAGTAGCAGAGAATCCATTGATGATGAGTTTGAAGAGAAGAATGTGGCTAGTGAGAGTGAATGAGAGAGAGAGAGAGAGAGATTTATATAGGATTTAAGGGTTGATGAATTGGCAAAGGACTTGTAGAGTTGTATCTAGCTTAGTTCAAAACCTATAGGAGTTAGGCACTTTGAAGTTTTCTTATTTTTGTTATTAAGAAGCAAAAACCAAAAGGAATATTTATATATATTGTTGGAAATAAAACAAGTTACTTTGGACATGAAACAACAATTCTATTAATTAGTTAGATTGGTACTGGATTCTCTACACTAACAAGTTATTAACCATGAATCCAACTTGTCTCATTCAGACTTCACCAATAAATAAAGAATTTTATTTATATACAGTATACGTATTGCATCATAAAGGATAACTTGAAACATACCAACTAAGTTGAAACCCAATAAAACCTTAAATCATATATGCACGTAATTCTCCGAGCCAACCAATATTACTACTAAAAAGAAAAAATATATATAGAGGCTCCAGAACAAACAACAGCAAAAGAGTTAGGAAAAACGATAACGGCAAGGGAGAAAATTCAACGTTTAAAAAGTAGAACAAAAATCCGGACATACAAACCACCATTGATTCAGAATTAAAGAAAAACGAACATAGCAAATTCCTGAATTATATTATGTAAATATTATAACAACCATAGTTAGAGAATACTATCAACTTTCCAATACTCCACTTGAACAATTTCAGCCTAGTGATCTAGTACTTCGTTTTATTTATCGACAACAACACAAACAAAACAACATTAATAAGCACCGATGATCAAGTCAAGCCTTCGGAGGGCAATTCAGTCGATAACTCGGCACGGCAACGAGTTGAACCGCTCTCGGTGTAGTGAGTCCAAACATGTCTTCCATGTTAAGCTCAGTAGGTTTCATTCCATCAGGCAACACCCAGTTGAAACTATGAAGCATATTAGACATACATAGTTCAAAAGTATATAACCCGAGTTGCATACCCGGACAAGACCTCCGACCCGACCCGAAAGGAATGTACTCAAAGTCACTCCCTTTGAAATCCCGTGCATCATCATTCAAAAACCTACTAGGCTTGAACGTGTTCGGATCCTCCCATGCAGACGGATCTCTTCCGATAGCGTATACATTGATCATGATACGTGATTTCGCAGGAATTCTGTACCCTGAAATTACAGAGTCCTCCGAGGTCTCGTGGAGGAGGAGAGGGATTGGTGGGTGGAGACGTAGGGTTTCTTTGATGCAACATTTGAGGTAGGTAAGGTTCTCCAAGTCAGATTCGTGGACAAAACGGGTCAACCCTACTTTGTCGGAGAGTTCTTGCTGGACTTTTTTGAGATCTTCCGGGCTCTTCATTAATTCAGACATTGTCCATTCGATTGCAGATGCTACTGTCTCAGTTCCTCCAAACATTATATCCTGCAATTAACAATTAATACAAAAATTTTATGAATAAATGTTAAGCTTTAATGCATGTATCTTACATATGTAATAATTATCAAATGCAAGATTTCTACACGTTTTTTCGTATGTAATCGACTATGTAATATTATGGAATAGGTAATGTATGTAACGTTATAAACCGACCTCTAAAAACACTTAAAATTAATAATGTCATTTTTTGTAATGTTACAAAATCGATATCGTATGAATAAACATATGAGATTTCTGCACTACAATATAATAAAGATTCATTCTCTAATGCACTATTGCAAACTTCCGAATTTACCGAAATAAATCGTGAATGATTATAAAAAGCTTTATAAAATTTACCGTGGCCGTAAATAGTCTTAATTATATTCGTGAATGATTTTGATCAAAATTTTCTTACTTTCATATGGTCTTGTGATCAAACCATTCGTTACTATAAACATCTTTGATTAAGATCATTGATGAGTGATGACTATATATATTTGGATGTGTTAAAATTCCAGATATTCACACCTAAATATTTTCAACATAATAAATGCATACTTTTTAAAAAAAAAATGTTTACTTATTTTTAATGCACAAATAGAGCAGCATATTGAATTGCCAGTCAATATAATCACATTCACATAATTATATATATAATATATGATGCCAAAAAATATAAAAAAAATAGACTTTTCCAAAATAATTTGAATTTTATATATATTGAGCCAATTGAATTTTATATTTTATATTTTTTAAAATTTGACACCAATTAGTATCCATCGTCCGTCCGAACATGACTATACCAAGTACCCACTACTACAAATACAACCCAAAAATAAGTGCGAAGACAATGATCATATTATCAACTTTCGTAACAAGTTATAACTAATAGTGTGTGATTTGTGAGAAAAACCAAAAAACTAAAAAAAAATCATTAATTATTGAAAAGGGTTTTTTTTTTTGGACATATTTACCATGATAAGAGCTTTGATGTGGTCTCTGGAGATCTTTAATCCGGACTGTGAATCATCTACATATTTTTTCACAGCAGAAGCATCTTCCTCAGTGTAAAAAGCCATCAACTCAT
Source organism: Dipteronia dyeriana (assembly GCA_032871835.1). Classification (NCBI taxonomy): domain Eukaryota; kingdom Viridiplantae; phylum Streptophyta; class Magnoliopsida; order Sapindales; family Sapindaceae; genus Dipteronia; species Dipteronia dyeriana. The sequence continues at coordinate 95,126,361 of CM065295.1, read as the reverse complement.
CAACCATGTCCAAATCCTCTTCATCGCCATCCAGTTTCCCTTCCGTGTTCCTTCTCTTCTTCGCCAAGTGATCGTCGATGACCGTATCAATGAAACCATCGAGCGACTCCCGAGCCCTGATCAGCCTGCGGTTGAACTCGCTAGCATGTACCCAACCCAACCACGGTATAAAATCCGCAATGTTGAACGCTCCAAAAAGCTTCGAGAACTCTTGCATGATCTTCACGAATTCGTCCTGTCCTTCATGAGAAACCGAACCAAACGCCGCCCTGTAATCAAGGAAGTAATTTTCTGGTTTGGCAAAAATATTTGGAATAGTAATATTGAAAATATTGATAATATTTTCAAGTTTATATGAATAGATCTGGATTCTCTCATTATCTTATCATCACCTCCATAATCTATTGTCACGTGTCTATTATAGCAAATCAATGGTTTGAATTATTTTAAATAATTTTTATGCTTTTACTCTATCAAAAGTAGAATTAATCAAAACCATTGATTATATGAGGTTAATATGAGGTGAGAAGAGAATCAAAACCCCCATATCAATACTTAGAATAATAGATAAAATATAAGAAATATTTGAAAATCAAATTTATGAAAATATCCATAGTAATATTGTCATATTTTCAAGTTTATATCAATGCACAAAATGATACGGAAATATTATTGATATTTACTTCCTTACTTGTAAGTGATCTTTCTGGTCATACTGAAAACCAACTCGCCCATTTTCACCGGTACCCCGGTTTGCTTCATCACCGACTGGACAGTCGAGTCCACTTCTTCACGGACTGAGGCCCATGACTCGGCCCGTCTCCGGCTAAAAAGCTTCATGACAAAGATTTTCCTCATTTGACGCCAAAACGGGCCATAGTCGGCAAACGCCATGTCAGCTCGGTCGTAGGTCAGGTAATTGATGGCGACGTTGGCGGGACGGTTGGAGTAGATAATGTCCTGGACTTGGAGTACCTCCCTGGCCATTTCAGGGGTCGAGACGGCCACTATGTGCATTGATCCCATCTTTAGGTGGAGGAGTCCGCCGTACTTAGCGGCGAGGCGGGTCAGACCATGGTGGGTGAGCTGGTCCATCATGGTCATGTTGCCGATGATCGGATACCCTTTTGGGCCAGGTGGGTATGGGAGTTTTTTACGGAGGTTGATCAAGTAGTGAAGAAGCAAGAGAGCTAAGAGAGAGAGAGAGACAATTAGTTGCAGAGAATCCATGGAGGAGTTTGAAGAGATCTAGAGTGTGGTTGGTGAGAGAGAGAGAGATTTATTGAGGATTTTAGGGTTGATGAATTGGTAAAGGACTTGTATGGTAATAACATCAGATTTTTCTTTTGAGTAATGTTAATTGTCCAAATTTAGTGTTCAAATACGTGTCAATACTATAATTCATTCATTTATTCAATTTAAATTAATGTATTATCTTATTGTCATATCATCTGGACAATAAATTTGGATAAAATAACATTATTTATTTTAATGGAATAACAGCTAGTGAAATTACATGATGGATTTTTTTATTCTTTTATGTTATAAATTAAATTGAAATAACATATAAAACATTAAATATTAATAAAATAAATGAGACAAAAATAGAGGGAGAAATTGCCTTTCCTTTTATTTTGATTGATTGTGTAGAGACTACGCAGTGAAATGAAAGATTTCATGGATTACCAAAAACAATAAAATATGGGAGCATATTTATAAGGTTAAACATCTAATTTTACAAAGGCAACAAGATTGTCATTTATCATAAAGATAAGAGTTAATCTTTGATTTAGAGACCAGTGTTGTTTTGTCTCCATGCTTGCCTCCACGCGTATTGTGATGTGGTGAGAAAAATCTACAATATTCCATAATATTTTACCATATATATGGAGGTTCAATTTATCTATCCACCATTATTATTATTTGCTATCAATATTTAATTTTTACCTATCTTGCTTTACTGATTTGGAATGAAAATAGTGGTTCCATTGTAAAGGGATCAGGGAATTAAATTACCTTACCCTCATAGATTTAATTTCATTTGTGTGTTGAGTCCACGTAACTCGATTTTCAATAATTATTAGTAAACAATGTAATCCCAAATCAAGAATTGAGTTTTTTTTTCTCAGTTATGATTTCCAATTAGTGATTTAATTTGCAAATGGCCTTGTTTATAGGGTCGGTATGTGATCATTTTTGTTCAACTTTAGAGGAGGATATTTGCTTAACACTTTTTTAGATGAATTGTTTATTTGTTTATGACAAAAAAAAAATGATATGGAATTTAAAAGATTTCTAAAACTGAGATTCTTAAAATCTATAGAATTTGTGTATATCTTAGCCAAACCAAACCTCAACTTGAATTGCTACATTATTTTTGTAATAAATCATTATAAACTAATTTCTCATAATATTAATTTTACTAATTTCTTTTTCTAACTTCTTAAAAAAAATTGTTTGGACCTTTGAATTAAGTGTCAGGTTATAAAATACAACAGATGTTATACTACATTATTTACATGTTAACCCACCCTATCTTTTGTTTTGACTTTCATCTTGATATTTAACAAGTTACAAATTTTGTTTCAATTTCATAGACATATTCTCGTAGTCGATTTGCACCGTATCTAGCACCATCATATCACTTATTTATTTATTAAAAAAAATTCTCTTAGTCGATTTCCTGTCGTTTTATTATGAATTTAATTTCTCAATGATTAATTAAATAGAAATACAGTAAAATTAAATTCAATAAAAAAAAACTAGTTGTTGATAAAGGCACACTTTCCATCAGATTTAAAATATTAATACATTATACAATATATGTGACAACTTTATATTGGTCAAGTGTAATGTATATGGTTATTGATATCCATCTCATCAAAAACTTTTTAAGATCACTAATTATACCTATGTGTTATAAATAATATTGAATAAGAGTTGAAGAACAATCTAAGGACATAATAAATAAGTAAATAAATAATAAATGAAAAGAGAGAGATGAATTAAGAAGATATATCAGTTAACAAACCAAAGGAGAGATGCGAGAGAGGTAGAACCACTGTGTATTGAATTGAGAGATTAAGTAGTCTTTTCTTTACAAATGACTAAATGAGAGAGCCATGTATATAGGCTTTGATATCACCACTTGGCATGACATGATCTCCCACTTGCCCTCTTGATAACTTAATTTAATTACTGAAATCATCTTCAATGTAAAAATGACTCATATAAATTATTATTGACATAGCAATAATGACAAGTGATTTGCTTCATATGTGGTATAAATATAGACTTGATAGATGATTTCCCATTTTACCGATGACGTCTGAAAGTAGACGGTCATATTGACAATGTCTAAAAAAATTATCATATTAGTTTGAGGTTGAATATACATGACTACATTGGAAAAAGATTTTTTTTAACGGAATATCTATTAATCTTACGTAGTGGTGTATAAGTGGATCAATCCAGCCCGTTTTGGCACGGCCCACCGGGCCTGTTTTCCAAAACGGTTCGGGCCTAGCACGGCACGCCCAATGACCCGTTTTGAAAAATAGGGGCCCAACCCTAGTGGGTAGGTAGAGCCGTGCCGGCCTGTGCACCCGCCTACTTTTTTTTTTTTTTTTAAATATGAAATTTGTTAATAATATGATAGAGTATAGACATCATAGAGTATTGGGATATGGCCCATAACCTTTGTCCAAATAAGTATGTTTTCCTTTTCTTTTTCCTTATTTTTATATAGGTTATATCTCTATTCATTCATCTTATTTATCCAATGTGGGATGTAGGATTGAATTTTCATTTCAATTCATTGATATAAGTATATAACATAATGATATTCTCTTGAGTCCATTTTTTTTAATCTAAATATGGAAAACATGGAGAGATTTGGGAGATCTATTAAAATTAAATAATGGTTTTGTTAAAAAAAAAATCAAATAAGTCATCTATTGATATTATATTATTATACAATAATTTCCATCTTTTCCATATATGAACAAAAATCATATATATATAATCATTAAATATCTTTCACATATTATTCTTCTCTAATCTTGGTCATAGTAATTGCGTATAACCATAGTTGTATTCAATCTCATATCCCACATCGGATAATAAGAACATTGAAGAGATGTCTAACCAATATAAAAACGAGGGAAAGACAAATGAAATCTTACTTATCTAAACAAAGGTTATGAATCATGGTTAAATACTCTTCAATATCATTTATCTTTAAAACATTTTATTTTTATAAATAAATTGTTTTTTAAAAAAGTTATATATATATATATATATATATATATATAATTTGGCTTGCCGTGCCGACGGTTGGGCATGGCACGTCGTCCTAGCGTGTCGGTCCGATCTGGCACGGTGTGCCTCGATCTAGAGCCTGACACGGTCCATGAATGTGGGTCATGCCTGGCACGGCAGGCGTGCCGTGCCAGGCACGGCCTGCCTTCCTTGGCTGGCCAAGCGGGCAGGTCCATCCAGACCTGTTCCATATTTACACCATTAATCTTACATGATATTTTTTTTTCACAAGTCACGTTTGCATCAGAGATGTACTAAGATTTGTAAGCCTTGAGAGGCGGTGGGAATCCACCTAATTACAACAATATGTCAATTTTAAATTAATTATATTTTACTGCCAAATCAATATTTTCTATTCATATAAATTAAGCTAGGAATAATTAACTTAAAAAACGATAATGAATTTATAGAAGTTTAGTTAAAAGTTAAAACTAACATATTTTGTGATACATGAGAAATGCTTCAAAAACCCAAAATATAATCCTATATGTATGTATTTATTTTTACCCTATTCAAATAGTTAAACAAAAATGATAACCAATAAATAAGTTTTATAAATAATTTTAAAAAAATCAAAAAATTCACAACTAAAACGCTATTTTTTTAAACGGAACATTAATTAAAACGAGAAACTAATAAATTATCCATACAAGCCCTTTCCATAGGTAAGACTTAAAATAGAAACAATTTTCGATAACGCTGTCTTAACAAGAAAATTGGCAATTGCATTTTGCTTACTAGAAACAAGCAAAATAATTTAACTATATGCATATGATTGCATCAGATTCTTTCGTGTACCGTTGTAGGGATACAGATGAATGCATAGTTAGTTTCCTCTAATATCTCAAATATTTGACATAATTAAATATGCAATATATTAACAATATAAGGACTTGAACTAAACACTGCCATAGTTATATCACCGAGTATTATATTTTTAAGAATATTTACTATTAGTCTGGTTAAATACAAGTTGATTAGCATCATGCAAATGATACTGGCTTCAATATTAGGTGAATCAGAATCACATACATATAATTTGTATAACCATATTTTAAATTATTAGTCATACTTTTAATGTTGCTGCAAAATGCTTTCTGGTTTTCATTTATATCTGAAGGAAAAAAAAATAAACTACTAAGTTGAAAAGGATGAGACTTCATAACCTCTCCTCCACACGGGAATTGAAAAGTTAGAATAAAAACCATAGGAAAAAAAAAATATATTAAAATTATGAGATATTTGCAAAAATTCAAAACATAACTCAAATTTTCGAATTTAGACAAAAACTCTTTTATTGCATACCAAAACAACCTTATAATTTCAAAATTCAGTCAAACGAATGAAAAATTAAAGAAAAAGCGAGTTACTTTAAAAAAAAAAGAAAAGGGAAAGTATCATTTTCCCCCCTAACGGTTGTCCAATTATTAAGACGAGGACAGGGTTTCACCATATTGGCCGGTCTCCCCCCTCAAATGGAAAGAATGTATTATATGCCCCTTTTGTTTCATTTTCCATCCATAAAATGTAGTGAAAATTGCCAAAAATAACCACAAGTATTATGGAAATTTTGTTTTTAATCACATACGAAAATTTATTTGTTAATAGCCACTTTTTTGAGAAATTACTTGAATGTCCCCATATAAAAATCATCCCCAATCACTTTCTCTCTCCTCTCTCATTTTTCTCTCTCTCCTTTCCTCTCTCTCCCCGCTTCCTCTCTCTCATTTCCTATCTCTCTCTCTCCGATCTCTCTCTCGCAGGCGAACCGTCGCCGGCATCCTTGCGAAGACTGGCGAACTGTCGTCGGCCTCATCTTTCTCTCACCCAACCTCTATTCTCTCTCCCCACAGCTCTCTCTCTCTTCTTTCTCTCTCCTTCCTTTCTCTCTCCTTTCCTTTCTCTCTCACATGTCGTCGGCGACTTGCCGGAGTGCAGTCGCTTGGGCTTCACGACCGCACAGCAACACCGTCGAGTTCCCCCTACGCCGCCGATTAGATCTGCTGAAAAAAATGAAAGAAAATGAAATATTAGAAACCCAGAACATTTCAAGTTTGAACATTTCAATTTAGTCAACATTTCAAGTTTCAACGTTTCAACGTTTCAACGTTTCAACGTTTCAATTTAGACAACATTTCAAATTTAAAAATTTGAAAACGAAGAACTTAAAAACCCAGAACATTTCAAGTTTCAACTTTCAATTTAGTCAAGATTTCAAGTTTCAACATTTCAATTTAAGTAAGATTTCAAGTTTCAAAATTTCATTTTTTTAAACAAGAATTCAAGTTTCAAGTTTCAAGTTCCAAGTTCCTTACCATGATTTCAAGTTTGATTCCAGATTTTAGTCATGATTTCAAGTTTTCTTTCAGTTTTTTTTTTAAAAATCAAATTCAGGGGTATTTTTGTAATTTACGGACATACACTGAATTTTTTAAAAAAAGTGGCTATTAACAAATAAATTTTCGTATGTGGTTAAAAACAAAATTTTCATAATAGTTGTGGTTACTTTTGATTTTCTCTCTAAAATGTATTATATACCCCTTGCTCCATTTAATTACTATAAAATAATAAATAAATAATAATAATAATAATAATTTTCCCCAACAAATCAACATCTTCTCATCCCTCACAAACTTTCCCCAACAAATCATCATCTTCTCCACCAGACCGCCACCCTCTCCAACAAACCCAAACCCTAACCTAATCCTTCACAACTCAAACTCTAGCCACCACCACACCTCAAAGACCAAGCCCTAGCCACAACATTCTTTTTCTTTTGTCGATCCCTTTCCAATCGAGGAAATCAACGATCTATCTCTTTCTGGCCGACACATCTTCCTTCTCTCCCTCTTTTCCCCATTCTTTCTCTTTCTTTCGATCTCACTCTTTATCTTCACATCGAGTCGAACCCGATTCTGGATCGAACACGTTCGGTGCTTGATCTGCTTCGACCGTAGCATCTTCATTCTCTCGATCTGCTCCGATCGGTGCTCGATCGAACCCGAAAACGATGATGGATGGTTGGTGATCGCTGCTGAGAAAAAGGGAGGCTCCCATAGAGATGTTATGGATTTGATGGTGGTTATGTGGTTCGATTGTTGGGTTTGCGGTGGTGTTTGGAGTTGACGATAGCAGTGGTAGGTGTTTGGGGTTGGAAATGGTGGTGGTGGTCGTCGTTTGGAATTGATGATGGTGGGGGTGGTGGTTTGGAGTTGACGATGGTGGTTGAGAGAAAGATTGTGAATCTGGATCTCCACGTAATAGATTGGGTGTTGATGGCTGGAATTTGATTGTAAATGTTTGGTGATGATAATGGTTGTTTGATGTTGTTGATGATGATGATGTTGGTTTCTGTGATGTTGTTGATGTTGGTGTCTGTGTTTTTTTCAGATCTGGGTTTGATTATTTCTTTCTTAGATCTGGGTTTGATTTTTTTGTTATTTGAGATATGCATGAGTTGTTAAGTTAATAAATGTGTTTGATATTTTTTTTTAACAGATCTGGGTTTATGTTTGAATCTGAATTTTCCACCAAATTCATTTTAAAAAAAGGTAAAATAATATTTTGAAGGATAAAATGACATTAATGCCCTTCTTATTTAACGGTCAACGTCCAAATTGGACGGTAAAGGTGACAGAAAGGGATCTTTTAATACTTCTTTGATTTTAGGGGGTAAAACGGTTAATATGGTGAAACTTTATCCTCGTCTTAATAATTGAACAAACGTCAGAGGTGGGAAATGATACTTTCCCAAAAAAAAAAAAGAACTTTTATTGAGGTCAGGTTAGTCTAGGTTAGTCTAGGTTCAACGAAATCGTGGAACCGGTGGAGAACTAACCCAACACACAGAAGTCTGCCAAACCACAAGGCCCAGGCCCAGTGTACACCTGTGAAATACTTAAAAGAAAAAAGGAAAATTGAAACAGAAATAACTAAAGATTTCAATATATGAATCTGATTAATCAGACCTATGAAATACAACACAGGCATACAATATAATCAGTTAATCACGTTAAATTTTTACCCTGCTAATATCATCCTTCTTCTTCTTTTGATGATCATAAAAAATGGAATAAAGGAGATGACAAATTATCATAAGAGTGTTTAGACAAAAAAAAAAAATACATCATGGTCATCATCCCACACACTAAAAATTGATTAACTGTACGTTCAGTCTGTTTCTAATCAATTTGATCTGTCAGGTTTTAGAGACGAACGAACGTGATTAATCGTCTAGTGATCCTGTAATATTCGAATGCTAGTTTACGGCATTAAGTTGCCGGAAAAAGAATGAATTTAGTGTCCCGAATAAAATCACAAAACTCACTCTGTTTAGCGCGTTTCTGAGGTTGGTGGTTTCCGCATTCTGGTTAGCAAGCTCATCGTGTATGCGCCTTCAGTAAATTATTATGGTTAGAAGATGAAGCAGCAATAAAGAAAAGAATATTCTATGGCGGTGAAAGAGATTTAAATTTTGTTTCTCCTACCATCTGTCGAGATTTAAATCCAAACGTTGTCCTATAGTTACTTTGTCAATCTCCCCTATAGTTACTTTGTCAATCTCGTATCTATTTCAAAGAGCATTAATAAGAAGGAGAAGAAAAATAAGAGAAAAGAATATTCTATTGCGGTGAAAGAAATTTAATTTTTGTTTCTCTTACGTACCCTCTTTCAAGATTTAAATCCAAACTTTGTCATATAGTGACCTTGTCAATCTCATATGTGTTTAAAAGAGCATTAAGAGTGTGATCTTGTCAATCTCGTTTCTGTTAAAAGAGTATTAAGAATGTAACTTTATCAATCTCGTATATGTTTCAAAGAGCATTTAAGAAGTAAAGCAACTTTTAAAAAATGCATTTTGTGGGTTACGGATTTTGTACTACTAAAGTAGGCATCTGCAAAAAAGCAATTTGTCTTTTTTTTTTTTTTCCATATAGTCGGATCCAGAGGCGAACCCACTTTAAGACCAGAAGTGGAATTCAAATTTTGTACTACTAAAGCAACTTTTACTTGATTAAAAATATTTTTAACAATATTTTTTATATATATAATTGTTATTATATTTAAGTTTCCTATCTTATTAGAATTTATGGATCTTTATCTCGTCATAATATGTATTTTCTTGAGTTTATGGTATTATAGCAACCAAGATTTAAGAGATTGACGTGTGAAATTCTAATTTTGGCTTTATTGGGTGGATATCAAATATCAATTAACATAAAAAAGGCCCAAGCAAAACATAATTGAGGCGGCCAGTATATATATATTGAGGCGGCCAATATATATATATATATTGGTTTTCCCATCGCTACGTACTGATATAATTTATATTAGTACGTTGCATGTATACCATTGATTATAGAAAAGTTTTGATAAGTCCATACACTGTAAGTCAAAGTATATAAATCTAATGGTCCACATCCAATATATTGACGAATTTATATCGGTACGTACTAACTTAAAAATTTATATATATATATTATTTTCTTTTATTTTCTTTTTAAATATTATAATAATTCTAACACTAAACGAATCATTGGTGATCTATTGTATCTGTCATCTACTCCTAAGATATCACAAACAAAACTCTTTATGCATACTATTCAAATGTGCATAGTGAAGCTTTAACGATTAAAACTCCCACCATTAGGGATGATAAATTCACCCGAGCTCGTGTGCACCCCACCCAAACTGTATGGGTTAGGTATGAGTTTTATTATCCGGGTCAGTAATTGGGTTCAAATGTAAAATGTATGTCTGGTCTGCCGGTTTGAAAAATGAAAACCTGAATATTTTATTTTTTAGAAACATGTAAATTTTAAAAGACATCGCTTTATATTTCTTCCCATAATTTAATTATAAGGTAATTAATGTATATTCTACCTTTAATAATATAATTAACGTATTTTGGTTGTTTTGCTTTGCGTCTTGGTCATCAAACATCTCTTTAAGCACACTTTTTTTTTTAACGGCTAATATTATTCAGGGACCTAAAAGCCAAAGAGCAAATAAGCTACAAGAATCTAGACGACCAAAAACACAACCTAGAACCCACCAAAACAGAGCATACACAACAGGAAAAACAAACCTTCCAGACAATTCACAAAACGCACCACGGCTGCAACAGCCCACAAAACAAAGACGCAAACCTCGACCTCCAACCAACCACGGCACAACAGATCCCAAAACGAAACAACAGCACCCACCCAACAATAGGTAAAAACACTGATCTCTGATTTTTCGCATTGTCTGCCCATCACCCTTCAACTTCATAAACGCTTTTGCAATGACATCAACCATCCTCACTTCTTTCATAAGACGAATGTTAACTTAGTCCTTTATTTTATTTTTTTAACAATGGAAGACAAATGTGAGAATTAATTTGAAGACAAAAAGATCATGTGTAAGAGCCTAATAAATTATTGTTGGTTTTTATGATATATTGTAGAGAACAAGTTTTGCGATCAATAGAACAAACAAATTATGATCAAAATAATTATAAATAAGTAATAAGTTAAAATACAAAGTTACAAACATTTGGACAGGTAGAAACCTAGTAATTTCTGATAAATCTTGTTCTGATATCATATTAATTAAATTGATTTAACACTAAACCAAAATTAAAAATACCTAAAGCTTAAGATGTAAGTAAAAACCTTAATTCATACACATGAAGCCAACTTTTGTCAATTGGTCGAATATTGTTTCATTTAGACTTGATCACCGATAAAACTTTAGGTCAACACACATGAACAATTTTTTTTTTCATTTTCAAATTACAACTACAACCGGGACCTAACGAGATTAGATCCTATACAAACGCGATCAGAAATACTACTCTTACTATCAGGGAGATGTTACATATGTACTACAACTATTAAATCCGGAGAGAATGTTGGCTTCCACTAAGGACGTAACTAAGATTAAATACTATGGTGGGCTAGATTTTTTTTTCCCAATCACTAACAATAAAAGAAAATTGTATTAATTAAAAATAAAGATACACCAAGTTAATAAGACATAACGGAGATTACTATATAAATGTAATATATAAATAAATATGTTAACAAAATTTTTAAAAAATAAACTTGAAATTAATGCAAATAAAATCAAATACTAATTAAGTTGTTTCCAACCGTTTTTCAAAAGATCAAAATTTTCAATTATGAATTCAGGATCAGTAGCACCATCAATTTCTCTTCAATGTAGACAATCATGGAGTTTGTAAAAAAATCATATTCCATTTTATTGCGAAATGATGTCTTGATAAGCTTCATTGTTGAAAAAGCTCATTCTGAGTTTCAGATCTTTTAGTCTTAGGAGGAGATCTTGAACTTGAAGTATGAACATCACGTGGTGCATTTAACCGGCCTACTTGATAACTCACTATCATTCTTTTTATCGAAATAATGAAATATATTTCTTTTTGAGATATTTGTCAAAACTAACCATTTTTTGAAATCAAAATTCAATCTTAACCTTATTTTGGAAATAAAACCATATTTAATAAATCTCCCAAAAAATATTTAAAAATAACCAAATAATGACAAAAATACCCTTAGGGTTATTTTCCATCTCTTTCTCTATTCTCTCTTTTGTTCTTCACTTGCTCTCTCTTCTTTCTCTTTCTCTTTCACTCTCTTCCATTTTTCTTTCTTGTTTTTTGGTTTACCATGATGCCATTTTGAACCAAAATCAACACCAAACTGTTAAGAAATTGTTGGAGGAACCGTCCAACCACGAAATCTCAGATATTCAACTAAAAATATGAAATTTTAAAGGTTATTTGGAAGTATAAATTTTATTCAACTCACACCCTATACCATATACTGAGTTTTTAATCCTTAAAATAGTTTAATGTTGTTTGTATTAGTGTATGTTTTATGGGTCTTGAGAGTATATTACATTATTTTGTGATTATAAACATTAATTTTGAAATTAGGTAAAAGTTCTCGAATTTGTTGGTTTTTTGATGAACATTACATGATGCACATGCCATGTAATTTTTTTTTAGTTCATCATGTAACATATTTATACCATGTAATTTGAAAATCAATTTTTTTCGAAACTTTTAGATTTTTATTGAAAGTTACATGAAGGACTTCCTATATATTGCATGATGGACTACCCAGATATGACATGATACACAACAATCTACCCAGATACCCAGAAATGGCATGCTGAACTGCCCATAAATTGCATGATAGACTGCCCAGAAATGACAGGATATACCGTCTAGATATGACATGATGAACAATAATCTACCCAGAAATGACATGATGGACTACCTCAATAAGATATGGTGGACAATCCAGATATAACATGTTGAACAATAATCTACCAATAAATGGCATGATCGACTACTCAATATGACATTATAAGTGAAACGCTTGTAAATTTTTAATATGTGATCATATGATTGTTATGTATATAATAATCATTATCATCATGTAGCAGAAGCCAATAACATGTCATCATTGTTTTTGTCATTATCACATTTACTGCTGTAATTAATAATTGTTGCAGACTTCATCTAGCATGGTTCATACTGAAAGCTTTTTGAACCTCTATGTTCTCTGTCTATAAAATTATGTTTTTCATTCTGGCATTCGGACTCATCTTCATTATCATTTTTAATAAACATGTGGAAAATAACATATAGTATTAATGAATCAATGAAATGCTATAATTATTTTCATTGATATTGAAACTACTCTGAATAACATAATGACAAAAAGACATACACACCCTCTCTGTAAGCTGATACTTCACTGCATTTGTTTAGGTACGTAATACAAAATTGCTATGAGGTATGTATCACACTACTGATGTTTGAGTATCATGAAATTGTTGATGGTGGCAAACATTCACGTGGATTATAGTAGAAATAATCCTCATCTTTAGGGCTGTCTGGAATCCCAAATCTTGTTATTGGTTTCCCCATTTGATCTTCATGAGATTCCTTCACTAATAGGGAGAAGTCATCCCAATTCAGTTTTCTAGTTCTGTAATGATCGATCAAATTTACTATAACACATGTGTTCAGAAGAATTGTTGTATTGAATCCTAAGTACCTTCGATGGCCTTCGACAACTTTTGCCATGTTGCCTTCGTAAGTTTCTAAGAAAATATCACTTTCTACTACAACAATGAAGTCCAATGTTGCCATCTGATTTGAATGATTCTCAAATGCCTTAAAGAGGTATGCCTTCAAGCAACCTTCAATACAACCAATGAATCCTAACATGTCTTCATATCTGAGATGGAAGAACTAAGATGTTGGAGAAGCCTCACAATCTTTCTTTTGGTTTCCTCAATTGGTGTAGTAAATTTCAGAGACCTGAAATTCGCTCGACACCACAACTTTTGAATCTCTTTTGGCAAATCATTATTAGCAAGCCTGAAGTCAGTCAGAGTGAAATGCACCACTTAAAGCCTTTGTATGCAAGAAGAATCTAAAGTAGCAAATTCACATTCATAAATGTTAGTCATGAAAATACATAGAATCTTAAGCAAACATGATTTCAAGAAATTATAACAAACCATATTCAAGTAATATCTCAGGCTAGACCAGGAAAAATTGTACATTGAATAAACATATTCTAATTCTAGTTTTTTCTTCTGTTCTGATGGACCTCTTTCACTATACAAACCTCATCTCTCAGAGATGTGATAAAATGATTCGTATCGAATATATTTGCGAATTGACTGCCATGTCAAGTAATGGACTGGTTAAGAACTTATAGAAAAATTGAAGAGTATGGAATGGGGTACAATGAAAATGGATATTAAGCCTGTTGTCACTCCAAAAAGAAATATTATCCAGTTTTGGAACGATAAGCATGAGATTCAAGTATCTTGCAACGGAAACCATATTGCAAATCCTAAGGCCACAGTTTATTATACTCACTAAATACAAATCACAACTTCTAAGTAACCAAAGCCCTAAAACCAGTTCAAATTGCAATCTTTACATATAAAAGCCACTAAATTATCAATACCCACTTCAAACAAAACAAACAGATAAATCGATATATTAAACTTCAATGAAGTTTTAGAAGCTTAACAAAATCTAATCTTTGATAAAATTGGATTGAGTAGCGAAGACAGTAGGTAAAGACCAAGGTTTTTGGATTCTATGCTTCTTGATTTGAAGATTTGCAACAAGGATTGCTTCTTCAATTTTAGAAACGATTTTGAATAAAGAAAGTGAGAGTGGGTTAGAGTGAGGTTTTGGCTTTTGTAATACGATTTTGAACAGTAACACGTTGTTGTCAAGAGTATCGTGACAAATGGTTGTTCTTTGTGGATGCGGGTACTATCACGACACCTCCTCTTTGAAGACGGTGGCTTTTTTCGATTGATCGACGACGACTCCTCTCACCTCCTTCTATGGCTTTTTAGACAAAAACTGAAAACATAATGAAAATAAATGTTAGGTTAACAATTCTCTAAGGGCAACTTTGTCCTTTTACAAGCATGGTTGGTTACAAATGAATTTTTACCATAGCCTGGTTAGAAAGGAATTTCATGAATTTCATTTAGTTAAAAAAAAAATTCTCTCTTTTCTTTTTTGCATTATGACCTATATAAAGAACAAAAAGACATAGAAATAAGTCATGTTTTGAAGTTATATTTCTATTTACCAAAAAAGATTGTCGGTGTATCGGTGAGACAAACAACTATTCAAGTCTTCGTCTAATAGTTTGTAACTAAATTTTATGAAAATTTAGATTAATAGTAGATTAGCAGCAGTAGGGATTAGAGATATATTTTATGGTTTGTGTTGCTTTTCTATTAATGTAGTCATTTATAACCACAAATCTAAAAAAAAAAACAATTGATATCTGATGATTTTTACATCGTGGATTCATGGGTACCGAATGGTAAAGTATGAAAGTGTGATATAAAAGTAAACAAATTATATTAAATATAATTGTTGCATTGCCTAGATGACTATATCATAGATTAAAAGGTTAGGTTGGGCTTGACCAATTTATTTGATTATTTCCCATGTTGAATATTAAATCAATTGGGAGGTATATCATAGATTCATAGTAATAATTTTTTTTTTTTTTTCTATGGCTTCCACTTTTGAGGGAGATCTCTCCACACTTTAGATTTTGGGGGGTGAGGACTCTCTACACTTAGAAATTTTATGGCTAAAGGTAGGATAAATACTTACAACTGTCAAGGCTTGAACTTTGGCGGTAGAACTTGCACTTGAAGACTTCAACCATCAATGCAAGAGGCCATTGGTTCACAAATAAACAATTTTGTTTATACATAGGAATATACTTCTATAGTTGCTACAAAGAAATTAAGTTCTATTAACGAGATCAACCATAGAAAATTCTTGAATTCAATTATCTAAATAATATAACCAAAATTAGAATACTATTAACTTTCCAATCAACTTGAACAATTTCATTCTAGTGGTATAGTACTTGGTTTTATTCATTCAAAATAACACAACGTAACAACATTAATAAGAGCCTTTCAATTCAAGCCTTTAGAGGGCAACTCAGTCGATAACTCGGCACGGCAACGAGTCGAATCGCTCTCGGTGCAGTGAGTCCAAACATGTCTTCCATGTCAAGCTCACTAGGTTTCATTCCATCTGGCAAAACCCAGTTGAAACAATGAAGCAAATTAGCAACAGATAGCTCTAATGCGTACAACCCGAGTTGCATACCCGGGCATGACCTCCGACCCGATCCGAATGGAATGTACTCAAAGTCATTCCCTTTGAAATCTGGTGCACCATCATTCAAAAACCTACTAGGCTTAAATGTGTCCGGATCCTCCCATGCCGACGGGTCTCTCCCAATAGCATATGCGTTTATCATGACACGTGATTTCGCGGGGATTCTGTACCCGGAAACCACAGTGTCCTCCGTGGTCTCATGGAGAAGGAGAGGGATTGGTGGGTGGAGACGTAGGGTTTCTTTGATGCAAAATTTGAGGAAGGAAAGGTTCTCGAGGTCGGATTCATGGACAAAACGGGTCAACCCAACCTTGTCGGAGAGTTCTTGCTGGACTTTTTTTAGGTCTTCTGGGCTCTTCATTAGTTCAGACATTGCCCATTCGATTGCAGATGCTACTGTCTCAGTTCCTCCGAACATTATATCCTGTAATTAACGATACAAAATTTTCATGAAGACATGTTAAGTTTTAATTCGTATTGTCTTGTTCACAACCATTCGTAATCCAATGTTCACAACCATTCGTAATCCCTTGAGCAAGAAAATCCATGGCTATATATATTTGGATTTTTGTTAAAATCCAAGATATTCACCCTAAAAATTTTCCACATAATAAATGTTTTTCTTTCCAAAAGTATAAAATAAATATTTACTTATTTTCATTGCACAAATAGAGCAAGCATATATATATTGAATTGCCGGTCAATATAAAATAATCACATTCACAGCACTTTTATAGAAACATATAATTATATATATGATGACAAAATAAATAAAAAATGGACTTTTTCAAAATAATTTGAATTTTTTTTTTTGTTTTTTAATTGGACAATTAACAATGAGGTCCTGAACTTTTTTAAAAATTCAAAGTTGTTTGCGATTTTTATAAAAGTTGTCAAATTAGTCCTCACATTTTTTTAAGTGCTAAATTAGTCACTCTCCTTTCAGAAGTGATCAAATTAATCCCTCTAACAATTTAACAATGGTAAATATAACAGTTGACTTTAATAATTTTAATTAAAATACGTAAATACCATTTATTTGTCATATTATAGTAAAGTTATTATATTTTTTATTCATTAAATTCACCATTATAATTACAACAAAATCCAAAAATATTATTAATGAAACACCATTTGTATACTTTTTAATTAAAATTATCTAAAAATATCTAAAAATATTTTAGTAAGACAATATCAAATATACCTTTATTTTATAAACAAAATTACCATTAATTTTCAGTTTAGTCTTTTACCATTTTTATATAATAGTTTTTTTTAATATTATACAAGCATTGTTTTCAAATTTATTTAAAAATCAAAACTCATATATATATACATGTGTTAAAAAAAATTATACATGTGTCATTATTATATTGTTTAGAAATTAAGTACAATTTTACCCCTACGTAGTTAAAATTGACTGACGGAACTTAGGGGGTGTATTGGATTGGGATTTTAATAGACAATTTTAGAAAGTAAAAGTCTGGTGGTATTGGATTGAAACTTTTTAATAAGTTATAAAAGTTTAGTGGTATTCGATTAGGACTTTTAAGATTTTTTTAAAAAGTTCATATTATCTTGTGGTATTGGATCCAGACTTTTAAGAGTTTTTTAAAAAGTCCAAAATATCTAATGGTATTGGATCCAGACTTTTTAGATTTTTTTGAAAAAATTACAAAATATCTAGTGGTATTGGATACAGACTTTTAAGATGCATCAAATTGTTTGGTGGTATTAGATTGAGATCAAGATTTGTTGGATTTCATGACAATATGGATTGTCTAGACTTTTTAATGATAATTATAAATACCTAGACCCCAAAATTATCTTGCCACGGACTTTTCAAAAACTAGCAACAAGGCTATGAAGAAACTCTAACAACATACCAGGTTCAGGTAATTATTATATTGTATCTTGCAGTATTTACAATAATTATTATATGTGAAAACCCAATTATTGTGAATATTCAATCAGATTGTGAGTGGTTTGTGGTATTATATCAAATTATCTTCTTCTTCTTTTTTTGCTTTTTTTTTTGTTTGGTTTGTGTCTATGTGCAAATATTGTAGAAAAATCAATAATTTGTTCTTATCTGATACATCAATGATGATGTTTTGATACAATATAATATATAATAACATATATATTATTTCATCAAATTAGTTGAAATTGATTTTCAAACCATATGAGTACTATGTAGTTTGATATATATATATATTATGAGTTTGATATATTGTTTGAGTTTTTGCAGCTCACACCAACTACTTAGTTTGGGTTTCTCAACTCGAGTATGTGTTAATTAACAAATTTATAGGGCTCATAATTACAAAAAAAAAATCAAAAAGTCTTTAAATAAAATTCTAGATAATCATAATAGTCTTTAAATAAAGTTTAAATAATCCAAATAGTCTTTAAATAAACTCTAGATAATCCAAATAGTCTTTAAATAAACTCTAGATAATCCAAATAGTCTTTAAATAAAGTCAATAGACTCTTTTTTAAAAAATTCAAGAATCCTAAAAGTCTAGTCCAAATAATCCTAATAGTCTAGCTTTCAAATCCAACAAATCCATACAATCTTACCACCCCAAAATTGTCTATTAAAATCTCAATCTAATACACCCCCCTTAGTTAGATGGACTAATTTGACACTTGAAAAAAAAATAATGACCAATTTTATCACTTTTATAAAAATCGTAAAAAATTTAAAATTTTAAAAAAAAAATCCAATACCTAATTGGTAATTGTCTTTTTTAATTTGACACCAAATTGGGGTTCAGATAGGTCTAATACCAAGGCCTAAAGAAGAGCGAAGACAAACATATTAATTAACTTTCCTACTAAGTTATAATTAATAGTGTGTGATTTTTGAGAGAAAAAAAATCATTAATTATTGAAAGGGAATTTTTTTTAATATATTTACCATGATAAGAGCTTTGATGTGGTCTCTATTGATCTTGAATCCGGACTGTGAATCATCAACATATTTTTTCGTAGCAGAAGCATCTTCTTCACTGTAAAAAGCCATCAACTCATCAACCATGTCCGATTCCGCTTCAACTCCATCCAGTTTCCCTTCTGTGTTCCCTCTCTTCTTCGCCAAGTGATCATCTATGATCGTATCAATGAACCCATCGAGCGACTCCCGAGCCGTGGCCAGCCTGCGGTTGAACTCGTTAGCATGTATCCAACCCAACCATGGTATAAAATCCGCAATGTTGAAGGCTCCAAAAAGCTTTGAAAACTCTTGCATGATCTCCACAAATTCGTCCTGTCCATCGTGAGAAAATGAACCAAAAGCCGCCCTGAAAATCAAGAGAGTAAATATCTGTTTTGTTGAAAATATAGGTTTATATCAATATCCAAAATGATACGGAAAATGTAAAAAATATTATCAATATTTACTTCTTTATCGGTAAGTATCGAAAGTTGAAATTATAAAAATATCTATAATAATATAGAAATATTGTCAATATTGTCAATATCCTTAAGTTTATATCAATGCCCAAAATTATACAGAAAATATAAAAAATATTTTTGATATTTACTTCCTTATAAATATCAAAAATCGGCCAAAGTAATATCGATAATATTAATCAAGTTTATATTAATTAATAACCCAAATAATATGAAAAATATAAAAAATATTATCGATATTTACTTCCTTACCTGTAAGTGATGTTTCTAGCCAGACTGAAAACCAGCTCGCCGATATTCACCGGTACCCCGGTTTTCTTCATCACAGTCTGGAGGGTCGAGTCGACTTCTTCACGGACCGAGGCCCATGACTCCGCCCGTCTCCGGCTGAAGAGTTTGATGACGCAGATTTTCCTCATTTGGCGCCAAAACGGGCCGTAGTCAGCGAAGGCCATGTCGGCACGGTCGTAGGTCAGGTAAGTGATGGCGACGTTAGCGGGGCGGTTGGAGAAGATACCATCCTGGACCTGGAGGACCTCCCGGGCCATTTCAGGGGTCGAGACGGCAACGACGTGGAGTGAACCCATCTGGAGGTGGAGGAGGCCACCATACTTGGTGGCAAGGCGGGTCAGGCCACGGTGTGTGAGCTGGTCCATCATGGTCATGTTGCCGATGATCGGGTACCCTTTTGGGCCGGGTGGGTATGGGAGTTTTTTACGGAGGTTTTTCAAGAAGAGAAGAAGCAAGAAAGCTAAGAGAGAGAGAGAGACAAGAAGTTGCAGAGAATCCATTGATGAGTTTGAAGAGAAGAATGTGGTTTAGTGGGGCTGGTGAGAGTGAAACAGAGAGAGATTTATATAGGAATTTAGGGTTGATATGCAGTGAAATAAAAGGAAGGATTTTGTTTTTATTGTGTTTTTGTCTTTATTTTTTTGTTTTTGCTATTCATGCCTTCATGGAGGTTCATTTTTCATCCACCGTTATTATTATTAGATCGGTGTTATTGATATGTCCCTATCAAACTATTTATGTCCAATTTTTTAAAATTTTAATTTTATATATTTTTATTAATATTTTTGATTTATTTCTTTGATTACCCTTTTATTTATTTTTCAAACTTAATACACCTCGTATCTTTTTTAAATAAAAAAATATATATACACTCCATCTCTAATCTTTATATATAGTTTTTTCGCATCCACTCGTAGGACTTGTTATTTTCTTCTTATTTCTTGATAAAATCATCTTTATTATATGTAGTCGGATGGATTGTTAATTGTCTGATGGTTTTTATTTTTAGCGATTGAGTTAGAGTTTTTGTGTTATTTCATTTTTTCAAATATTAGATTTTCTTAGTGCGATTTCGTTATTTTTTTTATATAAATAACATTAAACTAACTTTAGAAGATCTGGAATAAACACTACAAAAAAATTTGATACAAATTATGGAATACCTTGAAGATCTAAAATAAAATAAACCGAGAGAAAAAAAAGTAACAAACATGGATTTGGAATTGGGAAGAAAAATAAAACAAATATGTGAAACAATAAAATCCATAAATACTAATTAAACATGGTAATCATGAGATCGAAATCCGAAATAAAATATAAATAAAAGTAGTAATAAATCAATAAATACTAAACATGGGAAACATGAAATCGAGATCCGTAAGAATATATAAATAAAAATAGTAAATATTCAATGATTTGAAATAATCTATTTTATTAAAGTTTTTGTTATTAATGTTTTGAAATAAAGAAAGTGGAGTTTTATTAGTTTTAGTTTGTACAATATTTTTTAATGAAAAATATGTCCATTTAAGTAATTTAATAAAGGAAAAAAAATACTAAATAATTTTAAAAGTGGGGTATAAATAGTTCAGTGTGGGTGTGCCAACAACACCACTTTTATTATTATTTGTTAATTTTTTGGAACATTTATGTGTCATTTGTTTTTTTCCATTCAAATGTATGAATTAAACTTATTAAATTGTTTTATTTGTTTATTTATTAAGTGATCAAACAACTTAAAAATAAAAATAAGAAATACTGATTTTTAACTTAATTCCAAATCACTTGATTATAATTAAAATATTCTCTTCTAAATTTATTCTCTCAAAGAAGATATATTTTCAAATTTACTCTAATTTGATATGGTAGAGAATTCTTTCTTCTAATATATTTCTTATTTCAAACGGCTTTTAGAAAGGAAACAAAAAAAAACATAATCACTAATCATAGAGACATCATATATATAATTCAGGAACATATATCAAAACAAAAAAATCAATAAAGTCTCGTTCTGTAACTGTTTTTCAGTCCGTTTTCGTTCTTGTTTTCAAAAACAATTTCGAATTCGCGTACGTTAACTGTTTTTTATTTTATTTTTGAAAAACAAAAACAAAATGAAAAACAAAACTAGTATTAAAAGTGAAAATTTTGAAAAACAAGTTTTTGATGTTTTTTTTTTCATATATATAAAATCTACATATATTTGGAAAAAATACTTATTGCTCTTTTATTCTTCTTTTTCAGATCGTCTTCGACTTCTTCTTCTTCATCTCTTCATCTTCTCGGCCCTTCTTCTTCTCTTCATCTTCTCCTTCTTCTCTTCATCTTCTTTTCTTCTTGGTGTCACCAATCTGCTCCTCTAAGAGGAGATCAGCTCCTATATTTTTTTTTTCTTTTGAAAGGTTTTATTTTTGTTTTTGTTTTAGACAAAACAAGGATGTTTATTATGATTCTTATGATCCTATCTTTCAATATATATATATATATATATATACATAAAAATCTTGAAGCAGCAATTATTTTAAATTTAAAATCACGATAAATCATCAAAGAGATTTTATCCTGTTATTACGAGTTATTGGATAATTATTTGGATGAATTATTGACCTATCTTTTATTCAAATCAAAAAATTACAATATAAAAAACAATAGAAAAATTATACAATTTTTGATATTGTTTGGTTAACCTACTAGACGTATTTTTTTCGTTTTCATTTTCATAATACAATTTTCAGCGTACACTACCAAACACATTTGTTTATTTCGAAACCGAAACAAAAAATACTGATTTTATTTACATTTTTCCTTTCGAAAAATACTTATAGGGTGACCCCAAACTTTTTTTTTATTTGGTTTCCGGTGCATATGATCCAAGAAACCAAAAACCCAAAAAAAGTTTCGTGGAGAAACATGTAAACATGCAAAATAACATGATTTTTTTTTTACAATAAATTGAACTTTATTTGCAGAAGAACATACAAAATCTTATAAAAAATGGTGCATGTTAAATTACATCTTTTGATTAGTATGTGTATAAATGTAAAATTACTTATGTTCAGACAATTTTATTTTTAAAAAACAAACATGTTGGCTGTATATTCAGATGTGAGGTAAACAGGAAAAAAAAAAACACAAAAGTGGAAAAAAAATGATTTGGAGTGTCTTTAAAGCTTTCTTGTTTTGTTTAGTAATTTTAATTCTTGTTAAAATTGTCATTAATAAAAAAATGAATCGTAAACATATAATTTATAGCATTTATTTTAATTTAATTCCAAATCTAGATTGCATTGAATATACTCTCTTCCAAGATTATACCCAAATATAAAATATTTTCAATTTTATCATAATTTTGTATACGATTTTTTTTTTTTTAACATATTTTTGATGATAAACTACTTAGGAAAAAACCATATCATTCGGTTTTACGATAAAAAAGAAATGACCCTTAATGATTTGGAATGAAAATGAAACCAAATCTAATTACACAGTAAAAAAAAACTGGGAATTAAGTTTCCTTTCCAACATGAAGTTAATTTCTTGATTTGTGTGTGGGAGTCAACTTAACTTGATTCATTTTAAGAATACTATTTCTTCTACAGTGATCGAATAGAACTTAATGTAAGACTTGTTTGATTTAGATAGAAAGAATCGCACGAATCTATAAAAGCATGTGCTAATAATATAACTTCAACATCAACACTAAGGTGACATTTGTTTGGTTATCATAGTGGTATGTTAATCAGAATGGTAATGAGAATGATAATTAGAATGGAAATGAATGAAAAACTGATTTATTTGTTTGATTAGGAATTTAGAATCAGTAATTTTTTATTTGGTTAATAACTGAATGGAATATGAAAGTATATATAATATAATATGGTAAATATTATTAATATTATTATTATTATATATTATATACTATATATATAATATACATATTTTAATTTATATTTAGATATAATATGGTAAATATTATGGTAAATATTATTAATACATATATTATATATTATATAAATATTATTATTATTTTTTTTAATATTATATAATATAAATATTATGTATTTTTATATGATATATATATAATATATATATAATATATAACATAAATATATATTATTATTATTTTATATATTTTTTAATATTTAATACTTAAATATATATATATATATATATATCATTATATATATATATATATATATATATTATAATTATAATATATATATTTTGTTAACGAGAAATTTGTTTAGGATGAGAAATCCCTATTAACACCCTCGAGACCACTACCACGGAGGTGGTGGCCGGGGTTGGTATCGTTGATACCTGACCTGATCTTGTATGAATATGGAGTATGGAGTATGGAGTGGTAGGTAGGAGAGGAGTCATCCCACTCGTCGGGCTTCGCGATAGGTAGGAGAGGAGTCATCCCACCTATCGGGCTTCGTAGTAGGTAGGAGACGAGTCATCCTTTCTGTCGGGCTTCGTGGTAGGTAGGAGACGAGTCATCCCCCTGTCGGGCTTCGTAGTAGGTAGGAGACGAGTCATCCTTTCTGTCGGGCTTCGTGGTAGGTAGGAAATGAGGGAGCAGGAGGTTCCCTTGCTGGTGCGAAGGGGGTGATCCTGGACCTTGTTCCTCGGTCGGGGTCGGAGCCCGTTCTGGTACCCAGAGCCTGATTCTGGAGCCCGACTGCTTCCTGTAATACCCCAACGTCGATAGCAAGTAAGAAGGGGGGCTCATTTAGCTCCAGTGTCGGAGAGCTCGATTTATTCCATAGAGAGGATACAGAAGAGCTCATCGACTCCCTTCGAACCGGTCTGAACGGTTTCTCTTCATCTTGATGTGCAACTTTGGTGTGTAGATGAGAGGATAAGAGCGTCAGGTCCAGCGGGGTAGGAATCTAGATTCGATTCTTTAGGTCTTCGTTGTTATTTCCCGATCTCATGTAAGAAAGATTAGAGAGCTATGACCAATGGGGTCTGTACCTAGCCCGCATACACACATGAGTAATACAGTAGATAATAGGAAAAACACAAGTCTTATGTAGATAGAGGTAGACTGACCAAAGGGGGGGGGGGAAGCATCATGAGTGATCACACGCTGAAAAACCCTAGGCAGTATCCAGAGGAATGAGGAATATACTTCCTTGTATATATATATATATCGATGCGATGCTCCGGGGAGCTTACAAGAATGGTGAAATAATACAACGTGGTCGCTCCGGAGAGCTTACAATGGTGGTCGAATGTAGACCGATACCGATATTTTTCTGGTCGGGGTACACATACAATGATGATCTATAGAGAACTTTAAACGAAGCATGTGTCTTCTGTCCTCGATGTCCCCTCACTATGCCTTTTACAGGCATATTTATACATGGTGACTATCTTGGCGTGCAAGTCCAGGACTCTTCAATTAGTCTTCGTTTCCTTATCGAATATGATTCTTCCTTTCATGTAGTTGATTGGCTTGTAGCTATTATCTTGGAGAAGATATGATTGTTTCCTCTTTGGACTCTTCCTTCCTTGATATGCGGGATTTTCTGTTATAGTTGACCCCCAATAATCGGTTGTGTAGGATATCTTGGAGGAAAAGGTATTTGTTTTCTCTTTGGACTCTTTCACTAATGATGGCCATTATTGGACTCTTTCACTAATGATGGCCATTAAAGAGTTGAATATTCTCTTATTAATGGTGTTGATCATGTCATTAATTGGGTTGACTGTCTCTATTAAAATATTTGACCTCATTAATAGGGTTGACTACCTCCATTAATACGGTTGACCTCATTAATGGCACTTTAAATGTCATGAAAGTCAACCCTCTCTTCCTACGTTGCCGAGAGGAGAGCTCTAGTTCTGCATGTCACTTTGGAGAGGTACTTCATGGAGGTTACCTGAGGTGACATTTGATATTCCTTGAGGGCGAGGTACCCTAGGATCCAGTACACTGGCGGGGTCCCCTGGGGACCTCTCGATTGTCACGGAGGTAGATCGATCATGTTGGTATTCCCATGGAGCTTATGCTAACCATTTCAGGGGCGAAATAACCTATAGGGTTCCAACCTTGTAGTTGGGAGCTTGGTTTAGCTATGATGAGCTTTATCATGGAGTTTGACCTAATTATGCAGGCTTCCTAGCTGGGTAGCCGGCTTGGCTGGCAAGCCCTGGTAAGGTGTTCGCCATAAACAGACTACCTTGGCTTGCTTCTGGAACTGTGGAGAGGTACGCTCGAGTACTGCTCTTGCTACTTTATTTAACCATGCCAGGATCTACAGTGGATCTTGGCGCTTTTGGTGATGATGGGGCTTTACAGGCTTCTTCCTTTTATGCTCGGACAGGTCGAGATTATACCTCGACGAGGCATGAGGGCCTTTGCAAGACAAGTTCAGCACCTTGAAGGTCTCCTAGTGAAAGTAGAGATAGTAGCAAGCTCTAAGAGAGTGTCACGAGATACCTTGATGTCGGGGGACCCAGGTCCTTTCACGTCGACCAAGCTTCGAGCTTTATCCTGGTATAAGGAGCTTGACGCGGTCTCGTCAGGATTTATTTGGTAAGCCTGGACACGTGCGAGATGCTCAGATGGTATGGGCGGCCTCGCATTGTTCCTGTAGGATCGTGCGGTAGCTCGACCTTAGGGACCTTGATACCCCGTCATATAAACCCGAATTTGGACCCTTGCAGGAAGGCTGGGAAGTGAAAAATTCTTCTTTGGTCCCTAGCCAAATTTTGCTATTAACATATTTAATAACATAATATATATATATATATATAACAATATATTATTTTTTAAAAAGAGGGTAGTTTTAGAATAGAGTTTGGACATAAAGAGTATTTATGAAATACCAATTTTAGTTTGAAATTAGAATGGACATTCCATTGGTTTTTAAATGGAATGTCGATTCCACCAATTCCAATTGAGTCCCCATCCCATTCCATTTTATCAAATAAAACATTATGAATGATTTTCCTTTCATTCTATTTCTCTCAACCAAACGTAGCATAAATTGCAATATCTAATTATGAATCATAAAAATATATACGATATGATAAATCTTCATTATTTTTTTTCCTCTTTCAAATTCCTTTTTCATATAAGATATGTCATCATATATGATTTATCTTTGATGATTCAACAAATTGTCGTTTGGTGAAATGAAACAAACGATGGTAAGAAAACTAGATTGTACGTTGATCATGAGTGGACAGATTTGGTTTTAGTCTGTCCATTTCCTTGAAAAACATCATCACTATCACTACAATAAATAAAATAAAATAAAATAATGACAAGTCCACTTTACAACTCAGATTCCTTGTTATTTTATCAAAGCTATCTAATTCCTATGAATCGTCAACTGATCATTTGCTATTCTGCATGCATGTGTACTTATATCAACTTTTTTAGTTATCAAACGAATTCTTAATCATTTTAGCACGTTTTAAATTCAGAGAAAGATATCATTCTTCTTAAAAAAAAATCATTAAAATTATATATATAAAAATTCTTCTATGTCGATTAACAAGAGTCGTGGTCAGAAGAGGATCGTAATTCAATATTTATTATTCATTTTCTTTATATAATTTCGTTATATACATATGTTAGTGTGAGTAATGCAAGAAATTCATCGATGATGAAAATAAATAAACGGGCATGTGATTTGGTACATAAACTTTCTTTTGTTATAAGCAACACTGTCTTTACTCTTTATATGTCAAATCTTCAACCATTCATATGTAATATGGTTCATTAATGGAAGACACATGTTTTATGTTTTTTTTTTAATATTATTACAGGAAAAAATGAAAAATGAAAATGGGTTCCAAATTCTGTACTGCGGACTAAATCAAAACTATATATTTTTTTAAATCAACATCCCAACAATACTAGTAAATTTCATTATTAGAAAAACAACCTATATATGCAAGACATAAAGAGACTTACCCCTAAAATGCATATAGTAGATTGAGTACATAAATTTCAATGAAACAACAATTAAAATATACAACACAAATAATAAATATCGTGACAATATGAGATTGACACAGTGATATGACATTCACACCTATTACCTATACCAAAAGGTTATGGATTCGAGTCATGTCTCCCCTCCGAACCATGAATTATTGTAATATTTATAATATATATATATATATAAAAAAATTACAATTTGTTAATTTGCAAACTTCAAGATAATTACCCATATAAATTAATCTGGAGCCCCGTGGATTAATTGGCCAGCTGTTACAATGGAAAAAAGTAAAAGTCAAGACTTTTTTTACTTATGGGGTAACTTAGTAATAATATATAAATATAAGGATAATAAAGTAATAAAAGATGCTTGAAGAGTTTTTTTGTAACTATCCTTAAAATTTTCAAGTCCGCCACTCAAGAATCAAGGGGTTTTGGTTTGGGTGCCACTGTCTTGCTTGCTTTGCTTGCCTCTGTGAGTCTGTGGCTTGTGTTTTGGTCTGTTGTTTGCTGGTTGTGAATAAAGCATGCCGTTTCCAAAAGAAAAATGAGATCTAGACGTGTGAAATTCTAATTTTGGTTCTATTGGGTGGATATCAAATATCAATCGACATTAGGGCCGTGTATGATGAGACTTAAATCCCATTTATAAATATATATTTATTATAATGAGACTTAAACCCCACTTATAAAACTGGAAACGTGAATACAGACAACTTGGGACATCGAGGTGGTACCAACCAAAGGGGCTCCAAAGCAAAAGAATATTGAAGTAATATAATTAATTTTGTAACTGCACGGTACTTGTAATATTGCTGAACCCAATGTTTACATAGTCTTTAAATATTATTATTATTATTATTATTGAACAATTGAAGACAAATGTGTGAATAAATTTGACGACAAATTGATCATGAGTGAGAGCCTAATAAATTATTGTTAGTTGTTACGATATATTGTGGATAGCAAAAAAATTATAAATAAGTTCAAATAAAAAGTTACAGAATTTGGACAGGTTGAAACCTAGTAATTTCTGATAAATCTAGATATCATATATTAATTAAATATATTTAACACTAAACCAAAATTAAAAAGACTTAAAGCTTAAAATGTAAATAAATATAATTTTTATTCTTAAGGATGTTTTTGTTTATACTGAATCATTTTAATACGAAAAAATCGCTTTAAATTACAAGGATTTTTCCCGTTTTGACTGATGTAAAAAATGCTTAAATTTGATAAAAATTAAAGTGGTTCGGTGGTATACCCCTCACTCATATATTGATGAAATTATGAGTTTCATGAATCATACCATCATTTCATAACTTCCAAAGTTTTTTTTTTGTTTAATAAAAAAAAAGACTTTGTTAGCATCATGAATGTCAATAATCACTTTCAAAGTTGTCAATGATTTCAAAAAATCAAAAACAATTTTAATCAAAATAAATAATTAAACATGCTTCAGATCTAAAATTAACTGCTTGAATTATGAGTGTATGTGTCAATTGAGTCCAAATTGTGTAGTATTATATAACATTAATTTGGATGACCAACCAAAGCAGCTTCTGAAAAGAAATTAATTCTCCTTTTTCTTTACCTTTAGGGTGTGTTTTTTAGATAAACTTTTTAGTTTGTTCAATCTCATTACTTATCCCCAAGGATTGGGCAATCTAATGTTAAGCTAAACATGAAAAAAAATATAATTATATGAAAATTGTTAAAAATGACCACATATAATATAGAAATTTTATTTTTAACCGCATACAAAAGTTTAATTGTTAATAACCATATTTTTAATAAATTTTCAGTGTATATTCATAAATTACAAAAGTGTCCATGAACTTAGGTTTATTGTTTCAAAGCTTGAAATATAAACGAAAAACTTGAAATGTTGACAAAAAGCTTGAAAACTTGAAATCTAAAGCAAACTTGAAATCTTGACTAAAAACTTGAAAATCCCTTATTCCTCAAATTACGTTTTTTCTTTCTCTTTTTTTTTTTCTGCAGATCACAATGCAGGTGAAGGGAAAGCTCTGACGACGTTGTTCATGGATCACGAAGAGAAAGGAGAAAAGAGAGGAGAGAGAGGAGAGAGAGAGAGAGGGGGAAGCCAAGCGGCGCACCCCCTGGTTCGGTGTAGCCCAGATAGCTCGGCGACACCTTTGTCGGGCGGTGCACACCTAAGCTACGACGTTCGAGGATGATGAGCGTGGAAAGAGACAGAGGAGAGAGAAAGAGAGGGATAAGTGAGGAGAGGGAAGAGAGGAGAGAGAGAAAGAGATAGAGACTATGTGTTTAGTGATAGTTTTTATATATGATGTCATTCAAGTAATTTCTCAAAAATATGGTTATTAACAATTAAACTTTCGTATGCGGTTTAAAACACAAGTTTAATGTTTTGAAGGGTTATTTTTGGTCTTCTCTCTTAAAATTAATCCAATCCAATCCAATGTCTTCAAAATAATCCAATCATATCATGTGCACCAAACGCAGCCTTATGGGATTATATTATAACCGGTGTTCGAAAATACACGCCTAGGCCATCTTGATTAGGACAAAATGGATCGTATTAGGTGACAGGAAAAAAAACGGACTATTTGGCCATTTTTTCAGTTAATTTTGCCAATTATTTGATCTAGGCATAGTCAAAGTCGTTTTTATATCCTAGTTGCATTGTTTAAAATTTGAATATATTTTTTTCGAAGTGATTGAATATTAGTTTTATATATGGAAAATTTTTTTAAATAATTAAATTACCGACCGCCTAAGCACCGTCTAGATGTCGCCTAAGCTCTATCTAGGCGCTGGACTGTCTCCCGACTAGCACCTAGCGTTCACTAGAACACTGATTAATCAAGACTCAAGAGTACTTGTGAAGATCTAATTTTGGGCCAAAAAATGATCTATGGGCTTTTTTTATGGATATCAACCCACTAATATTGTTTTTTTTTGTCCTCTTTTAGAAAAAAGACAAAAAATTGTATTAGGCCATGTCCTGCAGCTGTTTTTCAGTCCGTTTTCGTTTTTATTTTTCAAAGACGATTTCGAAAACGCGTTCGTTAACCGTTTTTCATTTTATTTTCGAAAAACAAAAAAAAAATGAAAAACGAAACCAGTATTAAAAGTGAAAGATTTGAAAAAACACAAAAAACTTGTTTTTTGTTTTCGTTTTTGTTTTTCAAAAAAAAAATAACAATATAAAATTAATTTCTTTTTTTCAATTTTATTTTTGTCAGTTCAACCAGACATTCTTCATCTTCTTTCACGTTCTTCATCTCTTCCCATCTTCATCCTTTTATCTCTTCCCATCTTCATCTTCTTTCTTCCTTTCTCGCTCACCACCACCGCTAATCAACTCCTGTTCGCCGCCGATCAGGTCTGTTTCTCCTTCGCCGTTGTCGATATGCTCGACTTCGTCGACGATCTTCTTCAGCCTATCTTCTTCTCCTCCTGCTCGTCTTCTTCTTATTCTTATTCTTCTTTCGATCTTTTTTTTTTTGTTAGGTGGTTGGATTTGGGATCAAATTTGGGGCAATTGGAAGTTAGGGATTTTCAATTTAGGTTTAAAAGGTTTAAATTGGGGTCAATTGGAAGTTAGGGATTTACATTTGGGATCATGAGTTTGGTCAAGTCAAGTTGCTAAAGATTGCGTAGATAAGATTCTGAAACCGTGAATTTTGAAGGAAAAAAATGATTAATTTGGTGTAGATTTGAGTTTGGTGGTTTGTGGAAGAAGATTTTTCATGTGTGCTTTTAACGTGTGGATGGTGTGAAGTTAGTTTTTGCTTAAGATTGAATATGAATTGTGCTCTGGATAAGCACTAAACAGAATGATGTGTGGTCTGAGAATTCAAAGTAATTATTTTTGTTAGTTTTTCAGGCTACATTTCCATCTAAGAATGTCTGTATTAAGCTTGATAATTCCAGGTTACATTTCCATGTTAGGATTTCCTTATTTCATACTCTTTCCTGTCAACATTTCTCTATTTATTACACAAAAAGACATAAAAATATATACAAATCAAAGGTTGGAATTATTGGGCATTACATTTTCTTAAACAAAAAACAAAAACAAAAAAGCTTGAATCTTCATTAAAACAAAAAATGAAGAGATAAACTGTAAATGGGTGCTTGTTGTTGTTGTTGTTGTTGTTGTTGGGGTAGAGCTTTTTTGTACTTCTTGTTGTGTTTCCAGATTTTTTTCAAAAGCTGATTCTTGTTGTTGTCGTTAGAGTTGTTGTTAGTGATAGGGATCCAATTGTGGGGGCATATTATTACAAGTAGAGTCTTGAATTTGGGGGTGGGTATTAGAGGATGATTATCATCAGATTTTGATTTGGGACAATTTGGTTTTGGAGCTCTGTTTTCTTTTGATGGACCAGAACTTGATCTTAATAATACATTTGATGCTTTGAAATTTTATAAAATCTGTAGAAGCTATGTCGTTGTCGTTGTAATAAAAAGACTGGAAATCTGGAAATTTGAAGAATTTCGGGAATGAGATTGTGTAATTAACACAGAGAAATTGTTTTGATTAGATAATTGTAATTTTTTTCAATTGATCTACCAAACGTTTTTTTACTGTTTTCATTTTCAGAATACAACTTTCAAGATATGTTACCAGAAGCGTTTTTGAATTCGAAAATGTTTTCTAAAAATATTGTTTTCATTTTCATTTTCTAAAAACAATCACTGAAAAATGCTTATCGGACGGGCCCTTACTTTTTTTTTGTAAGCTAACAAAGTGAATTACTTGAATTTAATCGTATACTCTTCAATTTCTTCTCCTTTTTATTTTTAATTATCTCAAATAGAAAGTATACACAATTTTGAATAGATAAATTGCTATTATCAATATATTTTGCAAAATGATGATTAAATTGGATATATTTTCAAAAATATTATTTGATGGTGAATTAGTTTTAATTATGATTTAATTATTGGACTGAAAATATTAAGGATGATTTTTCTATATGGAACAGTTAATTTGAAGTTAAAAAAAAATCACCTAATTTGAAAAATCCCTTGAAAATTCGATTGAATTTGATTTTTTTTTTAATTTATTTAACATCAAATGGACTGTATATTTGTTCGAACTTACCTATATCAAAAATTACATATGCGATATATATATTTAGTCTAACAACCGAGAAAAGTCTATTTCTATGTTACCAAAGAGAAAAACTCTTACACCCTGATAAATATAATTATTATTGGAGAAAAAAAAAACGTTACATCATACAATTGAATGTCATCCAAATATCTAATACCCATTATCAAAATTTTGATGAGTGGATCCGTCCCATCTGAAAACCGAATGGTTAAAAAAAAAATAAATTATGAGCAATACCCATCAAAGAAATGACGAATATTGAGGTGGCTAAATGGTGTCTCTCACGCTAACATCATTGGGTTTATGATTTTAAGTTATATTTTCTCTTTTAATTCTCAAATTTGTAACCGTTAAAGAAAAAAAAACCATCAAATCAAATATTCGTTTTTAAGTAAATTTTGATCTTTTGGAGGAAGAAATTTCAGAGGCATATTAAGTCGGTCAATTCCATCACCTCAAACTCAACCCTAAAGCCAGGCAAACCACAATTCAAATTGGTTTCATCTTATTTCTTTATGTCAT
This sequence comes from Dipteronia dyeriana, assembly GCA_032871835.1. NCBI lineage: Eukaryota > Viridiplantae > Streptophyta > Magnoliopsida > Sapindales > Sapindaceae > Dipteronia > Dipteronia dyeriana. The sequence goes on along the minus strand of CM065295.1, from coordinate 95,093,028 downwards.
TATTATCTAAATTGAGTGATACGAAATTTAAAGATTTTAACTAACTTTCCAGTACCTAGTATTATCAAGACTATTATATTTATATAATTATACGTAATCTATCAATAGCATAAAATTGCCCCACAAACCAATAATTCTGTTTCAACAGTAAATTTAGATTTTTCTTTTTTGGAGGAAAAACTTTCAAAAGACATAAACCAACCCCATGACCACTAAAAGCAATTCAAATTATTTCAGCGGGTAAGGGTATCTTGGCCAGGTAAATTAAAGATTTGGAGTCTTCAAAATAAAACCGATGATAGGATTCAAACTCTATATATTATCTTATTTTTATCTATAAGATCAAAAAATATAGAAAGATTTCTTTTCTACATATAGTGTTTAATTTTAATAATGTTTAGTAAACTCTTAATCCGTTTGATGCCAGATATTTTTTTAAGAAATAAAATAAATCTAAATTATTTCAAAAATTTGAAACCAACGTCGCACACCTCACAAATTATATATAATGTGATGTCTCTCATGTAGGGCATGGCATTTTGGAAGTGGTGTTGACCTCGAGTCCTCAACTTTGCTTCTTATTTGAGGAATGTGAGACACTTGTTGCGGGTCATGATCTTAGTCAGCCAGCACCCATTAACATACATTCATGAATCATGAGTTTTTTTTTTTTTTTTAATGTTTAATAAAAAATACCCACTTGACAAACACCATATGGCATGCCATTATTATTTATCCCCACTCAACTTTATTTACTTGTCTTACCTGCCCCACACACACATGCATACACCCATTCTTAGCTTTTTTTCAATGACACCATCAACAATTCAAAAATTCCAACCCAGTCTTTTGAACATTTCAAAGCCTCTTGATGGCAACCCCATTAATTTAAGTTTTTAACATTCAAATTATATGATTTGCGTTGTTAATTTATAAGTTTTATATATCAATTCCATTCGTATAATCTTTCAACACAAATTGTGATATTTAATAAAAAGAAAATTCATTCGATTTAACAATATCTCAAACGGCGTTATATAATTTTTTTAAAAAAAAGTATTATGCTAAGATTTGTGTAAGAGAGAAGCAAAATCTAATTACGCTCCATTTGGATTTAATTAATATATATGTAGGGATGACGTTAGAATTTTTAGTTTTAAGAAGTCAATAAACATAATTTATATGTAAGAATTCTGACTCTTAACTCTTAACTCTTAAGAGAAAGAAAAAATAACATTAAAACTATCTATAAATTATACATGTCATTTCTAGTCATTAGTCCTGCAAATAAATTGAAAATTTAACACTAAAATACCAAAAAAAAAAAAGACTATTTATATATTTAAAAAATAATAATCCTCCCTAACAATCTATAAATCAGAACCAACCTATAACGGTTCACACTGAACCGGTTTGAACCGACCTAGTTTCTACTCTAAAACCTTCAAAAACTTTGAACCATTTGGGTCAATCCGACCTCCGGTCCGGTCAATTCCTTCTTCTTCCTCATCTCCAACACTTTCCGATGACTATTCGAGTGAACGTCTCTTGAAAACGTCGGACTACAAGCCGGTCTATACTCCGGGAAAAGCCGACCGGACTTAAAACGAACCCCACATGCATTACAAAGGGTTTTCGGACCAAGCGGACCGGTTCTCCACTGTGGTGTCTTTTGTATTTGGCAATGACTACACCTCCTTTGAAACAAACTGCCTCCGGTTTGAACCGCCGGTTTCCTCTTCAATTTCTTTGCCGCCGGTTCCTCAAAACCACCACAGCCGCTGCCACTCAACCACTCGTGAGTAGGACTCGGACTCAACCTGGACGAAGAAGAGGAGGACACCGGCGAGTCAGCGAGAACCGGCAATACAAGAGACCAAACCCGACCGGCCGGTCTGGCTCTTTTGGTTCTAGCCTTTGAAGGAACCGATGAAGGAAAACAACAAGGTGTTTTGATCATTGTAACCGGTTTATTCAACTCCGGTTCAGACCGGTTTCCTACATAACTGGGGTACAAAAGAGAGAGCTCAGATGGTGAAGAATCGTCGACAAAGTGAGAAACCCATTCAAGCTCAGCAAAATCATCAACCTGTAAACAAACAAAAAAAAAACAAAAACCGAAAAAGGGTTTTCAGTTTTCATAATCATAAACCAAAAACCAAAAACCAAAAACACCCATTAAAAACTAATAACTATAATTATTATAAATAAAAAAATTACCGGTTCAACGAGTTCATGTGTGAGAAAAGGCTGAGAAGCACATAAACTACTAGAATTGGAGTTATTATCATCTATATCTATAGTACGGTCTTGTGAAGAAGAACCAGAGAGAGAGTCTTTCTCGTCTTCTTCTTCTTCTTCGACTGAACCTTCTTCTTCTTCTTCTTCTTCTTCTTCTTCAAAATCTCCATTAGAGAAGTCGAGAAGATCATCAACAGAAAAATATTCCTCGCCTGGACCACCAGAAATTCCAGTAGCACAAAACAAAACGTCGTCCAAAAACACTTGTTGGGTTGCGAGTTCTCTTCTTAAACTTGATTTCAACGCTCTTGCTGTTGTTTCTGTGCAGCCCTCCATATCTATACACAAAAAAATCAATTTTCCAAGGAATATTATTACACCATAAGCACATAAGTTTTGAGTATGTTATGCATAAAAGAATCTTCCTGGAGAAAAGTTGTGAGTTGTTTACCTGATTTGGGTGAAGATTGAAGAATTTAGTTGGGGAATTGAAGCACTGAAACGAATGGTGGTTCGTGAAGGAAAACTGGTGCGGAGTTAATGGGTTGTCTTTTTATTATCTACTTTTTCTACTTTTTCTGTTTATTTATGGGTGGTGGTTTACAGCCAATTTCAAATAAAATCAAATCTCTTTTTTCTAACATATATATATACCAAAATTAAATTTAATTATATATATTCCAGAATTAAATTGATCTTATTTTCCTTTTTGAATTATATTTTAAACTATTCAAACTTCAAAGTATTTTCTTGCCCTTTTTTTTGCACTTTTAGGTGTGCTTCTCTTATTTCACGATAATTTCCCATAATACATATTTTTATAAACATGTACCGGACTATTTATTCAATGTATGGATGACAATTAAATGATCACCGATTTGAACCTGAACCGTAACGGCTGGGTTTGGAGTTGTAAAATCCAAATTCATAGGTTTTTTCATGGGTTCGGGTGTGGGTTTAACAAAACTTGACTCGTTGTCATCTCCAATTCAAAATGTATATGCAGTGTTAGATATTGGTTTCGTTAGTACCATGATCAGAGGTGTCCACAGTTCGGTTAAACCAACGGTTCTAAACCGTAACCGAAATCAACGGTTACAAAATCGATTTTGAACCGGTTCGGTTATTGTTAGGGGTTCTCAAAAACCGCCCAAAACCGACGTTAAACCAACCGTCGATTGTCAATACAATCTTTTAAAAATATTTATAAAAAAAAACAACCAACGAAACAGAAGATGACACCTGGCACTTAGTTTGAAATCAAAATACAGTTGACCGTTGGTAATTAAAAGTTTAAAATAATAATAATAATAATGCATCAACCATTCAGAAGCTGCCACGTGACACTTTTTTTAAAAGAAAAAACGAGTCGGATCGAAACCGACCGATTTCGAAACCGAAACTTTAATCGAACCACCAAACTGACAGTTAAAAATCGAAAACCAAGCCAGTAAAACCGGTTACGGTTACGGTTACGGTTTAAGCTTCCCATAAAACCAAAACCAATGGTTTCAAACCGAAACCGAACGTGGGCACCTCTAACCATGACCAAGTCACGTCTATGTATTACAAAATTGTTTTCTAAAAATTAATACGTTTGTTGTTAGCATATTTACAAGATTACATATGAAAGGTCTTTCCCTTTCTATACTATCTTATAAGTATGCTACGATTCAAAATTAGACCGTTAATATAAACGAGGATATACACAACCATAAATTAGACAACCATTAAGGAATGTTCATAAGCTATTTTATGGATAAGGTGAGTCTTGAACATAAAAGTGCATAATCACTCAATTAAAAGTTAGATATAAAATTGATGAAATAGATTCGATTCGGTGATAAGCCCTCGTACCTGTATAACGTGGTTATAGATTCATCTTCTCATTTTTTAAAATTTAAATTTATATAATAATTAAAGAAAAAGTTAGATATGAAATTTAATTTATTTAAAAATACAAAATTGCGTTAAAAACCGTTGACTATTCCAATGTGTAAGGTCTTGATGGTTTGGCCTCGTTTGGACCGAATCCATAACATTTTCCACATAGATTTTTCTTCTTTCCTAACTCTTGTGACCTGTTCATGGTTTGGTCAATTCCAATCAAAGCAACTAAAATCGGCACATTAAAAATTCAAATTTAAAAATTTTGCAAGCCTGTCTGTCTGATCTTGATTATTGTCACAGTCAACTACTGACCGTTGATTTTTATGATACATGACATGTGGGACCCATTTTTGTAATTACCGAGTCCGTCCGGCGGTCTGTGAACAGTTTTGTGACAAAAGCAGCCAAACGTGGCGCTAAGATTTTTCAAAACCCGAACCTCTCACGAAACCGCCGTCGTTTTCAGTGCTCCCTCTCTATTTTGTCTTCCAAAACTGCCACTGACCTTCTCATTATTTACCCAAACGGTTCAGCTACAATAAGATATTAATTAACGGGTAGTTACCAAAACGGGTTCAGCTACAGTAACTTATAGCTAAGAGCATCACCGGAGAATATGCTATTTTCACCCTTTAAACGTCTAATTACTTATTTATTTGTAGAGATATATATTTAGAAAATAGGGATGAATATAGGTCCCCATCCTCATCCCTATCTCCATCTCTATCTCCCAAACATTTCCTCCATCCACATCTCATTTCCTCATTTGAGAAATATAGGGATGAGAAATTTTTGGGGAAATATATCTATCTCCATCCCTAATTTTCTATTTTTTCCGTTTTTTCTCCATTTAATTAAAATTTATAAATTAGATTAAAAAAAACATTGTATTACATTTACAAAATAAAATCCATTAATGCATTACAAATACAAATATATATTATAATTATATTTATATAAGTTTTGGGGAAATGGGGATGGAGGGTCTCATCTCCATCTTAATTTCAATATAATTGTGGGAAAATAAGAAATGGAGATTCCCTCATCCCCATCCCCATCCCCATTTCAATTTGGGGATGATTTTTACCCCCCTCTCATTTTCCTATTTTTTTCTCAAAAGAAATCCCCAAATGAGGATGAGGACGCAGGAAATTTGGATCTCGGAAAAAAATATACATCTCTATTTATATGACAATTTGAAGAGTATAAAAAGAAGAGTCGTTCCAAAAGGCTTTGCAATTAGAAATATTTTTGTATTAGTTTATAGGTGTTTGAAATGAGAAAGAGACGTTCAAATACAGTTATTAATAATAATGATGTGATAAAAAATATAAAGTATAAATTGAAAAGAGAAAAATCACTTGATATTATTGAGAAGGGAAACAAAATCTCAATAGAAGAATCTCGTTTAAAAAGCCCATTAAAGCTATGTATGCTAACGTGACTCATTAAACTTTTATATAAAACACTTTTAAAGAGTACGTTGGAGTTGTTTTAATAGAGGAATGTTTAAGAAATATTTTCATTAATTTTTATTTTTCAAACTTTTAAACTAAATTTTTTATTGACCCTTGAATTGATTTGAAATTCAATATATAATTTTCATTTCAGACAAAAAATACAGGTATTATAGCTAAATACCATAAGGAAATATATATATATATACATATTGGTTTTTCATTTGTTTTTACTTTTCAAAACCTTTGAATTTTGTTGACTATTCATTAAAATCAGATATCTAATTTTCATGTCAATAAAAACAGTAAAATACAGTTCATAGTCGAATCTAGAGATGGATAAAAAACCTATAAACCGAACTAAACTAGTGAACCGAACCAATCTAATCGGGTTTTTTACTGTTTTCCTATATCGACCGGTTCAACTCGATTTAGTTTTTTAAAAACTGATTGGATCGGTTTTTTTCTGGTTTATTATACAACACCGGAAAACCGGAAAACCGAACGAGATTCATCAAACATTATATATATAAGCCTTATTTAATGTTTAATATTCTATTAAAACTATAAAACTATGAAAGCCTGTCACAATATATTTTGTTTCTTTATTTTTTTTATAAATATTATTTTAAACTAGTATTTTTAATATCTTCCAACCCATAATTTAATTTGGTTGATAACCCTAAATGAATAAAATATAATAATATGTAATAATTAAAGGAAAAAAATTTGGTTCAATATTATTAATACTGAAAAACCAAATCAAATTGAATCTGTTAAAATTTATAAATTTTATTAGATTGATTTATATTTTTTAAAATCGATTTTTATCGATTTTAATAACTCCATTGAAAATAATTCGATCTATTAAGCATCCATTTTCAGTCGAACGAACCTTCACGAAAATTCGATTGCTTTGCCGCGTTAATTCCGCCGCAGTTTCTGATTTTTTATTTATTTCTTTTTCTCGGCGGTTCTTTTTCTAATTTCTAGAAATTCTATTGCCACTCGCTGGGATTCCTTCCGTGTAAGATCTGACGGATGGAATCCAGCATTCTGTTCGAATCCAACGGTTGGTGACGTTTCACTAGTATTTATCGCGTGTTGAAAATTTTGTGGCGAGTGCTCCACGTCGTTCAGCATGTTGAGCGTGGTTTGCATAATTGCATCACTACGGGTCTCCATAGATTGCCACGTAATAAAGGGATGAGATATTTTTCTAATAAATAAATAGACAATGTTTTTGTTTTTATTTTTGCTTTTTTTAGAAAATATGATTGATTAGTTGTGACTTTTACCTACCATACGCCCAAACCCAATGCACTCAATTTTCTTTTCATCTATCTAACTTTTTGTTTTATTCTTGATTTTTTTTTAAATGGTTATAATAAATTTAGGGTTTAGTGGGAACAAAAAAAGATACGATTCGAATCCACAATTTATAAGTGTCAGTATCGTCGTTTTATTTTTCTTGATTTTGAATAAATAAAGATATAAAAACAATTTTATCATAAGTGTATAGTTCATAATATTAATGTTGTGTTTGATTTTTTATCTGAAAACTGAACATATTGAATTTTACTGAATATTTAATAGTGATTGAAAAGTGAAAAACATGTTTTTTTTCCACCGAAAACAAAATATAAGTGACAAGCTTTTTGATTTTTAAATTATAAATATCTGAAAATTAATACTTTTATATTTATATTCTTTAAGCTATTTGTTATATATTTATATTTTAATATATTGACGATAACTATAATGAGTAATTTAATAATTGTAAAACAAATTATTTGGTTATTAATAATATTTTAAATTTATTTTAATAATATTATTTAGAAGCAATCAAACTCTAAAACAAAACTAATAAACTAATTATCAAATTATGAGGAAAAGAAAAAGAATTAGTTTTTACCGAAAACCGGAATATGGTAGGAAAACCAATATCTAATTATTTGAGTTTTGAAACAATTAGGTTTTGTGATACTGTAATTGTTTATGGTGAGAAGAAAAAAAAATATTAATATGAATAGCAATTTGATAGAAGACAAACTTAGAAATTAGTTAGATTGATGAAGATGGTTTTAGAATTAAAATATTGCATTAAAATCTAATTGACTTTTGTTAATCGAAAAATTGATTTTTTCTTTATTTTTTCTAAACAAGTGGTTTTAAAGGTTTTTTAAGTGATTTTATCACTTAAATAAACAAATAAAATAACTGAATGGAGGACATTATGTGTTATTAAATATTAAATGGAAAAATCAAACTGGACGTAACATTACTACTTATTTGTATAAGTTTTGACTTCAAAGTTATGTTATTAATCAATTAAATGTGATGTATGGTTTACAACCTTATCAATTAATACATTATAAAACAAGAATAAATATATATTATGCTCAAATAAGATAAATTTTTATTTTATAATAAAAACATTAGTAAAGGAATTTGTGATCAGTGATTACAAGTTATAATTTTATTGGTCGATGAATATTGTACGATTGAAAAAGTTATATATATATATATATATATATATATATAAGTAGTTTAATAGATTTATCGATATTAAATAATATTTACTGTATATAGGGAAGTTTGAATGAGGGGATAATGTGTATCGTACATACAAAGTATAAATTGACAAGCTTCTCTTTTAAATATTTTCTCACTTTTGGTCCCCTACCCCTCTGTTTACCGTCTTTTACAATTTTACCTTCCCAATGACAAATTAAAACTTTTGATTCATTCTCATTTTAAAGACTTTAGTAACATATATCACTTTTTTATTTATTTTGTTTGTTAGTTTTTTATATTAATTTGAAACATATATCAATATATGAATCATTAGATTTCAATGACCCGAATTACAAGAAAGCAAGATCATAGATATCCACTAAGTAATTAAAAAATGGCCTATTAACTTGTACGAGAATCAATTGTCTTAGTTTCTAAGAACAGTTGAGAGACTGATGCGAGAATAAATATGAAGACAAAAAAAGTGAGAGCCAAACCCAAAATTGGTTATTATTGGTTTATATACTATTACTAATGTATATATGAAAGTCTTTAGTGCATGGTGTATATTTTAAAATATTACAATAATTTTGATTATTTTAAATAAAGAAGATATCCGAATCCACAATCTTGTAGTGTGAAAGTTTAACCATTCATCTTATCTATCAATATACTATTTAATAATACTGATTGATGCACCGATCCATTTGAAAATCTAACAATTAGGCTCCTTTTGGTGCATGGGATTGGATTGGATTATTTCATGAGATTAGATTGGATTGAGATGAGACTGAGATTAGATGTGATTGGACTGTACTGGATTGGACTTAATTAATACTATATTGTGTTTGAAAAAACATGAGACAAGACCAAATTAATACTACGTTTTATTTGATGAAACATAGGAATGAACTAAATATAATAATATTTTTAATTTGATAAACAATATTAAAATATGTATTTAAAGAATAAATGTTTTAATTTATATATTATTAAAGGAACAATATCCAAAAGTATTTTTAATATATATATTATTGTTAACTATAATAATTTTGAAGACATTAACATGTTAGAAAGTAAAAACGTTTTACCTCAAATGATTAAATAACCATAAAAATTAAAAAAATAAGATAAAACATGAAATAAATAAAGATAAAAGTAAATGAGAAATTAAATAAAAAATCCGGCCGACGGTTGGCAAGAAGAAGAATAAAACAATTGCTCCACAAAACACCACGTGGCAGTCGGCCCCGACGGTGCATGGCATGGATGTCGATGTCAATGCCATGTCGTTTTGAGCTTATTAAACAGTGAGTAAAACGACAACCAACAGGTCGGTGCAATCATGTGCATGGTCCTTCTTCCTCTGCTAAATACAACGTTGTTATTGTGTCAGTTTGAAGAAATTCGTGGAGATAAATTAAATGAAGCAAGTTTTATATATCTTGTAAATTGTGCGGGTCGGTCCTATCGTTGAAACCTAGTTGTATTATAATTATATTTTAGTTTTTTGAGTGAAGAACCCATAAAGAAGGTTCTACGATTTTTTTTTTTTTTTTTTTTTTGCAGAGAAGTTTTTGGTTCCCGACCGTGAGATGAGACCTCTACTTTGGAAACGGAGGAAATATTCAGTGAGACAGTTTCACGGTGAGATATCCCCTCAAAAATCTATTGAGATGAAGCTATATATTTTTGTTTGGAGAGACTATTATATATATATATATATATATATATATATGCTAAAGTCTACAAAATTTTAAAAAGTTTTTTTTAAAAAATTATCTCGATAAAAAACTTAAACTTTTGTTTTCGGTGAAAGGGACCACAACCTTGCCAACCCCTCATTTCTTACCCTCTATACATATTTCAACCAATTATATATTATTTTGAACAATATATTTTTATGTTAAAAATTAAACATCATTCCACTCTATAAAAAGGTTATTTAAAAAAAACGATATAATGTGACACCTTAAACCAATCGTATGTTATCATTTATCAAAAAAAAATTATCTTTCCTCGAAGAGATGGAGGCAAAAAATTACAAAATTGATTATTTTGTTATGAGCCAACTTAATTAGAATAATATACAATATAACTAATTCAAACTTTATTGGTAACTTTAATACTGTTATATATTAAAAAAAGTATTATAGCTAGTAACATGTATTCGTGAAAAAGATAACACCACATGGTCATAACTCATAATGTCCTTCAAAGCTTAAAAAGGGTTCATATAAGTAGTTGCATACATAAATATGTCTTTCAATTCAATCAATAGCTAGTAGTAATAGTAGTGTTGACTAAGCAAAACGCACTAATTTTTCTTCTTTATTAGGTTTTTATTAATTAGTTATAATTATCAAACTAATTAAATACCACCGGGGCACTGCTTAATGAAGCTTAGCCGTTTAGGGAACGTTTGATTTTTCAACTGAATACCCGATGGAATTTAATATATCTTCAAGTTATTTCATTTGATTTTTTAAGTGATAAAATTACCGAATAACTTCTAAAATCACTAATTATTAAAACTGGATTTTTTCTTTTACTTTTCATAAATCTATTACTTCTAAATTTATCCTCATAAATCTTATCTAATTTTCGGCTTCTCTCACGATTTAAATAAACTAAATAACCATAAAACCTGATTTTTTCAAGACTCCATTTGAATATAATATATATTTTTAATGGTATTCAAACCTATTTCGACTTTTATTCATACTCCGGTAAGTTTTTTTTGTCTCTCTCATAATTTGATTAGTTTTATATATGTGATCGAGGAAAATTAGCACACTAAAAAAATTAACCGGTCTTGTACACAAACTTTAAATTAACCTTAACTATAAAGTACAAGCACTTTACATGTATCGTAGGCACCATGATATCATCTCTATATGACCATATGAGATACTCTCAAATTCGATACTAATTTTATTATTTTACACACACACGTATATATATACGTGTCGTTTTATAATATTATATTCTACATATAAACCTTGTACACATTATTAGTGGCTTACTCAAACTTGTTATTATTTCTAAAACTAAACTTCAATTAACTTGTTCAGTTTTTATACTTTAAGAGGTTATATTTTATTGGGCAACATTTCTTTTATAAATTTGTTATTATATTATTAAAATACTGTTTTTAGTTGTCTACAATATATTAAAATGTAAATATATAACAAATAATAGTTGAAAAGACATAAATGTAAAAATATTTATTTTTAGATATTTGTAACTTAAAAAAACAAACAACTTATCATTTATATTCAGTTTTTTTGTGAAAAAAATCAAACATGTTATTAAGTTTTCAATTTTTAATCACTATTCAGTCTTCAATATAATTCAGCATTATTCAGTATTCAGATGAAAAATCAAACGTAATCTTAGTGATAAGGAGTGCTTATTCAACTTATCAGTATATATCCTATGTTCGAATTGTTACGGCGGAGCCCATTATACAAATAAAAATAAAAATTAGGGGGCAGAGTAAAAAAGGTTTAAAATTTAGTAATAAATTTGCAATAATAAAAAAAACCATCAAACTAAATAGTAAATAGCACAACGTGAATTCATTACTTTTACAATTACAAAAGATCGACATATATCTTAAAAGATTGACTGTGTACAGCTGTGTGTGTAACGTTACAGAGTCGAAATTCCGTACGGTAAATGTAAATATAAAAATTAGATTAATTGACACTGATAGCCCCTAAACTCTTACAAAATTAACACTATACCCCTTATACTTTTTGTTTTAGGTACTAAACCCCTCAAACTCTTGTTTATTAGCAAACACTTGGGTTTATTGCCCCCTATGAGGGAGCATCTACAATCGGCTTTTGTCAATTTATTAGAGTTCATGGGGTTTAGTGTCAAAAAAAAAACATGGGCCATAATGTAAATTTTTAAAGAGTTTATATTTACCTGGAAATAGCTTGGATTCATTCTTAAGTCATTTCCAGAGAATTATGTTGATTAAAAATAATCAATTTTCAAAAGTAGACTCAGCTGGCTGTTCACCAAACATGCAAGTCATGTTCTTTACACTAATATTGTATCATGAATTCATGATTCATGTGTTGTGTTGCTAATAAGTGACTTTTTCTGTGGCAAAATAAAGAAGTTTCTCTGCTGTGCTTGGAAATCAGTTATATTTTAAATCAAGTCTGTTGAGAACTTGAGATTATGTTTTCGTCTGAAGTTGACAATTTTCTTAGTCATTTTATATACTCCATCAGTTAATTCTAAATCAACTTTTGCAAATTCATTTTAAAGAGCTGTTATCAATCAGAATTAGAGTAGACCGACATGTGACGAAGGAAAAACCATAAAATAGTCTAATATACAATAGAATAAGATTGTTCTTCAAATGAACTCTTTTATTCATAATAATATAAAAAATAATAATAGGACTTCGTATCCGTTCCTAAATAGAAAAACAAAATTAATTCCAATTAGGACCAGAACTTTTCAATCGACCAGCATGAGAAAAACTTACAAAATTTACCAAAGAGGTAAAATAGAGTTACAAGAATGTTATTACGTTCAAATTTAATTCATTTAAATCGTATTAGATTTACGTGATTTAAATGGATGGATTAGAGTACCACATCATTTATACAGTAGTAGAATGTTTCCTACAAAAAGGTTTTTTAGCAAATTCTATGAATTGCAAGACAAATTTTAAAATCAATGGAAATTTTTCTATATTTTAACCATATCTCAAGGGAGCTTCATGAAATATTTTCCGAAATGTAATAAACATTTAATTTTTTACAAGTTTACTCTCGCATATTTATAAATCTAAGCATTCATGAATCATGATTCATGAGTGATGAGTTTTCATGTCATATCATCAATTCTTTGAGGGAACCAATACATAATAAAATAAGGACCCATCATGGTATGGCATGGTTCTCCTTCTCTGTGGTGTATGTATATATGCATGTGTTTGTTAGTTCTCTATTCTTTATCAATAGTCAATGACTCCACCAATGTCATCCACATATTTCACTATCTAATTTGGCTCTTTGCTGCCCATCATGCATGCTCCATTGTTTTTCATATATGAAATTTTAGGAAACTTCTCTTGAAGATTTAGTGAAAGTATTTACAGATAGGTTTATTTTTTGGTCAATGATCGCCTTTTCAGGAGTGTTTTCTAATAATATATTTTAAAGAAGATCTTTAAGACGATTAGTTTCTTTTAAGAATTTGAAATCTCACAAGTGGTTAGAGAGCATGGCTATAGATGGGGCAAGAAAGTTTGAATGAAAAACAAGAAATTAAAGCTGATGACGATGATGGGATGGATATGTAAAGAAGGAATTCATTGTCTTTACTTTACTTTGAATAAGAGGAAGGAGATAAACTGCTTTTATACAACTTTAATACGAAACTGCCTTTTGGATATCACCCTTGGACAATGATGAAATTTCTACTATAAAAAATCTCCCTGTTTAATGCCGAATGGTGCATCTGATCACGGCAGATAAGACACTTGACAAGACAATCTTACGTGACACTAGAAATGCACCCGACCACATCAGTGCACAGGATTTTCTAAAAAATATGATGTATGTGTAAGTAACCACAAGGCCCGTTAATAAATATACATAATAAATGCACGTGGAGGGATTCGAACTCAGGGGTCAGCAACCATCAGACCCAACAACTTAAAAGCTGATACTGATAGCCTGATAGATTGATAGATTTTTAATCCCTTTGAAGCAACATTCAAATCTCCTCTTCTTTGATCAATTTGTTTATAGAAGATCTGGAAGTATCATAGACCTTAATACCTGATGCTATTATGATTTAAATTTGCACTATTAGAATGAAAGAGTCTCTATAGAGAAAGCAAAAATCTCTCTCAATATATATAGTTCAGGAAATTTTATTTTGTCTTGTACGCTATCTGAATCTGAGCAACAGATTTATCTTGAAGAATGCAGCATTGTTTGATCATGTTTTAGAGTGAGAAATTGTCGATGACAGTTCGAACTATCAAAGGTATCCTTACAACGTGAAAACCATCCTCCCAGAACAGATATCCGAACGAGTATCTTCCTTGAACTCTTAGCTGGGAACGAAAAATTACCTTAAACTTGAGCTTCTTTGTTGTGGAATTAAATGTCAGAATTGATGGTTCGACTCTCACTGTAACGCCGACAGGAGCTTGAACACGAACAGCGTAGACAGAATTCACTGGACCAACATTTGTGACCTTTCTTGATACATTTAAGGTGTGCTTAAGCTCCGGAATGGTAATAGAAGGCAGATTAAGATTTACAAGGAACTTGGTTGATTTATGGCATGTAGTAAGAGATCTGGTCATTAAGCTGATGGCAGAATTATTATATCCTGAGGCACAAAGGAAACGAGCGTAATCTGATACCCTCATGTCGTATACTAAACCAGGATCTGTGGCTTTGTTAGGCTCAACATGACCGCCTCCATAGTCAAACGGATCAGCCTGCTTGTGAGGAGCTCCCTCTGCGACTATGTGTTGATCATATTCATCTTTCAGAGAAGCTGCAGTGACGGAAATAAAATGAGTTTCTTTAAGCTAAGCTATGTGATTCATTGGAATTTCTGTTTCTAATAACTTACCAGTTGTGATCAATGCAGACTTGATTGCAGCAGGACTCCATGTTGGATGAATAGCTTTTAGAAGGGCCACAATGCCTGATATGTGGGGGCAAGACATGGAGGTTCCGGATTCGATTTTGAAGTTAAGTGGATGTTGTACATTGTTTCGAGTCCCATCAGCTAGCACAAGGTATGAAGCAGGAGACCATGAGGCCAAAACGTTAACCCCGGGAGCTGCAATGTCAGGCTGCAGAACCCATTAAAATATGTTGATCAAAAGAACAACATGAAAACGACCATCTAGAATGTTCGATACCTTCAATATTGAAGGAGAGAGCGAACTGGGTCCTCGAGAAGAGAAGAAAACCACTTCTGGTGATATCTGTTGCCCAATTGTTGTCTTTGTCAAGTTAAACTTGACTACAGGGTTTCTATAAATCACAAAAAATCATATAGACATTAGATTACATGCATAGAAATTCGACAGATAATGTATCGAGAGTTCTGTCATCAACCAGTATGTCGAGTTTTTTTTTTACCGGTTTAACTCCATATAGGTGAGTATAGATGTTCCAATGGTGAAGTCCACTTGGACAATAGGGATATCAAAGGAAAACTGAACATCCTTTGTGGGAAACTGAGCGAAAACGAGACCGGCACCGTGTACTTTCAGTACAGTATTTGCAGCAATTGTAGCTGATCTCTGTGACCGAGATTGGAAACAAATTACTACCTTTCCCCTGGCTAAAGTGGCATTAAGTGAGCCTGAATCACAACTTCTGTTAAACAGTCAACACTGTTAGAATACAATTCTCTAATGTAAAATACGGTGTTTGCACAGATTTCATTCCACAATATGACTTACCCTGCACTGTCTTCCTTTGCATTAAAGGCGGCAATATCTTCGCCATACACAAAAGGGTGAAATTTGTTCAAGTTCCCCTTTCCTGTGTAAAATGCCTGACCCTGTTCGAGAATATGAAATATATTTCTAGGCTTATATACAGCGCAAGTGTGACAACCAACTTAAATAATTAGAGAGGAAGTTGGAAAATACCATAAAAGATTGATTGTTTCCGAGTGTGATTCTAGTAGGGAAACCTCGATCAATGGTGCTGGCCGCAACAGTAACAATCCATGGAGCAGTATTAATGACAGTTTGTGGATAAGGACCAGAATTTCCAGCAGAGCATACTACAGAGACTCCTTTCGCTACAGCGTGGAAGGAACCGATAGACACAACATCATCAACGTAAGTGGCAAGAGGTGGTGATGAGCCGAGAGATACTGAAAGCACATCCACACCATCATAGATTGCATCATCAAATGCAGCAAGAAGGTCAGCTGAACTGCAGCCACCGGTAGCCCAACAAACTTTGTAGATAGCTAACCGTGCTGATGGAGCACCTCCCCTTGCCAATCCTCGCGCTATTCCCATAAAGTTTGCGTTTTTCACTAGACCCCCAGCCGCAGTGGATGCTGTGTGAGTACCATGGCCAGTAGCATCACGCGGAGATAAGAATTCAACCCCGCCGCTTGTATTTAGTTTTCCAAACTCAGCTTCATATCCTTTAATGTACCATCTTGCACCTATAAGTTTCCTGTCACAAAATTTGTAGCAATAAGCATTCCAATTCAGCTCATCTCAGTCCTTAACCATACATAAAGAAAAAGAAAAAGAAAATATTGATTTATTCAAATCAGTTTCTGAAAATTTGCTATGGAGAGATGTATCATTCAAGAGAAGAAAAGGTGCCAAAGCCATTAGAAATTACCCGTGGAGCAAAGACAATTCTCAGACCCCAGCAGACTAATGTAATGTTACAAACGATAAGTATACGAATTACACTGGACTTTGAAAAACATTGTGATATTAAATAGCACTCAAAGATGTCAAAAATTAAGAAAAATTGATGTGATCAGAATGAATTACACCACCTATTGCAAAAACAATTTTCAGATCCCAGCAGACTAATGTAATGTTACTAAAGATAAGTATATGAATTATGCGAAGACTTTGAAAGAATAAGCATTGCAATTCAGCTCATCTCAGTTCTTAACCATACATAATGAAAAGCGAAAAGAAAATATTGATTTATTTAAACGCATTTCTGAAAAGTTGCTATTGAGAGATGTATCAATCAAGAGAAGAAAAGGTGTCGAAACCATTAGAAAGTAACCATGTAGCAAAGACAACTCTCAAGACCCCAGCAGACTAATGTAATGTTACAAATGATAAGTATACGAATTATGTGAAGACTTTGAAAAACGTTGTGTAGCATTAAATAGCACTAAAAGATGTCAACAATTAAGAAAAATTGATGTGATCAGAACTTGAATTACTCCACCTATTGCAATTAGAGTGATTAAATCCTTCTCCTTCCTGACACATCCCTCGCCAACGAGACGGAACCTCTCCCATGCCCTCGTCTCTGAAGCTTTCAGACTCCGGCCATATGCCTGCACGACAAACAACGGGGACAAAGCTAAATTCACTTAACAAAATTGCACAGGTATATGCAGCATTTCTATACTGACCAGTATCCATGACACCGATGATTGAGCCATAGCTCGAATGAGTACTCTTCGAAAGAAGTCCATTAATGATATGCGGTTTTACTTGCAGAAAGTCCCAACTCCTAGTCGTGTGCAAACTAAGTATTCTATTTGGAACTACACGAACAACACCGGGAAGATCTGCAAGAATTGTATAGTATTCGTAAACATATAGCAACTACAAGTGAAATAGTTAAATGCACAATTTAGTCTAATCAAACAGAGTTCCATGGTTCACCAACATTATTAACACCTGCAATTAGCTTGGCTTGAGGCATAGTTAAAACTGCTGCAAACCCGGAAAAACCATGCTTGTAACTGTACATAATCGAATCCTTAGCAGCTTCTTTGCTGTCAAATTGAAATTCAAAGTAACTATACTGTCTGTTTATTGATTTGTCACATTAAAGAGCAAAAAATTCACAATTGATGCATATGAATTAGCATAACTAAAATTCAAAATGATGGCCACCCCCACCAAACAAAATCCTATCTTTCAAATCTGATCACAAAAAAATATGTATATATACAAATTTCTGACCCAAAATATATAAATCTGTTTCCAAGATAAATTCTGATTAAAAGAGGATTGAGAAAATTTTGTATATAAAATAAAACCTTCCAAGAATATATGAGAGAAGCTCATGATGCGACTCCTGAACCAGCTGGGGCTCTTCATAGGTTCTTCTATCTCCCATATAGACAATGTAAACCTGCAAAAAACCACAAACCCATTAACCAAAGTAATCAAAAACACTCCATCAAGAACCAAAACAGAAGCTCACACATCGAAAAAAAAAAAACCCACATTGCTTGAAGCAGTTGCCAGTTGAAACACAGCTAGAACAAGAAAGATGAAGCCAAAAGGCCACAAAGAAGAAGCAGAAGAAGCCATGGTCATGATGCGAGAGACCTGAAGATAAGATAAGAACAAGCAAAAAAAGACATAAAACATATATAGTTATATACTCCTTGGATTTATATATATCTGACGATAAGGAGAGTTTGTGCGGTTATGTAGGGTAGGGTACTTGGGTTTCAGGAGAGTAGGGACCACAGTGAGTGACTACTCAGTGTGTGTACCTGCTCCACTGCTACAGCCTACAAGCAACCATTTAGATTAATGGTGGTGAATCCATTTGATGCACCAATGAATGAGTGAACATTGAACAGGATGATACAATAAGGTATTACGCATCAAAAATCATATTTATTTGTCATTGTTAGATTGGTTGAGAGATACTAATATGGTGGACTTCGATTGAGTTTGGAAGACAGTATATCCATAGTCATCGAAGAAATCATGAATGCGGTCAACGACTCAACGTTGACTTGAACTTCCACAATTGTGACAAGTAGATGGTGATGTGAGGTCACTTTTTCTCTCTCTCCCTTTCCCACCCAAGAGTTTTTGATCTTCAGTCTTCTCTCTTAGATATCCAAGTAGTGCACTTTGTTGTACAACGTGAGATACAAAACAGTAGATAATAGATATTTTTATATATATTTGATTGATTTTGTGTTTAAATTCATATTGAATATACTTACAAAAGGTCATTATATATAAAGGGTAAATATCAAATAAATTTCTAAATGACATACAACTATAAAAGATTATATTAGAAGTGTGTTTAAGAGAGCACATGAAGTGACCTGTTTGCACCTTATCTTCATATTCGTGGTGGACTTCGAATCCTACCTTGGTTATACAAGTATCGAGAGATCTTTTCTATGTATTTTGTGATAAACTACTCAAGCCTCACCTAGTAGAACTATATATATTCAAGCCGCATCTCCTCTTCTTATTTGTGATGGACTTGGAGTCCTACCTTACTCGTACAAGTATTGAGAGGCATCTTCTTGATGCGGTGGGATTGTGGAAGAATCCAAAGAAACTATTCAGACCGTATCAATAGTATTTGATTTCGATAGGTTCTTGTTCATAAAATTAAATTGTTGATAAAATACCTCTCATTGTCATGTCATGGATTTGGTAGTAGAGCTTGATATGTAATCAATAGCAGAATACAAAAACTCTAAAAAAATTTGGTAGATATGAAGAATATTATTGCGTACATGAGAAGCTCAAAGAAATGAAGAAACAAAGCGGTAGCTTTAATTTGACTATTAAATGAGTATTGTGTTGGTCATCAAAGGCAATCATACTAAACCAAGAAAGATGTTTTAGAGGAATTGAAGAAGTATTCAACAAAAATGAAAATCACTAACAATCGCCATAAAAAATATAATGGTGTATTAAGTTATGAAAAATAAAACAATTCTTAATGGTTGAACTTTGAATAAAACTTGTTGACAGTAAAATTTATCTTTAAATACATCAAACATGACTGAAACTTTAGATTCTTATATCTAAAAATAGCAAATATCTATTTTTTGTTATTGATGTATTTGTTTACTATTACGTATTTGATATAAAGCATATTCTATTTTAGTTCGGGTGATATGTACTGAAAAAAAAGAAAAGAGTATTTAATACAAAAGAGTTAGAAACCTAAAAGTAAAGATTCATGATATTACACAAATGAAAAACGTAATATGCAAGATTTTGAATGTGTTGGATCAGGGAATTTGAACCCAAAAAAGGACTAGGACTAGCCTACAAAAGTAAGGCCTTGTTTGGATTCCTAGTTTCTAGAATGATAAGATTCGTTAAAAGAAGTCGTTGAGTGGTCACATTTTACGATTTATACATATGTTTTATTGTACTTTGAGGGAATAATAATTCACTTCTAATGTTCATCACATAGGTCACATCAACTTTTTTCGCCATGTTTTAAGATAATGTATAAACAAAAAATGTCAAATTCTTTATGATTAAATAATTAAAAAGTTATATTAATTTGTGATCGATAAAAATTAGGGCCTTCATATATCGATTGGAAAGATAGTAACATGTAATTAGATTTTACAATCTTAACACTGTAATTTATTATCGTATATTTTGTAAAATATAAAGTCTAAATCATAATGATAATAAAAAATGGGCAAATTGCCAAAAAAATAAAAACTCAAAGTCTGATAGATATTAGGGAGAAAATAAAAAATAGACATCAGAAATATTAAACTTTCGTTAGTAACAATTTTTTTTTAAAAAAATTTAATGTATATCCATAAATTATAAAAATACCCATGAATTTAGTTTATTTTTAAAAAATCTGGAAACGAACTTGAAATCATGATTAAAATCTGGAACAAACTTGTAATCATGATTAAAATCTGGAACAAACTTGTAATCACGACTAAGAACTTGAAATCTTGCCAAAAAACATGAAATTTGGAAAATTAAAATATTGACTAAATTGAAATGTTGAAACTTGAAATCTTGACTAAATTGAAAAGTTGAAACTTGAAATGTTTCTCTTATTCTTCTTCCTCTTTCTCAAATTAGGTTTAGGTTTTTCTTTCCATTTTTTATGCATATCACATCACCGGCGGAGGGGGGGCTTGACGGTACTGCTGAACTGTCGTGAAGCCCAGGAAAAGCACGACGGCACGACGACAATGTTGTTTGGTTCGCGAAGCCAAGCAACGCACAATGGCGTTGTCGCAAAGAGAGAAAGATAGGTTTGGCGGAGAGAGAGAGAGGACGCCATCGACAATTTGTAGAGGTTCGGTTTTAATGGGGATGACACCGATGATGATTTGTAGAGGTTCGGGGAGAGAGATGGGATGTTGGCGACGGTTTGGTTTTGACGGTGAGAGAGAGAGGAAAGGAGAGAGAAAGAAAGAGAGAAAAAGAGAGTGAATTTATGTATGATTTTTATATAAGGGCATTCAAGTAATTTCTTAAAAAATATAGTTATTAACAGTTAAATTTTTGTTTATGGTTACAAACAAAATTTTCATATTAGATATAGTCATTTTCAGTAATTTCCAGTAGACATTATACGAACATCCCCTGACGTTAACTCGACATATAATTAAAGGTTCATAATGAATAAAATATTTTTAAAAATTAATAATAATAATGATAATAATAATAATAAAATCATTTCCATCACTCATCTATAAATAAATAAAAAATCACATGTTACCATTTCCGAATTATAAAAATATCTATTTCAATCCACAACAATTTCCAACACAAGACAAAAAAAAAGTCTCACAATGATCAAACCTCACCCAACCGTCAATACCACAAAAAAAAAAAAAATATCTGTATTTTGTGCTACATCTCTAATGGAGCAGATCAGTCAATCTTTCTATTAGAGAAAGATGGAGCTCTATCTAGATATGTCGGCGGTTCCTACGGTTCAATTCAAACCAGTGAACCAAACCAGAATCGGTACGAAAAAAATGGGAATCGAAACCGAATCGGAGTGTTCGGTTCCGGTTTAGAATCGGACCGAAATTGCTACAATGCATAGTTCCGGTTCTGGTTCCACCAAAACAGTTTTTTTTTTTAATATTTTTTTTAAAATTTGTTATTTATTTTAGTTAAAAAAAAATTAGGGAACCCAATAACATGCATTTACAATTTGACTTTTACACATGTAATATTTTTTTGTGAACGAAAAATAAAAGAAAAAAAAAAAACTGGATCGTCGGAACCGAAACCGGTAAAGACCAATTCCGATTCCGGTTCAAGTTTCCCCAAAACCAGAACCATTGGAACCGACAGCATGTCTGGCTCTATCTCTGGAGATGAAGCTTGGATCGATAGAAAATTAAATAATAAATTACCGTTTTTCAAATTTTTGGTCAAAAATACCACATTGCCCCTAGATGTTATATGTTAACCGTACTCGTGCAACATTTATCAAACATCAGATAGTTTTCTGTCATTATCCCAAAAAAGATCGATATTCGTATAATTATGGCTATTCTGAGGGGTCCGTGTGAAATTTACTTAAAAAAATAGTCGAACGACTCTTCCAAAACATTTCAAAAGTTTCTGTGTAGAAAACAACATCTCTCTTCTCTGGTCTCCGAGGTCCAACGAAATCAAAAATAAAAATAAAAAATCGGAATCGGAATCAAAATCAAAATCTCTGCTGAAATTGAATGGAGGCTATAAGAAAACAGGCGACGAAGCTCAGAGAGCAAGTCGCTCGACAGCAACAGGTCCCTCTCGCAATCTCTCTTTAATTATATGTATATGTTCGATTTGATTTTATGTCTCATCAAATTCTATTTTTTAAATCGAAATCTCATCTAGATCCAGATACAGTTCCGTTTATTAGCTCAATAATGCTGATCTCTTCATATTTTCGTCCAAGATTTTTTTTTTTTTTTTTGATATATTTTATTTTTGGTTTTGGTTTTATTCAATTTGTGATTGCTGTTTGGTTATTTGGTTTTGATGTTTTTGAGATTTCGTGATTAGTAGCAAAGGTTTTAGCTTTTTCGATATTGGTTGATTATGGATTAGCTGGGTCTGTTTTGTATAGTAAACATTGAGCATTGGATCTATCTAATGCTTTTGCATTGTGGAATTTGGGATGATTTGATTTTCCAATTCTGTTTTTACCGGAATTTGTTACGGGAAAAATATATATTTAATCTAAGGTGACAGATACCGAATAGGAATACACTGCATGCCTAGTTATTGCAGTTCGTGGCCCGTGTGTTTAGAGCTTGCTTCCAGAGAATTATGAACTTGATGTTGGATTGTTGCATAAGATTCCGCATCAAAATGTAGTGTATATTGTAGTGGGAATAATAGGACTTGTCT
The DNA here is from genome assembly GCA_032871835.1 of Dipteronia dyeriana. NCBI lineage: Eukaryota > Viridiplantae > Streptophyta > Magnoliopsida > Sapindales > Sapindaceae > Dipteronia > Dipteronia dyeriana. The sequence continues at coordinate 95,070,069 of CM065295.1, read as the reverse complement.
AACTATTTTGGATTGCTGATTGTGAAATGATATGTAGAAGTTTTGTTTGTTGCTGGTTTACAAGTAATTGGAGTGGCAAATGAAGATTAGAGGGAAACTAATTAACAAATGTAAGTATTGTTTTCTGCTTTGCTATAGTTAAGATGGTATCTTGAGGTCAGAATGGGATCGTGTCTGATGTGTTGGGGATTTAGTGGTGAAATTGAAAAATAGCATCTCGTTATAGTGAGTATTTTATATAGTAGAACTAGAAGAACCAATTAAGACGTCTTTAAGTGTGTATATAGGGGGCATGTTGGGTGGTGAACTGGAGAAAGTTTGGTGCACCTTTTGTGCAAAAAATTTACAAGAGGTTCATACGGTTGAGAGTTTAGACACCTGTTTTAGCAAAAGTTTTTCTGTACACTTGTTGTTATGGTTGTGGCATTTGTGGGGGTGTGATCACAACAGTGGGACTACTGAAATATTTCCAGTGGTAAACTAGGCCTTGTTTAGTTATCACATGGAAATTATTGAATGACTTCATTCATGTTAAACTTCTCCTTTAATGGTGCTAATGAATAAGCAGAGTCTGGATTATATGACCTTTTGGCGTCGATAAAGATAATTTTGATTTGTTATAATTTCTATTGTTGATCATTTTACATAAATCAGATGTCCAGGCTTGTTTTATGCTTATCTGGTGCTTGTGACAATGTATCTTATTCCCCAAGTATTTGTTTATATATATTTCTTTGATCAATCAATTTGACTCCACTGTAATTTATATCCTTCTAATTTTCTCCGTTATAAACCGCCTAATCTATCTTTAATTAAAGTGCATGACTTACTTAGGATGTATTTTCCTTTCTCATGAGATTTTCATTTTCTATTTATTTATTTTCAATTACTAAAAACAAACATTTTAATCACTCTGGCTGTTACATTAGGCTGTTCTCAAACAATTTGGGGGTGGGGGATATGGAGGCTCTGACAATCTTGTGACCGATGAGCAAGAACTCCAGCAGCATCAGAAACTTGAGAGGCTTTACATTTCTACTCGTGCTGGCAAGGTTGCCTAGTCCTTCCATGCTTTATGTGATTCTCTTGCTTCTTCTTTTTTTCATTTCCTGCCTTGACTTTGAAAGATTCAATCTTATTTTTCAGCATTTCCAAAGGGATATTGTTCGTGGTGTGGAAGGATATATAGTCACTGGGTCCAAACAAGTTGAAATAGGTTACTTAGTGAAACTTTGACATATTAGTGGTTTTCTACCATGATTATCGTGGAATTAACTTTTTTATTCCATTTATGCATTTTATTTCAAATAGGAACAAAGTTGTCAGAGGATAGCAGGAAATATGGTTCTGAAAATACATGTACCAGTGGTAATACATTGTCGAAAGCTGCATTAAGTTACGGACGAACTCGTGCTCAAATGGAGAAGGAGCGTGGGAATATGTTGAAAGCTTTAGGCACACAGGTTTGACTGAACCATCTAGAAGTTATAATATCAAGTTGCATGCATGAGCAAGATAGGCCTCACCGGCCACTAGACAGTCGAGACACTTGTCATATTTGTTTGTTTAACTTATTAACTTCTTTGACATATGCATACTTAAACTAATCTCTCTACTAATATTTTATATTTAAATTACAACTGACAGGGAACTTCATTTTAAACACACACACACAGATGTATGAATAAGATGGCCATTACATGCATAATTGAATAAACCGTTTCTGCTCCCTGACTGATACAAAGCATGGGATCAAAACAATTCCTATTAGTTTGAACAGGTAGTAGACACCATATTCTATCTGATCGTGAGCATTTCTTAATCACAAAATATCACTCATTTAGAGTGGGTCCCAATCTAGACTCAGTATATTATTCTGAGATAACTAGATGACAGCGTCTTGAACAAGTTGTTGCAAGCATAGACTGGTGCTTGAATGTTGGAAATGTAGTTTCTGTTGGTTGACAACTAAAAATCAAATTAATTTGTATGATTTGCCGGTGCATGGTCATTGTTAATCTGCTTTTCCTTTGTAGGTATCAATAATCATTTTTTTCATCTGATTTTATCTGGCATTACGTGCTTGAAACGCCTGATTTCTATATTGAGCTTGGCATATAACTACTATTTATTAAACATACTAATGCCAGTTGTATTTTCAATAATTGCTTCCCATGTTTATGAACATTTTATTTGGTTTATAATGTGGTATTGGATGCTCTTTTTATTAGGTTGCAGAACCACTGAGAGCAATGGTAATGGGAGCTCCATTGGAGGATGCCCGTCATCTTGCTCAACGTTATGACAGAATGAGACAAGAAGCGGAAAATCAGGTACTTTGTAATATGCAATTGTTAATTTTTACTTATTTGATTAAGTATATTGTTTCATTTTGAATGATCTGTTCTAATTTCTTTGTTACTTCCCATGAACAAGAGTTCTAGTCATTCTTGTGATCAAACACGTATCACAATGCATCATTAATCAATTTATGTGTGGTGACTTATAAGCTCTGTCTCCAAGATTTTTATGAAAAGTTGATTTCCATCATGCAAAATTGTAATTACATCTTCTCTTGAACCTAGTCAGGCCATTGAAGTTACCAGACGCCAAGCTAAAGTTAGGGAAACACCAGGCAATTCCGAGTTAGCAATGAAATTAGAAGCTGCAGAAACAAAGCTGCACGATTTAAAATCTAATATGGCAATATTGGGGAAAGAAGCTGCTGCAGCAATGGCTGCTGTTGAATCTCAGCAACAGAGGCTGACTCTCCAGCGACTTATTGCTATGGTAGTGTAAAATTCCCTTTATGTTTGGCATAGGTTCAATCTAATACAGTCATGCATACAGTAGGAAGTCATTCTCAAACCTTCCTGTCATTTTAATTCTGGAATTAAGGTTGAAGCAGAACGTACTTATCATCAGAGAGTCCTTCAGATACTCGATCAGCTTGAAGGCGAGGTATGGAATCATTTAACCTTTTTTCTCTTTTACCATATTCATCCTACAATTAAATTGTTGAGTGGCTTTAGTAGTATTCTGCATCAGTCTATGATTAATGATCCATGTCCTTTGTAACTATTGATAGATGATATCTGAGCGACAACGGATTGAAGCACCTCCTACTCCAAGTGTGGAAAACACCATGCCTCCGCCTCCAGCATATGAAGAGGTTAATGGCATATATGCCTCTTCAACGAACAATGGATCAACGGACAGTATGGGTTACTTTTTAGGAGAGGTTAGTTGATATGCATCTTTTTCACACTTACGAATATTATTTTTGAGAGTGCCACAATATTTATAATGGCTGTTTACTGTGTCTACTGTAAATTGCTTGACCCTGTTTTGCAGGTTGTGCATCCATATCAGGCTGAATCCGAGGTGGAGCTGAGCTTGTCAGTTGGTGATTATGTGGTGATTCGAAAGGTTCACTGCTTCTTCTTTTCTCTTAACTTTTCGTTATTAGAAGATAATACAACTCAAATGTATACGAAACTCTCCTAAACCTTAGTGTACCTCAAGACTTGTTATACAAGGATTAATGATCTCTCTCACTTCTAAACTAGTAGGTACCCCCATTAGGGTTTTAGGAGGGGTCCAAAAGCTCCATAGCTTGCGGAAAATTATCGTAATTGAAGAAAAACACTGACGGTTTGCAATCTTGATAGGTGACAAACAATGGATGGGCTGAAGGGGAATGCAAAGGCAAAGCAGGATGGTTCCCATTTGGATACGTTGAAAGACGGGAACGTGTTCTTGCAAGCAAGATGGCTGAAGTGTTCTAAAGTTTTCTGATGGGGGTTGGCTTCTGTGCAGCAGAGATTTTGTATGTGTTTAAGGTTTTTTTTTTTTTTTTTTTGTTGTTGCATCGAATCGATTGTACTCAAAAGACAGAGCATCATCTGTTGTGGCAAATAGAACACCTATATTCTTGACTGCTCTTTCAACATGTGATATAGGTACCCATGTCGAGATATATCCTCCTTTGTTCCAATTGATATATGAATGCCTTTCATATATATATATATTTTTGTTTTTTGGTGCAAGGATGTGATCAGAATTTTTTTGATGTTGTTTTGTTGTTAATACTTGTTGATTTCGAGTGAAGAAACATTTTTCTGCTCAAACTTTTCTCCAGTGTATCAGTTGTCCTGCCAATTTTAAAGTAGGAGAATTGTAAACCAAATTTTACTTTATATGATGATCAAACATCATTAGTGGCCCAGTTTTTTGTTAATTTTCCTGTCATGTTCACTACTTCAAGTTGTGCAGCAATAATTTTGATTTGGAAATGTGTAAATTTGATTGTCAACGTTTTTTGATTGCATGGAAAACCAAATCCATTGACCATTGTCAATGAGTGAAGACTTGTACCCACTACCCCACAACCTCGTTGCCTCAACATGGTAACATTTTAGGGATATCAATTCAAATGATTCTTTGATTTCAAACGGCACTTGTCTATTTCATTTCTAAAACCCAATAAAGCACTAGCATTTCTAAAATGGACAAATTCAATTGTTTCTTTGAATCCCAGAAGGCAATGCACTTGACAATATTGATGTTTTCTTTTTTTACAACCCTTTTAAGCGGTGAAAATCAGATTTGGTGATTAGAATCAGTAAACAAATACTGAAACATAATTTTATATATATGAAAACATTACTTCACAGAACTTGAATTGAGTAGTGCTTGTCTACATTTGTTCTTCCTCAATCCCCATATCTTAAAACTACAAAAACCAAACAAAATAACAAGTGATTAACGTCGTTGATGCTTTTGAAATTTATTTTAGCCTTTTCGTGGTCTTTATATCCGAATATACAGATTGTTGAGCATCCACATTAGACATTAGACATTAGACTAGGCGACATAAAGAACGACAATGATTCACCAAGCAATGCACTTGTGTAGTTGGTTCTCCAATACGTCCAGAAATAAGTTCAGAAGGCCACAGTCCTGAGCAAACGAAACATTCAAAAGTGAGTTCGATGAGGGAGAACTGGGAATGCTTCCAAAGGATCTTGAAGTCTCATGGTAACAAAACTTACATTAGTTATTTGGTCGGTTGGCAGAGAGATACGAGAAAACGATGGCCAATGTAATGAAAAACACGACAATCTGCAAGATTATATAGCATAATCAGTAGATATTCTCGGAGTAGAGATGAAAACAGGCCAATGGTTTAGAAGAAACTCACCATTGCTGAATTGTATTTTGGCCCACTTTTGACCATGTAAGATTTCCTGGCAGAGTCAGTAAACATTTGTCAGATAAAACAACATATAAGATCAAGTCCACCACTGATAATAAAACTTTACTCTGACAAACCTTTTGTTCAGGAGTCCAGAATCCCGGCAAGTTTTCTGAATTGCTTCGACCCTACTTAACGTTTTGTTTCCATTAGGATCAGAGTTGTCAATCTACGATAGCCAACAAAGGTTTTTAGATGAGTGAAACCAAGTACAGATATGAACATTTTGTGAAGAAAAAAGGAGACCATGATTTCATTTATATAATGTTCGAGGAGAATCATATAAATAAATGAAAATGCATATTCAGCATGAATAACTTAATAGGTTATGATGTTAATGGAAACAAAACAACCTACTCCGAGAGATTTATGACCACAAATCAATTTCTCAAACTTGCAAGCCAATGTAGTATCTTATTTAGCATCGTACCTTGGATTTGAGCATGCAAGAAAAGTCATAGAAGGCGCCATAGACATCGGCCATAGTTTTAGTTTGGTCAATGACTTTGGCAGTGAGACCTAGAAACATAACCAAAAATGAACCAAAATGAAAACATCACTCGGTAAATATTACAAGATATCAAAATCATGCACAGAAAGAATAACTCTAACAAACATCACAAGAATTTCTAATATATTTAAGCCATCAGAATGCTTCTCGAATAAAAAAATAAAAAATACTGAGAGTGTAAGCATTAAAATTGGTGGCTAAAGTATTGTACAACCATATCACTTTTATCAACAAGTCATAACTTTATAAGAATTATAGTCTCTAAGTAAAAACTTGATACTAACTGTAATAGAATTATAGAAGATTAAAGAGTCGCAAAGGCGCATGATACTCAACAGAATAACTAGGGATGGTATTCATTTGATGTCCCATGAATTTATTCGAGACATTGTTTGGAACTATGCCTTCCAAGGATCTTACCAGTAATCTTATGTCAACATTTCTGCTGATTAGTCCAAAGTTCTTCAGTTTATGTAAGGAAAAGTATTCCGAAATCCCCACATGAGCACACCTTAAGTACCTTCTTATTGTTTCATGTCGGCTATAAAGAAAATAATGCTCAAAATTTAATATCTTACCTCGCCTCATTTTCACTACACCTCGGAAGACTTCAATGTTGTTGTAACATAACGATAATGTTCCAATTGCCATGATCTAGCAAACAGCATGTGTGAAATGAGTTAAAAGATTTCAGAGAAACATCCATAATCATTATAATAAAAGATGTAATGAATATAAATCTGAGCATCATAAACATAAGAGATATAATGGAATTTGTGGGGACGCAATAAAAAATCACATAGAGACATCATCAATGATTCACTGTGGAAAAAAAGATTATAAACCTAACAACTTTGGTTTGAATAGAAGTAGCACGTGGAAAAATTAAAATCAGTGACCAAAACTTTCCAAGGTAAACGGGAAAGAGAATGAAATCCAACCAAACCATGCTACATTCAAAGCATTGGTACTCAGAAAAAAATCACAGCTGATTTTACATTACTAAGATTATTCAATTTAATTAGATAAAATGTTTTTAATGCAGCACGGCTCCATGCTGCAACTCCACAAAATGTACCCAGCCACCAAGTAAATTGATCACAATAACATATGAAGCACTAATAAATCCTATGAAGAAAAATCCTTAAATTTGAAGTTTGTATAACCCTCTTACCTGAGGGATGGCACAAAATCGAAATATATTAATATCTCGTAAAGCAGACATGTAAGTCAAACAATCTTCTGCATGTATCAAAGCATTGGTGACCATGTCATTCAAGCATTGTACAGCCTTGACCGAGTTTTCCTCGTATTTTAAATCCTGAGGATGCAAATATCATTTAAAAGCCAATTAGAAATGGAAATACAAACAATATCATGATTCATGATATATGCTCTTACTAGTCATAACTCATAACCAACACGAGGCTAAAGTGAACCATAGACTACAAAATTAATCGACATCATGACATATAAAGTAGGAAGATATAACTGAAATTGAGATAAAAAAACATGCAGAAGAGAAACACCTCAAGTTTGTCCACATATTTACTCCAGATCTCACGAGGCCAAAACATGCGCGACTTTGGTATCTCATTTATATCCTCCAAATAATCCCGAATGATATTTGTTTTCTGAGATTTGCCAATCCAGAGGGTTAAGTGTTACCATCAGATTCAAACAAAGTCAAAGATGGGGACATAACGTATTAGTTGCTACATATATTATACATAAAAATGATACCTGAAGAAATAAACCCATTGAATTGGAGAGACTGTCTGAAGCCATATCTTCCTTCCCAGAGGCATGGAAAAGCTTGGACAAACCTAATCCAACAAGTCCTGCTACATAGTAGCAATATTCATCGTAGTCATCAATTGTTTCTACCTGCAAGATGATGAGAAAGTTTATTGGCTCGTGTTATAAACATTTGGTTTATCTGCACTTTGTGCTATTGGCTCTGGAGCTCATAAGGTCTAATACACAATGAAACAATTTGTAGAAGATCAAATAGCTTTCACAACTTCATAAACCAATGCTTTGATTTCCTATCACACAATTATCACAAATAGATAACTGTTTGACAAAATTTAAGAAAATTTGTCAAAATCTCTCTAAAATTTTCAGATTAGGAGAACAGATCAACTAGTTATCCACATCTTGACCATCACATGCTGACACGCAGAAAAAAAAATACTAGACTATACATCATCAAGTTACCGTTAAGAACTATTACAAACTGATTTTTGTTTTCTTTATTTTTGGATTAAAGTTGAGGTTTGGATTGGAAGGGAAAATTTGACACCTGACAAATGCATGCAAATAGGAAACCATGCAGAAATAATACGTAAAAATTAAGAATTAATAGGAACATTCAATAAAACATGATTCACGAACCTCCTTGCAAATAAATTTCGCCATCCCTGCACCCATTCTTTGGGTAATATCCTCAATTGCCTCTTGGTAACTGCATAATAAATGAAAATGTGAACCAATCATCTAAGAAATGTACAGTAAAATCTAAAACAGCATATTATATGTGAACAAAAGCAAGCAGACATGGCGAGTTGATAAATCTAGAATACAAAGCACAAATAGAAAGCACATGAATCATGACCACACCAAGAAATCGAATATCATATGACCCCGGAATATAATTCAGCACTAAATCTTAATAGTCTTCTTAGCATTTTTTATTATTTTGATATCTAATCCGGCTTGGACCTAAGCTTTGAAACCAACTTCTAATCTCCTCAAACACAAAGTACCATCTTCAACCAAAGGCTAGTAGTAGTAATTATACATCTACATTTGTCAAAACATTTTTTTATGACAATTTAGCCTCTAGAAACCCAAGGAAAACTCATTCAAATTAAGATTCTTGTTTACTGGAATACTAAAAAATACATCCTTAGATAGATTAATTTCACTTCTAGTAACCGGCAGGAATTAAACTACCATTACAATTTCCAGGAGATCTAACATGTTTCAGAAGTCAGCATGCCTTTGGATAAATTCTATCACAGTGATGAAGGAAAAAGGACGCAAGATACAGTTTAATAAGTTCGTGGTTAAAAAAACAGTAAAAGCAATCATCAAGAATCAACATGAATGTCCTTCTGTCCACATAAGATTTTTCCAACAAATCGTATTTGATATAGAAGCAACTAACCCTTTTCCCAGCTCCAGAAATGCAGTTGAAACGTGATGAAACTCGTCCATGAGGACTTTATAATGCTTTGTACCACCTTAACAGAATAAACAATCATAATAAGAAAAAGAGAGCAAAGATTCTACTCAGAACCTTAAAATCTAAAACCATAAAATCATAATCCCCAACCTATTATTATGTACTTAAACACATGATAAAAAAAAAATAGTAGGTTTCATCATAACGTAATAATAAAGAAATAGAATTGACCATCTGTAAAGCATGATTTCCCACCTAAATCATAATGGATGCATTCAACTGTCACTTGAACCGGTTTCTAAAAGATATTATAAAATTAAGATTTGACGAGACAAATTTAGCAAGTCAACTTTCGGTAGAGAAAGCAATTAGATAGATAGCCTTCTCTGGTATGTAGGATCAAAGACAGTACAACCTAAAGCAGGTGATTCGAGATATCAGAGCACTCACATGAAAAATGCCAGTTACGATCGTATATGTGACGATGAAAAGCTTTCAGAATAGGAACTTTGACATCTGTAGGTATGCTTGTATCATCCTCTGTAATAAAACCATCAAAGAAAAAGAAGCAGTTGGCAATATTTCAAATTTTCAACTAAAATGCAACGGCACCAGATGAAGCAGCTATGCAGAAAAAAATTGGAATTCAGTCAGAACTATGCAAGTGTCATAGATGTATCATATGGTCCAAAGAGATACTATTTATCACAGCACAGAGGCTAAAACTACGAACGTGTAAACTTGACCTAGCATGTCGCCAAGTTTACTTATGAGACAAACAAAAGGCTAGTAATTTCAAATAGGGATCTGATATACCTGACAAGGAATGAACATATGTTGGATGGGAAACAAAAAATCAAAAATGTTAAAAGAGAACAGGAACATACCAACTGTGTCCAGGGCTCGAAGAACCAAATAAAATATACATACCTGCATAATCAGAAATTGTATCAGAAGAAGAATTTTAATAAGATGTTGCTAGAAATAAACAAACACAATAGGAGAAGACGACTAATCACCAGTGACGTCAGATTCATTAGATCATAACGTTTCTCTCGTAGGATATATTAATTAGCAGGAAAACCACATAAACTCTCTTGAAATTGTGATTTTACATATAAAAAAACACACCAAGGCAAAATTTTAAAAGCTTATAGCTCATAACAACTAATGCTTGTCAAACCTTGACCCTTTTACTACATAGTTGACATACAATAAGCTATTACTACTTTTTTCGCCTTCTGACTTTTTTTTTCCAAACCTCAACGTTACAGTTGCAAAAATCTTCTTCGCGAAATGCACATTTAACTTCAATAAGCAAACCACCGAAAACTAAGATAAAGTTTTTATTTTGCCTAAAAACAGAAACCCAACTACTGACCATCCAATCTTAGTACCCACATTAAATAAAACCCCAAATCACAACATCATTCAAACAAGCAAATCGACCCATCAACTTCATTCAAGCATCAAGATCAAAACTTGCACCTATAATCACAATTCACACACCAAAACTAAAACAATAAAATAAAAATTGATACACAATGAGACTTACAGCGTTTCTGAGATCGGTCCCTAGCTGTTGAATGACCAAAGCGAAGCTACGAGAGACCTTGTGGAGCATAGTATAACAAAAAGCCCAGTGAGGTTCAGGTGGGATCTGCTTCTCTGCATATCTCGCAGCCATTTTCAGCTTCAACAATGGATAAAAATCATCTGGGTGTTTCAATACAGCTCCCAAAGTCCCCATCTCTGCCTCAGATTGAAAACCCGGATCAGCAAACAACAATAGCTACTTGTAGAAGAAGATCAGCAAAACAAACAAACAAATAATAAATAAATAAATTTGATTGTATTTGGTCTGCTCTGGTGCCTGAAATAAAAAAAATAAAGATTGTTGAATTTTTGGAGTCTGATGATTCAAAGTGGAATGTGATACGATACAAAATGGCGAATAGTTTGAATTGAAAGGAACAGATTCTGCTGACTAAATTTGGGTTGAAAAATTTGGGTGTGGAGTATAGTTATGGCGTGTAATAAAAATTGAAACTTTTTAATGTCGTTTTTATAATTCTGTTGAGAGAGAGAGAGAGAGAGAGAATCACAAATCACAACACAGCTGCTTTGACTGCGGATTCTCCTCTTCAAGTTTGTGGTGTTTGGATGTAAAGATTAATGTAACCCCGAATGAAATCGAGAGGGCATAAGTTCCTATTAAGGATAATGATTATAAATCGTAAATTATAATTTATTTCCTGGGTTCGGATTTTTGAATAGTAAACCCATTATAAATTATAAATTATGTGATTTTTTACCTAATGTTATTTAATGATACGAACGTTCATGTTTAGTTTGAATTGTCGATATATAAATAAATAAGGTGTTTTCTTTTTATTTTGTTTTGTATTATATTACATATGGGTTTATTAATATCAACTTAAAATTTTGATTTAAAATGTTATAATTATATAAAAATAAAATAAATTCGTGTGAAGATGAATGGTCATAATTCCAAATAAAAAAAAATCATTATAAAAAGAAACATTATAAGATATGGCAGTATTAAAACATTTATTACAGGTGATAGATGTATTAAAATTAATTAAAATAATATTACTTTGTAATATCATTTAAACTTGTAATATGCGATCATGTGAGACATGAGATTTATTTTTTAAGTAGTTTTCATATTAAAAAATAAATATAGAAAGTAATAAATAGTCAGCAGAGGAATTAAATAAACAGTTTTTTTGTGAAGACCGAAGAGGATACAAAAACGTTGTCGAATAAAATAATTGTAAAATAACCCCACCAACCCCAACCCCAACTCCAACTCCAATCCCATTGCCAGCACATTCAAAGATTCTGTTCAAGTCTTAGTTTGTATCGTGACTTCACATTAATATCTATTGATGATGGATTCAATGAAATTGACTAACACTGTTACACTGCCTTGTTATAAAATATAAATGGAGAGTTTGTTGTTTTATTTTTAGTTTAAATATTTGAATTTATGTTTTAAAAAAATAGTTGTAGAGTGATTTCTAAAAAGAATTTCTTTTTTTTTTTCTTTATTACTTGAAATTAAGATCTCATTTATTTAGATAATAAAGTATTATACTAACATCTCATTCACTCACCATCCTATCCATTTTAGTTAATCGGTTGGTTCCTAAACTTTCTCCTGTTGAAAGAGAAAGTAGAAATTCCGGCTGCAAATACGGATCCTCGGCTGCCACGTAAATTTAATATTTAATCTGTACAAAATTTACAAAATATCAATATAATTTAAAAATGCTATGGTTGAGACTTGAGATAGCCAAGTATTTTAGGCCAAACAACTTCTTCTCAGCCCATGCGCATCACGCTTCCATACAAATATATATATAGTAGTGGTTTTTGTACAAGAAAGAAGAAAACTACAAGTCTTCTAATATTATTTAATGGTCCACACCATATCCTAATGGATTTTTTGTTCTCCACCTACAAAAATGAGAATATACACCCATTTCATGTGATTGGATACATATAATTCTCATGTCCGGATATCCCGATGATCTGAAATAAAATATATTCAGTGTTGTGATGTTAAAAAAAAAAAACATAAGTTTTGTGATGTCAATAAAGGCATATTCAATGTAAATATACATTTAGAGCATCTCCAATGTAATTATCTAACTTCAATACGGAGATACTGTGATAAGAAAAGTTAGAGAATATGAAATTGAGTTTTTAATTCGAGAAACTCTCCTAGAAATGTTGATTATGATTTCTAATTCTTTCCAACAATAATATTATGAGTAATGCTAGGCTTCCCAATTTGTTTCTCAAATGCTGTTGACACGTGAGATGTCAACATCACATCACTCATCATATAATCTCATATTTTATAAGATGTTACACCTCACGTGCCAACACCATTTACAAAGAAATTTGAGGAAAAAATTGAAAAGTCTAACATTACTCGTAATGTTATAGTTCATTTAATTGTAAAATAAAAGAGGAGAGAGTGAAATTATTATTTTATTATGATTGATTATAAAATGGACATATATTTGAGTTTAGATAATTGTATTAGAGATATGAATATATATTTAAAAAAACAAACTAAATAATGAATAGAAATACTAGTTTAACATTAGTTAAAAACTCAAAAATATGTATTTACATTTGAGATGTTCTAATGGGGTCATGGCCCAAAGCCAAATTGTCTTTATACATTTTGTTTTTAAATTACATGTTATGATCCTTAAGACCCTCCAATTTTTTATTTTTTTTTAAAAGCTGATTTAGTCTCCAAAAGAGATATATATATATATATATATATATATATTATTGGCTGCTTTTTATTTTTAAGATAGTTTTTTATTTGTATAAATAATAGTGCTAATGTGTTTTCGATGCGGTTGGTTTTTTTTTTTTATGTGATAAAGGAGATCCAAATGAGTTCTTATGTTGTCTTTTTAGTAAAACAACGGTTAAAAACAAACTACAAATTACAAATCACCTGTTAGTCGGTAGTGTATTTCCCTTTTAAATATGTGGTGAGAGATTTAATTCCTACTATATACATTTTATAAATATATGTGATGAGTTTTCTTTCCGAATTATGAGAAGTAATTATCTCCCGTTATGAGAGTATATATCTAGATCGTACATTTATTATTTGATCTCAGTAGGTTCCGACAGTCCTATTATAATAGTTCAGTTAGTTCTTGTAATATATAAACAAACTATAGCAACAGACAAGAAAAAAATAAAGCTCAGCAAACATTGATTTGAACTTGTGATTAATGTACCTTGTTGATGTTGATTTTATCAAAATTAGTTTGAAGTAGAAAATTAGCAAGCGTTAAATTTGTGATACGACTATTTGATTAAAAAAATTCGATGACTAGAATATGATTTTGACTTTTGAAAAATGACTTTTAAGAGTACAACTTCCTTAAAAAGAAAAAAAGGTTAAGGCAATAACTTTTTATTTTTATTGTGTTTACGATGTAAATAAACATCGACTAATAACTAGATCTTGAGGAGTTTGCTTCGACTTGCAAATATTAAACTGTCTACGTGACTTCAAAATATACTTAGTTTGTACTTTTATATAGGATTATTTATTAAATAAATAAAGAGTAATATTATTTTATTTAAATTTAATATCTAAATTTAATGTTCAAATTATATGGCAATACTCTAGTCCATTCATTTAAATTGGATTAGATTTATATGATTTAGATGAATGGTCTGAAGTGTGACCACATCATTTTGACACCAAATTTAAACAAAGTAGATTAACCTTATAAGTAAAAGGGAGGTATATATTACTAAGCTAATAAATCAATATCGAATGTACTTACAACTTTACAATACTTTATTTTAAAATAACTTTTTAATACAATTTAACTCGGATAATATCACGAGGTTGATCTAATGATATGTTTTCTGCATTTATATTATTAAGATTATAGGTTTTCAATTCAATAAACACAAATTAAAGAAGAATAAACAGGAAAAAAAGAGGGGGATATGGGCAGACAATTTTTTCATAGATTTTTGTAAATAAATATTTTGGTGGTTTTTCTTTGTTCTGTTTTGGATTAATCAAGCTAGTTAACATTAAACATATTGAAACCATGCAAGATATATATTCTTATGTGGCGTTTGGTTACCGTGGTGGAATGAGAATTGGAATGGTAATTAGAATGAGAATTGGAATGGAAAGGAATGGAAAACTGATTTATTTGTTTGGTTGAGACTTTAGAATCAATATCTGAATCAGTAATATTTTGTTTGGTTAACAACTTAATAGAATGGAACCAACTGTATTTTGACCAAAATACCCCTAATTACAAAACATTTATAATAACATTATATATTATGGATTATATATATAATATTTATATATATATTATTATAATATAAAATATATATTATTGAAATATTATATATTATATATTATATATTATATGTTAGTAATATTAATACTATTATATATTATATAATATATATCATATTTATTATTATATATGAAATAAAATATATCATATACATATATTACATAATAATATATATTATAAATATTATTATATATAATATTATATATAATTATATAATGTGTATATAATTAGAAAATATAATGTTCATTTTGGATAATAATAATAAAATATAAAAGTATAAATTATATTATTATCTAATGTATATATATATATATATACATAAAAAAGGCAAGAAGGTCATGAACAAGTCCAACAAGTGTTTTGCCTGCGGACAAGAAGGACATTATGCCAAATAGTGTCCCAATAAAAGAACAAAGTCTGCTAAGCTCATTAAGCAGCTGAGGCAAGTGGCAGAAGAAATTCCCTCAGATGCTGATATTGAGTCTTATTTTTCAGAACAAGAAGATGTCAACCAGTTGACCTCTTTTATAATATATAATATAAATAGTTATAAAATATAATATATATTTTTTGGATAACAATAATAAAATATAAAAGTATAAATTATATAGTATATATATATATATATATATGATAATAATAATATGGAAAGAGAGAGAGTATTTTTGGAATTGAATTGTGGGATAGAGGGTTAGTTTTGAAAGAAAATGTGTTAAATGGAATGGAATGGGCACTCCATTGGTTTTTGGATGGAATGTTCATTCCACCAAAATGGTGGAATACTCATTCCATTGGAATTTAACAAACCAAATAAATGGAATGAATTTCTTTCCATTCCATTCCATTCCATTCCACCCAACCAAACATCACCTTAGAGTTTATTTGACACTATTTTATTTTATATTACGATATATATATACCCCCTGAGGTATACGGACTCGAACTTAAGATATTATTAAATTAAATGAATATCATTTAACGTAAATACGGGTTGTTGGAATGTTTGTGGCTGCTTTTTGAGAGGTGGTCAGATGGATTATATGGACCTGTTGTTTAGGGTGTTTGAATGTTGACCGTTGAATCATGCAGGGAAGGCTTTTATATTGAAGGGGAATTTCATGACCATCGGATTGGATGGATGGCAACAGCCAGAAAGCGAACTACTTCCATTTTTTTAATATGATACAGATTATATCAGATTAGTTGTGAACAAAATGTTAAATTGTATTTAGCCCACACCATGGATGACACGTGTCCATTAAGATGGATGACACGTGTCCATTAAGGGATAAATTTATCTAAATACTATCAGATTTTAAGATAAATTTATCCCTCTCTGAACATATATCATCTATACGGATGGAGGGTAATGCTCACCCACATTCAAGGGAGTGAGTAAAAATGAACTCCACACCGTACCCTCCTTATGGATTTTTGTTCCCCACCTAAAAAAGGAGGCCGGCTATACACCCATTTCACGTGATTGGATATATAATTCAGTAATTCTCAAGTCCGGACATCCTGATGACTTGATATAAAGTTCATCGAGTTTTGTAAGGATACGGACAAAAAAAAATATATAAACATATGTTTTGTGATGTTATAAAACTAATTCCATAATGTTTTAGAACCATCCACAATAGCGATCAATGGCAAAGCCTCTTAAGGTGTAAGAACGGGTCATGGCCCAAGGCCAAATTGTCTTTAAAAATATAATATAATTTATCTTCTTTTTATCCCAAATTTTTTTATATTTGTATTTTGCTATTAAATTTCATGTTATAACCCCCAAGACCTTCCAAATTTAATGAGACTGACTTCGTCTCCGAGAGAGATTATATATATATATATTATTGGCTGCTTTTTATTTTTAAGATAATTTTTTATTTGTATAAATAATATTGATTATGTTTTTGATGGGGTTTTTAGCTTAATGTGATGAGGAGATCCAAGGATTTTTAAGTTGCCATATATCTAACTTGAACTTGTGGATGCTGTTGCTTTTATCAAAATTAGGCTGAAGTGCAAAATTAGCAATCACTAAATTTGTGATCCGATTATAATTTTTTAAAGACTAGAGTATGATTTTGACTTTTGCAAATGACTTAAGAATACACTTTCCTTAAAAAAAGGGTAAGACAATAACTTTTCATTATTATTTTTATTATTATTGAAAAGATTTTTATCATGTTTTTTTATATAAAGAAATTTGTCATTGACTAGTTTGCTTCAACTTGCAAATATTAGGTTTTCTAGCCCTTTCATTAGGTTCTTTGATCACTCTAACCCGAACATTTAATTAGTACACACGGTAAATAAGTAAAAAAAAGGGAGATTTACAATAATAAGCAAATATTGGATGTACTTTGAAGATTTTCAACTTGATAATCTCTAATTAGAGAAAGTATAAACAAGAAAAACAAGAAGAAAAAAACAGATATGGGCAGACAATTTTTTCTCAGATTTTTATAAATGAATTACTTATTTGGCACTACTATACAAGTTGCTGGTTTTCCTTTGTTATATTTTGGATTGATCAAGCTAGTTAATATTAAACATATCGTAACCGTGTAGGATCTATATTCTTAGGGTTTATTTGTTTATTGTTTTCGATATACTTCATACGGTATATTGACTCAAATTTGAAACATTATCGGATTGAACAAGAATTGTTTACCACTAAACCTAAACCATGTTGTGCGGAATGTCTATGGCTGCCTTTTGAAGGATTGCTATGGCCTATGGGCATTTATTTTGTTAGTAATCTTATTTAAGGTTTTTAATTTTAATGGGTTTGGGTCATTGGGTCATTGGGGTTGCAAATCTTGATAGTTAGGCCTGGCCTACCTAATCTTAAGGTTTGAATTATGAGAAATACAAATACTCAAGTACCCTTAACGAATGCGTTTAAAGTTTAAACCTAGTAAAATTATATTATGTAATATGAATAACAAATCACGTAAAAAATACATATCATGTGGTATGATTTAAATGAGTTCGGATATACACGGTGCCGGCCATGGACTGGTGCACCCGCCCCGGGCCCAACAACAAGAGGTCCAGATTTTTTAAAATGAAAAACTGATTATATTGGGCCCAATCATATATTTTAATAAAAAGGCCCAATCATATATTTTAAAAAAGCCCAACCACAGAATTACTTCCTTTTAGTATAAAATAATGGGTCTCTTTTTTTATTTCAGATCGACTCAATATTTTGTTTTAAAAAATAAAAGACAAAAAACCTTAAAAAACAAACATATTAAAAAGTCCTCGAAACCAAATGCTTAAAAGTTCATATAAACAAAATTCCAAAGCAAAATTCTAATATTACAATTTACAATTAAGTCCAGATATATGAGAGTAAGGCAGTAAGTTTCAATTAATTGACAAAATTATTAACTATATAGAGTTGATTGAAACAATAAATTACTCTTTATATAAGAGTTGATTGAAAACAATAAATTTGTAACTTAAAAAAATCTAAATATTTTTTTTTAAAAAAATCCAAACATATACATGTGATCAAATTTAGTATACATATTAAGAGTTCATTAAATTTAAAAAAGTCCAAACATTTGTAAAACAAAAAAAAAAAACAAAAAAACAAATCCAAACATATGCACATAGTGAAATTCAGTTTCATAAATCACTATAGGAGATCCTTGAATTTAATTGAAGTTGCAAAGTGGACTTTTAGAGAATGGAAGCAATGAGAAAAAACAAGGTCAACTATTGGGGATATACTGGTTTGATGAATATTATGAATTTTGTATTTTGATGGTACAAAACCCGATTTAAACGGTTTACGATTGTTATCAAAATAACAAAACATAAAGTATCTTTCGATATTAGTACCGCATAAATTATATATTACGAATAAACATATTAGATATATTCGTGTGGAATTGAATAAAAGGGTCCATTTTTAATTTTTCATC
This sequence comes from Dipteronia dyeriana, assembly GCA_032871835.1. NCBI lineage: Eukaryota > Viridiplantae > Streptophyta > Magnoliopsida > Sapindales > Sapindaceae > Dipteronia > Dipteronia dyeriana. Next base: position 95,051,273 of record CM065295.1, on the reverse strand, counting down.
CCGGACCTTCAAAAACTCAGGACCGACCTTGGACATATACACTAGGTGTATAGATGCATTTCTCTTGAATTAGTTGTGGATTGAGGTAAGTGGTTGTGCACTCCTTTCCCACTTCATTTTCATGATTTGGATTCAGGTCTCATTTTTGCCAAATCACAAATGTGTGAACTGTGGAGAATCCTCCTATAGTTGTATTACAAACCGAACTTATGAGGTAGATTGACATATCTCTAATTCAATTGGTATCCCATTTTTTAAAAAATAAAACACAATTGTAAAATTTGTTCAAGTGTATGCTTTTTCTGCAAAGGTGTTTCTAAACTTCCTCGACTCAACAATTGAGCTTCCCAGAATTGAATCATTGATGATGTCTCAATATAATAAGAAAAATATATATTCAATAATATTTAACGAGTTGACTAGTATTCGTTAAACAATTTCAATGACTTGCCCAAGTTGTCTACGCTTTTGTACGTTTGGAAACCTCCTCTAGTCTTCACTTTGCTTATAAATTATTATAAATATTAATTATTAATAATCAACCATTTGACTGGTATAATCATTGAACAATTCTATTACTTGTTCTCTAAGCTATCGAAATTTCCGTACATATATTTTGCTATAAATACATTCAAGTAAGAGAAGACGATGATGATACTCCAGCCCAATTACTAATTACTAGAAAACAACACCAAATAAATCCCCTCGAAAATCGACATGTATGTGACAAGGCCCCTTTCGATGTACAAAAAGTTTCCCGCAGCCCTGCAATCTCCTCCTCCAGAGGGTCCGAATTCCGGAACTTTGGTAATTCTAGATGAAGAAGCTGAGCTTACTTGTTGTTTTGGGACTTGCAAGAGTAACCAGCTGCCTGCGCTGCCTTTCCCTCAGAACAAAAACCTGAAAACAAGATACACCACTACCTCAGGCGAGGGATCCAGAGTCAGATACAACGAGGTTGTCTTCATTCCTGTTCTCAATCAGCCACTCTCTTCCAATCTCTATTATGCAATCCAACCACGAGGGAGTCATATAGGGTACGTATATAAAATTACTCTCTAAATTGATTCGTTGTACAGTTTTGTACTGATTTATGTTAATAGATTTGGCGATTTCTGACACAACCAATTGACACCATATAAGATAAGTAGGTTTATGTTTGAATTTATTATGTTTAGATTGTTATCGTGTCAACTTGTTAAATAAGTGGGTTGTGTTCCACGTCTTTCATGCGTAGAAATAAACAAGTGAATTAAAGGGTTGTGTCGTATTACCCTTATAAATGATGAATGGGGTGTATCTTTTTATCATCTTTGAAGAAATGGCTACAGATTGCCAAAAAAACAATGTGATTATTTTTCCACCTCCACAACATTTTCTATTACTGTCACTTTTAGCCTTTGAAATGACAAAAATACCCTTTGACTTTTATTTTTTCATAACTAATTATTAAATGAAAAAAAAGGAAGAACTCCAAAGAGCTTTGTTTGTAGACCCCGATGGAGGGAGGTCTACAACTTTTTTTAAAAAAAGGTTAATTGAAAAATTCATTAAGGGTATTTTTGTTCAAAAGTAGAATATTTTACAAAAACAGTAAATTTTATAATATTTTGTATAATATTTATAAATTTAATTTTAATATAATTTATGCATAGTTGAAAAAACACCCATAAAACAAACAACCATTGGTTTTCACTTTTCAGGGAAGCATTTGAGAGCTCCAAGGAAGAAGACAAAGCCACTTGCTGCTTCTGCAGCTGTGTTTCTGATGTAAAGCCCCAGCCTTTCGATCCGAACAACCATTTTCAGCAGTTTGAGATCATTCCCAAAAAGCAGCGTGGTTATTTCACCGCTAAATCAGTGGATCCTGACGGTTTTCCACCAACCTTCTTGAGAAGAAAAGGATGGAATTTGGTTACAAAAACTGCACATAAATTGGACCTACAAGAAGCACCAGGCCTCGACATGGAACTCCGATCCCGCCTTCCGGATTTCGACAACTTTTCATTATCAAACAAGCAGAGTTCCAAACCAATGATAGTGGGAAAATGGTACATCCCTTTCATTTTCGTTAAGGAAAGTACGTTGAAAAATCAAATGACTCGATCAATGTATTACGAGGCAACACTTGAGCAAAGATGGGAACAGATATTCGAATGTGACAATAATAATGGTCACAATGTTGTTGTTGTTGATGTTTCTATTGAAAGAGAAGTGGTTTCACTATTTGGTGGGGGTCAAAAAGAGACTATTGTGATGATGTCTGATCATGATCATGATAAGAGGAGAGTGATCGACGGTGTGATGTGGTTCAAGAGTGATTCAAGCTCAGATCATGTGGGGTTGAGAACAGAAATTATTGAGAGAATGAATTGGGAGGAGGAGAGATTTGGTTGGGTGAGAGGGAGTAAGAGACAAGTGAGTGTGAAGAGAGAGGAGAAATTTGGTGGAGTACTTGGATGGAAAAAATTTGGTTGTTATGTGTTGGTTGAGAGGTTTGTGTTGAAGAGAATGGATGGGAGCTTGTTGTTAACTTATGATTTCAAGCACACTCATCGTATTAGAAGTAAATGGAAGTGAGGATTTTGGCTCTACATATTATATAAGGTTTCATGTGCGGGATTTTCTTACGGAATCGACTATATGGTGTGTGTATATGTTGTGGATGGTTTATGTAGAAACTTGATTTAATTACTTCTACTGTTTTATTTACATGTAAATATTGGATTGTAGTTTGGTTCTTTATCAAAGATTTTTTTTAATCTGTTTTCATTTTAGACAATTTTTATTTGAGCAAAAATAAATAAATTATAAGCTCTGATATAATTGCCCTGTATTTTAACCAGTAGCAAAATTCAATTTTAAGTGGGGGCGTGGAGAAATATTGCATGGGGTGTAAATATTATCTCTCTCTTGAGAAGTATTTGCCAAGAACCCTATAAAATTAGAGAATTCAAATCGAGAAATAATAATAATAATAATTCTTCACAGAGTTATATTTTTCCAGAGATCGATGCCTGGTCCTCTCAGGTCTCATCATATTCAGCCATCACCTATTAGTTGTTCCATGAACCGCTCTTTGAACTCTTACAAACTTTTCCAATCATGCAACACTACACTTGCTGTGAGTAACTTGCACTACTCTTCAGTATTGTATCTGCAGCCGAATAGGCGGCAAACTATTAAGGTCTCAGGCTCTGCGGCCTTCCTATCTATAACAATTCGATTTCAAGTACGACGGATAACAATTCGATTTCATGAACAAGTTTGTCGTCCTCTCAGAGGATCATGATCCCTTTTGTTAAAACCAGCCCCAGCAACCATTTTGATCTTAGTCGTTTTACGATAACAAAGCTATGTAATAAGATGTTTCAGTTGCTTGCTCTACAAGTAACAATGGTATGCAACCTATAAATCCGTCACTGATTCAACAAGAAGTCAAGAACTAGTTCCTTACGGAATATATTCTTTGAATGCTTTGTTAAGTAAAATCGTTTTCGCATATACAAACCTCAATAACGTATTATGTTATTTGCTCTTTGTAATAATTCTGTATCTGATTACTTGTACCCTATAAAATTTGAAGGCACTTATGAATACGAGTATCAAAATTCCCTTTGAAGATGAATTGACAATTGAGATTGAAAGTATGAGAAAATCAATCTCCAAAATAATGTTACATGTTGCAAAAGAATATAATTATATGCAAATTTGTCAGGATTATCAAGCAGCAGTGATATTGAATCCAAACAGGACCATTCATTTCATGTAGTATCCTAATAAATCCGACTACTATTAGTATTTAGTAGCATCTAATAAAAATTCTACTACAATTTATACATATTTGATAACTTTAAAGTTCTCAACTACATTATAAGTAAATAAAAAGTCCTAACCACTGTCAAACTAGTTTGCATGGACTGATCTGATCAGATCTTCGCATCTTCTTTCTTCAATAGAAAGCCATGCTCCTTCAAAGTCTGGAGTGTTTGTAGAAAAATGTCGCTCTTTGTGGATGGCAATTCTTGGTAGTTCTAAAATCACAAACCAAAATTTAAAAGTTAGAAAAATTCAATGGAAGTATAAAATAAACAAGTTAAAAATCTGATGGTTAAATTAAATGAACGACTAGGAACAAATTAAATGCACTTACTGTGTTTTTGAGATTGCATTTAAGTGTCAATTCTACAGAGGAATTTCCTCTCTGCGACAAGAAACAGTGAGGAGGTTCCTTGCCCAAGTAAACGTTTGGGTTTGATCTTAACAGCCTCTCAATGTCATTTTAAATTCCTGGAACCTTGTCTGTGTCATCAGCTGGAATCGGAATTTTGATGGTCATGGCATGAAATGGGGGGCACGACTTGTTTCATACAGCCTACAATTTTTTTTATACACGATCAATGTAATAAGAAAACAGTAACAAACATCCATAAATATGATCCTAAGATAATAAAATCTTACAAGGAATAACTTAACTCTGTGTGTGTGAGTTGAATGTGAATAACAACTAAACAAACACGAATAGGCTCATCAACAACAAATGAAAAAACATGTAGTCCTTTGTTTATTCAAAAACAGGCTTCTGATAAAATAATATGCAAGTTGGGAAAATAATACGCAAAGCATGATGAGTTCAAAAATGAATGGAGGGAAAAAGGAGGCACAGAACTTGACTTGCAAACATTGAATTCGGAATCATGACAGGCAATTCCTTGTCATTTAGAAGCCATGTTGTCGCAAGTCCCATTTCCACCACTCGTCCTTCTACATATCCAACCTGCAAAGCAACAAAGAAAATGAAAAGTATTAACAAGTGAAAAGAAATTAAGCACAGGTTTCTATTGAATATGATTTCGAAACTAATCTCATCACAGATCAAAGCACCAATAAGGAGACATCCATCGCAACAATTGCAATACAAAGTAAAAATACTTTCATTTGAAACATTTAGTTATAAGAAACAGAGATGAGCCAGAACACTGGTTTCATAGCGGACAGAAAATTCAAAACGACAAGCAAATGTAATAATACAAAATGTAAACATTTAAGGATTTGAATGGAAAATATATACTAACTTGATTTGTTGAAAACAGAACAAACAAATTAACAAACAAACAAACAAAAAACCGAAAAAGTACCTTTACAGTATCACCAAGTGAAAAAGGCTTTAAGAACTGTATTGACAAGCCACTGCAAATAGTCTCTAGGATATCTCTAGTAGCATAAGCTATACTCATTCCTACGAAAGGATAAAACAGACAGTCAAATATCGATAAATAGTTCAAAGTTATATCAATATTTCACACCTTTGCACAAGACCAATAAAACGAAAAACAAAAGGCACAAAATAAATGTTTTTGAGAAAGTGAGACTGCCTACCTACTATGCCACCAACAATCGAGACAGGATGAACAGCCACACCACATGCCAAGGCTGAACCCAACAACCCGACTACACATAGACAACCCGATACAACTCTGTCTAGTGTTAAAATCTTTGCTTGGTCATGCTTCCCGAAACTTTCACAAGAAAAAGCGAACGAGAACAAGTTTGTCTTCCAGCATTGCAAAAACCATACGACTGAAATCGTAAAAGCGACCCTCCATGTTTGTGCAATGGTGGTTGATGTCACCATTGTGCCACTGAAAATAAAATCTACGTTTAGGGACTATGAAAAACCTTAACAAAGATACCAATCAAAATACAATCAAAGAAAAAAAGAAACAAATAAGGACTAACGTTTTTGTTAATGCGATGAAGATGACTAAACACCGCAATGGATCCTCCAAAGCTTTCCATAAACTGTTCTCATATGGAATTTGCAGCCTTAACAGACTCGTCGATAGTACAGAAGGATCATGCATGGTAAACTTGTAACATATCCTCAAGAGCCTAGGCAATATCAGGAAAGCTAATACCGAGCTGGTCAGATAAAAACTATCAGGAATTGTGCCTACTTCACTCTGCCAAGCATCCCTTAAGTTATGAATCCAATCATTTCCGGCAAATCCAATTCCACTAGAGGCAAATGGCAAAGTACTCAGAGAGAATGATGTCGATGGAAATGCAGAAATCAATATAGGTTTGTAAGGTTGAGTACTACTAGTAGAAGACAAAGAACTGAAAACCCTAAGTTGTCCATTAGGAAGATTGATTTTGGGTTGCAATCCACTATAATGGTGACTGGGGTAATTTGTTGAACAACTAAGGGACTGTGACATCGAAAACCTAAATCGAGCCATTTAACATAAAACTTAAAGGACTCTATGTCTCTAATTGAAATTAACAATTATCAAAACTCAAAAGGAATCTCCACATGCAAAAATACAAATTAATATAGAAACTAATTATTCAACATGAATATCCTATCATCTTAAATCCAAGAAACAAATGATAAAGATTAGGAGAGCTTTAGACAATAACTGAATTATTGAAATAACCAGCATTCAACCATCAAATAGTAACAAATTAGTGTGTGATGTTTAGAGATTAAAAAGATTATATAACTCAAAAGAAACTAAAATATATAAGCATACCCGTCTCAGCCACTCAACTTAGTAGAAAAAATGAAATTATGTATGGTTTCATAATCGTTGACAGGTTGATATCCCACAATCTAAAACCAATATTGTTCTTATATTAGGTCATGAAGAAGTCAACATCATAAGCAGCATTAAAAGGAATAAAAGAAGGGGGCAAGGCAGAGACACGGGGAAAGAATTTTGAATTATCCTACTAATAGCATGCATTTCAGTATCAAGATGACATATAACAGCAATAATACTAAGAAAAAACCTCCTCATAGTCCATAAAGTCTGAAACTCACTGGCATGACTTGTTCTACAATCACATCATATCCCCCACTTAAACCTCAAACTAGTAATCTTAAAAAATGGAGAAAATGAATATCAAGTAAATAGAATTATGCAAATTTTCCCAAACGAAGAAATCCAACAGTGTACGAATGGGTAGTAACATAAAAATTGTAATTTAGGGAGATCTCATTTTTAACAGTTATAAGATTTTACACCGATTTATTAAAATTTAGTGATACACTGATACTGAGCATATACTCACATAAATAGATATACATATTCTTCACAAACAATGAGCCTATAACATCCAGACACCGAATCAAAAGAGCATAAAATCACTAGTAGAATAATTAAAAAAAAAAACCACAAACATATCACAACAATTAATCAAACCCATATGCTGGACCTGATTTTATACACGGACCAGGGACATAATTCACTTCAGTTCCACATATTAAAATTATCTTTTCTCTACCTCACTCTGTCACTCAACTTGTGCATATACCAGGTTTTTTTAAGCTCCAAAACCAATTTCTATGCATTCTATTCAACTGGTAGGGAAAGAAAGGAAGGCTCTTAGAGGAATGTGACTCGAATATATTCCTCAAATTACGGGAATCTAAACATTCCACAAAAAGAAAGTGAATACCTGTAATCTACTTTTGCTTACTCTGTCACTCAACTTGTGCATATACCAGGTTTTTTTAAGCTCCAAAACCAATTTCTATGCATTCTATTCAAGGTAGGGAAAGAAAGGAAGGCTCTTAGAGAAATGTGACTCAAATATATTCCTCAAATTACGGAAATTTAAACATTCCACAAAAAGAAAGTGAATACCTGTAATCTACTTTTGCTTTTCAAATTTAATTAGCACGTGTACGTAATATAACTCTATGCTTATAATCTATAATAGCTGAACCTTTGTCTTCCCTTTCCAGGAGGTTGTTACAACTAAAGAAAACTAGTCGAGGATATATATATCATCATGCTAATCAGGAAAAAGGAAGGTATTTCTTAAGCTTTTCATAGACATCTATTCTGTTTTTGAAAAAGAGACAAGATTGAGATTTGACCATAAATGGTGATCCCGATAACAGGCATACCAATGTGCAAAATATGGTGATATGATACTGCAAACACGAACTGCAACTTAGAAATTTGCAAACTCTAAATATCTTTCACTACTATTTGGCTTGATATTTGCACCTATATCACGTATTCAAAAGTACTAACAGTCATTATGCTTTAATCAAAGTAACTTCTGCATCCAGACATCCAGTTGTGGCAACACTTAGTTAAAATACAAACCTCACAAGACCAACAACAAAATTCCCTGTATGACTCTTATTCCAACTAAAACTAGATATAAAGAAGACAGGCCAGTATTTCTGGATCTTTATTCTCTGATGAACATTCACAAGTTTTCTCCTGAAAATGCTATATAGATACCTATACGAGCACACCATAAAATCATTTTTGAAACTATCTTCCATTGAGCTTTAACTTTGCAAAATTATAAAATATACTCCCTTTTTCCATTGTATAATCAAAGATGCGGTTTTTATCTTTATAAGATTATAAAACACATACAGCATTGCATTGTGTTGAAAACTTGATAAAATGCGGCAGTGCAGCACTATATATATAATATACTCTACGTCTTTTTCTTACATTATATGATTTATAGAAAGCACAATAAGGCACTCCTTTACTAAACAAGAACAAACAAAAGAAACATCAAAACTAGAAATGAAAACAAAAACCAACTAAAAGATTAAAAAGATGTGGAAGAAGACAAGGAAGCCCTCCAGTTATGCATATTAAAAATCCATCTGTTGTAATCTAGGGAGATCTCATTTTAACAGTTATAAGATTTTTCACCGATTTAATACAAGTTAGTGATACTGAACATATACTCACAAAAATAGATATACATATTCTCTACAAACAATGAGCCAGACACTGGATCAAAAGAGCATAAAATCACAAGTAGAATTTATTTTTGTTTTAAAAAAAACCCACAAACATATCACAACAATTCATCAAACCAATCTGTTAAATTGCATTATAAATTAAAAACCAAAACCACAAACTACCCATATACGAGAACATTAAGCAGATCAAAACCCAGATAGCCAATTAGAAGAAATCACACATATTATCCTTATCCCACATTAAAAATCACAAAAAAAATTGAAAATCCTGATAAGGGGAGCTCACCTTGGCAATGCATGTGGAAAAAAAACATACAAAGAGGATCAGTTTGAACAATCTGGATCTAGGGTTTCAGAGTAGCAGGAATGGTGTTTTGGTTATGAAGAGAGAAACTTTCAGGGAGGGGGAGAGAGCACAAGTCTCTTTAGTTTTGTTGTTGTTGTCTCTTTCTGCCTTTTTAAACCTCTCTCTCTGTGCATTTAAATTTTTTGTTATTTGTTGTATACTTGATTTGACGGCTGCGAAAGGCGAGTAGAGAAATCGCTGGGGTTCATCGATCGAATCGAGACGTCGTACGGAGGTCGAGAAAGTTCAGAAAAAACATGCATGAGTTGTCTTTCAGTCTTCAATTGTCAGCTTTTGCTTACGTAAGCTATAAGAAAGAAAAAGAGGAGTTTTTTGTACGGTTACTCTCAAGTTAATATACAAACTTTATAATTTATAACTTTAGCTACCGTTTGATATGGATAATCAAATAATATGATTTTTAGGAAAATTAAATGTAGTAATGTAATTCTTAGCAAACATATATATATGTTTGGTTATATATGTAATATTACGTTGGATTCCTTGAAATATTAAGTAACCATGTTTGGTTATACATGAAACTTGTTTTTTTTTTTATTATTATTACCTTTTGAATCAAATTTGTGTTGTTTTTATTTTTATTTTTTATAATTATATAAAAAAATTACAATAAAAAAAGGATTAAAAAAAAGTATTTCTAGATTCGATATTCACTATCCATCACTAAAATGGACGGTGGAGATTGAGGCTGGAAATGATACTGGTCAAAAAATTACATTCAAACAACTAAAAAAAAATCAAACCCAAGTTTGTAAACAGACAAAAAAAAAAAAATCAATCCCGTAAACATAGTCACTATCAAATACCGGTCATCAACACTAAACCATCATCATCAAATACCAATCACCAACACCCGATCTAAACGCCATAACCATCATCAAAATTCAGTCACTATTACCCTAAACCCAAAAACCAAAACCCATATCTAGAAAGCAAAACTACGAAAAATCGTAAGGGAATTATGAAGATTTTTTTTTTTTCATCTCTTTTCAATTGAAGAATTAGGGTTTGGCCATCTGGGTTGGCTTTCGAATCTGAGCGTGTTTGATTTCTTCTCTCACCGTAAAATCAACATTAAGGGTCAATCCCCATATTCTCAATTTCCTCTTCAAAAATTTGGTACCAAAAATCTTCTAATGTTAGAGCAAAAAAGATGAGATTTTTTTGGGTTTTTTTATTTATTTGGCCTTTAGAAATTATTGGGCAAAAAAGATGGCATTTTTTTTCATGGGATCAACCTTTTTCAAATCTAGCGTTAGAAAAAAATCTAGGAAAAAAGATGGGATTTATTGGGTAATATCAACACAAAGGCAACCCCTAAATTCTCGATTTTCTCTTCGAACCAACTTGGAGGTAACTTTCCAACAGTTATATAAATAAGTGGGTTATCCTGTTATCTTAGAAAAAAGGAGGGTAACATGTCTTTGATCTAAAAGTGTATATTCTTCCTACAATTTTCCTGACTTGAATGTAAAAGAGGTCATGCTGGCACCGTAAGGGAATGTCTACCACCTTATCATCGAGAATGAAATTATTGAAGAATCTAGCCGGCCATATATTAAAATCACCATCTTTCTTTTCCGAAGCATGAAGAACTGTTTTGAAATCCCTTCCTATGCGCAAAGACATTGGAAACAAATGTTGTATGTTATGTAAGAAAACCCACAACTCTCTTCTTTCAAATTCTAGATTCAAAACACGGACATTACAAAGGACCACCTGTTTGTCTAGCTTGTTCAACACCTCTATCACTGTTAACAATTCCTTATTCCACAAGGTTATCAAACCCCTAGCTATCCCCATTGCCTAAACTCCTACACCACATGTAAGAAGGACTCCCCTAATACTTCTAATGAATTTACTATAAAAAAAAACCCAAGTTTCGATTCCTGAAGAAACAACACTATAGGGTTTTGAGAGAACACCACACTCCTAACTTTCTTTCTCTACACCTCTTTTCCCAAACCTCTCGCATTCCAGTACATGGCTAGCATGGATAAATATTAGAACCCCCACTAGGCAGCCTACATAAAAACATATTACAATTGTAATCTAGCCTCGTCCCCCCTTTCCTTTAAAGACACTTTGTAATTTCTTCCCCCGTCCCATGAAATTCAAACCCAAAGCTGCCCATGTTTCTATGACCTTAGCCACTTCAACATCCAAAGTCCCAATTTTATTTTTCATTGCCTGCTAGAACTGGATTACCATTCCTGTGATTCGATCTCCTTGAATGCATGTCTAAGCCCAACGTAACTCCTTTCTCTATAACCATTGTTATCTCGTTTACCAGGTTATACAAAACCCTTTTGCCTAATCCCTTTTGACCTGTACGTAGTTTTGCTACCCTTTTAAGGTACATTGATGTACCTTAATGGTGGAATCAAGACCACTACCGTTGTTTTCCTTCTGATTTTTTAATTGAGTCCCCATGTTGCCATCCATTCTCCTATCTGCTTCACCCTTGTCCATATCAGATTTATTTAGTTTAATATCGTGAACTCCTGCTGATTTACTTGTATGCTCTAAGTTGAGATTCCTTTCCACCTCTGAAAGTTGCACTTCCTCCCCTGAAGACTGCCACATGGAACCACTACCTTGTTCTTTCAAGTCGATGCATAAATGAATCCCCTGTTTAGATATTACTAGATCAGCCATACCACTTTCATCTTGTTGACTCTGCTTAAGGCAGCCTGGAAACACTGCCCCTTCTATAGGCCTAATGAAAATTAGGCTTCTTGCCTCCCTTACTATTGAGTGAGCCTGGCCTAAACTATCAGACATCCGATCTGTCTCAAGAAAAGCTTCCTTTCCAATGTTGTAGCTATGGAGGCCGTTTGGCCTCCTATGAGTAGAGACGCAGGCCAGCGGCCTCTCTTATTGCCAGCCTCTTCTCGTCAGACGTAAAGAGGAGGCCGACCGGCTTTCTTCGGTCAAAGCCCATAGAGGCGGCACTGCCGCCACCACCACCTCCTAAATCAATCTAGGGTTAGAGTTTCTTAAGAAATTGGGGATTTTTTTGTTTAGGGGTATTTTTGCTAATTAATTAATTGTAGGAGATTAGTTTTGAAGAAATGTTCAATGCGTTAATTATGACTTATTAAATAAGTGAAAAGTCAATTTCTTTTACTTTTTATAGAAGATTTTTTTTAACTTAGTGCTCATTTGGTTGGGTTTTCTACTAGTTTAAAAGGTATACGAATGTCTATTTAATTTTTTCAGAGTTGTTTGGTTTGACTTTTAAGAATATCTATTTTTAATTGAGTAGATGCTAGTATAGTTTAAATCTTTATTAGACAAAAGCTCATGGGAGGTACTTCTCCAAATAGACATTTTAAAAAAAATAAAAATCTATCAACCAAGCAATTATATATTTAAAAAAAAAACCTTATTTCTAATAGATCAACTATAAGAAAACCTTTTACCATTAGATTTTTTTCAAAAACCCAATCAAACAAGCTCTTAATTTAAGATTTAAGGTAAAAAAAAAAACACAAGCCATGTAATTTAAGTCCTTAATCAAATTAAGATATAAGTGGGGAAAGCCAAACAGCCCCTAAATATTACAAGTAAAAAGAACTCAGATTCAAAGTTTCATGTATATATAACAAACAGAACATTGATATTTCAAACAGAAAATAGAACGAACTCTCATGGAGCAAAGCAACACTTGTAGAAGTCCGAAGTCTCACCATATCTCTAAAACATTCATCAGGCAAGCAATTCCTGGTGAAACATAAAAAGAGAGCAGTGTTATTACTTATTAATTAAGGTGGGCAAGTTATTATTTTTATTTCTTACAGCTAGAGCAACCTGCAATAAAGGAACTTACAATATTTATAGTACTGATGATTGGTGGATAGATATGCGAACATTATGAATAGTAAGATGGAGAGTGCCGTCACCTGTAGTAAGATTAAGATGTACATGGTTATTGATTGATCAAATATAATTCCCTAACAGACAAAATTAGCATGAATAAACTTACTATGGAAAAATTATATCCTTGCTCACTCTTGATAATGTAAAATTTGCTGCTCAAAAACAGAAACGGATTAGAAGAAAGATTCAGACATGAAGAGATCAGACAATGGTTCATGGAAGAGAATTCAAACCTTTGGTTTAGGAGTCCTGAGTTTCTACAGATTTCTTGTATTTCATTTAGTCTGCTTAATGTTTTCATGGCATTAGGATCATGCATCTCAACCTATAAGGTAAATCAATGGAACATATATGCATGTATTAACAGAGAGATTAATTAATTTAATGATGAATGGGCAGTTGGGCACGCATGCACATGCCATATAAAAGAATATAATTAATTACTTATGTTTCCAACAAATAAAATACCTTAGATTTCATGACAGAAGCAAATTCGAAAAATACATTATAAATGTCGGACATTGTTTTTGTTCGTTCATAAAGTCTGGCAGCGAGACCTGGAAATTAAGATGCAACAATGAATAACCAATTAGTATGGAATAGCTATATATATATATATACAATCTCAAATTCAAAATTTATAAAGTTAATGGTCTTTGTCTCTCTTTATTAGGAGGGATATCAAAATATCAACATTACTATCTATAGTGTAAACTATTTTTTATATTGGTAGTATAAATCATGTCATTGGGGTATGAAAAATACTAATAAAAAAAAATTGAGATCAGGAAAATTATATCTTACCACGCCTCAATCTCACTTTAGCTTTGAAGACTTCAATATTGTTGTAGCACAGAACTAAAGTTCCAATTCCTTTTATCTGCTCACGTCAATTACAGGACTTTCTATCAGTTGCAATCTCGGCCTTTAATTCTATGCATATTACAGTAAGGCAGTTCAAGAAAACTTTTAATCTAGTATATATATATTTTAACTAATTTTAAAATGCAAATGACACGAACGTTTCTTCGAGGCAAACTAGAACCTCAGGCCAACACGTAACTGATAGAAATTAAATCATCATATTATTATTGAAAGCAGCAACATTTTTTCGGCAAATTTTATTAAGCAAGCGCAAAACCGCAACCTTTATACCTTATTTATAAGAGAAATACAGAAAATTCAAATAATAACAAATAAGAAAATTAGATCAGATTTGATAACAGCCTACTTTAAATTTAAAACTAAAACAAAATACCCAAACACAAAACTGGTAGAAATTAAATCATTATGTTATTATACGAGAAATACAGAAAATTCAAATAATACAAAGTAAGAAGATTAGATAAGATTTGATAGCAGCCTAATTTAAATTTAACACTAAAACAAATGTTTATTATTATTATTTTTTAAAAGTGATCGTAGCAGCATATGTTTAACCACCTCTCCATATTTTTTTTTCTACAATAATCATCATGATCAAAAGCTTTCGATTACAATAATGACATTAGAATAACAAAGAAAATTTAATCAAGAATGAAATGAAAAAAAAAACTAAACGGATATTCCATCAGTAATATTATTTTTTGTTATATATATATATTCAAGTATTATTATTTAAATTTATAGTTTTTGTAGGGAGGAGGGTACTCAAACCCACGACCTTACGGTGTATGTGTGACCGTGTGAGGGATATATATATATATATATATATATATATTTGTAGAGAGAGAGTAGATTGAACAAATCATTTTATCTGCTATGAAGATTTCTATACCGCAAGAACTCCAAAGAATTGAAGTGCAGCATCATCCTTCAATGTAGATAGGTGTTTCAAGCAATCACCGGCGTGTTTTAAAGCATCTGTGACCATTTCATTCAAGCATTGTAATGCCTTAACCGAGTTCTCCTTGTATTGTAGATCCTGATCGGGATGCAAATTTCAGTCAGATTAGTCAATTAGTACTTATTCGATGTCATGGTTAAGATTATTCCAATTACAATAAATGATAACATAAAATATTTCCTTTATATTTTAAAGTTAATTTGTTTCAGGTAAATGTTTTATACTTAATTTCTAAATTTTAAGAAAATTTAATATTATAAAAGATGCTTTTTCTCTATTACAATTTGTGGTTTAGGGGCTACATAATTTTTTGTTCTTTTAAAAGAAGCTATACAAAGGAAACAACAAATTTACTTAATTGGAATAAATACTTTCATTTCTAATTCATACATTGCTTAAAATTTAAAAATATTATTGATACTAGTACTTCAAACTAACAATGTAACCAAAAAAAAAAAAGAATTATCAATATTTTTTTTATTAATATGTATTAGAAAAACTAGAATATGAAAATTTAATCAATAACTTTGTATTTAAGAAGCATGAAAATTAATAAAACATTTGATTTTTAAAATTTATTATAAGTCTTGCTAATTGAAGCTTAGTAATTATGTTTTCATAAAAAAAAATCATCACCCTCCAATAAATAGAAAAAGGAGTAAACATGATATATCAGTACAATATATAGGAAGATATAAATATATATATATATATATATATATATATATATATATATATATATATGTTCACACTGAGCAAAAGAAAGACATAAAAGATAAATAGATAATGCACCTCAATTTTATCAACATATTTACTCCAGATCTCACGGGGCCAGAAAATGCGTGGTTTTGGTTTCTCATTGATATCCTCCAGATAGTCTTCAATCATATCTCTTTTCTAAAATTAGCAAATCCAGATGGTCAACCTTTAACATCAAATTCAAACAAAAGTAGAAATTTGCTATATAACATATTCATAATATGCAATACCTGATAAAATATAAATGTTGAACCACAGAGTTTCTCCCGAATCGGATCTTGCTGCTGAGAAGCAGAGAAAAGCTTGAACAAACCTATTTCAACAAGTTCTGCTGAATAGTGGCAATACTCATCGTAGTCATTGGTTGTTGCTATCTTCAACATGAAAAGAAAAATTATTGTGTTACAATATAAGCATTTTATGTACATTAATTTGACCCTCAACATGAGTGTGGGCTAGTCCCAGGGGAGTAGCTCAGCCGGTAGATGGACGAGCTTGAGGCTTGGACAAATAAGTCACAAGTCAGCGGCTTGACTCATAACAACAGTAAAAGCTTAAAAAAATAAAAATACATTATCTAGATAAGTGGATAGAGATATACTGTTAAAACAAAAAACACTGGTGTGACCTTAGTTTTACTACACGAGATAAATCGTACCAAATCGAACCTTAATTACATGTTCGGGTCAAGTCACCCTATTAAAACAAGTCAATCTGATTTAAAATAAAAAGTAAAAATCAAGTTTATCGGGTCAAATACAATTTAATTTTGGTTTATCCAAAATCGAACAAAAATAAACCGAGTAAATACATTATATATATATATATATATATATATATGTATATATATATATATATGTATCTATTGGTCTCGTTCTAGTCGGTGTGAACTTTTATAATTTACATCAGTACGTTGTATGTGGACCACTGATTATGGAGAAGTGATGATAAGTGCATACAAGAAGTTATATCAAGTATACACTAACTTGAATATCTCACCATTTCCACCTTGTGAACATTTATATATATATATATATATATATAATAACTTTAAAAAAAAAAACCAAAACATTTGTAACAAAAAATACATAGAATTGTTGGATTATATTGCACCCTTTTAAAATGGTATATATAACCAAAGTTAATATCTTTTTGAAAATTCAATAATACCCTTGAATAAAATTAAGTTGTATTAAACAAAAAAAAAAATGGTTTTAAGCTAGATCAAGTCGATCTGTTTTTACGAGTCCATCTAATTAAAAAAATGAAAAATCGAGTATATACAAGTAAAATTCAGTTTTAGCCGTAGATCGATATTAACTGTGTCCACTCACCACATGCATGCAAAGTAGAGAAATAAGGTAGAGAGATAAAAGTGAATTTATACATAAATCAAGAATATATTGAACATGTTTTTAAAAAAAAATGAAGAATATATATATATATATATATATATATATATAAAATAGCTGATTCACAAACCTCCTTGCCAATAAATTTTGCCATTCCTGCACCCATTCTTTTGGTAATATCAACAATTGTCTCTTGGTGACTGCACATTAATGGTTGAAGTGTGAAATATTGGTTTACGAACAGAATAGCAAAAACTAAAACAAACATTACATGTGAGACGATTAGCAAGGGGAGAACCATGCATATTAACATGTTAATTTTTAAGGGAAAAAGTAAGGACAAAAGGTCAAACCCTTTTTCGAGCTCCATAAAAGCCGTTGAAACATGATGAAATTCGTCTACCACAACTTTGTCAAGATTCCGTGTACCACCTTAATAAAATAACAAATTGTGATAAGAAGAGCGAGTGAGAGAATCTATCAAAATAAGTGAAATCGGATCTAAATAGCATATTTTTTTCGATGAAATCGAGTTACTACCTTGAGTTTTAATGGTATTGAAAACTGGCGGACACAGCCCAGATTTGGGTGGGCTGTGGCCTGTAGCCTAGTCAATAATTTTTTTTAAAGATCAAAATATAATTAGTCATAATTTCTATTTTTAATATTGTTAATTATTATTAGTTAATATATTAATGCTCCTAAGCATTTTCTATTATTCAATTAGCTTTCTAAACCAAAAATGTTAAAAAGTAAATGAGACTCTTGTTAAAAAATAAATAAAACTTCTATTAGGTTTCATCTCAACTATTAAAAATATTTAATACATCATGATAATAGACTCTTATATGATACATGTTTTTTTTATTTTACAGAATGATACAATTTTAAGGTACTTAATTTTTATTTTTAATTTTTATCTGTCAATTATGGATTTTAATGGAAATGTTGAATTAAACTTCTTTTGAAAGATTTGATATTAATTTGTTATTTTCAACTATGTGTATATTTTATTTAATTAATGAAAATTATTTAAATTTCTTGACAACCTGAAAAAAGTTTCTAGCTTCACCTCTGGTAATGAAGTATTTAAATTAAATAAAATACCTCTTGACTTGAGGAAAAAAAAGGTCTTTATATATTGTTCTAAACTTTGATTTAATTTATTTGTATTTTTTATTATGTTTCGAGATTGGGTTTTTAGGATTATTTAAATTTGGATTTAACTACAGTACATTAACTAAGTTGGTAGTTTTTACGTTTTGGAATAAAGTATTGTTTTTAGTTTTTTTATTTATCAAACTTTTGAATTTTAAGGACCATCGAATTAAAATGATATGTCTATTTTTGACTTGATTAACAATACGGTAACTTTAGTGTAGCTAGACCCTTTAAATTTTTATGATTTAAATGAGATAAGTATCAGACAATTGAGGAGACTTTTTATTAAAATGTCTTGACAATTGCCCGGACTCAATTAATTCCCGCAATCTCCTAGACATTTTACTGTAATACAACAACTTGGTTAGAATTTACTGAATCTCCAGGCAGGACAATAGATTATTTATATACAAATGGCCTGGGCAACTTACATGAAAAATGCCAGTCATGATCATGCAAATGACGATAAAAATCTATAAGTATAGGCACCTTGACCTCCGTAGGTATGCCTGTATCATCCTCTGTACACCGAAATATTGATATTACCTACTTATTAGCGATATTTCAACTGAAACATTAATTGTTTCTGTAAAATAATAATTTAAAAAATTGATAGTAGAACAAACCGATAGTGTCAAGAACTCGAAGAACCAGATAAAATATGCATACCTGCATAATTAACCACACATTTAATCACTACAATATTATTAATTAGAACCAATTAAAATGAAATTCTATACACATCTTTTGCACTTAGCCCATTGAAGTCTAAACATGCTTCTTCTCTATCTTCCATGGTTACAAAATTATCATAGAGTGCGGATATTATCACCCACAGAACTAATTAGTACACTCATTTTTATAAGTATATCCATATCTAAAATTTTAAAAAATAAATATTGTTGTGGAGAAGAAATTGCAATCACACAAATTTAAATACAAATAGAAAGCAATAATAAAAGAAGACACAAAAGATTTTTACGTGGTTCAGCAATTTGCCTACGTCCACGGAGCGCACCGCACTCAATCCACTATATCTCAGAGATAATTACAATCCCTCTGTCTCTCTTTCAGACTTTTTACAATTGCTCTCTCTCTCTAGCAATTTTCTCACACACTACGCACTTATATTTCTGCTCTATTCTTCACACACTTTAAGTACAGATAATGGTGGTATTTATATGGGAGCACTAGGGTTAGTCAAAATCCTAATTGGAATCTATTTCCTATTCCAATTGCTTGTGCACGCAGGATTTCCAATTTCTCGCAAAACCCGTCACTACCGCGGTCTGGACCGCTGTGTAGGCACATGCCTGCGCCGCGGTCCACAATGTGTAACATCTCTGTGAAACTCCTCTCCACAGACCGCGGTGTGTGCACCTTGTCTGCGCCGCGGTACCACAACATGTAACCTCTGTGATTCTTCGCTGTGTGTGCCGCGGTCTGGGTCACTGCCTCCACCGCGGTCGCCGCCGCGCCACCTAACAGAATTATTTTCTTCACCTGTTTCTGGCTTCACATAACCCAACAATCTCCCACTTGAAGACTGAAACTCAATAGGCGTTCTCCATCCTTCCTTGATGACTTAGTGGATAAATTACGATGCGCTCATTCCCCCCATGTCTTTACTCTTGAAGACCAACTGAAGTTGCGCACAACTTCAGTTTTTCAGTAGTGATTGGCTTGGTTAACATGTCAGCCGAATTCTTAGTTCCTGCAATCTTTACTAACTTCAACCCTTCTTCTTCAATTAATGATCGAATGAAGTGGTAGCGTATGTCTATATGCTTGGTCCTAGAATGGAACACTGAATTCTTGGCCAAGTGTATTGCACTTTGAGTGTCACTATGCAACACATTCATCACCTGATCGAATCCCAACTCGGCTAACAACCCTTGTAACCATATCAACTCTTTGCTTGCTTATGTCACAACCACATACACAGCTTCTGTTGTAGAGATTGTCACTAACTTCTGCAACTGGGACACCCAACTAACTGCAGTACTCGGCATTGTAAACACATATCTGGTGGTACTTCTTCTATGATCCACTTCTTCGGTAAAATCTGAATCCACATAACCTTCCATCTTGAGTTCATCTCTCTTGAAGGTTAGACACTTCTCTATCGTACCTTGCAGGTATCTTAGGATCCATTTCACGGCCTCCCAGTGAGGCCCGGATTGGACATGTAACGGCTCACAACTCCCACTGCTTGGGAAATGTCAGGTCTTGTGCAAGTCATGGCATACATTAGACTTCCAATGGCTGAAGCGTAAGGAACTCTAGCCATGAAGTCTTTCTCTTCTTCCGTCTTCGGACTCTGGTCCTTAGACAACTTGAAGTGACTAGCTAGAGGTGTTCTTACTGGTTTAGCATTTCCCATGCTGAATCTCTGTAACACCTTCCGAACGTACTCTGCTTGTGAAAGCTTCAATGTACCTTTCTGTTCGTTTATCCTAATCCTCATTCTAAGAATTTGTTTTGCTGGACCCAAATCTTTCATTTCGAATTCACTCGAAAGTTGCTTCTTCAAATTATTTATTTCTTCTAAATCTGCACCAGCTACTAACATATCATCAACATAGAGTAACAATATTATAAAGCTGGACTTAACCCTTTTGAAGTAGCAGCAGTGGTCAGCATTGCATCTCAAGTAGCCATTCTTTTGCATAAACCCATCGAACTTCTTGTACCACTGTCGGGGAGCTTGTTTTAAACCATACAAGCTCTTTGTCAACTTGCATACCAACTCTTCCTTGCCATCTTCCGCAAACCCCTATGGTTGCTTCATGTATATCTCTTCCTCCAAATCTCCATGAAGAAAGGCAGTCTTCACATCTAGCTGCTCCAGATATAACCCTTTTGCTGCAACAATACTTAACACTATCCGGATCGTAGTTAGTTTAACAACAGGAGAAAAAATTCAGAGTAGTCGATACCTTCAATTTGTTGGAAACCTTTGACTACGAGTCGTGCCTTATATCTCTTGGAACCATCATGTTCCTCCTTGATCCGATACACCCATTTATTTTGTAGGGCTTTCTTTCCTTCAGGAAACTTGGTTAACTCCCAAGTTTGATTAGATGCCAACGACTCCATCTAATCCTTCATTGCAAGCTCCCACTTGCTCGCATCTTCTCCCTGACAAGCTTCATCATAGAACTCAGGTTCTCTTGCATCTGTTAGCAGCATGTAGTGCAAGTATTTCCTATTTGTTATAGGAGTTCGAGTTGATCTTCTTAATGTATTCTGGACCTGTGTTATTAGAACATCTCTAGGTGGGATTGGTTCTTGTACCTGGGGCTGCACACCTTGCTCTTCATCATTCTGTTTGATATGTTCCATGATCTCTCTATCATGTACATCATTTGGTCCAAAAAACTCTGGCTCTTCTATCTCAGACATCTGTGTGTTTCTATCTTTGTACATGACCCTTTCGTTGAAGATAACGTCTCTACTTCTGATCATCTTACGGTTTTGGTCATCCCACAGCTTGTAACCAAATTCATCCTCTCCATAGCCCACCAAAGTACACTTTACTGACTTGGTGTCTAGCTTATTATGCGCATGATCACCTACATTTACATAAGATACACACCCAAATACTTTAAAATGAGAACGTTTTACCTCTTTCCCAGTCCAGATCTCTTCTGGTATAACGAGGTCCAATGGATTTGATGGTCCTCTGTTGATCAAATATGCTGTTGTATTGACTGATTCTGCCCAGAACTGTTTTGGCAGCCCTGAGTGTAGCCTCATGCTTCTGGTTCTCTCAGTCAATGTTCTGTTCATCCGTTCTCCTATACCATTCTGCTGTGGGGTTCCAGGAACCGTCCTGCTGAGCTTTATCCCATTTTGGAAGCAAAAGCTCTTGAACTCATTGTCTTCATATTCTCCACCATTGTCTGAATGCAGCTTTTTGATCTTCAAACCTGTCTCATTCTCAACCCTGGCTTTCTATATCTTGAAAGCATCAAATACATCAGACTTGTATTTTAGAAAGTAAACCCATACCTTTCTGGAATGGTCGTCGGTGAAGGTGACGAAGTACAGTTTACCTCCGGTTGATGAGACTGAAGCTGGACCCCAAACATCGGTGTGTACTAGTTCCAGTTTCTCTTTTACCGGTGTTCTTTCGGTCATTTTGAAGCTCACTCGCTTCTGTTTTCCTAGAACGCAGCTCTCACAGAAATCAACCTCAACGGATTTTAAATATGGCAACTTACCTCTTGAATGCAGACACCTCAACCCTTGAGAACTTATGTGCCCAAATCTCTGATGCCATAAGTTCGGATCATCTTTGCTTTCTGCCATAGCGACTGAACCACACCCATCCATGGTTGTGTAAAGCGACCCATTCTTGTTTCCTCGGGCGATTGTCATTGCACCTTTGGAGATCTTCCACTTATCACTTGTGAAAGTCGTCACAAAACCATCTGAAGCCAATTGCCCAATGGAGATCAAATTCTTCCTTAAGTCCGGTATATGCCTCACATTGTCGAGCTTCCAAACTGACCCTTGCAGTTGAATCTTCACATCTCCCTTCCCGGTAATGTCGCATGCTTGATCGTCACCAAGATACATTTTACCCATATTTCCGGAGACGTAGTTCTCGAGCAATTCCCTATGAGGTGTGGCATGGAATGACGCTCCCGGATCCAAGGCCCAGGACTCCGTCTTGCTTTCCAACGAGCAGATAAGGCAGTCATCTGATTCCTCCGATACACAATTCGCACAGCTCTTGCCCTTATCTTTCTTCTCAGATCTACACTCATACGAGAGATGACCTTTCATGCCACAATTCTAGCATTCATCATCCCTTTTGCTTCGTTGCTGGTTTCCCGAATAGTTAGCCTGATTTCTTGGTTTGGACTTACCTCTAAACTTTGATCTTCCCCATTGTGTTTCGATTTCTGCCTCTGCATTCTTTACCTTCCAAACTCAATGCTGAAGATATAGATGCCCCTGATCCCTCTTCCGTCATGATCATGTTTATAACCTGCTGAAGATTTAATTTTTCTTTCCCGAACGAGTTGGCAATCGACTGGCATGTCATCTTCCAACTTTTTGGCATTTGGGTGAGTAGAAACGCCGCCATAAACTCCTCATCAAACCCCATAGATAAAGAACATAACCCGTCCTTTACTTCATTGAACCGGTTCAGAAAATCTTTAAAGTTCTGATCTTCCGCCATCTTCAAGGTTGATAACTTCTTGACAATATGGACTTTCCTTACCGCAGAAGGCTGTTCGTATAGGTATGATAGATTGTCCATTAGATCTTTGCCTGTCTGTTGATCTTTTACATTGAAGGCGACTTGCTTCGTCAAACTGAGATGAATAGCTCCCAATGCTTTCCTGTCCAGAAGTTCAAAGTCATCATCATCCATGTTCTTCGGTTTCCGTTTCTTTTCCCAATCTTCATCGGTCATGTCCTTTGGTCTCTTTTTTATCGGCCAATGCAGATCCTTCTGGTACATATAATCTTTCATCTGCATCTTCCAGAAGCTGAAATTCAAACCATTGGATTTCTCAATCTTGTGCGTTTCCTTCTCTGACCCCATCTCTACGACGAAATCGGTGACCTCGAGAGAACCTAGATTTGTGTGAATAATATGCCCTACCAATTGTCGTGGAGAAGGAATTGCAATCACACAAATCTAAACACAAATAGAAAGCAATAATAAAAGAAGACACAAAAGATTTTTACGTGGTTCAGCAATTTGCCTACGTTCACGGAGCGCACCGTACTCAATCCACTATATCTAAGAGATAATTACAATCCCTCTGTCTCTCTTTCAGTCTTTTTACAATTGCTTTTTCTCTCTAGCAATTTTCTCACACACTACGCACTTATATTTATGCTATATTCTTCACACTTTAAGTAGAAATAATGGTGGTATTTATATGAGAGCACTAGGGTTAGTCAAAATCCTAATTGGAATCTATTTCCTATTCCAATTGCTTGTGCACGCAGGATTCCCAATTTCTCGCAAAACTCGTTACTACCGCGGTCTGGACCGCTGTGTTGGCACATGCCTGCGCCGCGGTCCACAACGGGTAACATCTCTGTGAAACTCCGCTCCACAGACCGCGGTGTGTGCACCTTGTCTGCGTCGCGGTACGCACAACATGTATCATCTGTGATTCTTCGCTGTGTGTGCCGCGGTCTGGGTCACTGCCTCCACCGCGGTCGCCGCCGCGCCACCTGACAGAATTATTTTCTTCACCTGTTTCTAGCTTTACATAACCCAACAAATATAACTATAAACACTGATCCTAATGCCGATAATACTTTATTGAAATGAATATATTCATTTTAATATATTTTATTTATAAACCCTCTTAAATTATTAATACACCCAATTTATATATATATAAATAATATTATTTTTTGGAATTAGATTCGCATGTAATGATGGTCCAAATTACTTTTGGAAATGTCTTAAACGTATGAGTCTTATGAAAGGTAAGATGTAGAACTTGATTGGATCAAGAGATTTTCAATCCGGAATTCTCTTATATATATAGCTATTTTTGAAAGAAAAAAAAACCCATTGATATTTACAGGCTTACAGCTATTTTTAAAAAATATTTTATTTATTGATAGAGTTAATAACTAGATATAAAAGAAAGATATAAAAAGTAAAATAGTACATACCTTTGTATAATCATAATTCTTTGAAAATTCTTTTTCTATTTCTTTGTTATATATTAAGAAAGTTTGATAATAAGAAAATTTGATATTTTTTTAATAGTAGATTTTTATTAAAGGCCAACAAAGCCCACCAAGAAACAACAAGGGAAAACCACAAACAAAGAGAAGCCTAGGAAACAGAGCAACGTGCAAAACAAGAAGCAAAAACACAACAATAAACAGACCAACAACAACCCGGAAAAAAAGATGAAATAAGATTGGAGTTTAGTTAGGGTTTATTATAAAAAATTAAGATTTCTCCTAAGTTTTTTTTTTGATGAAAAAATATAATTAAAGATATATGTATAACTAATTAGTATTTATAATATCGGTTTATTTTAATTAAAGTAATTTATCCTTATTGATAAATTTTTATTGAAATATTTCCATAATTAAATTTATTAATTTTTTTAGTAGAATATGAGTGTACTAATTTTGTTTTATGAATGTCTGCTATCGACACCCCTATAGCACACCCCTTATCATAACCAGTGACCTGAAATTCAATAGTGTTGGGAATTTAAGGAATTTTCAAATGATTTTAGTCAGTCAATAATTTATTTTGTTTATATTCTAATTATAGAATTACTTTTCGATACAGCAAATAGAAAATTATATTGATCCAATAAAAGCCATATAATTCATTTCTTACAAAAACAAAATTTTAATCGATGTTAAATTCATTCTAAAAAATCAAAATAACACATTTCATTTTCATCTCACAGCAAAAAGAAATAAGAAACTAGCTAGTTTGTTTGTTTTGAACTAAAGAAACTAGTTTATTTACTATGAACACAACTAGGAGTTTGATTTCAAAACTTTTTGTTTTCTTGGTAAGGAAAGTCGAGTATTATGAGATTTTCAACTTAGGAAGAAACTTTAATTCTTTTTTAGTTGAATAACGTTAGACATCTTACCTTTATATAGCAATTGTCACCTAATGAATTGGGAGGCAAGCGGGATACAAGAGGTGAGATATATAGCAAGTTATTGTCTACACAATACAATTTACATATTAGATATTTTTCCCAATTTATTGACAACATGATAAAATACAAAATTAATCTAGATAAAAGAAAAAAACTTTACCTCCTTTTTTACTTTTGAAATATTACAATAATTCAGGTTTAGAGATGAGACATGACTCGAACCCGCAACCTCATAGCGTAGGTTTGAGGGTTATACTACTTTGCCAATCAAAATTTAAAAAAATAAGTAAATTAACTTAATAATCCAATAAGTTGACCATATATAACTTAAAAAAAAAAAAAAAGACTACAAATAAAATCAACCTGCAGGAAAGGTTGGGTATATATAAATTATAACCCTATTTCAAGAAACTATTTTACCACCACTTGTCGAATATGGTTTGGTAGTAACTAAGACTAATTTAGTTTGATAATGATCAATATTATTTGAGTTACTGTACCTCATGCGTTGTTTAAAAAAAAAGAAAAAAAAAACTATTAAGTAATAACCAATATGATAATGACATGCATATTAATGATCTCTTATATTTATTGAATTAAAACAAAACACACGCAAATGTATATATATATATGATATGATATGACTGGTATTTGTTCAAAACTAAACTTACTGCATCTTTAATGTTGGTTTCAAACTGTTGAAAAATGAGAGCATTGCGAAGGAATTTGTAAAGCATAGTATAACAGAATCCCCAGTGAGGCTGTGGTGGGATATTTTTCTCTGCACCTCTCAAAGCCATTTTCAGCTTCACCAAGTAGAAAAGCTCATCTGGGTGTTTCAATACTTCTCTCAAGCTCTCCATCTTTTTTTCTTTTGAGTTTTGATTACTCTCGAATAGCCGGTGTAGTAAACTGATTGGATTGTCAGTGTATTTATTAGTGAGGAAAAGTTTCATGTGTAGTAATAGGTTACTAAAGCAGAGGAGGACCCACCTTAAGATAAGGTGGGACCCGTGTCTTATCTTAATTTTTTAATTAAAAAGTTGATTTTTTTTAATATATATATAACATTTACAACATTTATAACATTTATCAAAACATATTAAGTTATAACATGACTATTGAAGTTTCGGGTTCTACTCCCACCAATTACATTTTTTAAGAAATTTAAATATCTTTTTTCTTTAATTCAATTTCATCATGTAATTTTAATATTTATTTATTAAACCGTATTTTTCTATAATCCAATTTTATCATAAAATTTTAATATTTATTTATTATGTATTTTTGTTGCTGCTTAATTTAATTTAATTTATATACTATTAATTTGAACTTTTATTATTTCTAATAGTTTAATGTGAATTATTTAACACATTCAATCAATAAACCCTAAAAAATAAAAAACAATGTTTAGTAAAATTTATTAATCAATTATTTTTATATAGATTTAAAGTGAATTTATTATAAATATATATATAAAAAACTTATTACAAAATTCGAATGTAATTTATTATTTTAAGAATAAATATTGTAATTTTTAATTGTTTATATTGTTTTTCTTGTTAGTTTTTTTAATATTTTGTTTCTTGTTTTTTTAATGTTAGACTATTTAGTTCATTTTAAATAAATGTTCAATTTATTTTATTTTATCTAAACTTTGTTATATCTTCGATTTTTTTATATATATAAAAAAATCATTTTAATTAAAAAAACTAATTTTACTATTACCTTAAGTTTTCAGTATTTTTTTATATAATTGTTATTTTATTTAAATGCACCACCTGATTAAAAATTTTGAGTCCGACATGCCACTGTATTAAAGTGTCATATATATTATTATAATTATATTCAGTTTGGTGTTTGATTATTCAAATTAGATTATTATTATACTTTTTGTTTGAAAATTATTGTTATATTTGATGTGAGAAAATTGTGAGATATGTCACATTTTTTAACGTGTGTTGTGATGATGTCACCCTTTTAATAACGTAAGTTTAAAAGACACCTATTATTGTGAACTATCCAAGTTACCCATAAACTTTAATTTTTAAAAGGCAACATGTTGATGGTGTCAGAACCCAAAAAAACCCCAAAAAAATTTGTCTGGAAAACTTGTCTCTCCCTAAAAAAAAATTGTCTCTCTTCAGATTCTGCAATAGAAGGTAACAAATATTTATGATCTTCACTTAAATTTATTTTATGGATTTCAGATATTTTACATTTATTTATGTGTGAGTTAACAATGTATCAATTCCTCGATAATATATGTTGTTTCCCGTCTTTGTAAGAACATGTATGAACATTGAATAGATCCGAGTTTTTTTCTTGTGTGACCGAGAATATTTAAAGATGAATCGAGTTATTTTATATTGGAACGAGATTTTGTTTATTTTGAAAAAAACTCGATTATTTGAAAAAAATGCTCGACAAAAAAATGCTCGATCCCTTAGGAAAAGTTCTCGATCCCTAGACAAAAGTTCTCGATAATTTGACCAATAATCTCGATCCCTTAAAAAAGTTCTCGATCCCTTAGAAAAAAATCTCGGTCTCTTCGAAAATGTTATCGATCCCTTGATAAAAGTTCTCGATAATCTGACAAATATTCTCGATCCCTTAAAAAAGTTATCGATCTGTTAGAAATGTTCTCGATCCCTTAGAAAAAGTTTTCGTTCCCTTGATAAAAGTTCTCGAACCGTTATAAAAAGTTCTCGATAATTTGATAAATATTCTCGATCCCTTTGAAAAAGTTCTGGATCCCTCGATAAAAGTTCTCGATCCCTCGATAAAAGTTTCCGAATCGAACCATTATAAAAGTTCTCGATCCGTTGTAAAATATTCTCGAACCCTTGAAAAAGTTCTCGATCCCTTATAAAAAGAACTCGATCCATTTGAAAAAAGCTCGATCACTTAGAAAATATCCTCGATCCCTTTCCAAAAAACTCGATCCCGAAGAACATGTTCTCGATCCCTTACAGTTGAGAATTTTTTGTAATTCTTAGTAATTGTAAAAGTAAATTTTTTTATTTGTTAATAATTGTTTGTGATGATGATTTTCACAGGACAATGGATCGGGTTAGATTAGTCGTATCTTACAACGATCGATGAGAGCAATTATTGATGGGGACACGTCGTTACAGTGTCATCAAATAAGAACATTTAAGTTCGGTCTCGCAAGGGCGCAAGTCACAGAGACTAGCACAACGGCAAGCAAGAGATCGATCCACAGGGAGGTGGGATTCACCGATCGTCTCTAGTTCTAGCTATTATTACAACACTACGAGCGGACTCGTGTGTTGCGTGTGCGAAAAAGTGAATAATAATATAACTAAATAACTTATATAAATGATATATACAATGATAGATGGAATGTCGATATGCATGAAATGTGGTTACACTAGAGAAACGACTCAACATTGACAATACTCATAATTACGTTCTAGACTCACCTAATCCTTAAATGTGCAAGTATACATAGGCTAGTATCCCTTTAATTAATCTCTAATCTCTCTCAATGTCTTAGAGATAGTATCCATATATACCCGAAATCTCTCTCGAGTAATCCGAACAATATATATGAATCCATTAAGCACATGGAATACAAATCGAACCCTATACGCTAGCCTAGTGGTTCTAGCACTTTCTAGTCAAGCGTAGTGAATGTTTATCTAAGCATTGTCAAACACGTCTCCTCTCGGTACATAGCATCTAACCATGGATCAATTACAAAGTGATCAATTAAGCAAAAACTTTAAGCACTCAAAACATCCATATAATAACACAAGCACAAGAAAAATGTCAGTGGTCTTTACTTCTAGGTCAAAGATTCGGTTTAGTCAATTCCCTAGGATGGCTAAACATGGGAAACAAGTTTACCTAATAACTACATGCAACAATGTGATTGTTATATCATTAAGAACATTCAATTTAGATTAAAGGTTCATCCTCTTGATTAGGGAATTTTCTCACAATCAATTCATCACCCAATCCTGCCACGTGGCTGGATAATTGTGCCTTAATACAAAGACCCATTAAGAACAAGGATATGAACCAATGTCAATTTAGCAACTAAAAGCCTGAACTGAAACCTTTTCTACTATTTGGGGCTAATATCCCTGTTATTCAAATTACTCAATACATGGAATTTCAAGTCATCCATCAATCAATCAACAATCATGGGTATCTAATTTCTACTCTAAATTACAACTACTCCTAAACCCAATCATGGACACATATTGATTTCCAACAATTCATACACATACATATCATATTAAGAGCATAAAAACACATATATCAAAGAGCAAAACAAAACTCAAATGAATTTAAGTACAATCAATACATTTATTACACAGGTGTAGGTTTACAATATCCCTAAATTGGTGGAATACATCAAAGAAAATAAGAAATACAAAGAAATGAGTAAATAAGAGAAAACCCTTGAAGACAAGTCCTCCAAAGATGTTCTTAGCCTTCCTAGTTTGAATTCGACTCCTAATTCCTTTGTAATCTACTCTAAGATGGATGAAGGAAGTATATAGTGGTGAGGTGGAGGTGTATGGTGAGCTCCCATGGAGGAAAAACCTCCATGGGAGCAAGAGATGAAAAAAGATGAAGAAAATGGAAGAGAGAAGAGAAGAGAAGAGAAAAGGCGTGAGAGAGGAAAATAGGGGAAGAGAGCTCTTAAGAATGAGGAGAAAATGGGGTATTTAGAGTGTGAGAGGTTAGGGCAAGACTTTTTGGTGAAAAGATAAGAATACCCCTCTAAAAATGGCTGAAAAATGCATTTCTACAAAGATGTGCGGTACAATGTGCTGTACGCACCAAAACAGCGAACCGCACATCAATTTTTGGAGCTTGCTGCCCTTCTACGCGGTACAAAACGCAGTTTGCAAATTGGTCTCGCGCGGTTGCATACCACACCTCTGTGCACCATTACAAAAATGGTCATAACGTTCTCTACAAACCTCTGAATTGCATACAGCACAAGTGCGTTGGAAAGAAGACCTCTGGGTATTTTTGAAAAGTGGTTATGGGTGACGTAGTTCGATCGGAGGAAAGAGATATGACCTTCCAAAGTTAGGGTGTCTGCACAAACTATTCCAAATTCTGCATTTTAACCTGTAAAACTCTTCAATTAAGCTCAAATACCTTCTGTAGGGAACATGTACCAAAATATACTAGAAAACAAGAACAAAAGCTAGGTAATAGGGGCCTCAAATAGGTATATAAATCGTTTTGATCAATACCCTCAAACCTATCTTTTGTTCATCCTCGAGAAAAAAACTAAAACGAAAAACATTCAAACAAAATGAACATAATTAAAAACTAAGCTAGGCTAGTCCACTTTCGTAGGAAACACGATGACACTTAGCACGTGCCATAAGCCTTTCAACCACTAGGCGATCCTTGGATGAAGAAGTTTTGTCTTCTTAGGGTTTACAGATACGAACACCCACAAACGTATTACTCTGTAAGAAAGTTGAGATGCAATCCAAACATACCACATAAAAACAACACACGCATGCTAGTATCTCAAATATATCAATCAATAACAATGCTTCACACAATGCTAGTATGCCAATACTTAGGATGTTTTCGATTTACAAATCAACAAAGCTCGAATGCTCAAGATAAAATTCGCCTCGACTCTAATCCTCACCGGATTTCAGTCTAATTTTTTCACTCAGAACCTAGGCAATCACTCTATAACAAACATATGCAATTTGGAAGCTATATTCATGCAATCTAATATATCGCATATGAGTATATTCAGTGAAGCACATTTTATAGTAATAGATCTCATGGAAAGAATTGAAATGTCATGAACGTGGAAAGAGCATGCATTGAGTCATAATCCCAATATAGACTTTCTAAGAGATCAAATGGACTTTCCCTCACTTGTATTGAGGCCAAGGTGATTTGTGGTGGTGTATAGGATGGAAGATATGGTAATAGTGGGAAGGATAAAATTACTAATAGTGCCAAGGTGTTTATACACATTACAATACTTTGGTTAGCTCTAAAACACATCACATCACAAGTGACTAGGCACTAAACTTTACATTGCACATTTGTGCTACACTTGTACTCATTGGTGAGTAACTTTACATTTAAAGAACTTGAAGGCTTAAGTGTTTATAATTCACATTTTTTTTTGGGCCCTTGCCTTTGCACATTTACACATAATTGCCTAAGTACACCTTTATAAAATTTAGAGCAAAAAATAACTTCTCTAAAGCTATACACCTTAACATGATCAATAAATAGGGCATGACTTATGTTTGGGTTATGTTGGTGTATGGAGGTTTAGTGTTTGGGCTCAATTTTTATAATGAAAACACACATAGGGACATGAGAGTGTTTGAGCTATATTTGTGAAGTTTAAGAACACACTCAAGTCCAAAATCATTTCTAAAAGTCCATCTAACAAGGGAATACAAATCTCAACAAGCAATCCAAGTGATAAAGTTCTATGGCAATCAATGCAGATTTGAATTACAATGAGATCATAAATAAGAACGAAATCGGAAAGTGTTTAAAGAGCAGAAACAAAACCCATAAATTTCGTTTTTAAGGCTTAAGTGTAGCTCACGGGTAGTCCCCACTATTTTCCTAAGCTAAACAAGCAAAGAGTTCTATCCACCTCAACATTAAAAGATTGGCACTGTACAAGCAAATTTAAGTGATGCACGGAGCTAAAATAATACTATGCATATCTCTACTGGCACACAAAAGAAAGCAACTCAACATGGAGGCCAAAAATTTCAAAAACTGTTGAAATTCAAGTTCGTCAAATGTTCACTCTTTGGTGTGTATCTTTAAAAGAACTTAATATCATTTGACACCATTTTAACACCATCAAGTAGACATATAAATACACACTTTTCATTTATAAAATATTTCACAATTTGAATTACAAAACTATGAAAATGAACGCTGAAAACAGTGTATGTGCAGTTTCAAAAAACAGGACATCGACCTTGACCTTTGATAGAAGAAATGATCATAACTTTTAAACCACCGTCTAGAATTTTGCGTTCTTTATATATTCAGAATCGTAACAAAAATTCGAAGAACACATCGCAGGCCAAAAAATTAATTTCTTCACCAATCAGTACATTTTTAAAGAAACATTTACCTCAAGAATATTCAAAACTGGACACTTTTTTTCAGAGATTTGAAAATTGTCTAAAACAAACACCTTAAGATCTAAGCACAACACAAATCCACTCTTAGATCTAAACATAAATGAAAATAAGCATAGCATTCCTAACATTAAACGCATGGGCGGTTCCCACCCAAGTCGACAACTACTCTACAAGCACTCAATTTAAAGCTCAAAATTTAAAGGAAACCTCTTGTGTCTGCAGCCATATGGCCATTGTGGCGTTGCCGTTTCACTTGGAGAGTTGTTACGGTACGATAGACGCACACCTAGCTCTCAAGAGTCGTGTGGTCTTTCCAACCTGATAGTTTCAATTCCTTGCACAAGCACAACTTAAAAAGCAATCAAATGCATATGCTATAAATAAAATAACAAAACACGACTAACAACTCCATAACCTAGCCTAAACATTATTGTGCACACACTGAAAGATATGAGTAAAAGAGATGCTTATTTTTAACATAACAATATATTCCGTAAAATAATAAAAATCAATAAAATGGAAGCTAAAACTATCAACAATCAATAAATGCGCTACCTCCCCGGTAGCGGAGCCAATTTGATGGGGACACGTCGTTGTAGTGTCATCAAATATGAACATTTAAGTTCGGCCTTACAAGAGCGGACTCGTATGTTGCGTGTGCAGAAAAATGAATAATAATATAACTAAATAACTTATATAAATGATATATACAATGATAGATGAAATGGAGATATGCATGAAATGTGGTTACACTAGAGAAACGACTCAACCTTGACAATCCTCCTAATTACGTTCTAGACTCACCTAATCCTCAAATGTGCAAATATACATAGGCTCGTATCCCCTTAATTAATCTCTAATCTCTCTCGATGTCTTAGAGATAGTATCCATATATACCCGAAATCTCTCTCGAGCAATCCAAATAATATATATGAACTCATTAAGCACATGGAATACAAATCAAACCCTATACACTAGCCTAGTGGTTCTAGCATTTTCTAGTCAAGCATAGTGAATGTTTATCAAAGCATTGTCAAACGCGTCTCCTCTAGGTACATAGCATCTAACCATGGATCAATTATAAAGTGATCAATTAAGCAAAATCTTTAAGCACTCAAAACATCCATATAATAACACAAACACAAGAAAAATATCGGTGGTCTTTACTTCTAGGTCAAAGAATCGGTTTAGTCAATTCCCTAGGATGACTAAACATGGGAAACAAGTTTACCTAATAACTACATGCAACAATGTGATTGTTATATCATTAAGAACATTCAATTTAGATTAAAGGTTCGTCCTATTGGTTAGGGAATTTTCCCACAATTAATTCATCACCCAATCCTATTACGTGGATGGATAATCGTGTCTTAATACAAATACCCATTAAGAATAAGGATATGAACCAAGGTCAATTTAGCAACTAAAAGCCTGAACTGAAACCTTTTCTACTCTTTGGGGATAAAATCCCTATTATTCAAATTACTCAATACATGAAATTTCAAGTCATCAATCAATCAATCAATCAATCAATCAATCATGGGTATCTAATTTCTACTCTAAATTACAATTACTCCTAAACCCAATCATGGACAGATATTGATTTCTAACAATTCATACACATACATATCATATTAAGAGCATAAAAACACATATATCAAAGAGCAAAACAAAAATCAAATGAATTTAAGTACAATTAATACATTTATTACACAAGTGTAGGTTTACAATATCCCTAAATCGGTGGAATACATCAAAGAAAACAAGAAATACAAAGAAATGAGTAAATAAGAGAAAACCCTTGAAGACAAGTCCTCCAAAGATTCTCCTAGCCTTTCTAGCTCGAATTTGGCTTCAAATTCCTTTGTAATCTACTCTAAGATGGATGGAGGAAGTGTATAGTGGTGAGTTGGAGGTGTATGGTGAGCTCTCATGGAGAAAAAACCTCCATGGGAGTAAGAGATGAGAAAAGATGAAGAAAATGGAAGAGAGATGAGAAGAGGCGTGAGAGGGGAAAAGAGGAGAAGAGAGCTCTTAAGAATGAGGACAAAATGGGGTATTTATAGTATGAGAGGTTAGGGCAAGACTTTTGGGTAAAAAGACAAGAATACCCTTCTGAAAATGGCTGAAAAATGCATTTCTACCAAGATGTGGTGTACGATGTGCTGTACGCATCAACACATCGAACCGTACATCAATTTTTGGAGCTTACTGCTCTTCTACGAGGTACAAAACGCAGTTTGCAAATTGGTCTCGCGCGGTTGCGTACCGCACCTCTGCGAACCATTACAAAAACGGTCATAACGTTCTCTACAAACCTCGGTGTTGCATACAGCACAAGTGCGTTTGAAAGAAGGCCTCCGGGGATTTTTGAAAAGTGGTTATGGGTGACGTAGTTCGATCGGAGGAGAGAGATATGACCTTCCAAAGTTGGGGTGTCTGCATAAGCTATTCCAAATTCTGTCATTTAACCTGCAAAACTCTTCAATTAAGCTCAAATACCTTCCGTAGGAAACATGTACCTATACAAGACTCACAAACACATCAAATACCAAAATATACTAGAAAACAAGAACAAAAGCTAGGTAATGGGGACCTCAAATAGGTATATAAATCGTTCCGATCAATTACCTAATGGAAGTCAGAGGTTTCTTGGTTCCGATAACCAATGAATGTATGTGTCCATAAATATAACTTACGAAGAGTTGGTGTCGATCGTACAAACCGTTGTGAAGTACGATGTGAACAAATACATTGTTGATCTACAATCAATATCAATCGTTCTCGAGACAACATGTCGCACATTTATAAGAAATGACGACGATGTTTTGTTTATACTAGGGCAAGATAGGGTGATCCCTCAATTATTTATTAGTCTAATTGAGAGGGCTGCAGTAGGTGTCATCGGTGAAGAAACCCCTCATGATAACACCTAACATTTTTGATCTTCAGGCGGAAGCAACCAGTTGTTCACAGAAAGAAGTGAGATTGACGGTAGAGAAAACCTATGTGCTGGGCAGTACAACCACCAATACAATGAGATGTACAATGACATGAACAATGAACGGAACAATGAACCTCATAACTTACCAATTCATGAGGTGGCTAATGAACTAAATTTACACCCGGTACATAATGTAGTGAACAATGAGAAAGATGAAGAACAATTCGAAACGAAAAGACGTGCAAGATGTGTACACAGATGTAGTTCCACTGCAGTAGATATAGCTGGGACATCTGAAGTCCAGCCTGATGTAGACATTGTCACATGATTCGGACTATTAAAATTGAACAACTACATTGAATGATGGATTAATAAAGCATGGGGTGTTATCATTTCTCTCCTAATGTTTGTGAATACATTGTTTTGGCCCATCGTGATTCAGTATTCGCCATATTCTTTCCTGACGTTACTTTTCCAATATTGGAAAAGTTGGTACCACATAAAAGTGAAAAGGCTCAATCATGTTAGAAGTACGGAACCCACATTCTCCACATTGGTATGATATTGTCCGCTTTGGGCCAAGCCCGCACGGATTTGCTCTTGGGTCTCTACCCAAAATGCCTCATACCAATGGAGATTATTTCCATACTTATATACCCAAGATCATCCTCATGTCTAGCCAATGTGGGACTTTGGTTGCACACCTAACAATCCTCCCCTCGAACAAAGGACCATCATTATCTTCACGGTCCGGACCTCCCTTCAAGCGATCATATCCATCCGTCAATGTTAGGGGCACCACTTCATCGAGGTTACTCCTCTCCACCGCGCCGGAGCACACTTCTTATGTGAAGATCTGGAGCATCTCCTTCCTAGAGAGCTAACATCACGGACCCATTGAGAGCTACCTAGGGCCCACCATCTCCTGGTTTGGTTCGGCTATGTCTCGGTCAAGTCTGGGCCATGGCTCTGATACCACTTGTTAGAAGTACGGAACCCACATTCTCTACATTGGTATGATATTGTCCGCTTTGGGCCAAGCCCGCACGGATTTGCTCTTGGGTCTCTACCCAAAAGGCCTCATACCAATGTAGATTATTTCCATACTTATATACCCAAGATCATCCCCATGTCTAGCCAATGTGGGACTTTGGTTGCACACCCAACAAATCACACTTGCAGTTAAATGTTGAAAAAAATAATAAAAAAGTCATTTATACATTTAACATTAAAAAAAAAAGATATGCATAGTGCATATTTGAGATGAACAGTAAAGATTAAAAAAAAGAAGAAAATTTTTCATTAAAAAAATAAAGAAAAAGGAAACGAAGAGCTAGGAATTTCGACCTTCCAAATATTTGTGGAGATAAAAAAAAGAGATAATTAAATGATGATTTTTTATTTATATTTTCATATTTTAATGTTTTAATTATTTTATTGATGTTTTAATTACTGCTTGAATAATATTAGACGTTCTATTTTTTTTTTCAAATTCTGTCTTAAATAATATAACACATGATGTATCTTATAAATTATGAGATTATATGGTAATTGATATAGAGTTAGGGGATGACAGTTGAGGTTTTTTTTTCAAGAAAAAAGACTGTTGGAGTGGTGGATGTCTGGATGGCATCAGTAAAGTTGAGTGGCCATCTCATCGCCATTATTCTACGTTTTAGGCATCTCGTTGTCGACCTAAAACATTTATAGATAAAGTTATACATTTAAAGATAATGAAAGTAAAAAAATAATAAAAAGAAACAAATCTCATCCGGTAATTATATATATCATCGTATCTATTTAGATCAGTATAAAAATCAGTTAAGGTGGTGTTTGGTTGGGTAGAATGTAATGGAAATAAATCCATTTTATTTGTTTGATTTGTTAAATGCTAATGGAATGAGTATTCCATTGGAATGTGGATTCCACCATTTTTATGGAATGGACATTCCATCCAAAAACCAATGGAATGCCCATTCCATTCCATTAACAAATTTTCTCTTCCAAAAATAACCCTCTATCTCTAACTCTATTCAAAAAATACTCTCATTTCTAAAAATAATATATATATATATATATATATTATTCATATATTATATAATAAATAAATAAATATTTTATTATTACTTTTATACAAAATATATATTATATATTATATATTATTATAACATTATATAATAATATATAATGATATAATATATATATATATAATAATAATAATATTAATATTAATACTAATTATATAAAATATTTTATTATTATTGTATATATATACACATTATATAATAATATAATCATATATAATATATATTATATATTAAAAATATTAATATATATTATATAATATATAATAACATATATATTGTAATAATATATAAATATATATTATGTATTATAATATATATTTTAATAATAAATAAATAATGATATTATAAATGTTTTGTAATTAGGGGTATTTTGGTCAAAATACCCCTAATTCCATTTCATTCAGTTGTTAGCCAAACAAAATATTACTGATTCAGATATTGATTCTAAAGTCTCAACCAAACAAAGAAATCGGTTTTCCATTCCTTTCCATTTCAATTCTCATTCCTATTACCATTCCAATTCCTATTTCACCATGATAACCAAACGTCACCTAAGTGAGATCCAAACTCCTTTAGAAGCATGATCTAAACTCCTTTAGAAGCATGCTTAAAATGTTATTATATTAAACTGATGGACTAAGAGCATATATGCTGTTAAGATATTGATATCAAAATTTAAGTTGGTTTAACTTGACCATGAAAAAATAGAAAAAATAGAAAAAATAATAACATTTAAAAGGGTTAATATAAAAACGGAAAAATAATAAAAGTGTAGTCGAAAATTGAAATCTACAACATGCACATGGATTATGTAAGTTTAATGATGGATTAATACAAGTTGAAACTTTTTTTTAATATACCACTTAGAAGCTAGAATTTCAAATTTAATCCATTTGAGAGGTTAATAATAAACTTTTCATTTTATAGCAAACAAATATAAACAATTTAAACCAAGTATGAGTGCCATTTTTTTTTTCAAAAGGCTGGAGGGACCATGTCAGTGACACGATGAACCGATTCAATCATGAAATATTATCCGACTGTAACAAAATCTTTTAACCGGCATGCTAAATTGGGAAGTGGGGGCAAATTTGGCATTTCAACCCAATATTTGAATCTTTGATGAATGGATTAATTTGAAGAGGGGGAGCTTTTGTTACCACGTGATCGGATATCAACTTTTAAAAAGATAAGTGGTTCCCCAACCCAATGCATTGCTCTATAAATAATGATTTCATAATTTAGTCAATAATCTTGCAGTAAGTACACTGAATCACAATTAATCTGTTGTGTATACTCTATCTAGTACGTAGTGATCGCTAGCTGCTGCCATCAATTAATATGTCTACTGCCCAAGTCTTGCAGGTTTCTGAAAAAGCCGGAGAAATAATGCGCCGGACAGCAGATTTTCCTCCGATCATTTGGGGTGATCGCTTCATCAACTACGATTCTGAGCAAGCCGATGAGGTCGTAATTAAATTCATATCATGTACATTGTTATATATATATATATATATATATATATATATTAGATTATTAGATGTCTATATATTTAATTTTCTCCATTTGGATGTCAAAACTGATCGGCTATATATATTTACATTTTAAATTTGGTAATTATATATGTAGGTCAATCACGCCAGTCAATTACAAGAGATTGAAGAACTGAAGGAACAAGTGAGAAAAGAGTTATTGGGTATTGTTAAGCGTTCTTTATCACAGCTTAACTTTATTGATGTAATCGAGCGGCTAGGGTTGGGATACCATTTTGAAACAGAGATTCGACAACTATTACAACATCTCAATAATACTTATAATGATGGTGATCATGCTCATCAAGAATTTGATGACCTTCACACTGCTGCTTTACGTTTTCGACTTTTACGACAACATGGATATCATGTTTCATGTGGTAATTAATAAGTCTCTCATGTACTTGTCAATTAATGCTTTATGAAATCATAGGAATTTTAATTTCATTTGAAGATATAATAAATTTATATATCTCAGATATATTCAACAAGTTGAAAAATGACAAAGGCAATTTCATGGAGTCGTTGGCAAGTGATGTGTCGGGAATGTTGAGCTTATATGAAGCAGCACATGTTGGTGTACATGGAGAAGATATACTCGACGAGGCCATTGCTTTCACCACTGCTCATCTTCAGTCGCCCATTGCAACCAATTAGTGTATAAGGGCAGACATCTCCAGGTACCAAGATGATCGGCTATATATATATATATATATATATATATATATATATATATATATATAAGGGTATATTTATCCAAATATTATTTCTCATGAATAGAAAAAAGAAAATTAATTGGGATGAGGCAGTTCAATAATGCATTAATTTTTGGGTCAAACGAAAGAATTTTACCATATATATAAATAAGTACATTGTTTAGGTGCTGACTAGTCAGTATCCAGTTATACTAATCAATCAATAGTTGGTTGATACGTAATTTAAAATAAAAATGAAATGGTAAAAAAATAAAAAGCTTTTACCACGTGACAACACCTCATTGGAGGGTCAGTATAGCTGAGTACTGACCGTTCAATACCCAATCTTTTTCCTATAAATAAAGTGAATACAGCATTGCTGCATCTTTAGATGCGAATACAGATAAAGAAAACAAAAACCAAATCAAAATACTATTTTCTGCTTTATTAGTTTTATGTTTTTTTTTTTTTTTCCAACTGGGAAGAAAGACGAGCTCACTTGACGATATAAATTGAATACAGAATGACAGCATGACAGCAGGTTTAGATGCGAATACAGATAAATAAAACAAAAACCAAATTTCAATACTATTGCGGCAGCATCTTTAAATGCGAATACAGATGAAAACAAAAGGAAAAACAAAAGCAAAACACTATTTGCTGCTTTATTAATTTTATGTTTTTTTACCCCACTTGGAAAAAAAGATCGACAAGCCCACTAGACTACTAGAGTAGATGGTTTGCTGTCAAAGACTCAAAGATACTATTTTTGGGCAAATTGTACAAACACCCTGATATTTGGCCTGTTTTTATGTATAGGCAACAATTGATCAAATTACCCTCTCCAATTTTGGACCAGATCTGGTTCCAGAAAATTTGGTCCTTTTTATTTTTATGTTATTTAAAATATATATAATTTGATTGATTTATTTTTGAAATAAGTGATTATTATTATTATTATTATTATTACTATTATTATTTAAAAAGTCTTTTCGGTTTTCACTCCTCCCAATTAGGGATGACAATTTGACCCGCACCCACGGACACCCGCCTGAACCCGACCCTGTAGGGTCGGGTGTGTATGGTGA
The DNA here is from genome assembly GCA_032871835.1 of Dipteronia dyeriana. Taxonomy (NCBI): domain Eukaryota; kingdom Viridiplantae; phylum Streptophyta; class Magnoliopsida; order Sapindales; family Sapindaceae; genus Dipteronia; species Dipteronia dyeriana. The sequence continues at coordinate 95,010,041 of CM065295.1, read as the reverse complement.
ATTTACGATCTGCGGACCCGTGAACCTGTTTAATGGAAAACCCGTGAACCCGTTTATTTAAAACGAACCCGCGGGTCGAACCCATATAAATAAATACTTGTATATAAATATACATAGTTATTTGAATTATTTTGTATCGTTTTATTTTTATGGTTATTATTGTTTTGTAATATATCAAGTAGGGAATTATAAATGGAAATTTAATTCAATTAAGTATCAAATAGGTGATTACATGTGAAAATTTAAAAATGACAAATCGTGGGTTCGCAGGTTTGTGGGTTGCTGGTTTGTGGGTATCCCCCGGGTGAAGCATCCACCCTTGAACCCGTATTGTTTCGCGGGTGAGGATATGGGTGCAGCCATAACCAGCGGGTTCAAACCCGCATGTGAACCCGCTTACTTACGTGGGTTCGAGGGCGGGTGTGGGTGAGGAAAATTTCATGGGTGAGGGTTTGGATTTTACAAAACCCACCCGAACCCGACCCGCTGTCATCTGTACTCCCAATACAATAAAAAACGATATTATTCACGATCACGTAAATATATTTCTACATTTTTTTATTACATGACAATTTTGTTCTAATTAAATGACATTGCTTGGGTACTGACCGGTCAGTATCTAACTATACTGATCAACCAATGGTTGGTCGCCACATAACCCAAAGTAAGAAGAAAATGGTAAAAAGTGAAAGAGTTTTTACCACGTGTCAACATCACATTGAGGGATCAATATAGCTGGGTACTGGCCGAGCTTTTTCCCTAATTAAAATCACTAAAACGTATAAATTAAAAAATAATAAAAACACCACATAAGAATTTTACTAGACTCCTGTGTTGCTATTATTATTATTCTAAAAAATTGAATTATAAAAAGAAAATCTCATTACAAAAGTGCACATTATTTCAAAAGGAATGGATGATTTTACCCTTCCACTGCCGTATAATTTTGAACAAAAGATGCTTATTCGTGTAGTTAGGCCTAATAAAAGGTTGGCCATTATTATTTTTTCCTTCTAGGAATTTGGAAACCTCACTAATTATTCTGAAACCATACTTGATCGTTGGAGAATCCAACGGTAATCAAATCATGGAACCGACTGTCCGACTCCTACCAAACCTTAAATTTAAATGTAGTCGAAAATACATGAGAAAAGAGAAATCTAGCTATAGCCTATAGCATCTTTTAAAACCAAAAGCAGATAAAAAACAAAGACAAAAAAACAAGAAATTATGCTGAAACCATTCTTGAAGGTTGAACGATTGAAATCATGGGACAGGCTCCCCACTAATTAGATATTATTCTGTCCAAATAACATATTGTTGAAGAAAGACTCCCGAGTCCTGACATTGTCACATGATTCTGACTATTAAAATTGAACAACTACATTATTATTATTACTATTAACTTTGCAAATGGGTCATGAAGGCCGTTAAATTGAATGATGGATTAATAAAGCATTGGGTGTTATCATTTCTCTCCTGACGTTGTGAATACATTATTTTAGCCCATCGTGATTCAGTATTCGCCATATTCTTTCCTGACATTACTTTTCCAATATTGGAAAAGTTGGTATCACATAAAAGTGAACAGGCTCGATCACACTTGCAGTTAAATGTTGAAAAAAAAAAATAAAAAGATCATTTATACATTTAATATTTGTCTGTTACCAACTTGCCCTTCAACTTGACACACCCTTCCAATTTTACTGTTTAATTACCATTTTTACTCTTTGATCGGTCATTATTTGTATGTGTTTTTAGTTCTCATTCCATCTGTCAATTGCTTGTTTCTTGAGTTATTTAGGTATTAAATTTGTTTTTAAGCATTTTTAGGTTATTGTTCCAAAAAGTTAATTTTGGATATTTTCAGAGGTGAAAAGAAGATTTTAGAAGATTCAAGGTACTTATTTGCAATTTACAGCTAACCGTTGTGGAAACCGTCGTGCCTTTCACAACGGTACACACAATGGTGAAGTACCGGTTAATAACGATACGTGAAACGCTGTCTATAATGCCATGCAATTTCCACAATGCTCCGATTCTAGAGGAGACCGCCATGCAAACCGCTCTCAAGTCCGCTGTCCATTCATCAACCGCTGTGCTACCCACATCGATAGGCTCAACGGTTTGGAAAATCCGTGTCAAAAGAAGACTTCTGAAATCCGGTAAATTTTCAAGCGCATAAATACATCTAGTGATAAAATTGTCTTTTTATACCTAAAAAAAAAATTAAATCCACACAAACTCCTTATGTTTCAATAATAATAGAGCTACCTTAAAAATGACTATCAAATAAACCCTAAAGTTTTAAAAATTACAAATTCAACTTCATCATTTTTCCATTTCTACCGTCACCGTCGGTGCTAAGTACGACGACAACAAAACCTGTTTGAGAAGGCTCGCGATCAAACCTCCCCAATATCCTCCTCTATTTGAAATGGAGGCGTCGTGTGCTTCCTCATTTCTGATATGATATCAGAACTATAGAAGTGTATATGTTGGAGTTCCTCGTATGATTATAAATGAATTTATAATGTTGGTTTTGTTTAGACTATAGCCACATGGCAAGTCGATCTTTTGATCCTCCAATTTAAATGGACTTGTACTCGTGTAGAAGCTTTCAATTAAAATGGGTATGTAATTGTACGCATTTAGCTAGATCTCATTTTCAATTTATATAATGTGTTGTTGTGCAACATAAACATTTTTAAAGAATTAAAAGAATGAATGAAATTAATAAATTTATTACAAAAAATGTTATGTAAAATAGCTACAACCGGAATTGTAGCTCGGAGTTACAAAAAACCTCTACAGTCATCTTCTCCCGGATGATGAGCATATCGTCTTCTGTCCAGTCATACTGTTCCTTGTCTACCGGTACGTACTCGATCAGTCTCAAAGTATGCGCCCCACAGTTACCGCTGTAAAGGTCGACATGAACAACCGTTAGGATGTTAAAATATTATATAGGAATTTAATTTAATGTTCGGTCACTCATACTTTTATTATGTTGCGATACAACTGATCTCGACACCAGGCTCACCCCAAATGGCCTATTCCGCCTCGCGAACTTCTGTTCGCATGGTTTCCTTGCCTTGTGAAACCCCGGTTTGATCCAACTTGGAGGGGAGAAACCATCTCAATGACGCGATCCGACGTTTCCTAATGTAGAGGGGGACCTCCTGTCTGTATGAGTTTAGGATGTGTATCATCCTGACAGTGAGGTCCACGCTGGACAGAAGCCAATACTGACGACCGATGTTGCACGGAATAAGAACTTGTACAACACGCATATAAATCACCACATTTTAAATGAAACATATTTCGGCCTTCATTTTAAAATGCTTACCAAGTCAACCTCGTGCCATGAGCGGTTTCCTACTAGAGTAAACCACATACGATCATAAGGTCCTCAGTGGACCACCTGTACTGCAACACCTTTCACCCCAGCAATTTTATTTCCCCGTTAGCATTACGAGACATTATTCTTTTCCACTTGTACTCCAACAATGACTGTACAAATAAAAATTTAATCGGAGTTAGGAGCATTGTTTAACAACAAAAGTTAATGCGGTACGAACATTACAAAACACTTACAAAGAATTGAGTGCCCAGAACGTTCATCCTCTGATAGTACACAATGTGGTATGCTCGCTGACGCTTCTGTAATATTTTTAGGTAGGCGTCCGTATGCTGTAAAATAATTAAATACAATTTAGAATTCCATTTATAAATAAGATAAACACAGTTGAAGTTGAAGTTAGATGTGTACCGAGTCAAACAACTCCATGTAGTTGTCTTGGAACCGTTGGAAACAAATCACGTCTACTTACTGACTCTATTAGATCCATATCGCGTCTGCATTGATTTTCTGAAATCATCAGAACAATTAAACAAAATTACAATTAAACAAATTTTAGGAGGTGTTTGAGTTAACTAAAAAGTCTGCTACTTACAATTCCCCCATCATGTTCCTCTTATATGCTCTGTAGGCCTCTAGCTGCCCAACATCAACTAAAACAAGCAGGAGTGAATGCATGCTCTAATGCTACCCACATTGTCCTTTGCCTCTTTGGCCGACATGGGTCCGTGCATGGGGTCAGCAGCTGCTACCCGCGCTTGCGACCATGGGGGATACGAAAGGTGTATGGAGACTGACGGGATGGTGGGGATATGTCCCTGGGAGGAGGATGGACCCCATGGGATGGTCTGGGGGTGTCCCTAGGTGAAGGGTCTGAACGGATAGGTTGGAGGTGTCCCTAGACGGAAGGGTATGACCAGATAGACCGGAGGTGTCCTTGGGATGAGGGGTGCCACGAGATTGAACTGCCGAGATAACTCCGGTGGAGGAAACACTCTGAAGGCATGATTGATCTAATGAAGGCTCATGAACCTCCATAAACGGGGGTAATTCAGGTAAATCGGATGTTGGAGTCTCTTGCTGCCTTCTAGTAACTCCAATCTCGGTACCCTGTGTCTCAGGTCTGGTACCCTGCATCTGCCGTTTGTCCTCTCGACATGGCTACGACGCCCATCTCTGTGTCTGGGACCAGAGTTTCTATCATGGGATAGTGGAACATCTGTGTGTATCTGTGATGTCGAACCCCACCGCCCCTAGAGGAAGTCCATCAACTAGTCATGCTGCCTGTTTTGCTCCGTATCACTTCTCTATAGATCATCCTGTAAACCACGGACGAAGGCCTCCAATTCTTGGATTCAACGCATTAGATTGTCCTGTTAAAAATTAGACATTATAAGTCATGCACATGTTCATGCGAATGAAACAAATTAATGGAGAACAACAATTTTAACATACCCCGAGATCCCTTCCAACTCCTCGTGAGTGATCTCCAACAGTATATACAGGTATCCTAAATTAGACCCGTCTTTGCCTTCGATGTCTATCACCACCTAACTTTTGGTCCGAATGCATCTCTAGACTCTCACGACCTTGCTCTGGCTATAAATCCTCTGTATCACTTGGTCTGACACTTCCTAGATCCAATATAGCCTCCTTTTGGGTACTTAATGGATACGGTATTGCCTCTTCTATGCCCGCGTAATACGGTTCACCCCTTTCAGTTCTGTGGACACCAATTCCGTCCTACGAAACATCTGAAACTGTTGTTAGAATGTTGTAATTGTAACAACTATTAATTTTAACAATTAAGATACTTACCCCCAATATGAATATCTTCGACAACTTATCCGCCCTCGGTTGTTTGTTTGACTCCCACTTCAGAATACGGGGAGACAAGTCAGTATCCCTCATCCTCCTAAACTAGATGCCAAGCTCGGGGATAACCTCAAAAGCAAAAATCTGTATAAAATAAAAGTACGTTAAGAATCCTAAATTTATTAAACGATAAATAACATAAATATTGTAATTCAAATTTCTTACAAACAGGGCGTAAAATAGACCGTAAATGTTGTAGGTCTCCAGCATGTAAACGTCAAAGCCCTTTGATTACTGGCATTTCTCAAATCGCTTATGTTGCCCGTCAAGTGCATTCTTGAATGAAAATATAGAATGACTGTACAAGTGGCCACCCTACGGGAACTCGTCGAAAGCATCGAAATCCTCCACCAGCAGGAACTACCAAACTAAAATCTTCACTCTCTCGTCCAACCCCATAAGTATCCAGTTTAGTATATAGAGGAGGCACAACTTCACACTATCGTATGCCTGCTGAAACTTGTTGAGGCTCAAAACAACTATCAACTCCTAGAATGAAATCTCATCCCTACCAACAAAGTATCGCTGATGTATGCCATTGTCCACAATAGCATACCGGCTCGTGTCTGGTACATCTCTGAACCATAATCCGGTGATCAAGCAGAATTCTACCTTCAAGAACCTAACCACTTGATTCCCTAGCATAAACCGCATCTCATCTGACGGTCTATTCTGATACAGCTCCCGCAAAAGCAGCCAATGGATGACACCACCCAAAAACTTCATACGCTTATGCATTTTCATGAAATGTCCAAAACATGACGCCATAAACCGACGACGGTCTTCAACAGCAAATTCTACAGAGACCTTGTTAAGTGTGTCATCTATAAGCCCAAGGTCCTCAAAATGGACGTGGCGAGTGAGTTTTCCCTCGTACCACTCTTCCTCCAGAGTTTTAAGCAATTCCTTCAACCAATTCCTCATCTGAAAAATCACAAAAATAAAATGGATGAGTTGAATGTAAACGCCTGCTAAATAAATGAAAAGAAGCTCGAGTCTTTAGAAAAAAAACTTGGATCAAGTCAAAAAAAGCTCGGGTCTTCAATAAAAAGTCCCAGATGTACTGAAAAAGTTCGGTTGTTTGAAAATAATCCTCGCAACATACAAAAAGCTCGAATTTGAATAGAAAAATTTCGAACGTGTACAAGAAAGCTTAGGTTATAGAAAAAAAAAACTTGATACAACTACACCTAATAAGAAAAAAAAAAAGCTCGGTCTGCTCTAAAAAATGCTCGGGTGCCTTCAAAAAAAGCTCAGTTCTCTATCAAAAAGTTTCGAAAACTCAGAAAACTCATCTCTCACAAACTAAACCTAAATTTCAATAAAAAAGCTCGGGAGCCTTTAAAAAAGCTTGGGCTCTTTTAAAAAAAGCTCGGGATACTTTTAAAAAAACTCGAATCTCTATCAAAAAGTCTCGAAAATCCAAAATACTCATCTTCCTCAAACTAAACCTAATTAAAAAAAAAAAAGTTCGCCCCCTTTAAAAAAAGCTCGGACTACTTTAGAAAAAAAGCCTGGATCAAGAAAAAAAAAACCTCAAGAACCCAGAAAAGTAATCTTCCTAAAAAACTATTCAACGTCATTTCAAACCCTAACATAACCTAACCCACAATCATTCTCAGATCGACAAATCAAATCTAATCTATGATTTCATTCAACATTCAAACATGCAAAACAAATTTTCTAAAACCAAAACGATACCAAATCTAGCTCAACTTACCTCAAACAATTGTAAATATTCTGTTGAACTCTCAAAATGTCACTGGTCGCCGTCGACTCACTTCCGGTCGGTTTGGAGTAAGTTTAATTTTTCTCTCTCTAGTTTTCTCTCTGACACAGTCCCACGTTCACACCGAGATATTTTGATCTCCACACATTAATTGGTGTCTTTCAAACGTATATTATTAAGGGCTCAAAAAATAAATAGCACTTTTTGGAGGTGACGTTTCAACACTGTCACTGATTTAATAACTTATGTTTAAAAGACACCAATTATGGTGAACGGATAAAAATGCCTCCAATAGTTGTTCCATCAGAATCTTTCATTCATTTTTTTTACAGTGAGAGTTATGAAATAGAGAGAGAAAGTTTCGTTGAAACTCAGGTGCTACGCAGACGCATTCTGGTCAGTACTTCAAAAAAATATTCTCTATCCTTTGAAAATTATTTTTGATTCTTTGAAAAATATTCTCGATTCTTTGGAAAAAATCTCGATCCTTTGAAAAAAATCTCGATTCTTTGAAAATCTTCTCGATCATTTGATAAAAATTCTCGATCCTTTAAAAATATTCTCGATCATTTGAAAAATACTCTCGATTCGATCCTTTGAAAATTCTTCTCGATCATTTGACAAAAATTCTCGATCATTTACAAAATATTATCGATCATTTGAAAAAAAATCTCGATCCTTTGAAAAATATTTTCGATTCAATCATTTGAAAAATAATCTTGATCCTTTGAAAAAATTTCTCTATCCTTTGAAAAATCTTCTCGATCATTTGACAAAAAATTTCGATCCTTTAAAAAATATTCTCAATCCTTTGAAAAAAATTCTCGAACCTTTGAAAAATTCTTGCTCCTTTGACAAATGCTCAATTCTTTCAATTCTTTTAAAAATATGCTCGATTCTTTCAAAAATATGCTCGATCATATTAAAAATAAGGCTCGATTTGGCTACAAATATGCTCGATTTAACTAAACATTATTTTCAAAAATAAAATGCTCAATCCTTTGAAAAATAAAATGTTCATACAAAGACTGGACAATAAATCATAACGAATGGATACATTGTTAAACCACACAGAAATATATAAAATTATATAAACGAAGATCACAAATATAAGTTATCTTTTTATTTAGAATCTGGAGAGCATTACTAGAAAATTGTTTATCTACAACGAGCAATGCCCGTTATAGATGTGTATCTAAAACGGACACAACGTCAGCTATCTATTTAGTTGTGATGGAAAATACCATGTTTTGATAACGAGCACTGTCCGTAATAAATAATGTCATCTACAACGGACAACAATTGTAGTAAATGCAGTAGTTACCACAGTCAACGTGCGTTGTCAATACTTTATTAACAACAGGTTTTGCCTGCTTTAGAAACTCTTACGTTTTCAAAAAAAAAAAAAAATATTGGGGGAATTCATATTTTGTCCACCCGAAAATTCTAGAAATTTTAATTATTTTTGTTTTTGCATTTTGAAATTGAAATTTATACAATTTTTTTTATGGAGAAATTTATATGATTCTAGAATCCATATTTTATTCACCCATTCTTTCTCTAGTTCAATATCAATATTTTTTTTTTGTAGAAATCTTGTGTGTTACATAAAAAGAAAAAAATATCTAAAAAAGTGAAGAAATAATAATTATCACACTCATAATTTTTTTTTATATAAAACCAAAATTAACACTTACATAATTAAAATAAAATGATAAATTAAAAACTAATAATTATGAATAATATAAAAATAAGAGAATTAATAGCAATTATATATAAAACAAATAAACTTATACAATAAAGTACCAAGAAAAATAAGACTTCATTTTAATTAAGCAAACATCTTAAAAACCAAACTATAAAAATTATTATATGTGTTAGAGTAAGACACAAAAGAGATGAAGAACATAAACCCAAAATAATACAACTAACTTTTAATTACACATCAAGAAAATCAAAACAATAGAAATATAGAATTGAAACATATTTTGGAGAAAATAAAAAAGAAATGATTAAATGAGAGAGGCAAAAGTGTGATAATATGAAGCAAATGATAGTTTTAGAGTATGAATAAGTAGATATAAAAGAGTTTTGTTATTGGTGGGAGATGAAAAGTTTTGAATTTTTGTTTAAAGAATGAAGAATTATAAATAAAAGAGTTTTTGTTATTGATGGGAAATGAAAAGTTTTTAATTTTAGCGGGAAATGAAAAAATAATTTTTTTTTCCCACCAATCGTCTTTAACAACGGACATTATCCGTAATAATTTATTATAATCTATAACAGGCTATGTCCGTTGTAAATGTAAAACTTCTACAACAGGTCTTTATTTGTCCGTTTTCAATGTATATTTTATTACAACAGATAATAAAGGTGTGTTGTTAATATAAATATATACAACGGGGCCTTTATGTGTCCGTTGTAGATAATCATTTCTATAACAAGCTTTTAATGCCCGTTGTTAATATGTTGTTATCTTTGATAATTTTTCTTGTAGTGAGAGAGACAAGTTTTTTGGAGAGAGAGAGAGGTTATCGTTTTCAAAGTGTAATCGAAACACAATGGGATTACAAAATAGATTATTTAAGGGCAATTTGGGTAGTTCACCATAATTGGTGTCTTTTAAACTTTAAGTTATTAAAACGGTGACATCACTGCAACACACATAACAAAATGTGACATACCTCACAATTTCCATATATTATTAATGTGGTGATGTTTGAACAACAGCCCTCCAAAAAGGTGTTATTAATTTTTCGAACCCAAAAGATAAGTGATTCCCCACCCCAATGCATTGCTCTATAAATAATGATTTCATAATTTAGTCACATAATCTTGCAGTGAGTCCACTAAATCACAATTTATCTGTTGTGTATACTCTAGTACGTAGTGATCGCTAGCTGCTGCCATCAATTAATATGACTGCTGCCCAAGTCTCGCAGGTTTCTGATACAGCCGGAGAAATAGTGCGCCGGACAGCAGATTTTCCACCGAGCATTTGGGGTGATTGCTTCATCAACTACGATTCTGAGCAGACCGATGAGGCCGTAATTAAATTCATATCATGTTCATTGTTATATATATGTTATATATTAGATTATTAGATGTCTATATGTTTAATTTTCTCCATTTGGATGTCAAAACTGATCGGCTATATATATTTACATTTTAAATTTGGTAATTATATATGTAGGTCGATCACGCCAGTCAATTACAGGAGATTGAAGAACTCAAGGAACAAGTGAGAAAAGAGTTATTGGGTATTGTTAAGCATTCTTTATCGCAGCTTAACTTTATTGATGTAATCGAGCGGCTAGGGTTGGGATACCATTTTGAAACAGAGATTCGACAAGTATTACAACATCTCAATAATACTTATAATGATGGTGATCATGCTCATCAAGAATTTGATGATCTTCACACTGCTGCTTTACGTTTTCGACTTTTACGACAACATGGATATCATGTTTCATGTGGTAATTAATAAGTCTCTCATGTACTTGTCAATTAATGCTTTATGAAATCATAGGAATTTTAATTTCATTTGAAGATATAATAAATTTATATACCTCAGATATATTCAACAAGTTGAAAGATGACAAAGGCAATTTCATGGAGTCGTTGGCAAGTGATGTGTCGGGAATGTTGAGCTTATATGAAGCAGCACATGTTGGTGTACATGGAGAAGATATACTCGACGAGGCCATTGCTTTCACCACTGCTCATCTTCAGTCATCCATGGCAACCAATTCAACCATTAACCCTCTAGCAGCACAAGTCATTCACGCTCTACACAAGCCGTTACACAAGCGTGTTCTGAGGATCGAAGCTAGACATTACATCTCCATCTACCAAGATGACCCTTCACATAATCAAGCTTTACTCAAACTTGCAAAAATCGATTTCAATCTACTTCAATCATTGCACAAGAAAGAAATCAGCCAGCTTTGCAGGTGTGTTAATTTGTTTTGAATGATTGTAGATCTTCCATGTCGGTTTATTTTTTAAAAAATATATTGTTTCTTTAAAACATTATATATATCATACGAGCACCAAAAATAAAAGGAATCCAAAACCTCCCAAAATGTTAGTTTACACTAACACATATTGCTGACTGTAAAATCATCTTTTTATTATAGATAACATGCAAGTCATAATTGTAGGAGAAAAACAAAAAAGATAACAAATAGATATACTTATTTAAATTTAAATCTAAAACAAATTTAATTTTTAAAATAAAAATAACGTGATCATTCCCATGAGGGGTTAACAGAATGATTATGCCTTTGGTTTTCTTCTACAAGGTGTGGGGTTCGAATCCCCTCACAGGTACACCTATAGGCTACATGACCAAATGTCACAGTTTATTATTTCTCTACTATTTCGAATTTGGGTTCACTAATCGGGTTCATGTATTTCAGATGGTCGAAGAATTGGGATTTTACTGGAAAGTTACCGTTTGCAAGAGATAGATTGGTTGAGGGCTATTTCTGGGTAGTTGGAATGGTTCACGAGCCACAACACTCTCTTGCTAGAATAATAATTGCCAAAGCGATACATATTCTAACCATCGTAGATGATCTCTATGATGCATATGGCACACTTGAAGAGCTCACGCTCTTCGCTGAAGCAACCGAGAGGTTTGATTCTCGGTCATTATTGAAAAGTTTCTTAATAATTTGAAAAATAAATAACTAATCAATCAAGTGCATACTTTTTTTTTTTTCAGGTGGGATGCTAGTTGTATGGACCAACTTCCAGAATACATGCACATCATTTACAAGTCATTTTTGGAATTTTCTGGTGAAGTTGAGGAAGAAATAGCAGATAAAGAATGGTCGTCTTATCGAGTTCACTGTGCGAAAGAAGTGGTAATTATGGTCGATTGGTCGATTGATCGCTAGCCTTGCCGTTACCTCTTACTACCACGGGCAGTGCCCGTTGTTGAAAAGCTTTATTTTTCATCATAGCTTAATAGACACAACCGGTGTTAATGATGGAATTTCTTATAGTGCATGCCTCTTGCTTTACTATATATAGTTCTCATAGAATGGTTAATTAACATAATTTTTTTTTCACATAATGACAGATTAAAAATGCTGTTCGTGCCAGTTTTGATGAGGCCAAATGGATTGATGGTAATCGAATTCCAACAATGGAGGAGTACTTGCAGGCATCGCTAGTAACAGCTGGTGTAGGTACCATTACAATTCTATTGTTAATTACCATGGACTTGGTAACAAAGGAAACCTTCGATTGGGTGTTGAGTAGACCTACAGTTATCACAACTTCAGAGTTACACTTTAGACTTATGGATGACCTCAGATCACATAAGGTACGTACGTATATACGAGAATTACTATACATATTGATCACCTGTTCGGACAAAATTGGTGTGAATTGTCTGTACCTGAAACCTACTATGTACTATCATCCATACTTTAACATAATAAGCATTCATGTATGCGCACAGTTCGAGCGAGAAAGGGGACACACAACCTCGAGCGTCGAGATTTACATGAAACAATACGGCGTAACAGAGAAAGAGGCATATGAGGAATTGCAGAAGCTACTTACATGGAAGGATGTAAATGAAGAATTTCTCAAACATAGTACTCGTGATAATCATCATCTTCCGAGCCCTGTGCCTGTGTTTATTCTCAATTTTCCAAGAATGATACATCTTATTTACGAAAAGGAGGATAATTATACAAGTGTTGGGAAAGAAATGAAAGCTTACATTGAATCATTGCTTATAGATCCTGTTCCTATATAATTAAGCAATTTAATATATGGATCAGAATCTTCCATGTTCATGGTTCATTAATTATTAGTTTATATCATGTGTTTAAATTCCAAATTCCAAGGAGGTTTGGAACTTGGAAGATGAAATCGCAAAGGTTCTGGAAAACGGTTTGACCTTCGGTCTCAACTTCAATGGAAAAAAGGAGTTGTTAGTCATTATCTTTAAGAGGGACGAGGCGAACGATAACAGGTTTTGGGATTTTTTTAGAAGATAGGTGCTCAAAAACAATGAGCTTTCCTGTTTTTGTGTCGTTTTGGTGTTGGGGTCGGTTTTAGTTAGCGTTTGTTGTGTAGTGTGGTTTTCATGCCTTGGGTTTGGATGTGTCCATGTGGTGTGCCTCAACTTTTGCTTCTTGTAGTTTTTTGTGATGTCTTTTTCGTGGCTTAGGTTTTCTAGGTGCTGAGAGGTCAGCTTGTAGCTTCTTATTGTGTGTTGTTGCTTTCTTGGCTTTTATAAATAAAATTGTTAATAAAAAAAAAGTGTGAGAATAAGATTGTATTTCTACATTAATATATATATTATTTTATGGATCAAGGGTAATGCTTGTTCCATCATTTTGAATGAGTATTTTTCATTATATATATTGGATCGATGATATTTATATTTACATATATAGCAAAATTAAATAATGTTATGAGCATATCCAATGTAAATATGTATTTTTGTATTTCTAGATAGTGTCATATCAATATTTTTATTCATTATGGACACACTTTAGAAAAAAAAAATAGAAAAACGAATATTCACATCTCCAATGTAATTATCTAAAATCAAATACTGATCACTCTCTCTCCTATTTGAAGAGTTAGAAATCCTAACCTTTTTTTTTTGTCATATCATTTCCATATTAAAGTTAGATAATTACATTGAAGATGATTTTTCTAACTTTTTATCTATTTATCTTATATGACACTTAAGAATGCTCTGATATCCCAGATCACTCAATTTTCTTTAAATGCATATTTGTATTGGAGATGTTCTAATATCCCATATACTAATGACGTTAGTTAATGAAAGAAAAAATATTGTTAGTTACTTGGAAAAAAAATAAATAAAAAAAGTTGGATGAGAAGGTGTTCGCCAGTCATATAACTATCTTGATAATTTCTTTAGGTTCTAATTTAATTTTAAACTAGATGTTTAATTAGGGTAAATCGACCAACTAGCCTAACCTTTATTAATATTACAATTAGATTGCACTTTTACCAAAATAACAAATTAATATTTTTGACCAAACGGTTGACTATTAGAGTTAACTTGGCTTTTTACATCGTAAGAGTAATAAGGTTATTTCAATCATAAAAGAAATTGAAGAATTAAAAATCTCTTTAAAAAATCTGGGTATGAAGCAAAAATAAGATAACAAAATTAAGAAAAAAATTTCTTAAATTTTGATATGAACGGTGGAGATCTATTTATATATATAAATCTTGTGTTTCAAATTAATTTTTAAAAAATATATTAAATTAGTCATTTTTTTTCAAAGATAACTTTTCATCTTTTCTTAATTTAAAACTATTTCTTTTTTACTTTTACTTTTTTTTTTTGTTATTGGTACACGTGTTACATGTCTATAAGGACGTAAATATATTTCTATTAATTGTGATATTGTTGACTAATCGAGTGACCATTTTGATATAATTTTTAAAAGTTGAGGATTAAAGAATCTTACCCGTGTGGCGGGTAAACAAATGACTTTTCCCCAAAACACATGAACTAAAGTGTACTTAGCCCTTAAAAATGATCAAATTCATGATTGATTACCTGTAAATAGTTCACTTTAAGCCTTTTGTTTATACATTAATTAAGTAGATTACCTCTTGATCCCTTTATTATGTTCTAAGGCGAAAATTAAGAAGTAGGCCTTGAATTATAGGAAACTATAAATTTAGTCATCGGTGATAATTTATTATGTGTCATCATTTATGTTTTGTTGTCTTGGTTTCCAAAGCTGATTCAGAAAGGACTAAATAGGAGTTTGTCCGATCATAATCCGGTGCTTTTTGGAGAGCTCAAGGATGGCTGGGCCTAAGCCATTTAGATTTCTAAACAGGCAGTTGGAAGACAAAGTGTTAATGGATGGGATGCGTAAAAAATGGGAGGGGTGTTCGAGAGGGGTTAATGCAGGTTTGAAAATCATGAACAAAGTTAAGGCAATAAAGATTTTCTTGAAAGCTCAGATTAATGTTAGAAAGAACAATGGTAACTTGATTAAGAAACTGGAGGATGAGTTGGCACAGATTGAATCCATGGTTGCTGCTAATGGTTGGTCGACTGGGTTAAGAGAAGAGAGAACGAGTTGCTTGATTAATCTATGTAAACAAATTCGTATTGATGAACAAAAATAGAGGCAGTTTTCAAGGGTAAAATGGCTCAAAGATGGTGACAGAAATTCAAAGTTTTTTCACATTATGACTAATGTGAGAAGGAAGACAAATTTCATTGGTGATATTTTCATTTCGGGAAGGTTTTGTAGTGGTTCGGATCAAGTTAGAGATGGAGTGTTTTCATTTTTCAAGAGTCATTTCAAGAAGGTGGAGTCACCCTTTCCGATATGGGATGTTCTTCATGTCAATCAGAATTCGGTAAAGGAAAGTGTTAACCTTGAAGCTGAATTTTCGGTGGAGGAAGTTTGGAAGGCTTTATGTGATTGTGATGTCAATAAGGCTTCGGGTCCTGATAGGCTCAATCTTAATTTTTTCAAGAAGAATTGGGATTGGATTAAAGATGATTTCATGCTTTTTATGAAAGCATTCCTTGTGGATGGCTCTGTGATTAAAGATCTGAACTGCACTTTCACCGCTCTAATTCTGAAAATTAACAATCTGGTATCTCTTAAAGATTATAGGTCTATTAGTTAGGTGGGTTATATATATAAGGTGTTGTCTAAGGATCTTGCCAATAGGCTAAAGCCAGTTATGAAATTGAGTGATTGGTCCAACACAAATGGCTTTTGTAAAGGATCCTCAGATTATCGACAGTTTTGTTATTGCAGAAGAGGTTATCCATTCTTGGAAGAAAAATGGTAAGAGCGGTCTTTTGGTCAAATTGGATTTCAATGAGACCTATGACTCTGTAGACCACGCTGTTTTGATTGAAGCTTTAGCCAGGATGGGTTTTGGGGTGAAATGGAAATAATGGATAAAATGGTGTATCTTATATCCCTTTTTGTCTGTTTTGTTAAATGGTTGTCCTATAAAGCAATTTCCCATTGAAAAAGGGCTTCGCCAAGGAGACCCGTTGTCTCTTTTTCTTTTCAATATGGTGATGGAAATCTTGAGTGGTATGTTGGTCCGAGCAAAGCAGTTGAGTCTAATTAGGGGTGCGGATTTTGGTGTAGGTAGCATTCATATTTCCCACTTGCAATTTGCAGACGATACAATATTATTTTTAAAATCCAATTTGGATTACCTTATGAATGCTAAGAGAATTCTGAGGTGTTTTGAATTAGTTTATGGGTTAAAGATAAATTTCTATAAATCTTGCCTTGTTCGAGTTGGTAAAAAAAGGTCCGGAGAAGAAAATTGCGTCCTCGCTGCCAGTTACATATCTGAGTCTCTCTCTTGGCGGGAGTTCAGGTAGAGAGGTTTTTTGGAATCTCGTAGTTTATAAGGTGGAGTAGAGGCTTGCGTCGTGGAAGAGAGCTTTCAATTCTAAGGGTGGTCATCTGGTTCTCATCAAGGCGATTCTATCTAGTCTTCCTTCTTATTTTATACCGGTCTTCTCTATTTAGGTGGTAGTGGTAAAGAAATTGGAAAAACTTCAGAGGGGTTTTTTTTTCCTGGAATGATGGCATATAGAAAAAGAAGATTCACTCAGTTGATTGGGCAACAATATGTAAGCATAAGAAGTTTGAAGGTCTCGACGTTGGAAGTATGAGAGACAAAGGTTTGAGCTTGATGGCTAAGTGGTTATGGAGGTTTGGGAGAAAGGAGCCTTCTCTTTGAAAAAAGGTGTTGTATGCCAAGTATGGTTTTGGCTCCAATCCGTTATTGTGAGAATGTTCAAAAGTTAGGAATGGCCCACCTTTTATAAAAAACATCAGTAAGCTATTCGATGATGACCATAGAGCAACAAATATTGTTAAAAGGGTTTCCAGGTGGTCATTGGCTTTGAGGAAAGGGTTCGGTTATGTCAGGATATAAGTTGGGATTCGAATCCTCTTATGAGTGCTTTTCCAAGGATTTTTGTTCTGGCTTCGAACAAGAATTGGTTCATTAATGAGTTTGATAGATGGGTAAACACTAATTGGGTGTGGAATGTTCATCTGAGAAGACCTTTGATTAATTAGAAAATTGAACAGTGGAATTGTTTCATGCTAGCCTTGGAAAGTATGCAGCTAAGACTTTGCTTTCCGGATACTTTGGCTTGGTCCTACACTAGTAATAGTCTTTTTTTAGTGAGTTCTTTCAGAAGGTGTTTGGAGGATAATTTTGAGACAGCTGATCAACATTTCGAATTCCTTTGGCAAGGTTTGTGCCCTCCAAAAGTTAAGGTTTTTATTTGGAAACTTTTGAAAGGCAGAGTTTTGGTTAGAGAAATGCTGCTCAAATTCGGAGCTAGTCAGGTGGGAAGCTCCGGCTTTCCGCTGTGTGAAGGTGGGATTGAATTGATTGATCACGTTTTTCTTCTTTACGATTGGTCTAGTGAGCTTTGGCGAACATGCATAGGCTGATGTTGGATTGTGAAGCCTGAATCCTATTATGTTTAGGATTGGTTCTCTATTCTATTTAGGAGTATTTTATTGTTTTATTTAGGAAAGGATTCCTACTAGCTTTGGCTAGACCTTATTATAAATACTCTTGTAATTCTTATGTGTAGTGTGTGCTGCATAGAGAGGAGAGAAAATAATATTGAGAGCCGTAAGGAGAGAGATATTGCTTCACTATTGTAAACACCAATTTCATAGTGCAAGTTAGTGCACGTGCCCTCCGTGGACGTAGGCTTACGCTGAACCACGTTAAATATCGTGCATCTTTTATTTTCTTTTGGTTGTGTGTTTGTTTGTGCATATTTCCTAAGCCGATACATTCACAACAGCTGGTATCAGAGCCTAGGTTTCAAGACTTATGGCGTACTAAGGTAGGGTCCAGAGTTGAGGATTTTGAAGCATAAGGTTCGAGGAGTCCGAAACAGCAGCCGCGCCGCCGAGGCAACCACCGTCGGAACAGTAGCCGTCGGAGAAGCTGTCGTCGGACACAGAGAGTGAGTTATCACCTCCCACACCATTAGAATCAGAAAGAGCCGATCTACAAGTTTCTCTTTTGGGCCGTCATCAAATGATCACCGTAAAGTGGTCAAATCAGCCGACGAAGGTTGAAGAGGAGTGATTTCGCCGCCTAGTTGCCATTGGCTAATTGAATGACACTACCACTACCAAAATAAGCATAAAGTGACGATATACAAGATTGTCTTAAGGGTCATCGTCAACCGAGCACCGAAAAGTCCTCAAATCGATCGTCGAAGTGTTAAAGAACCGAACGGTTATCATCAGATCTACGCCGATCCGTGATGAATCTGAGAAAATCGACACCACCAGCGGAATCAGCGTGGTGAAATCTTCTAGATCTAGTACTTTTCACGTTGAAAAGAAAAGTTTTGGATTTCAGCCGGATTCCGTCTCAGTTTGACTTTTTCGTTGACCAATTCAAATTGCTTACCGTTCGTGGTTTGAGTGGGAGCAATGGGGTTCGAGAAGGATACATACAAGATAGAGAAATTCAACGGTATGAATTTCAGCTTCTGGAAGATACAAATGGAAGATTTTCTATACTAAAAGGATCTGCATTGGCCGATAAAAGTGAGACCAAAGGATATGACCGATGAAGATTAGGAAAAGAAATGGAAACCGAAGAACATGGATGATGATAATGATTTTAAACTCCTAGACCGGAAAGCATTGGGAGCAATTTATCTCAGTTTGACAAAGCAGGTCACCTTCAACGTAAAAGATCATCATACAACTAAAAATCTAATGGATACCCTATCTTACCTATACGAACAGCCTTCTGCGGTAAGGAAAGTCCATATTGTCAAGAAATTATCAACTTTGAAGATGGAAGAGGGTCAGAACTTTAAAGATTTCCTGAATCAGTTCAACGAACTGAATGACGGGTTGTGTTATTTGTCTATGGGTTTTGATGAGGAGTTCATGGTGGTGTTTCTACTCACCCAAACGCCAGAAAGTTGGAAGACGACATGCCAGTCGATTGCCAACTCGTTCGGGAAAGAAAAATTGAATCTTCAACAGGTTATAAATATGGTCATGACCGAAGAGATCAGGATACGTGAAGAAGGATTAGGGGCGACTACATCTTCAACGTTGAATTTGGAAAGTTGAGAAGGCAGAAACAAGAATCGGAACAGAAATCTACGAGGTAGATCAAAGTCAAGAGGAAGATCCAAGTCCAAGAATCGTTAGGGCAACAATTCGAGGTAATCAGTGGCGAAGTAAGAAAGACATTGAGTGCTGGAATTGTGGTAAGATGGGTCACTACTCGAGTGAGTGTAGGTCCACCAAGAAGGACAATGGCAAGAGCGGTGTGAATTGTATTTCAGAGCAGTCAGATGACTGCCTTATCTGCTCATTGGAAAGTAAGACGGAATCTTGGGTGTTAAGGTGCATCTTATCTGGATTTGTTCGAGAACTACATCTCCGGAAATTTAGGTAAGGTGCATCTTGGTGACGATCAAGCATGCTACATTATTAGGAAGGGAGATGCGAAGATTCAACTGAATGGGTCAGTTTGGAAACTTGACAACATGAGACACGTACCGGACTTAAGGAAGAACTTGATCTCCATAGGACAGTTAGCTTTAGACGGTTATGTGACGACTTTCACGGGTGATAAGTGGAAGATCTCGAAAGGAGTTATGGCAGTCGCTCGAGGAACTAAGAATGGATCTCTTTATATGACTACCGATGGGTATGGTTCGGTAGCAGTAGCGGAGAGTAGAGAGGATCCAAATCTGTGGCACCAGAGGTTTGGGCACATGTGTAGTCAAATGCTGAAGTGTCTGAATTCGAGAGGTAAATTGCCAGGGTTTAAATCCGTTGAGATTGATTTCTATGAAAGCTATATTCATGGAAAGTATAAGCGAGTAAGCTTCACAAGGACCAGAAGAGCACCAGCAAAGGAGAAGCTGAAACTAGTGCACACCGATGTTAAGGGTTCAACTTAAGTCTCATCAAACGGGGGTAAACAATATTTCATCACATTCATCGATGATCATTCCTGAATGGTATGGGTTTACTTCTTATGACACAAATATGATGTGTTTGAGGCTTTCAAGAAGTGGAAACCTATGGCTGAGAATGAGACAGGTTTGAAGATCAAGAAGTTGCGTTCAGATAATAGTGGAGAATATGAAGACAATGAGTTCAAGAAGTTTTGCTACCAGAGTGGGATAAAGATTATATGGATGGTTCCTGGAACGTCGCAGCAGAATGGTATAGCAGAACGGATAAACAGGATATTGACTGAAAGAGCCAGAAGTATGTGCCTACAATCTGGGTTGTCGAAACAATTCTGGGCAGAAGCAGTCAATACAACAGAATAATTGATCAATAGAGGATCATCAAAGCCTTTGGACCTCACTATACCATAAGAGATCTGGACTGGGAAAAAGGTAAAACTTTCTCATTTGAAGGTGTTTGGTTGTGTTTCTTATATACATGTAGGTGATTACTCAAAGAGCAAGTTGGACGCCAAATCAGTGAAGTGCACCTTGGTAGGTTATGGTGAAGACGAGTTTGGTTATAAACTCTGGGATTACAAAAACTGGAAGATGGTCAGGAGTAGAGACGTTGTCTTCAATGAGAAAGTCATGTACACGGACAAGAACACACATATGTATGAGCAAGAAGAGCCAAACTACTTTGGGCCAGAGGATGTATCGGGTAGTAGGATGGTGGAATGTAGTAGTAATCAGAAAGCTGAAGAGCAATGTGTGTAACCCCAGGTTGAAAATCATATACCACAAAATAAAGTTCTCGCTCTACAGAGTCCAATCAGTCAGAGAGTTCTGAATCTGCAAATTGAGAATGCTTTGAGAAGATCCCCACAGACCCAAGGTACACCGTGAAGATCCACTCGCCCACATGTACCAAATAGAAGGTAATTGCATTACTTGTTGCTGACAGATGCGAGAGAACCTAAATGCTATGAAGAGGCATGTTAGGGTGAAGATGCAAGCAAGTGGAAGCTTGTAATGAAGGATGAGATAAAGTCGCTTGTGTTCAATCAAACTTGGGAGTTAACCGAGTTGTCTGAAGGAAAGAAAGCCCTATAGAACAAGTGGGTGTTTCGAATCAAGGAGGAACATGATGGTCCCAAAAAATTCAAGGTGAGACTGGTGGTCAAAGGCTTTCAGCAAAAGAAAGGTATTGATTACACCGATATTTTTTCTTCTGTTGTTAAACTAACTACGATCCGGTTAGTGTTGAGCATTGTCACAGCAAAGAGGTTATATCTTAAGTAGTTTGATGTAAATACCGTTTTCCTTCATAAAGACTTAGAGGAAAAGATATACATGCAGCAACCAGAAGGATTTATGGAACAGGGCAAAGAAAAGATGGTTTGCATATTAACGAAGAGCTTGTCTGGTTTGAAACAAGCTTTCCGATAGTGATACAAGAAGTTTGATGGGTTCATACAACGGAATGGCTGCTTTAGATGCAATGTTGATCATTGCTACTACTTCAAGAAGGTTAAATCGAGCTTCATAATACTGTTACTTTATGTTGATGACATATTAGTAGTTGGTGCAGAGTTGGAAGATATTAACAACTTGAAGAAGCAACTATCGAGTGATTTCGAGATGAAGAACTTAGGTACAACAAAGCACATCCTTGGATGAGGATTAACAGAGACGAACATATGGGTACTTTACAGCTATCTCAGGCAGAGTATGTTCATAAGGTGTTACAAAGATTCAACATGGGCGATGTAAAACCGGTCAGAACACCATTAACTAGTCACTTCAGATTGTCCAAGGAGCAGTGTCCAGGGACGGACGAAGAAAAAGACTTCATGGCTAGGGTACCATATGCCTCAGCCATTGGAAACTTGATGTACGCCATGGTTTGCACTAAACTAGATATTTCCTATGCAGTGGAAGTTGTGAGCAGATACATGTTTAAACTAGGCAAACAATATTGGGAAGCAGTGAAGTAGATCCTAAGGTACCTCCGGGGTATGACAGAGAAGTGTCTAACCTTCAAGAGAGATAAACTCAAGCTGGAAGGTTATATGGATTCTGATTTTACTGAAGAGGTGGATCACAGGAGAAGCACCACTGGATATATGTTTACAATGGGGAGTATCGCTATTAGTTGGGTTTCTCAGTTGCAGAAGATAGTGACAATATCTACAACTGAAGTAGAGTATATGGCTATGACAGAAGCTAGCAAGGAGCCTATATGGTTACAAGGGTTGTTAGCAGAGTTGGGATTCGAGCAAGTGACAAATGTGTTGTACAGTGATAGTCAAAGTGCGATACACTTAGCCAAGAATTCAGCGCTTTATTCTAGGACTAGGCATATATGACTGCGGTATCATTTCATTCGGTTGCTAATCGACGATGGAGTGTTAAAGCTTATGAAGATCGCAGGGAGTAAGAATCCAACTGATATGTTAACCAAGCCAGTCCCTATGGAGAAACTGGAGTAGTGCGCAGCTTCAGTAGGTCTTCAACGTTGAAGACAGAGGAGGATGAGCACACCATACCTATCCACTAGTCATCAAGGAAGCAGGAAGAAGTCTACTATAATTTCAGTCTTCAAGTGGGAGATTGTTGGGTTGTGAAGCCTGAATCCTATTATGTTTAGGATTGGTTCTATATTCTATTTAGGAGTGTTTTATTATTTTATTTAGGAAAGGATTCCTACTAGCTTTAGGCTAGACCTTATTATAAATACTCATGTAATTCTTATGTGTAGTGTGTGCTGCATAGAGAGAAGAGAAAATAATATTGAGAGCCGTAAGGAGAGAGATATTGCATCATTATTGTAAACACCGATTTCATAGTGGAAGTTAAGTGTAAGTGTGCTCCGTAGACGTAGGCTTACGCTGAACCACGTTAAATATCGTGCCTCTTTTATTTTCTTTTGGTTGTGTGTTTGTTTGTGTATATTCCTTAAGCCGATACATTCACAATAGCTGGTGGGGAGTAAAAGTATGTTCTTCTGTGTCGGTCAATGACTTGGTGAAGGGATGGACTTCTCTGTGTCCTTCAAGTTCTAGGAAGAGAGTATGGAATGTCCTTTCTTTCGCTATTGTGTGGACAATATGAGAGTGAGGTAATGAGGTGGTTTTTCGTATAATTGTTGCTAATATGAGGAAGTCATTGGACACAGTTAAGTTTCGTGTGGCATTATGGTTTAAGTACCATGACTGTGGTTTTGAAATGGATTTAACACTGCTTATGTTGGATTTAAAGGATAGGTGTGTGGATTCAAGTGTGGTCAAGAATAATAGGATCAAGAGTTGGATTCCACCTTCTGGTTCGAATTTGTGTTTCTATGTGGATGGATCATCCAGAGGTAACCCTGGTGACGTTGGTATTAGTGAAGTTTTTCGAGATTGTAATGGCAAGATTCTTTGTTTATTTTCATTTTTTGTGGGGGTGTCAGATGCCACAACTGCATAAATTCTTGCTTTACACAAAGCATGTCAATTGATAGTCGACTGACAGCTCTTGAATGGTCACAATATTGATATTTTGAGTTACTCAAACTCTACGGTGTCCTGGCCCAGTGGTGAAGATTTCGGGAATTTAAGCTTGGTTATTTTGTTACGACATCAGACAAGTCCTACACTCCAAAAAGAGGCTTAAGATCAAGTACGTGCCGAGGGGGTCAAATTCTTTTACGGATTGTTTAGCTAAAAACGGTTCTAGCGATAGAGGGGATATATTAGAGTGGAGTGATATTGGATGAACCTGTTGGTTCTCTATTTTGTTCTTTCTTGTTTATGTTGGTTATGTTGTTTTGGCTCCATGTTTTTGTCTGGACTTTGGTTTTTATCTAGCTTCTTTCTTATTGGTCTGATGTCTTTTGATCAATATATGTTGTTTCAAAAAAAATGCCATAGTATGTAAAATTCAAAGGTATAGAAAGAGTGATATATAGATGATGGATACTGATATAGGACTTAGGCTTGGGCTGAGTCCAAATTATGTTTGGGCTTGCTAAGACTTTATTTGAGAATTGCCTTTATTTTTTTTTCTAGTTTTCTCTATTTTGTCGTTTGTTCTTTAAGGTGTTATCCCTATAAACTTGTTGCTGGAGAAAAACGGGGGAGGATTTTTTTATTGTTATTTTGAATATATTACAAAAACAGAGCTTCTTCTTCATTATTTGTGTTTTCTTGTTTGTTGCTACACCAAAGTGGTATCAAAGTTGTGGTTAGTTCTGGGGTTATGACCAATAATGGCGATGGTAACGTCCGGCATAGGTGGAAACCGAAGTCTGGAAGAGTTGTGGACTGCACATGTGAACTTGGAGCAGAAGGTAGACGGAATGTCGCAGGATATTCGTCGGATCCTTAAGGTTCTAGGCGATGCAAATGGAAATCTCAGAGACCCTAAAACTCAAGCTCGACCACACCGTGAAGCTCGACTTTCACCGAGGGGAGATCGTGATTTGAGGAGAGCCCGACGACGTGAAATCCCTACTCCAACTGAGCTCTCTAAGTCCAATAAATGAGGAATTCGTCATCAGAGGTATCGTGGTCATGATTCAAGTGTTGACAAATTTGCTAAACTACCACCTTCTATCTACCACCACCTACCCACCACCTACATTGTTGACAATGTGGAAATCAAACCACCAACCATTAACCACCTTGTTGAAAATAGGGGAGGGTTGTCTCTGTCTTTCCCCTATAAATAATACCATCAGCAAAGCAATCAAAGGGTAAGGCAAGAAGCAATTCAGTATTCAGTGCTTCCAGAGAGAGTTCTTGAGAGTTGAGAGAAAAACTCTGTTTTTGTATTATTTCTGAAATAATATAGTTTACTGCCTCCCGTGGACGTAGGTGACACGTCCTAAAGAAGTGTTCATACTCTCAAGTATAAGAGTGTCAAAGTAATAAATTAACCGGTAAGACCGGGTCAAACCACAAGGAGGTTGTTCACTTGTCCTTGTAGAATTAATTATCTAAATTAACTACTAAGCTTGTTATAAAATGTGAATCAATTAAAATTAAAACTGGGGCTAAGAAATCCACTGTTGGTAATTCGAATATGATCCAATTATAAATATTTAGTCCAGATTATTGGGATGGTATTCCACTCCACTGACCACTCTCTAATAGTTGTGGGTAAAAGTACTCACTGTGCTAGATAATATCTGTATATCTACAGTGAGTCAAAAACTCCATAAAGATTAGAGGGGATAAACCACTCTCTGATAAATATGGATAAAAATACTCACTGTGCTAGACAATATCTGTTTATCTACAGTGAGTCAAAAACTCCACAAATATTAGAGGGCAGAAAGCATAAAAATAATAAACTTACCAAAATTGAATCATATTTTTCATACCAACAGTATCACCTTTGGCCCCAACTATATAAAATTAGCTAGACATAATTTTAACTAGAAAATATATATTTTATTTAAACTGAGAATTTGAGAATAAAAGAGAGAGAATTTCACAAATCTAACATCAGATTTGGATTCAGAACATGAAAATTAGGGGGGAGATGCTCTTTATTTAAACAAAATACGGATGAAAATTGACCATCGGATGAATTTAGAATGGAGCGTCCAGATTTCGCCACCTCATCAGTGAACAGTGACAGTGAACAGTAACCCATCCATGAGTGAACAGTAACGCATCCAAGAGTGAACAGTAACGCATCGTGAGTGAACAATGAAAGTCAACTGTGAACAGTAAAAAACAACTGTGAACAGTAAAAGTCAACTGTGAACAGTGAATAGTCAAAATTATAAAAATGTCCTTCGTGGTCTTCTTAAGGTTTTTTGACGTTCTAAACTTGAAAACGATATTTGTTTTGCCATTTGAATTCTCCATGATTCTGAATTGATCGAATTACCTCTGAAATACAAAAAAAAATACATTGATTACTACACAACACATTTATTTAAGCGAAAGAACGGAATTATGTCTAAACTGGGGAATTAATCATATTGGAAGTGTAAAATGATGATATTAACCCTTAGTAAACATACACTTTTCAGTGTTAATCAGTAGTCAATTGCCAAACCACGTAAATATCTGTGTTTTTGAGTTGTGTGCACTTTTCTCTATAATTTCTTGTCATTTCTGCAACAAATTGGTATCAAAGTCCAGAAGTCGCTGCTCGGAGGATACCGTTGTGTTCCTCTCGGAAATATGATTCCAACGCCAGTGACTGCATCTAAAACGGAGCTCTAACAAACTCTCTAGCTTCGGTCAAAGTTCGGTCAACATTGAAAAAAAAAATAGAATTTTTCTGTAATTTTTCCAAGGAAGAAGACGACACTGTAGCCGCCACATCATCCGCCACGTCAACTTCCACACCGTCGCACAGCCAGCCGCCACATCATCATCAGCCAGCCACATCAGCTCTAATAATCCGCCATGTCAGCACCAGTCATCCGCCATGTCAGCGCCAGTCATTTGCCACATCATCACCAATCATCCGCCACGTCAGCGAAAACAGTCACCGGGTCAGGCCATACCAGTACACGTCAGCTAGGCATCGCCATGTCAGCGACATATATGCACCACGTCATCTCAGTTAGGGCCTGTCAGCAGCCATGTCGACACAGTCATCCACCACATCAGCGACACATCTTCAGTCATAATATTTTGTTTCCATCGGAGAATATTCTGTTTCCGTTAGCCTAACGGAATATTCCCGATTCAACTCGGTTTAAAAGAATTTTTTGCCCAACTCAGTGCAATTTTCACCCGTTTTTGATCAAGTCAGACCTATTTCCAACTATTTTGACCGTTCCGGATGAAACCGTGCCATCATTTTCAACGAATTCCGCTGGTAAGTGCTGTTTGTGACTTATTCAAGCTTTCAAGCTTTATAAACTTTTTTTTAGGGCACGATGGATGATCCAAAAGCCGGAGAAAACTTGGAACAAACAACCGATGATCAAACCTTAGTCTCAACTAGCAGAACTTGGCAGAAACTCTGTTGTTTCTGGTATGAGAAAAGTATTCATGTGATTGAGCATTTGAGTAATTACAATATGATTCTCCCCGATTTACTAAATTTAAATGTTGAAATTAGCGATGAGGATAAAGCACTACTTTTGTTAAATTCCCTGCCTGATACCTATGAACACTTAACCACAACTCTGTTATATGGAAAGGATGAGGTTAAATTCATAGACATTTCTAATGCTCTGGTGAATAATGAGTATCGGAAGAAGGATCGGCTTGATCATAGAGACTCAACATTAGAAGCACTGACTGTTTCCCGAGGCAGGACAGACAATAGAAGATCTGGAATACCTAGTGAGCGTGGTAAATCTAGCTCAAAATCAAAAGGAGCATCTCTCTTAAAGCCAAGAGGAGAATCTTCATTCAGACGTCCTACGAAGGACGAGTGTGCCTATTGCCATCAGAAAGGGCACTGGAAGAAAAATTGTCCAAACAAGGACAAATCTAATGTGAATGTTGCAGAAAAAGCTAATGATGGAGAGGATTCAGCTTTTACAGTTTCATCATCAGACAACCATTCTAATAAATGGATTCTAGATTCCGGTTGTTCCTATCATATGTGTCCCAACAGGTAATGGTTCTCAAGCTTTCAGGAGCTTGACGGGGGAGTTATGTTTATGGGCAACGACAATACTTGTCAGACGAAAAGGATAGGAACTATTAATTTGAAGATGCACGATGGTACAACCAGACGATTGACAGACGTCAGGTATGTCCCTGATTTGAAGAAGAACCTCATTTCACTAGGGGTCTTAGACTCCAGCGGTTACAAGGTGACCATGGAAGGTGGAGTTCTTAAAGTTGTACGAGGTGCATTCTTGGCAATGAAAGGTACTCGACAGAGAAATCTATATTTCTTGGATGGGTACACAGTCACAGGGAGAGCAACCATCTCCAGTAGTTCCGACAATGAACCATCTGATACTTCCCGACTCTGGCATACGCGCTTAGGGCATATCGGGGAGAAGACTTTGTAAGGTTTGGTGAAACAACGTATTCTGAAAGGTGCCAAGACAGGTAAACTTGATTTCTACGAGTCTTGTGTCATGGGAAAGCAGACAAGAGTCAAGTTCGGTATTGCCATTCATCGTACAAAAGCAACACTGGACATTCATACTGATGTTTGGGGGCCTTCCAAAAATGCTTCATTGGGAGGTAAACATTATTTTATGACTTTTATTAATGATTTCTCCAGGTATGTCTGGGTATATACCATGAAGCATAAAGATGAAGTTCTAGATATCTTTCTTCAATGGAAGAAGATGATTGAAACCCAGACAGGCAAAAAAATCAGAAGGCTCAGATCAGACAATGGCAGAGAATACAAATCAGATCCTTTCATGAAATGCTGTCAGGATGAAGGGATAATCAGACATTTTACAATTCCTGGTATGCCACAGCAAAACGGCATTGTAGAACAGATGAACCTTACTTTGGTGGAGAAAGTTCGATGTATGCTTTCTCAATCTGGCCTTAGCAAGGCATTCTGGGCAGAGGCTTTGATGTATGCCTCTCATATTTTCAACAGACTACCCGCTTTTGCACTTGATGGGAAAACTCCCAAGGAGGTCTGATCCAAACAACCTATTTCTGATTACGACCGATTACATATATTTGGATGTCCAGCATACTTTCATGTTACTGAATCCAAACTGGATCCTTGAGCCAATAAAGCTATTTTTTGTGGGCTTTAGTGAAGGAGTTAAGGGATTCAGACTATGAAATTTAGAGTCAAAGAAGATCATCGTGAGTCGAGATGTTACATTTGACGAATCTGCAATACTGAAACAGACACCTTGAGACACAGAGAATGAGAATCTAAATTATATGCGACAGATGGAGTTTGAGACTCCCAAGAAGTCAGAAAAGGCTTCTCCGATAGTCGATCATTCTGATGATGATCTTGATAGCCAGGACGAGATATCAGTTAAGGTGGAGGATACAACACCACTATCTGAGATCAAACAACAACCTGAATCTATTGCCACCAACAGACCGAAAAGAGATATTCAAAGGCCTGCTCGTTACATAGACATGGTGGCATACACTTTTCCAGTGACTGATGATGAAGTCCCGTACACATACAGAGAAGCTATGGACTGTACGGACAATGTCAAGTGGAAGATGGCAATGGATGAGAAGATGAAATCACTTCACCAGAATGAAACTTGGAAGTTGACACAACTTCCAAAGGGTGCAAATGAGTCTATGCCAAGAAGGAAGGTGCTCCTGGCAAAGACAACATCAGATACAATGCCAGATTGGTAGCGAAAGGATACGCACAAGGATTTAGGCATTGTTCAGAAAAGTGTGGAGATTTTTTGTAACAGCCAGAGTGCCATTTGTTTGGCAAAGAACCAATTCCATCATGTTCGCACCAAGCATATAGACATACGTTACCATTTTGTTCGGGAAATAGTAGATGAAGGGAACATTCTACTCCAGAAAATCAGAACTGCAGATAATCATCCAGATATGTTAACAAAGGTGGTAACAGGGATCAAGTTCTAACATTGCTTGGACTTGATCAATACCTCTCGAGCTAGTATCGTCAAAGGAGTAATAGAGGCAGCATTGATTGGTGGATTCTCGCCAAGGTGGAGATTGTTGACAAATTGTCTCAACTACCACCTTCTATCTACCACCACCTACCCACCACCTACATTGTTGACAATGTGGAAATCAAACCACCAATCATTAACCACCTTATTGAAAATGGGGGAGGGTTTTCTCTGCCTTTCCCCTATAAATAAGACCATCAGCAAAGCAATCAAAGGGCAAGGCAAGAAGCAATTCAGTATTTAGTGCTTCCAGAGAGAGTTCTTGAGAGTTGGGAGAAAAACTCTATTTTTGTATTATTTCTGAAATAATATAGTTTACTGCCTCCCGTGGACGTAGAAAATTGCCGAACCACGTAAATATTTGTGTTTTTGTGTTGTGTGCATTTTTCTCTATAATTTTTTGCCATTTCCGCAACATCAAGTACAGATGAAGAAGTTGAACATTGGATTTTGGGGGAACCCAGGTTTGATGCTCAACCAAGGAACCGTTATCATCAAGAACATAGAGAGGTACGTGGAACTCAAGATTGTAGAATTAAAATTGATATTCCGTAGTTTCATGGTCAACTACACATAGAAGATTTCTTGGATTGGATTCAAACTGTGGATAATTTTTTTGAGTATATGGAAATTCCTAAACACAAGCAAGTCACTCTAGTTGCATATAAATTGAAAGGCGGAGCATCCGCATGGT
Organism: Dipteronia dyeriana; assembly: GCA_032871835.1. Taxonomy (NCBI): domain Eukaryota; kingdom Viridiplantae; phylum Streptophyta; class Magnoliopsida; order Sapindales; family Sapindaceae; genus Dipteronia; species Dipteronia dyeriana. Next base: position 94,979,829 of record CM065295.1, on the reverse strand, counting down.
GGGAACAATTACAACATATTCACCGAAGGGTTGGAAAGGATAGAATCAGAAATTGGCAAAGAATGAAGCAATTGTTACAGGCTAGATATTTACCATCTGATTATGACCAAGTTTTATATCAATAATATCAACATGGTCGTCAGAGCACCAGATCAGTAACTGAATACGCTGAAGAATTCTATCGCCTCAGTGCTCGAAATAATTTGAAAAAATCTAATCGGTAACTCACGGCTCGATTTATTGGAGGTCTGTGCGAGCCTATTCAGGAGAAATTGGAGTTGAGGTCCATTTGGGACTTATCTGAGGCAATAAGTTTAGCTACAAGAGCCGAGCAGCAAGTAACTCGAAGTGATTCTCGTAGTTTTCATTCTCGAAAGTTAGCGACAGAACCAACTGCTGCATCGTCATCTTTTAATAAAGCTTCTTGTGAGGGCTCCTTTCAACACCAAAATAAACCACCCATCAGTCCAATTGAGAGCAAACAGGCAAGGAAGCAAGTGATGCCAGTGGCTCCAGTTAAGCATAACCCTTATGCTTAACCAATGCCGATACGATGCTTTAGGTGTAACCAACCAGGACATCGCAACAATGAATGCCCGACTCGTAGGAATATTAATTTGGTGAATGGGGTTGACAGTGGTGATGAAGAAACTCAGTTGTTATTGGAAGACTTGGGGCTTGAAGATGCGGCTATAGTGCAGAGTGACCAGGGAGACCCATTGTTATACATGCTTCAAAAATTGTTGTTATCTCCAAAGCAGGAAAATAATTCTCAAAGGAATAACATCTTTAGAACTCGTTGTACTATTCTTAAAAAACTGTGTGACCTTGTTATTGACAGTGGAAGTAGCGAGAATATGATCTCTCGTTCAGCAGTAAAGGCACTCAGACTACCAATTGAGAAACACCCAAACCCTTATAAAGTTGGTTGGATTAAACGAGGGGTCGAAGCAAGTGTCACAGAAGTTTGTAAAGTGCCATGTTTTGAAATTTTTTGAGGCAAACGTTTTATTAAAACTGTATCCATTGGTGAAGAAATAATTTTTTCTGTCCAACGTAAGTTATTTATTTTTTCGATACGAATCTAATGGTATAAAGAACGTAAAGTTCTGGACAGTGGTTTAAAAGTTATGAATGTTTCCTCGACCAAAGGTCATGGGTGATGCCCTGCTTTTGCAATTTTGCACGTGAACTGTTTTCAACGTTTGTTTTCTCTTTTTTCAATTCGAATTTTGAAATATTTTCTAAGTGAAAAGTGTGAATTTATATGTCTATTTTCTTGTGTTAAAATATGGTTAAATTTTATTAAGTAATTTGAGAGATATAAATTAAAGAACAGACGTAGGTTGTTTTAGAAAGTCATCAGTTTTGAATTGTTTGTCCTCTATTTTTCGATGCTTATTTTGTGTGCTTTAAGAGCTGTAATATATGTTTTATTCACTGAGTTTAAACTAACGTCTTGCCACTTAGAATAGTGCATTGCATTTTTCAAAATTTATGGCATGCTCTCGATATGCTGGTGGATAGGATGTTTAATAGGATTGCCATGATTAATAGTGGAGACTACCCTTATGAGTTCACTAAGCCAAAAAGCGTACATAAATATCATTATAGAGGGTTCTTTTGTTTCTACTCCTAAACACTCGTTAGGTTCTTAGCATTAGAAAATGATCTCAATAAGTTATGCATTGGATATTAAAGAACAATCATCATAAAAGATATCACATGTGGACTTTGCTCTTGTTTTGGTTGAACCATTAGAAGTGATATAGGCAATGTGTACTTTAACTCACTTAAAAAACCTTAAATATTTCCTACCTTATCTGTGTGCTCCATAGCCAATTTTGAAGCCAAACACTATAAGCCTTTTTTTCTTTCATCACCCACATTAACTTAACCCTAATGAGCCATAGATTAGCCATACCATATAACTTGGGATCATATTGAGGTGATGAAGATAATTGAAGAGAGTTCGAAATGGGTGATTTGTGATGTGCAAGTACCAAGGCTAAGCTAGAAGATCAAATGCAAAGAAGGTTTTGGAATAATTATGTAATTGATGTACAAATTCTCATCTAAATTTTTTTAAAAAAAAAAGATAAATGAATGAGATGATGAATCAAATGTAAGTGAAAGGGATAGAGCTTTATTATGAAAGTGATGAGAAATCAAAATCAACTCAAGAAGGAGAATGAACGAAAATTGTTCAAAAAGCCTGGATGCAAATGGAATGAAGAATTTGAAGAAATTTGAAGAAATTTGACCGAGTATGAAGATTACCGAAGAATTTCTCGATATGATCCTAGGTTTGTTTGCTATCCTTTTCTCGTTCTTTCTTAACCTTCACCCAATGGCCCCGTTACAACCAAAGAAAATACGTAAATGATCTTTTGGGAATGCTAGCTCAAGAGTAAAGGTAAACATGTGCTCTATCTTGTTCTTAATGTCTGATTCCGTTCATGAGATCCTTTGTATAAAATCAAGCGTTCTTTCTATTACATATTCATATGCAATTATATCTTGAAATTTCTTGTACATAAACTCCATTCGCATATGCTTGATGAGTGTATTTTCCTAGGTTCTGTGAAAAATTAAGAGTGACATCCTGTGAGAATTAGAGTCGATGCGAATTATATCTATGGCATTTGACGAATGTGTTTTTGAAGCTAAAGTGTCTTGAGTATGAGCTTTTCATTAAAACTAAGCATGCATTCAAATTTGTGACATACTTTTAGTCTTTATTCAGTGGCTCTAGCATGTATTGGCTTTGAATGGTACATTTGAGTTTGCGTCTTGATAATTTTGCTTTTCGTAGGAAAATGTTTGTGGGTAGCATAGTTGTAAACCCTCAGGAGACAAAACTCCTCCTACTAGGGACACCTAGTGGTTTAAAGACTTGTCGCATACGCTCAATACTATCGTGTTCCCTACGGAAGTGGCTTAGTTTATTTTCATTTTATTTTTAGATTTTGTTTGTTTTTAGTTTTTGTTTTTATTCTAGTTTTGCTTGAGGACTAGCAAAAGATAGGTTTGAGGGTATTTGATCAGCTTATTTCTATACATGTTTTAGGTCCCCATTTCCTATTATTGTGCTTTGTTCTTGGGTGAAATTAGGTATTTTATGTGTTTGTTGAGCATGTATAGATCATATTCCATTCAAGAGGTGTTGAATGTTATTTTGAAGAAAAAGAGTAAAAAGTTGAATTTCAGCCCATGCAGAACAGCTAGATTGCGGGGCCAATATCTCTTAGTTCTGGTCGAATTGTGTGTCCTACTACCTATGGATTGAAATCCCCGGAAGTCTAGTTTCTGACGCACTTTACGGATTGCAATTCCGATATATCTAAAAGAGGTTATACCCATTTTAGTACTCGATGGTCAGATCAGTCATAATTATGTGAATAATTACGGGATTTATTTTGCAAGTTGTCGGAATGGGAAATATTTCCTTCTTGGAATTGTTTGGGAGTCTTTTGCAAACAAGTTGAAACCTAATCCTAATCTTCCTTCAATAAGTAGTCTTTTTATTGGATTAGGAAAGAAATAAAGTCCCAAAAAGGTAGAGTTCTATATTGGAATTGATTTCCTTGTTGTTTAAGGACATGACATAGCATCTACACCTATTTAAAACCCATGTGAACCCTAATTTCGAGGGAGAGAAGCCAAGGGAGGTCCCAAGCCACCAAGGGGGTTGTCCCTCACCACTTTATCACCATACATCACCATACATCTTCCATTCATCTTTACACATCGAAGATTGAAGATGAAGAAGAATTCATCAATGGGTTTTATCTTTTCTTTCTCTTTTCCTTCTATTTTCATAATATGTAACTAAATCCATAACTAGGGAATCAATGTGAACCTTTTGTGAATGCTCATGTTTGGATTAATAATATTATTTCATCAACTCAATTCTTGATTTGTTCATTATTCTTAATTGCTTGACTCTCATTAGTTTTAATATTTATTCACACCATAGACCAAGGGTGGATAATTATTTGGCATTATTTTAGGGTTAAGACTATATGAGAATTAGGGTTAGAGTATAGACCAAACCTAACCTTGATTAATGCTCTTTTGAACAAATGAATTTTATCTTTAGCATAGACCAAGCATAGTATAGAATTTGGTTCTTATTTCTTACGCTTAACGGGTTTTCGATCATTGTTCACACCATAGACCAAGGGTGAATAGTGGTTGGGATTACTTGACTCATCCCGCGATCATACGGTAATAGTCATATTAAGATAAAGAATGAACCCTTGAATTGATTGAATCTTTTTACAAATTAATCCATGCATTGAGTGTTTATAATTGGGAATCATTGATGACCTAGTATTTTCTCACCCTTGACCACAACCCAATCTTTTAAATCGCTTACGTAGTTTTAATTTAATTTAGTTTTAGTCTTAAATCAATCATCATCAATCTTTTGGTTACTTTCAGTTTAACTTTAATTAGAATTAGATTTAACCGAATAAATCACTTTTTCTCGTGGGAACGATCCTTGCTTGCCACTGTACTTATATTCACGATTCGTGCATTTGCGAGTATTGTTTTTATTATAACATGATTTACATCAATCAGCGACTCATGAACCAAGTCCTCAAGCCGTTTGTTGGTTATTTCACAGTCGTTTATTTTGACGACATTCTCATTTTTAGTAAATCAGAAGTGGATCACATTCAGCACTTACGGGCAGTATTGATGGCTTTACGTGAAAATTGTTTATTCCTCAATATGACAAAGTGTGATTTTTGCACAAATAAGCTGTTGTTTCTAGGTTATGTGGTTAGTTCCGAGGGGTTACATATGGATGAAAACAAAGTCCGTGCAATTCAAGAGTGGCCAACCCCTAAAAATGTCTCAGTTGTCAGTAGTTTTCATGGGTTAGCAACTTTTTACCGACGTTTCATTAAAGGGTTTAGTGCCATAATGGCACCAATCACCAATTGTATGAAACAAGGACAACTTATTTAAGGTAGTGAACAGGATTTTAGCTTCTAGCAGATCAAGACCCAATTAAGTACAACCCCATTATTATCCTTACCAGATTTTTCCCAACCTTTTGAGGTAGAGACCGATGCTAGCATGCTTGGAGTGGGAGTTGTTTTGACATAAAGAGGTAACCCAATTGAATTTTTTAGTGAAAAGTTCAATGGAACTCGCCAACGATGGTCCACATATGAACAAGAATTGTTTGCTATTGTCCGGGCTCTCCAACATTGGGAGCATTATCTTCTCCAACAAGAGTTTGTTCTTCATTATGACCATCACGCTTTGGAATTCTTGAATTCACAAAAAAACATCAACTGGATACATGCTCGGTGGGTACTTTTTTTACAAAAGTTTTCTTTTGTATTCAAGCATCGCGTGGGACAGTTGAATTGTGTGGATGATGCTCTAAGTAGAAGAAGTTCTTTGCTCACTCTTTTAAGTACTGAAATTACGGGATTTGAAAGCTTAAAGGAAGTGTACCCAGTGGATGAAGATTTCACTGCAATTTGGCGAATTTGCAATAATGGGAAGCCGTGTGACAACTTTCATCTTAATGATGGATTCCTTTTCAAAGGTGATCAACTTTGTATCCCAAGGATCTCATTACGGGAGCATATTATACGGGATTTGGATGGTGGCGGGTTGACTGCACATTTAGGACGTGATAAAACCATTGAGTCAGTGACTGAACGTTTTTTTTAGCCTACAATGAAGCGTGAGATCAATAAATATGTGCAGTGATGTTTAGTTTGCCAACAAGCTAAGGGAACTAGTCAAAACACAGGATTATACACACCTCTTCCAATACCAGACTCTATTTGGGAAGATTTAAGTATGGATTTCATACTCGGATTACCCCGTACTAAGCGAGGAGCTGACTCTGTCATGGTCATTGTTGATAGATTTTCTAAACTGAAACATTTTATCTCTTGAAGGAAAACAAATGGCGCGACTCATGTTGCTTTTCTATTTTTTCAAGGAGGTAGTTCGTATTCATGGTGTTCCATGATCTATAACATCAGACCACGATGTTAAATTCCTCAGCCATTTTTGGTGCGAGTTATGGAAGAGGTTTTCTATTGATTTAAACCTGAGCAGTGCCTATCATCCCCAAACTGATGGGAAAACGGAGGTGGTGAACCTCACATTGGGAAATATGATTCACGCTATTGTCGATAACAATCACAACCAGTGGGACTTGTCACTTCCGCAAGCTGAGTTTGCATATGATAGTATGGCCAACCGCTCTACAGGTAAAACTCCATTCTCCTTTGTTTATACCAAGTCCCATAACCATACTGTGGATTTGGTTGTGCTTTCGAAGTTTCGAAGCAAGGTTGCTAAGGATTTAGCTACACAATTTCAGCAAATGCTCCAAGACTCCAATCTGAGTTATAAAGCATCATCTGATAAGAAGCGACGACACAAGGAGTTCCAAGAGGGCGAGCTTGTAATGGTACACCTTCGAAAGGAGCGATTTCCTACCGGCACTTACAACAAACTCCAATGCAAAAAGTTGGTCCTTTTCGCATCACCAAGAAAACCAGTAGCAATGCGTATGTTTTAGACCTTCCACCTGAATTGAAGATTTCAGCAACTTTCAACGTGTTTGATTTATACAACTATTTTCCTCCCGATGATGCCCCTGTACAAGTTGTTGAACTCGGGTCGAGTTCTTCTTCAAGTGGGGGAGATTTGATACAGGAGTTAGGCTTGGGCTGAGTCCAAATTATGTTTGGGCTTTCTAAGACTGTATTTGAGAATTGCCTATATTATTTTGTTTTTAGTTTTCTCTATTTTGTCCTTTTGTTCTTTAGGGTGTTATTCCTGTAAACTTGTTGCTGGAGAAAAACGGGGGAGGATTTTTTTATTGTTATTTTGAATATATTACAGAAGCAGAGCTTCTTCTTCATTATTTGTGTTTTCTTGTTTGTTGATGCACCAGATACTTTCAAAATTTATTAAATCATCTGGTTCATCATAGTTTTAAAACATTTTCAGAAGGAAATATATATAAATTATTATGTACGTGATCGTACACTTTATATATATAGGATCTAACGTTAAAAGGCACCGACTTTGTAATGTTCACTCCCTAATATTACTACAAAGTCAAATCCTGAAAAAAAAAACACGTGTGAGTAGGGATGCATATTTGGGGAATGAAGATGGATATAGGTCCCCCCATCCCCATCCCCACTTCCTATACCCTTCCCCCATCCACCCCCCCCCCCCATTTCCCCATTTCCCCATTCCCCCATTTCCCTATTTGGGAAAAATATGGATGGGGAATTTTGGGGGGAGGTATATCCATCCCCATCCCCATCCCCATCCCCATTTTTCCATTTTTCCTGTTTTTTTTTCGTATTTCTCCGTTTTTATGTTTTTCTGTTTTTCCATTTCGTCATTTAACTAAAAATTACAAATTAATCTAAAAAAAACAAACATTCCATTAGAAATACAAAATAAAACCCATTAATATACTATAAATACAAATATATATTATAATTATATTTATATATGTTTTGGAAAAATAGGGAAATGGGGATAGGGGATCTCATCCTCATCCCCATTTCAATATAATTGTGGGGAAAGTGAGGAAATGGGGAGGGGGAGGGGGAGGGGTTCCCCCATCCCCATCCCCATTTCAATTTGGGGATGAATTTCATCCCCATCCCCCCCTCCCTCCTCCCCATTTCCCTCCCCCCAAAAAAAAATCCCCAAATGGGGATAGGGACGTGGGGAATTGGATCCCCGGGGTAAAATGTACATCTCTACGTGTGAGATTCCGCAGCACAGCACCGGATCAAACCTCCATATAGATAATACTATACTAACAAGCTGTCAATTCTAAAGTTTCCTGGACAATAGGTGCAAATTCTTAACGATCTTTGCATTTTATACCAAATGCCTTCCTTAAAATGAAACGATATGTTAATGAGTAAATGAGTAAATTGCATATGTCAAATTAATTAATTGATGATCCTACTTTTGAAACAATCCAATTAATTAATAAAATTAGACACCTCTTTAGGGCTCTTCTTCTCTCTTATTGATCATAAAGACTATACTCGTTTTGTGCGTAGAAGCTCCACAACTTATAACTTTTGCTATATTAGTAAAATTATAACATAGAATATTCAATATTTACCAAGAAATTACAATGCCTTGAGGTCAAAGATGATGATATCATGGGTTTTCAACACTTGTTTAGCAAACTCTGGTGAACAATAATTAACAGTAAAATTAAAAATCTCCAAGTTGCAGAACAACAGCTTTAACGCGTACCTTCTCTTTTATTTATGTGATAGAGTGTGGAGCAAGGACGTACCTGTGCCAATTAAAAAAAATAGTAAGAAAAGAAAAATTAAACCATTAATTTTATTTCCTATTAAAAGTAGAAAAACATAATTTTTTTCTTTTCTTTTTCTTCTTTTTAAAATAACAATTATTTCTCTACGATCTCTAAATCTGGCTAGATCTTTTTAATATATTATAACTTTAAATATTTTATTTATTCTGAAATTTTAAGGTTATTGTTAGATACGATTAATGAAATTTAAAGAATAATCTAATTTTAAATTTACAAACTAACGATATTATTAAACAAATTTATCGTAACATTGTATTAGTATTATTTCAAATTAATCAAACTAATATAATAATTTAATTAGTGTTTGTTTTTACATTTTATGTTTCTCTAATAATTTGTTTCAACTTTTTAAAAATAAAATAAAATTTAGTAACGTATTTATTTAGAATATACATTTTACGGTACATCTCACTGTGTCATTGTAACTAGGTGATGTTGATGCTTAATGAAAAAAAATTCTAACTCACCATAGTCTTCAATCTGGTTACGTCTCTGGTGTAAAGAGTAGAGGTGAAGCCAACTTTCTTAAATTTAGGGAGTTTGAGAGCTATGGTAAAATATTTAAAAAGAAAATGCAAATAATAAAACTTTTGAAGTAACAATTAAATAAAATTTTATTACTTCCAAAAAAAAAAAAAAAAAAATTGGTCCATGGCACCTCCAAATCTCCATGTTCTTCGCCACCGGTATGTAGAGTGCATTTTAGATCGTATTTATAATTATCGGAATCTTGCCACGCTTATTTTGGAAATACATTCAACCGAATCCATGCACGTTCTTATAGTTTGATGATACCCGTGTTCTATATTATAAGACAGCAGATGTGATGCAGTGCACTACTGAATGGGTTCAATGAATAAGTCTCTAAGCCTTGATAATTAATATTAATTCATGTATGGAATGATGCAAGGCAGTAAATATTGATGCAAGCATTTTGGGAGTCTCTTTGATGTATCTTAGTTACTCTTGCATCAAATATTGATGCATGCATTTTGGGAGTCTCGTTGATGTATCTTAGTTACTTTTAGAATTTGATGTATCTTAGTTACTCTTGCATCAAATATTGATGCATGCATTTTGGGAGTCTCTTTGATGTATCTTAGTTACTTTTAGAAGTTTTTTCATTACTCTAACCACCATAAAAGAAAGCTTAAAGAGAGGTGACAGGTACAATTGAATTATTTTGACATTATCTATCATATTGTAAACAGAGCTCTGTTTTTTTCTGCTGAGACTCATTCTCTTCATGTGCTGAATTCAGTCGGTGTCTTCTTGTCGCTCCGCATTAAGATGCCAGCTAGTATATATGCTTTTATATTTCAGAGTCGTCATGCAGTAGTACTGGTGGGGTGTTTTCTCTCTCTTTTTTTGTCCTGAATCTAATTAATATATCAGAAGAGATAAACAGTTTTGTTTATTAGATGCCATAAACTCAGTGGAATCTCACACCTATTCATTATTATATATAATTGCTGGTGGTGGGGTGTTTGCATACATTTTTTTTGTCGGAATCTAATTAATCAGATGCGATAAACAGTTCTGGTTTATTAGATGCCATAAACTTGGTGGAATCTCACACCTATTCATTATTATATATAGTTGTTGGTGATTTTTTTTTTTTTCACAGCATGCTTTATTAATAAGCAACAAGAACAAACAGAGCCAAGAGCAAATCCAAGAGGCAAGATTCAAGGCAAGCACGAAGGCAACCCAACAAAACAACGAAAAGCACAAAGCTAACAATAAGAAACAGCCCAAACAGGAATCCGCCAAAACCAGCAAAAAACAACCATAAACAAACCACTGACGAAAAGAACACGACATGTGATGATATGATGGAAAATGAAACAATTAAAAGATGATCAATCCAGTAGACTGTAGATATATAACATAATTACTAGAAGACAAAATCAAAAGTTAGAACTAGCTAGTGCCCATCTTCAAGGCTTCACATGCAACACTTTAAATAAACCCTCTGAAACTCTATCGATCCCTCACACAAGTACTCCATTTTTGCAGCAATTAGCATGGAGTACTACCAATTCCCTTCCTTGCCAATCCTTTTAACTTTCCTAGTTTTTGTTTTTATGATACTAAAATTTCTAAAGACATGGAAAACTTCAAATCCACCCCCAGGACCATGGAAGCTTCCTCTGATAGGAAATATTCACCAGCTTGGTTCTCTTCCCCATCGTCGCCTAAGAGACTTGGCCAACAAATTTGGTCCTATGATGCATCTTCAAGTTGGTCAAGTGTCTCATATTGTTGTATCTTCACCAGAAACAGCCAAAGAAATCATGAAAATTCATGACATCAATTTCGCTGATAGGCCCCGTCTCTATATTTTAAAATTCTATAATCACACAGACATTGCGTTTTCACCGTATGGAAATTACTACAGGCAAATGCGAAAAATTTGTTCATTAGAGCTGCTAAGTCCAAAACGTGTGCAGTCATTCCGATCAATCAGGGAAGAAGAAGTGTCGAACTTCGTTAGATCCATATCGTCAAATGCAGGATCGTCAATCAACTTAACTAAGATGCTGTATTCCTTGACGAATGACATCATTGCAAGGGCGGCTTTTGGTAAAAAATGCAAAGATAAAGAAGCATTCATACAAGTTGCCCTGAAAATAGTAGAGCTTGGAGCTGGTTTCAATATTCCCGATGTGTTCCCTTCCAATAAATTGGTTGAGGTGCTCAGCGCATGCGGGATGTTGTCTGAGCTAGACAAGTATTTTCCACAAGGAGATAAGATTCTTGACAACATCATACATGAGCATAGAGCGAGCAAGGCAATAGGAAAGACGACTGATGTGGCCGGAGAAGCAGAAGAGGACCTCTTACATGTTCTTTTGAATATTATGGATCAAGGTAACCTGGAAGTTCCCTTAACAGCTGAAAACATCAAAGCAGTTATCCTGGTAAGCGATTTAAACTGTTCATACATATGATTTTTCTATGTACATTGGAGTCAATGCCAGCTTCATTAAATTTGTAGGGGCATATGGGTCCATGACAGAATTTAAAAGGAATGTATATATGTTAGGGTAAAAATTAGATAAATTTAACTATATTTTTTTACCGGTTCGAAGCATAGAAAATCTAGTCCTCTTTGTGACTTTGTATAACCATGTATGAAGTAGTCTTTAGATTTATAAATGTTTATCCTATTTCAGGACCTTTTTATCGCTGGAACTGAGACTTCTACCACAACATTAGAATGGGTAATATCAGAACTGTTGGTGAACCCAAGAGTGTTGGCAAAGGCACAAGCAGAGGTGAGGCAAATCTTTGACAGAAAAGGAAATGTAGTGGATGAATCAGGCCTTCATGAATTGGAATACTTAAAGTTGGTTATCAAAGAAACTCTCAGGTTACGTCCTGCTCTTCCTTTGGTTGTCCCAAGAGAATGTAGAGAGAGTTGTAAGATTAACGGATACGACATACCAGTGGGAACCAGAATCATTGTCAATGCATGGGCAATGGGAAGAGATCCTAATTATTGGACTGAACCTGAGCTCTTCTATCCAGAGAGATTTCTCGGCAGTTCAATTGATTACAAGGGAGCTAATTTTGAATTTATCCCATTTGGCTCTGGAAGGAGGATGTGTCCTGGCTTATCTTTTGGTATAGCTAATGTTGAGCTTCCAATAGCAAATTTGCTCTACCATTTCAACTGGAAACTTCCTAACGGGACGAAGAACGAAGATCTAGACATGACCGAATCTTTTGGTGCAACTGTAAAAAGGAAAAATGATATCTACTTTATTCCCACTCTTTATCATCCTCCTCCTCCTCCTCCTCCTCCTCCTAGCATGTAACACTGTAGGCTGCTGGGTTGTACTGGATTACTATAGGGAACTCGTCAACTTCACTCAGTAGTCAGTCCCTCCGGTACACCAAAAAAGAAATTATTGTATGTTTGCCTGTTCTTGTTTGCTACTTCCATATTTTATTGTTACCATCTTTCTTTAATATATATGAAATGCTACTCCCTTTCTAAAAAAATTATTATAAAAATATATACAATCAAATATGATTGTCTAACTTATTTAATGAATTGTCATATTTTTCTCTTATTATAAAACTGTCACTTTGGATGTATATATTTTTAATATTTTTTTTTATAAAGTATAACATTATCTTATATGAATTAATAATCCCGCAAGTGTCGTCTTTTGTTACCATCTTTTCTATTATATAAATATATATTCACGCAAGTGCATGTGGTCGTTGTAAGATAATTAATGATGCAAGTGTGTGGTAATTGTAACAGAGCTCTATACTATATATAAATAATCCTGCAGCTGCAAGTGTGATTGGAATCTCACTTAATTACATGGCTACTGCTTAAACTTTTGGTGATCTAGTCAGGAACGATACCATAAATATTTTTATAGATAGACGATGAACAATTTCATATAAATAAAAAATTATATTATATAATAATAAAAAAAATCATTTTCATAGCGAATCTAGCTTTGCTAACTCAGCCGTTTACTTCTACTCATGTTTTGTATAGTAGCGTCTTTTCCTTTTTGAATAACCCATTCTCATAATCTTTCACAAGTCAAGTTGGCAGCGCTAGGGCAGCTGGTAGGGTGGCCCTCTACTGTTAGTACAGGGAAGTCCATTTTCGAGTGAGAGCTATAATCTATCTTGCCGAATCTATTGACCCAATTCATGTTGACAAAGCTTGATGTGGTTAGGATAGCTGCAGTAGCTGCCTTACTGAGCTGAGCTGCCCTAGCTGCTCCATCTCTACCTTGCATCCTTTAGCGTTACGTCTTACATATCGACGGCATATAAGTATTTTTATAGGTTAAAATAAAAAAGTAAATATAATCTAGAAATATAAAGAGTCTTTATCGTAAATATATATTCTAACCAATAAAATATAAAAGAAAATAAAAAGAAAATATGTATGCAGTATATATATAAAAAGATACTACTTAAATTTTGACTTTTGAGGTTTCAAATAAATAAAAGTATCTATTACAAAATCTGAATCAATTATGAAAACAAATTATCTTTTAATATAAACAACCGTACAATTCTCAATAAACTCGTCATCCATTTTGTTGTGCAAAGGGTGAGTAGTGATTGAATAACACGTGATTAATTCCGTCAGGAATAATGGTAATTGGTAATACCATAATTAAAATAATAATAAACTCTAAATTTGGATTGAATCTTGTTAATGAAATTAATTGATGAACATTTAATATTACATATAGGGAGCATTGATTACCAGGTCTCTCATCATCCGATCACAACATCACATTCGCTTTAACTGTTTTCTTAGTTTAAAATAAATTAGTTTTAGTTTAATCAAACTTTCAACAATCTCTTAGCTCCTTTTAGTTTAACTTTAATTAGAATTAATTTTAATCGATAATTCATTTTTTTCGTGGTAACGATCTCTACTTGCCGTTATACTTATCTTTAGGATTTATGTATTTGTGATTTTAGTTTTTATAACACAATTTTACACATCACTCTTCAAACTTACCAGCCAATACAAAAATTTAACTAAAAGGTAATGCTAAGGGGGAAATGAAAAATACTGAAATGTAAGGGTGTAAAACGATGTATTCCTAAACATCATGGAAAATGATAATATCCCTAATGACAACCCGACCCAACGTTAACCCGACTCAACCTAATACATTAAATTGATTAAATTTGTTTTGATACTTGTATTTGTCTGTAGGGTTGGATGATGGTTGGTTGGGAATTAGATTATTATTATTATTATTATTATTATTATTATTATTATTATTATTATTATGGCAATTATGGCAATTATCAATTAGGTTCTGGACTTTTTTAAAATTTCAAGTTGTTTGTAACTTTTACAAAAGTGACTAAATTGATCCTTATATTTTTTCCAAGTGCCAAATTAATCCCTCTAGTTAAGTTCCGTCAGTCAATTTTAACTGCGTAGGGGTAAAATTGTACTTTATTCCTATATAACATAATAATGATTCATGAACAAATTTTTTTAACATATGTATATTTTTGTTTATTTTATTTTTAGGTTTTGATTTTTAAATAATTTGAAAACAATGCTTATATAATACTAACGAAAAAAAAAACAATTATATAAAAATGGTAAAAGAATAAATTGGAAATGAATGGTAACTTCGTTTATGAAATAAGGGTATAATTGACATTGTCTTACTAAAATAATTTTAGATTTTTTTAGATAATTTTAATTAAAAAAAAGATACAAATGGTGTTTCATTAATAATATTTTTGAATTTTGTTGTAATTATAATTGTGAGTTTAATGCATAAAAATAAAATAAATTTCACTACAAGAAAAAGGGACTTCTCCGAGAGTTAAAAGCCGTCAAAAAAAAGTTTAAATATCCTCGAAAATGCTCAATTTCGATGGGAAACGGCCGTCAGTCTCCATCGAAAATAGTATCATGAGAAATAACCCTTTTCTGACCATCCCTCGGAAAAGAAATTATTTTCGAGGGAAAAATTCGTTGAAGATGGAGGAAATAGGTTGCTAAAAATGTTACAAAAATTGGATCATAAGAACATTTTCAATAACCTTTGCCCTCAGAAATAGTGCATGTCATGGTCAAAATAAATAAAAAATGACAAATATTATGGTCTTTATTATCAATAGATGTGATGGTCAAAAATAAAAAATCACGGAGGAATGATTTTGGATCAGAAATAATTTATTTTTTCTTGTTAAATAATGCTATCAAAAATGCAATTTTCTGTTTTTGTTTATTACCCTAAAAAAATGCTCAAATTATAATTTATACTAATTACAATGTACATAAAAATGAACTAGAATATCAAAACGAAAAAATAAATAGACATCTACAAAAATTTATAAATGAATATAATTGAAAAATAATATAAATTAAGAGTGAATTGAAATATATAGTCTCAAAACTGTCAACTTATAACATAAAAATACACGCTAATAATATGCTAGCATCTCTCATTCTCTTGCCCTTGAATTTGTTGTTGTAGTAGGTTATTGTGTGTCCAATTTTTGCTGCAATGGAATAAAACAATAAATAAATAAATATTTACAATAAATAAATATATACATATGTAGCATTATCATATAATTGAAAATATAAAAGTTATCAAAAAATATAATTGAAACTATAAATATTTTAAACCAATAAACATAAGAAAACTTACATGAATTTCCATGGTGTTTTCCACTAGGTCAACCTCCATCCTCCATTGTATGAAAGTTTGAAACTCAGTACCAAAATAAATATAAAACACCTACAACAGTAAAAATAAAATTGTTACAAAAATCAACAAGAATGTGGAAAAAAAAAATTACATGTATATATATTTAATTCTACTTCACAGTTAAATCATATTCGAATACAAGATTTATAATATTATAAAAAAATTGTCCCCTTTGGAAATAATAAATTTATAAATAAATCCAAAATCCAAATTCTTCATAGGCATTTTATTGAACATGTTCTATGCAATCACTATATCATCATAGAAAACATATAGCAAAACAAAGAGTACCAAATAACGAAAATTAATCAAGAAACGTTAACACCCAAATAATAAGCCAACATAATAAAAATTATTTTCTCCTAAATTTCTTTAAATTGTTATTGTAAAAGACTTACCAAATTAGTTATCTGTATCGTAAGAGTTTTCAATAAAAAAAAATGGTTTCTTCTAAGAGATTTAGTTGTAGGTTTTAGAGAAATTACAAAAGATTAGAAGAATTAAGAGTCAATAATTAGGGCTAGAGTAAAAAGAGAATAAGAAGCAAAATAAATCTGGACAAGAAAAATGGTAGGAGATAGGCGGCTTGGTGGAGATAAGTAGGGTTAGGGAAAAATTAAAATAGGAAAAGAGTAAAAACCGGAGAAAGATAAAAAAAAAAAAGGAAAATAAAAATAATTGACAGGAGAGAGATTTGACTAGATAAATAAGATTAAAAGAAAGAAAAAAGGGAATTAGTAAAAAATGGAGGAAAAATGTTAAGTGAGAATTGAAAATTATAGGAAAGAAAATATATCAGTTAAAATAAAATGAATAAGTATAAAAAATTGTGAATATAAATAATAGAAAATGTAATATATTGAATAGAATATATAATGCCATATTTATCAAAATAATTAAAATTTAACATTATAATAATATAATACTATAATTCATGTTAACTATTTATCTTAACATTTAAAAAATAATAATTTAAAATTTTATACATTAACAACAATTGTCTTGCATAATACAATGAATCCTACCCATATAATATTGTATTTCCAAACGTTAGGTACTTGTGGTGAGAAAAATCTATTGTATTTCCAAGGGGTAGGTATATCTGGTCAAAAAAATCTAATGTATTTCCGAAGGGTAGGTATACACGGTCGGACATAGTATTGGCACCATTTTCACAATATTTTTGACGAATTTTGATATTATTTGTGAGGACATTTTTGTTGTCGGAAATGATATACAATATTTTTATCCTTTTTTGACGACATGATTTTTACGGTCAGAAAAACAACTATTTTTGACTAAATTTTGGCTCTATAAAAAATGTTTGGTCAAAAAAGACCATTTTTCTTTTAGTGTTTGCTATAATATGATAAATAAGAGTATTTATGTATTTTAATTAAAATTGTTAAAGTCAATTATTATATTTAACACCGTTAAATCGTTAGAATGACAAATTTGACATTTAAAAAAAAATATAATAACCAACTTGATCGCTTTTGTAAAAGTCGTAAATAATTAAAAATTGTAAACAAATTTCAGAACATAATCGATAATTGTCTTTATTATTATTATTAAAGTAATTATTATTATTATTATTAACAATTATACGAACTTTCAAGTTGAGTGGCTCTGACAAAAAAAAAATTCGAGTGGCTCTCCACCCCATTATCGTTCATATTTTTATATTATTTGATACTTTTTACTTTAAAAGTGTTTGATATGACAAGATGGATATTTAATTTTACGCTTTCGTTTAAAAGAGAATATAAGCACAATTTGAAACCAAATTAAGTGTTTTTTTTTATTTATAAAGAAAACCATATTTAATGAAAGAGATTATACCCTCACCACCTTTTACACTATGTTTGGTTTGATGGAATAAGAGAGAAATAAAATGAAAAGATTTGAATGGATTTCTAATATCTTGTTTGGATTGTTAAATGAGAGAGAAAGGAAAGAAAATTGAAGGAAAAAGAGAGAATAATTTCTTACACTATGTTTGGTTTGATGGAAACGAAAATAAAGGAAAAGACAATATTTTTAACGATTGTTGTTTGGATAGTTACGAAAAGAAAGGAAAAGAAAAGAGATAAAAATAAATCTTATTATATTACGAAAATAACTTTCTTTCAACAATATGAATAATAGATATGTATTATTATATAAGGTTACTTTTGAGATATTAAAAAATATTTTTCATTTCCTTTCCTTATTTTTCCTACCGAATTTGGTGAGAAACCCAATTTGATGAAACAATAAGAAATTATTAAATTCCTTACATTTCTTTTCCCTTATTTTCCTTTCCTTTCCTTATCCTCTTGTTTAACAATCCAAATAAGATATTAGAAATTCATCCAAATCATTTCTTTTCCTTTCCCTCCAATTCCATCAAACTAAACATAGTGTTATTGTTTCACCAGTTTCCACCCAAATTTGGGAGGAAAATGAGGGAAAGGAATTCAGAATTAATGATTTTTCCAATATTCCAAAACTAACCCTATTAATATTGGGTATTCATATTGTTAAAAAAATGATATTTTCGTAAATAGAATAAAATTAACTCATTTATTTCTCCCCACCAAATAAAATGATTTCCTTTCATTTCTTTTATATTAATAAGGGATAATATCATTTTCCCCCTATATTATATCATATTAGTAACTTTGCCCATGTATCAGTTAACCCCCTAAAACCAAAAATATTGGTCATTTTCTCCATTCTATAAAGTTTTCCATCCAAAATAACGCTGACCATTAATTCCAAAATTAAAATGGTTCCATAAAATTTCGAACCTTCGGCCTTATGATCGAAAGCCATAAGCACTAACCAGCTGAGCTACTTCAACTTGTTGTTGATAGTTTGCTAATTTAAATATATATATAGTTATGTAGTTATATAATTTGTGTAAAATAATTTAAATTTGTTTATATAATTTAAAATAAACTCGTATATATAGTTTAAAATAAAATCATATATGTAATTTAAATAAAATCATATTTAATAATAATAATAATATAAAAACAGATTTATAAAAAAGAAAATAAGAAAAAAAAAGGAACAATTTTTTTTAAAAAGGAAATATTTATTATTATTATTTTTCTTTCTTTTTGTTCGTTATTGAAATTTTTTTCTCTTTCAGTTTATGGGATTTGATTTTCTAAATTTTATATCAAATAGAAATAATATATTTTTTGAAAAGGAAAATATTAAAAAAATATTTTTTTTTATTTTTTTTCCTATTGTTTACTTATTTAATTTTTATTTTTCATAAATCTATTTTTATATTATTATTAAATATTATTTTATTTAAATTATATATATGCAGATTTAAATTATTTTACACAAATTATATAACTACATAACTATATATACATTTAAATCAATAAACCCTCAATAATGAGTTGAAGTAGCTTAGTTGGTTAGTGTTTGTGGCTTTTGATCATAAGGTCGAAGGTTCAACACCTGATAGAACCATAATAATTTAAGGATTAATGGTCAATGTTATTTTGGATGGAAAACTTGACAGGAGGAGGAAAATGACCAATATTTTTGGTTTTAGGGGTTGACTGGCCAATAATAAAAATATAGGGGGTAAAGTTATAAATATGGTATAATATAGGGGGGGAAATCAATTAATTATAATATGTTTTCTCTTAAACGACAAAGATTAGCTGTTAATAAGTTGAATTATTCATACCAAAGATTCACATCTATAATTAAAATAATGGTTATCTTTCTAAACAAATGACAAGATTGAACCTAATCAGGACCCATACTACTTTACAATTCTGGAGATAAAGAAAACGATTGAACAAGACCGCGACAACAAGAGAATAAATTCGAAATTTTGATGAATCAGAAGTCCTCCACCGCACGCCGAAAAATAATTAACCATGTTTTTCTTTAGTTCTGTTAAATTGTTTGTGTTTGATGAAAAATGTGCAGGTGTTTGATAAAATGGTCAAGTGAGGACTAAGAACTTTGAATAAAGAAAAACAGAGTAGAGAATATGAAATTGTTTCTGATATTTTGCTACACCTCTCTCCTTTTTATATTCACACAATTCGTGTGTCAAATAAATGAGCTAATCATAAGTTAGTTACAACCATCTTATTTCCCTCTAAAAGTTTGTTATATCAGTTGATGAAAAGCAACAGCTTTTCCCGCCAAGGTGTTAGAGTTTGTTTAGAAAACAAACTCTTCCGTTTTAGATTCTTGTGAGCTGCTAATAATGATGAGATGTTTGCTTATGATGTGCAGGTTTAGGATCAAACTCGTTTTCTATATTGTTGCCTCATCTTTACTGCCAACATCCCCTCACGCTGAACACTGATAAAGCAACAAGGTTCAGCTTGGATTTGAGATAATGAAAACGAGCTGCAGGAAGCGCTTTAGTCAATATATCAGCACACTGATGTTTAGTAGGCACATACAGAATTTGAAGAGCACCAGATGCATTTTTCTCGCGAACAAAATGCTATTTATTTATTTTTTGCCTTTGGGTGATTTTATTCTTGTATTGGGTCTGCGTATTCCGTGTGATTTCATTTAATTTGCTTAATGTTTTCATGATCACATTGGGATCATATATCTCAATCTATAAGGTAAATCAATGGAGCATATGCATTACCAGATAGTTCATTAAATGTTGAATTAATTGGGACGTACAGGCCATGTATACAACAATTTCCAACAAAAAAAGTACCTTAGATTTCATGACAAAAGAAAATTCGAAAATACGTTATACATGTCACGCATCGTTTTTGTTTGCTCATAAAGTCTAGCTGCAGCAAGACCTGGAAATTAAGATACAACAATGAAGCACCAATTATTGGATAGCTATATATACAATCTCAATAGGTCTCTATGGCCCCGTTTGGTGCGCGGGATTGGATTGGACTATTTTATGGAATTGGATTGGATTAATATGGGACTGGGATTATTTAAGATTGGATTGGACTGGATTGGACTAAATTAATACTATACCGTGTTTGGAGAAACATGGGACTGTACTAAATTAATATCACGTTTTGTTTGGCGATGGTTAGGATTGTATTAAATATTTGATAAAATAGTATTTTCTAAAAACAAGTTTTCATTTTATTTATTAATTTTTTTTTATAAAAAAAAAATAGTCCCACCATGTTTGTAGGACTAAATCACTAAATACTGGATCCCACCGGATTGGCCAAGCCAGTCCGGTATACTTCCAAACATGGGATTGGATTGAAATTAGTCCAATCCCATATGCCAAACAGACCCTATGAGTTAATTTTGCAAGGATTTCAGACATGGGTCAAGTTTTGATTTGGGTATTCTTAATAAAACCCAAAATAACAAAATAAAATTAAAAAAAAAACCCCAAATTTTATCTTTAAAAATCCCATACATGTTAAGGTTAATTTGAAGTGGACTGTATCAGATTTAACCAAAAGCCCGGTCCAAAATCCAAGAGAAGGGAGGAAAGTGATACGCTGCCGTTTTATTGGTGTTTACTCAAAATGTCAAATCATTACCCATCACGATGATGTGTCTTGCCACGTCACCAAATGCGTCAATGTGTACTCAACTTCAGAGTATCAGCGAGAATGTGACCAGACAACATCCGCAAATGCAGCTGATGTGCTTGAACATGTAAACATTTCATTATCATTGAACTATTATCGAATGCGTACTTATAAATGTTTTTTTTTTAGAAATATCTCATATGAATTAATATTGTTACTATTCTATTTATATTTATTGAGTTTGACCATTAAAAAATCTAAAATATCTCTATTTAAACTTTAATTTTATAAATTGACCATTATATCCTTATATTTTTACCAAATAAATTATTAAAATAATATAAAATATAAAAATATGAAAATGTTAACTTGTAAAGGAAGAGTTATTTTATGGACAATTGTATCCCTAAAAATAACAATTTACAAATGAACCAAGTTTTTTTTTATAAGGGATCAAGTTTTTTTTGTCAAGGATTGAATTTTTTTTTTTTACATGATCGAGCTTACTTTGTAAGGGATCGAGTTTTTTTATAAGGGTTCGAGTTTTTTTTAAAAGGGATCGAGTTTTTTTGTACATGATCGAGCTTTTTTTGTAAGAGATCGATTTTTTTTTGTAAGAGATCGATTTTTTTTTGTTAAGGATCGATCTTTTTTTTTACATGATCGAGTTTATTTTGTAAGTGATCGAGTTTTTTTTTGTGAGGGAACGAGCTTTTTTTGTTAAGAATCGAGTTTTTTTTTATACATTATCGAGATTTTCTTATTAAGAATCGAGTTTTTTTTTTACATGATTGAGTTTTTTTGTAAATGATTGAGTTTTTTTAAAAGTGATCGAGTTTTTTTGTACATGGTCGATTTTTTTTTTTATAAAGGATCGAGCTTTTTTTATGAGGAATCGAGCTTTTTTGTATATAATCTAGTTTTTTGGTAGGGATCGAGTTTTTTTTGTTAAGGATCGAGATTTTGTTTTTACATGATCGATTTTTTTTATGAGGGATCAAGTTTTTTTTTTATGGGATCGATTTTTTTTCTTAAGGGCTCCAGGTTTTTTCTTAAGGGTTTGAGTTTGAGCTTGAGTTTTTTTGCCCAAGATTATAAACTTGTTTGCAGTAGTTTAAAAATGCTTGTACCAATATAAAAAAGTTCAGACATATTAAAAAAAAATATTCAGATCAATTACAAAATAGCTCGCAAACATATCAATAAAAGTTCGAACCAATGTAACAAAATCTCTGACACATATACAACAGTTCGTAAACTTATCAAAAAAATTGGATCATGTTCAGACAAATTATAGATCGATTTTCAGATAAGTTTTTTGGAGAGAGATGCGTTACTGTTTTCAATGATCAAAGTGTGGAAATGGAAGTACAAAGAGAATTAAAAATTGATTATTTAAGGGCAATATGGATAGTTCACCATAATATGTATATTTTAAACTTAACTTATTAAACCGATAACATCACTACAACTTACCACCAACCACCAAAAAAGAAGTGATATTTATCACCATTTCCACTTATTTATATTACTTCTATTACGTTTTTAAGTCGTAAAGAAACAGAAAAACACACAACTTGAACGGAACAATTGGTACGTCGACCAAACACTATTCTTCGTTTAATCAGGCTCAAATACACTTTTCTTCATCGCCGAAAATCAAAACTAGAATTCGATTGGTATGATGCAGTTTCAATTTGTTGTCCTCTATAGAATATCTACAAGACTAGAGAGAGATGGAAGAAGAAAATGCACAGTCGGGTATCGAACTTAGATTTTTAGTTTACTTTTATTGCTTTTAATCGTTAAATTATAAATTTTGAGTACCATTTTTATGCTTGTTAGTAAACAAGTGACTGCCTTTAAAAGAAGAAAAAAAGTTTACTGCAATTCACAACGATAAAATTTACTCAATTTTTATGTAGTGAATTGAAGAATATGATTTATGAAGGACATGATTTTTTTTATTCTATCAAACCTACATTTAAATTGGTTCAGCCCAGTCTCCAATTAATATACAAGAATATTATAATTTCAATTTTCAAGTATAAGAATAACATTCACAAGAAAAGTCCTACGGAGCTAAGGAACACTTTTTGTAGCAGCTCATCCATAATTTTACTATAACCTTAATTTTTAAATATATTTTTTTATATAATTATTAATTTATACAAGTGTCCCACCAGATTTAAATTCATAGATCCGACACTGATATATATCTATTTATATTTTTGTTATAGACCATTTTCAATGTGTCTCAGCTCGCAAGCCACACATGCAATTGTGGATGAGAAATTCATAATACCATTCAAGGACCTTGATAAGGTCGTCGATTCTATCATTGAGTGCTCAACCCAAATGCTAAGATTGAAGTTTTCTACAAAGAGTTATTACGAATTGAGAATGGTGGGAGAGACGGCCGGAATTGAATTGAAAGTTTTTTATACAGTAAGTATTTAAATTTATTAAATGCATATCGATTTATATACTGCTATTGTTTATATGCATGCATGTAATTTTATTAACGGTTATCAGTTAGATTTATATTTTAAGGTGCTAATACGTTGTTGTATTTTGTTTGCATGACAATAATAAGGGAGAAGACGTTCGAGCCATTCGACAATCCATTCGGAACAGCATGGTTCACATAATACAGTCAAGCGGAGCCACCCTTGGGAAGAAAGAGGACAAGAAGACTAAGGGCAAGAAGGAAGATTAAACCATCAATAATTGCATCATGCAAGATAGTTGATGGCTATTGTTACTTGGTCACTTTTAAAAGTGTTAAAGTGTTTTTCTTTACTGTTTAATCCTTATGGTTCGAAAATTATGTACTAAAATGTAAATCACATTTTCATTATGACAAATTTACAAATTATTGTTTCCATTTGATGCGTTTGGTATAGAGATGAGACATGACATGTTGTTCTATATTGTGTTTGGAAGGCCTAGACAGAATAGTAAACTGTACTGTTATGCGTTTGGTATGACTGGGACATGACGGAACAAGACGCTCAAATGACCAGAATACCCCTTTATATATATATAACTATATATATTATTTAATGTAATATATATATATATATGATATAATAAACATTATTATTATTATTATTATTATTATTATTATTATTATTATTATTATTATTATTATTATTATTATTATATATAAAAGATATATAATATGAATATATTATATTCATTAGAGACGGCAGAGCTCCACGACCATCTCACAGTTCAATTTCCCCATAGACGGCCTTTCCTCAACGGCCTTAACAGGGTACTTTCAGACAGAGATGGATGGAGATCTTAAGCCATAAACCAGTCAGTACGTGGCATTGTTAAACCTGAGTTCATCCTAACCAGCAACATTCTGGTTCCGGATGTGTCCAGGATGTCCAGCCGATATACTAGACCAGAAAACAAAATATGTTCTGATATGCAGGGTCCTCATATGAGGCAAGCATAAAGCATACTGGGATCTTGAAGAATCATAGTTCTAGACATAGAACTGTCTGAAGATTAGGACGAGAGAAACTTTAGAAATCCATATGAAAATAAACACTCAAACTTTATTCTGATTTTCTGATAATTTTACAGAGAGAACAAGGCTTCCTTATATAGAGAGAGGAAGCATTCTACAAGCAAGAGACAAGCTTATCATACAAAGGATAGGGCCAAAGACGGTGGCCGACAAACGACGATAATAATTTTACAAAGTCAAGAAAACAACAGGAAGCTGGTCTGGCAGCTGGCAAACATAATAATTATACAGATAGGGACGGGAATACTACGGGCTGCTAAGATTACAGGTGGCGTGGTATTCTTAGTCTGAGTCGAGAGCCTCACAAATGGAACAGGGTCATGTGTCAGCCTGGTCTTGAGAATCTAGAAGATAGGAGTTCTGAAAGGGGTGCCAACTCCTTGCTGGGTCCCGTGGGACATCAGAGAGGATGAAAAGGACGTCTGTTCGGTCATGGTTGACGTCACAAAGAAAATTGAGGAGAGGGATCTTAATACTGGTATGGTATAGCCTTTCGTAGTCATACGAAGTATCCCATTTGTAGCTGACGTTGGAAGTCCAAAGAAGTTGGGCTAATGGGCTGTATCTGTAAGGCCTGTTAAAGATCCAAATGCAGCATACTTTGGAGGCCGGTTCTGGATCTATTTTCCAAATATGGTATTGGCATATAAGCTTAGTAAGTTCGGTTCGCCAAACGGATAGAGGATTGAACCACTGTAGGAAGGCCTGAAGGTTAGGAGTGGTTGGGTTCTGGACAAAGCCATATAATGCTTGAAGGGGGGAAACTATGGCATGGTGATGGAGGACCGATAAACACCATAGGAACCATAATACCTGGTCGGAATAATAGTAAAAGGGTGGAGATATAAAAGGGTCAATGAAGGGTTTGCTAGGATTGTCTAATTGATGGTGACAACCCTGGCTGTTGATCTGTGAAAGATATGAAGGGAGATGTAGTTTTGCAAAATCATGGACCTGTTGGACAGATGGCATTTGTCCTGGTGGCAGAGTAGCCAAGAATTCCGACGGGAGAGGAGGAGGTGGTGGAACAGTAGACGAAGCTGTTGAAGATGAAGCATGAGAAGTTATCATGTAGATTAAGGGGATAGGACCAACACAGGAGATTAGAGTAATAGGTCTAGGCCGTGACAGCATTTCGGGGATGATGTTGTGGTGTCCTTTGATGTGTTTGACGGAAAAGTCATATCTAGAAAACCAGTCTTTGAGTCTCAAGAGCTGAGGATTTGGAGGGAGCTTGTTGTGGAATTCAAGAACTTTTGGAAAAGATGAGTTATCCATTTCAATGATGAAGTTCCTGGTCCTGAGATGGAAGTCAAACTTGGAGATTCCATTTTTTACAGCAAGGATCTCCTTATAGATGGTGTGGTAATGTTTTTGGACATCTTTGAATTGTCCGCTGGCATGGTCACAGTAGTGGCATTTTCGTTGGATTCTTCAAAGAGAACGGCTCCCCAGAAGTGGTCACTGGCATCAGTCTGTAAGATGAGTTGTCCTGACGATGGGATATACAGATGTGGAGGCTTCTGTGCAACACTCTTTAGGTGGGTTATTGCCTCGGAGTGAGAGGTATCCCATGGAGGGGGATTTTTCTTGAGAAGCTTGGACAAGCATGTGGTGTAATGACTTGCTTGTGGGATAAAATCTCTGATATAATTGACAATGCCAAGGAACTGCTGAATCTGCTTTTGTGAGAGGTTCGAATCTGGAAAGGCAAGAAGCTGTCTTGCGAGATGAGGCCCAGGGACATAGGAACCATCTCTGATCTTCATGCCAAGGAACTCAATCTCAGTAACACCTATTGAGCTCTTTTTATCGGATAGCATGATTCCATATTTGTCAATGATCTGGTGAAATTGTTGTAGGAGCTTATCATGTGATTCATTGTCTGATGAAAATAGTAAGATATCGTCGATGTATAACAGAGCAGTATGGAGGATTGGAGGGAAAATTCTGGTGGCGGTCTTTAGGAAAAGTGAGGGGGCTGTTTTTAGACCAAAAGGTAGGACTGTCCATTAGTACTGGGCATTCGGGAGACAGAAAGCCATCTTGGGTCTGTCTTCTAGGTGGATACCGATTTGCCAGAAGGCTCCTTTCAAGTCGAACTTAGAGAAAACAGTGGCTCCATGAAGTTAGGAAAACAATGTATTGGCTCTGGGAACTGGGAACTTGTCGTCGAAGAGGAAGAGGTTAAGAGGCTTGTAATCAATTACGAGCCTTTTCTTTCCTCTGAGTTGTTCTGACCTTTTTTCAGCGTACAAAGCTTTGCAAGTCCATGGGGAGGAGTTGGATTCTATCAGGCTCTGGCTGAGGAGCTGTTTACATTCTTCAGTTGCCAAAGATAGATCAGAGGGGGTCATTCCCGAGTGAGTAGCTTTCGTTGGGTTGACATCCTCATTGAGTTTGAAAAGGAGTCTAATGAAGAAATCAGAGTTTTTCCACAGCGGGTGAGGATGTTTGAAGTCTGTATGGCTGTTAGTATAGAATTGGATGAGCTGTTTTTGAATTTATTGGAAATCTGGATTGATAATCGAAAGGGGGAAAATCTTGGGGATGTCGATGAAAGGCTTGAATTCTCTCTTGTAGCGAATTCCGTTAGGGAGGATCCTGATGGCTCTAGATTGGCTGTAGATGTCCCATCCGATGAGGATATCCTTGTCTGAGAGAGATGTCCCAATGACTTGAGTCCAAAGGGTGAATGAAGGGAAAAACTGTATGCCAACCTTGTGCTCAGAGATCAGGTAAGTGTTGAAAATTTGTCCATCTGCTGCTAGAAACTCATTTTTCTCTTCTTTTCAGGCTTCCGAAGGAAGAACGTTGGGATTCATCATTGAGGAATGTGCTACAGTATCAAAATAGGCAATGACAGGAACTGGCTTGGAATATTTTATTGTTAAAATTTGGATTTTGACCTGAAGGCCCGAACTACCATTACTGGTGGCCTGATAGACCTCTGAAGGAGAATCAGAATCTGTGTATCCTATTTGTTCCGAGGAAGTGTTGGAGTCGTCTGAATCTTGGACCATAAAAGAGGTCAACTGGTTGACATCTTCTTGTTCTGAGAAGAAAGATTCAATGTCAGCATCTGAGGGGATTTCATCAGCAACTTGCCTAAGCTGTTGGATGAGCTTAGCTGATTTTGTTCTTTTATTTGGGCATTGCTTGGCATAGTGACCCTCTTGGCCGCATGCAAAGCACTTGTTAGACTTATTCCATGATCTCATTGTCTTCTTCCTGTAATATTTATATTTCCTATTCCTCCTGGAGTTTGAGGAATTGTTCTCTTTTTGAGGTTGGTTCCTGGAAGGCCTTCTTTTGTAGGACCTATTTGCTCTGCAGTTGCAGTGTTCAGTGGAGTTGCATTTAAGGTGGTAGGTCGGAGGAAATTTACAGTATCTGTCATACTTTCTACCCTATTTGATCATTTTTGCAAAAACTCTTTGGGTGTCACAGAGTTTGTCTAATGCAGTATGGGTGAACATGTGGATTTATCCTAGAGTAATGTCTCGTAGGCTTTTGCCTGAGAACTCAATTATTCTCTGGAGTTCTCCCTGAAGCTCTGTAGGGAGAGAGTTCAAGTATACATGTCTTAAGGTTTCATCGTTGATTCCACCGAGAGCATGGTACCTGAAAGACATGCGCATGTAGTGGTAATCTATGTCTCTTTTATCTAGTGTCTAGTCTGTTTGTAGAGCTGGGAGGCATCTCCGAGAAATTCTCGGAAGATTATTCCCACAACATGGGATACAGACCCACATCGAACCAGTTGTAGTTGTCTGTATTCTTCAAGAGCCTGGTACCAATCCCTAAGAGATCCAATGAACCTGGAGACAAACTCTCTCAAGATGGATTCTGTGTCGTTCTCACTTTTTACTGTCTGCAGGTCGAGCCAGGCGCTCATTTCTGACATTCTTTTTCACCATTGTCGAGGAGCTAGGTTGTCAAAATTAAACCAAGGGCCATTTGTAGGTTTCTGAGGAGGGGTCTGGGCCCTGTTCCTTTGGTCAGGCGGTTCGTAGGAAGGTTGTTCAAGATGTGTAGATAGAGGTGGGTATTTTCTGAAAAGATCTCCAGTTGATTTGAAAAACTGGGCATGGTTAGGGGGCCTGGAAGGAGGTGGTAGCGACTGGGTTAGGAAGATCAAGGATGGAGAATAGGGATGTGGCCTTGGGATATAAGGTGTGCTAGTAAAGTGGTCTCGAGTTATTTGGTCTAACTGGTCCTTGAGTTGTCTGATTTCCCTTTCTTTGCTGTCGAATTCAGAGCCAAAATATCCTTGGTTGATGTACTGGTGGAGATCAACATCTAACCGGGAAACTATCGACTGTAAGTCTGTATACATGTTGCGCAGTTTTGAGTCGAGATGTTGAAGTTGGTGGTCATGTTGGGAAACATGATGCGAGACCTGGTCAATCTTCTGGTCGATAGAGTGGAGAACTCTATTCTGGACTGTAGTGTTACGAGTGTGCCAGTTGAGGACTTGTTCAGCCTGGGATGGCTGTTTGAGAGATCCGTTAGGTAAGACTTCAGTAGATTGGATGAAAGGTCTGGAAAATAAGTTCCTTTCTGGATTTGAAGAGGATTCCAGAGGCGGAAAGTCCTTATCATAGCTGGAGGCCATGAAGCAAGGCACGGGAGCAGGAGTTGGAGGCAGGATATGTTCTGGTTCTGTTGGTTCATCAAGAAGTAATCCTTCATCCTTCAGGATTTGAAGAGCTCTATCATAGATAGAGAGAGGCTTATTTTTTTATTGGTTGTAAACCAATCCAAGGACTGTGAGGGTCCTTAGGATCTTTGTGAGAGTAAATGGGTTTACAAGGCGATTTCCGTGGTTTGTAACAAACTCTGCATTCACAGTCTGCATCACACATCTCAGGGTCAAAGTCCCATATGAAATGGCCGTTGATCTTGTCTGTATAGACAGGAGATCCATCAGGTTCGAAACGATGGATAAGAATCTCCTTTTCGGTTGTGACAGGTCGAATCATGAGGACCTGAAAAACAGGAAGAGCACTGGGTGGTGTTTCTATAGCTGGGGTACCGGTTACTTGTGTCGCAGAAGTGCCAATTTGTTCATAGGTGGTCTGGATGGATCCATCGGCTAACTTGGTGAATTTGGTATCTGTGGCGACAACAGGACTGGTGTTTTGAAAGGTTTTCTCATAGTTAGTGATCCACTTGAGAGACATGATTTCTGTAAGCTTTTCTCTGGGTAGCTGTTTAGGAATCTGGATGATGGTGGGGACCTCATCTTCTCTTTCAGCTTTTATGAAGATGGTATCTCCAGTATGTCCAGGGATGGGAAGATCAAGAGCATGATCTTGAAGCCTGTAAGCAATCTGGTGGTGCAACGTTGCCATATAGGAATTTGGCATCATAGGAGCTCCTACTATTTGAAGTTGAATCTTGAGACAGTTGTGAATATTCAGATCCCTGAGAGGGATGTTGAAATTGGGATAGTAGGTGAGTGAAATGCTTCCTGCATGAAGGGTTGATAGGCACGTTCCGATGATGGCGTGCTCGTATTGTTTGTAGATTGTGTTGAGAAGGGCAATCCTGGTCGTGACTGGTAATCCTTTTCTACCATGTAGGGTAAGGATTATTCGTATGGCTCCGATGTGCAGATGGGATTAGCCTTCTTTGATCCATTGATCAATTAGGGATTGACCAATTTCTAGGTCAACATATTGTTCAGTTGCAGAGGCTGGGATCAAGCAATTATCCAAATCAGTGGATTGAACATACTCTTTTATCGGAGGAGAACGATGTTGGACAAGGGCAGTGACTCTTCTGGAGAGTGATCTGCTATGCTTGAACACGGTGTAAGGGTTCAACAAGGGGAGAGCGGTTTCAGTGATCTGTGCGGATTATGGGATATGGGTGTATTCAACAAGGTTCTGTATTTTGTTTGTTTGGGTTTGACGAATAGAAATAGCAGAAGAAAGTCTAGCTGGAGTGTTGTCAGATATGTTGTTTGCCATAGTTTTGAAAAAGTCCCTCTCTTCGTCTAGTTTACATCTATCTTTATGATTTTTTCTGCCTGAAAAACAGGACAAAAGGCTCTGATACATAATATATATATATATATATATATATATATATATATATTATTGTATAGGTAATAATATTATTATATACATAATAATATTTAATATAATATTACATATATATTTTATAATATATATATATATATATCAGATATATTATGTGTTAATATATGTATATAATGTAATATATATAATATAATAATATATATATATATATATAATTTTTAAGAATATAAATAATAAAATATTATATATATAACATAATATATGATTTATTGGACATGATTGTAATTGTTTGAAAATTTAAAGGGTAAATTGGTCTTTTTGACACTTGTCCCATGTCATGGGACAAGTTCTCCTAGGGTCTTGAGTGAGATAATTTTTTATGATTTTTATCTCACATTGTCCAATCATGTCCCATGTTAAGGACACGCCAAACGTTGGACAAGAACAAACTGTCACACGTTGTCCTGTCATGTCCCGCGTACCAAACGCACCCACATAGCACTACACCAAAATATACATTTAACAACAAGGATCCAATAACTTACATGAATGAAAGTTAGGGGTGGGCACCAACCCGACAACCCAACCCAACCCGACCAATCCGACTCAACTCGACTAGATTGGGTTGGGTTAATAAAATATAACCCAACCAAACCCGACAACCCGATATAAATAAAAAAATAAAATAAATAATTTTATTTACTATTAGATTTATTGTGAAATCTTTTTTTTTAATAATTAAAAAGTTTACTCATGCACCATTTATAATATTTTAAATGACAAATATAAATATATAATTTTAAATATTGTATACCATAATATATAATACATTTATTAAAAATACAATTATATTATCTTTATCTTTTGTATTAAATGGTACATCCTTGATTATTCTTTAAAACGCTATTTTTTCTTTAGGATTTGATTAAGAATTTACTAGAAAAAAGTCTAATAATTGTATATAAACTAAACCTATTATGTTGATTGAAATAAACAATAGATTATCCAAGCACATGATATTTGACGAAGTGATTATAATTGTAAAATGGATGAGAGACTTAGATAAATACTTTTCAAGTTGGATAAATTGTTATATTTTACTTTTTAAATTATACAAAAGATATTTAAACAATTTATATTATATATTATGATTTTATTTTGATACTTTTAAGAAATCTAAACTTAATGTGATATGATATTATGGTGAAAAATTATTTTAAATTTGTATTTTAATATAATAAAATTTGAATTTAAATATATTTTTTCTATTAAACTTAAAAAGTCCAACCCGATCAACCCAACTCAACCCAACCTGACAAATATTGGGTTGGGTTAAAATTTACGTTGGGTTGGATTGGATTGAAAATTTTTCAATCCAACCTAACCCAACCCGAAAACCCCCACCCCTAATGAAAGCTGTTAAATGGACTCGATAACAACATTCAAAGTTATGAAGCTGATATTATTAAATTTAGAGACCCAATGACAACATGGGCTAAACGAAAGTTGTGCAAACACATCAGATGCCCAATTTCTAAGCCCAATTCCAATTTTAAAAAACCCACTTGTTCATATTATTATTATTTGTGATGTCTGTATGTAAAATATAACCCTTCAAACATTGCGTTTTGTCTCTGTTTCCCTATATACAATACTTATAATATAAATAAAAAACATTTCGTTGGAGTAAGAGAGATTACAAATTGGAAATCTTGAGCTCTACGACAACCGCAACTATCTTGAGATCCGTGACCACCACTGCCACCGTGAGCACCACGATCACAACCACCGTGGGCACTGTGATCGCCACAACCACCTCGATTTGGTCTTAAAAGTGAGTTTGTGTCAATTTTCCAGTTACTTGAATTTCGATTAAGCCATCCATAATTGCATCATGCAAAATAGTTGATAGGTATTGTTACTTGGTCACTTTTAAAAGTGTTGTTTTTTTTCTTTACTGTGTTCAAATTTTATGTACTAAAATGTAAATCTCATTTTCAATTTAGCAAATTTACAAATTATTGTTTCCATGTAGTTAGGAGCTTATCTATCTGCTTCCATTATTGGGAAGTGTGAGAAGTATATGTTATAGGGGTGTCAATACGGGTTGACGGGCCGGGTTAGGGCCAAACCGAACACGATACGATTATTAAATGGGTCAGATCCCTCTGATCCAAATACGACACGAAAAAACATAGGTCAACACGAACACGACACGATTAACCCGTGTCAATGACCCATTTAGTTGACCCGTTTACACTACCTATTTAACATGTTCAAATTAATTTCATTAAAATACATTAAAAATAAAACAAGTAATCAAATAAAATTAATTCTCAAACCAATACCACAAAATCCAAATTATAAAAAAGTAAATACAAACAACAATTGTTATAATACTAATCAAGTAACTCCTCAATCCAGAATTTTTAAGCGATATTCAAGAGTTATGATCATACCAAATATGTAAATACAAATCCATAATTAAATCCACAAATATAAATCCACAAGCTCATAATAATATAAAAGACATCTAATATTCAAAAACTTCTTAATGCCTTGATGAGTTGATATGATTTCTTATTGCTGACCTGCTGACTTGCTATTCATAAACCTACTTACAAGATAAATTCAATACATTAGATTATAAGTAATAACTTAGAAGTTTTAATAAATAAGAAAATAATTTTACTTTTTCTTTCTTTTCAAACTTCTTAATTACAACTAATTATAAAAGTTCATACGAGTATGAACTTAAATCAATAAACAATTCACATTCATGTAACAAGCATGTAACAGTTTGTTCAAATTCTATATAATAGATAACAATACTACGTGAACACAAAAACATGGGGTTTAAATTATACCACAAATTCAGCAGAAAAATGGACCAGACCAGAATGACAAGTAAAATAGAAAGACACTTGTATATACATCGTAGAGGCAGGCATTAAGATGTAGATAAAAAACAGAGAAACGAATAGGAGACAAGAAGAAAAAGAAAATAGAGTGTTGCATGTGGCATGTGGCATGTGGTAGAACAAATAGAGAGCTGTATGTGCATGTGGATGGATGTTGGAAGCCACTTCATTTATAACACACTTATATTATTTTTTATCTTCAAACAAGAATCTCATCTACCTTTAATTTAATCTGCAAATATCTCTAGAAAAATAATGGACTGAAACTTTGAGCATTTTATCAGCAGCAACACTCTCTATGTCTGGAAAACATTTCAAAGAACCAACACTAATACTGTTAATTTAGTTTTATAAGTCATCACCTAAAACAAGTTCTATTGCATATGCATTTTGTCATTTTGTCATTTTCTTGTGATTTCTAATCGGTAATCACATTAAAACTGGAATCTTATCCACCTTTAACATAATGAAAAACGATTTTCCAAAAGAAAATTGTACTATAAAGATTATGTCATAATGGGGTTTGCCATCTATTTTCTATCAGGCTTGTCTATAATACAAACAGATTGATTTTTTTTTCTTTTGAATTTTTATACAGATTGTTTGTCTAGAATACAAACAATTTGGATAATCATTCTTAATTGAATACCTCAAAATATTCGAAAATAATTCACTTCTTATGTAGCCATAAAGCAAGAATCAAATATGGCAATGTTTATATACAAAAAATTCTATCAAAAACATCATAAACATTATTTCAAAGTGAAACTGTAAGTACCAAAGATAAAGACTTATATGCCACCACATGATTATTCATGCAACCTTGCCAAAACAAAAAGTACAACAAAATATACATCTAAATTGACAAATCCAAAACAAACAACTGAATAAGAAAATTCCCATAATTGAAGATATCTGTGACTCAAAAAGTATAATGCTAAAAATACTTCTGCTAGTTTTACAGTTATGCACTCAAATACGGCATTACTATGCCATGATCTATTAATTGAACAGATACCACAACCCACATAAGTAAAACTTACAACACGAAAAGGAATGCAACGGATCCATTATTTATGGTCAAATCGTTATCAGAGCTGTTAGAAAAGCAATTTAGATGGCTTTACATGAGAAACACATGGAACTAAAATTAGAGAGAGATAGATAAAAGAACGAAAGAACCCATTAACTGTGACTAGAGACAAGATCGGCGATTCAGCGGTGAACTAGGAACTAGGAAGTGCAGATGTGAAGAATGAGAGAAACAGAAGTGTGATTCAACGATTCGGCTAGATGTTTGATTAGAGGTGGGCACCAACCCGTCAACCCAACCCAACCCGACCAACCCTACCCAACCCAACTAGATTGGGTTGGGTTGCTTTTAAGATTGGGTTGGGTTGGGTTGGGTTGGGTTGGGTTAATAAAATATAACCTAACCCAACCCGACAATCCAACATAAATAATAAAAAAATAAATTAAATAATTTTATTTACTATTAGATTTATTATGAAATCTTTTTTTTTAATAATTAAAAAGTTTACTCATGATCCATTTATAATATTTTTGTTAATAGCAAAATTTGGCTAGGGACCAAAGAAGAATTTTCCACTTCCCAACCTTCCCGCAAAGGTCCAAATTCGAGCTTATATGACGGGGTATCAAGGTTCCCGAGGTCGAGCTACCACGAGATCCTACAGGAGCAAGGCGAGGCCGGCCATACCATATGAGCATCTCGCACGAGTCCAGGCTTACCAAATAAAGCCCGACGAGACCGCGTCAAGCTCCTTATGCCAGGATAAAGCCCGAAGCTAGGTCGACGTGAAAGGACCTGGGTCCGCCGATATCAAGGTATCTCGTGACACTCTCATAGAGCTTGCTATTCACTAGGAGACCTTCAAGGTAACGAACTTGTCTTGCAAAGGCACTCTTGCCTCATCGAGGTATAATCTCGACCTGTCCGAGCGTTAAAGGAAGAAGCCCGTGAAGCCCCGCCGTCACCAAAAGCACCAAGATCCACTGTAGATCCTGGTATAATTTAGCAAGAGCAGTACTCATGCATCATCTCTATGGCGAAAATCGAGATCTCCGACACTGGAGCTAGATAAGTCCCCTCCTTACTTGCTATCTAGGTCGGGGAATTACGGGAAAGAATTGGGCTCCAGAATCGAGCTACAGGTACCATGATGGGCTCCGGCTCCGACCCCGACCGAGGATTAGGACCAGGACGAAGATCAACCCCTTCACACCAACAAGAGAACCTCAAGCTCCCCCGATTTACTTCATAAGCACGAAGCCCGACGGGCGGGATGGCTTGTCTCCTCGAGCTCCCCATATCTACTACATAAGCTTGAAGCTCAACGGGCGAGATGGCTTGTCTCCTACCTCCGATTTCATCCTCATTCATATTCATACAAGATTAGGTCAGGTATCAACGATACTGACTCCGGCCACCACTTTCGTGGTAGTGGTCTCGATGGCGTTAATGGGGATTTCTCATCCTAAACAAATTTCCCGTTAACACTTTCTGGCGCTGTCTGTGGGAAATTTCCACACCCCTTTTGAAAGCCTCTATCTCTCTATATGAGTATCACTATATTATCGAGGTAACAGATTCATTATTCATGGAATATCATTTACTATATACGATGTCCTTTCTCCATACTTGTCTATATCGCCTATGCATCGCATATGGTGCTCATTTTATCATTTAACGAGTTTCGTTCATTGTGGAGCAAATATGGTATGTGGGATTCCTGGTGGAACCAATTCATTATGCTACTCCTGTGAAATGAACCTGCTCAGATAATCATGGAGCTCCAATACAGTAGCTCCCCGCTTGAAGATCTCCTATATAGATGAACCATTCTGATACATCGAGAGCTCCTATACAATAGAACTGCACCTCTCCCGCTCTTCTACAGCAGATTCGCTCCGCCACTAGTGTATCACTTGTCCAGCAGATCCACTGGGCTTCGACCTGTTCATATGGATCCCCTAATGCCTTCAGGTCCTTCCTTCGTAAGCTCCTAGGTAGAGGTAGCAGGTCGACTCATGAATCTGAGAAGCCAACTCAGCTGTGTAGCCTTTAGAGCAACATCACCAGTAGAGGCTTAATGGCTCCTTATTTCGTGTACCGGGCCGGTCAACGCCCAAGTGAGCCACTGAACTCTCGATTCATTCCAGCAGGGTCTAAAGCCCTCTCTCAGTTGCTGGAGATTTCTAGGATCCCGAGCATGCATCTGGACCAGTACCTCTAGTGGCTTCATGTTTACCGAGCCATTCACCACCTCAGCAAGTCACCGAAGCCCGATCCGATCGAGGAGGTCTCAGAAGCTTCCCACCTTTGGTAAGGCCACATACGTGCCTAAGTAAGCTTCTAGACCAGTAGCACCGCTACAAGACCGGTGGCTTCATTCCATGTTTACCGGGCCATTCATCGCCCTAGCAAGCAACCGAAGCCCGATCTGATGGAGGAGAGCCCAGAGGTTTCCCACTCTTGGTAAGGCCTCCTACATGCCTAAGTAAACCTCTGGACTAACAGCCTCACTGTAAGGCCAAAAGGCTCCTCACTTCTTATACAGGGTCGGTCAACGCCCAAGTGAGCCACTACGACCTCGATCCATCCCAGTATGGTCCAGAGCCTCCTTTCAAATTGCTGGGGACTCCAAAGATCCCAAGCATGCTTCTGGACCAGTACCTCATGTGGCTTCGCTCCATGCTTACAGGGCCATTCACCACCCTAGCAAGCCACCAAAGCCCGATCCGATCGAGGAGCTCTCAGAAGCTTCTCAGAAGCTTCTCACATTTGGTAAGCAAGCTTCTAGAGCAGTAGCATCGCTACAAGATCGGTGGCTTCGCTCTATACATACCGGGTCATTCATCGCCCTAGCAAGCCACCGAAGCCCGATCTGATCAAGGAGATCCCAGAGGTTTCCCACTCTTGGTAAGGCCTCCTACATGCGTAAGTAAACCTTTGGACTAACATCCTCACTGTAAGGCCAAGTGGCTCCACACT
The DNA here is from genome assembly GCA_032871835.1 of Dipteronia dyeriana. Lineage (NCBI taxonomy): Eukaryota > Viridiplantae > Streptophyta > Magnoliopsida > Sapindales > Sapindaceae > Dipteronia > Dipteronia dyeriana. The sequence continues at coordinate 94,942,180 of CM065295.1, read as the reverse complement.
TCTTATACAGGGTCTGTCAACGACCAAGTGAGCCACTGAGCTCCTGATTCATTCCACCAGGGTCCAGAGCCCTCTCTCAGTTGCTGGGGACTCTAAAGATCCCAAGCATGCTTCTGGACTAGTACCAGACAGGTGGCTTCATGTTTACCGGGCCATTCACCGCCCTAGCAAGGCACCGAAGCCCGATCCGATCGAGAAGGTCTCAGAAGCTTCCCACATTTGGTAAGGCCACATACGTGCTTAAGCAAACTTCTAGACCAATAGCACCGCTACAAGACCGGTGGCTTGGCTCAATGTTTACCAGGCCATTCATCGCCCTAGCAAGCCACCGAAGCCCGATCTGATCGAGGAGCTCTCAGAAGCTTCCCACATTTGGTAAGGTCACCTACGTGTCTAAGTAAGCTTCTAGACCGGTAGCACCGTTACAAGACCAGTAGCTTCGCTCTATGTTTACCGGGCCATTTATCGCCCTAGCAAGCCACCGAAGCCCGATATGATCGAGGAGAGCCCATAAGTTTCCCACTCTTGAAGGGTTTAGAGCTTTTGCTCAGTTGTTGGAGGCTCTTTGAAATCCCAAGAACGCCTCTGAACCGGTAACAGACAGGTACCCTATCTCCATTCATATAGGGTCATCCAATGCTCAAGTAAGTCACCACTCATCACGGAGGGGTCCAAAGTGTTCTCTCAGTAGCGGGAAACTTCTAGAATCCTGAGCACGTCTCCAGATAGTTACTAGGCCGGTGTCTCCTATCCACTTGTTAGGGGTCATTCATCGCCCTAGTGAGCTACCTTGGTCCCGATCTACCTCTCTGTTTAAGCCAGCACCCACCTACCTTGGTAACACCAATATGGACCTCTACTTAAACAGATTCAGATAGAGAGGTAGGCAGACTTGAAGCCCCCCATGCATCTACAACAGCAGAGGACTTTAAGGTAATTTCTACCCCAACGCGACTAGACATGAAAACAAAATTGGGAACCAAGTCCTCCTCATCAGCTGCACATCCATCATCTCAATAAGGTCTGGCTTCAGTCGAAGCGGACCCAGGTAACTCTCAACTTTCTCTGTGATCTACTCAAGGTATCCGTCCTCCAACGATGATCAGGTCATAGGGAAGAAGAGCTCGAACGGCCTACCAAGCAACATAGAAGCGTCTTTCAGCAAATGAAGCACCCACATTGGCTCCCAAGGTAGCCACGTTGCCATGCAGAGTTTAAACCACTCCCTTAAGAGTTTACCTCCTCATTCGGAACAATCCACGCATGACACAACGCATGAACCTGATTCTCTCCACATCATATGCATGTTGGATCCACTCCCAGGTTCCCTGCTTATTAGCCATGGTTGCCTCAATTCTGGTCATTCAGAACAACTGTGCCCCTCACTACCGTGGTCAGCTCCTCCACCTCTTGGTTTGACGTCACCTAATAGAGTAGTTTTCTCAATCCAAAACATCTACTTCTGGATCAACCGGGGCTCACCTGCCATATAAACAACCACCTCAGCTGTGGGCTTTATTTAAGGGAGAAACTCCCTCTTTGGATTGATCATCTACTGTACCATGATTTCGAGCCCGGGTCTGCTTCAGCAACCCAAGACTTGCCAGCTAAGAGGAGAACATACACAACCATCTCAGCAGCTTTCTTCTTAATCCCCTCCCTTTTTCGTCCATCAATGACTCTTAAGTCAAAGGGGGAAGTAGAGCCAGCTCTACTTGGAAGGTCGTGAAGAAGTAACCATCCTCCTTGGTTGGCATGAGCTCGACCTTAGCAAACACCAGCTTGCTCTCGAAGATTATCATACCGATGGCTCATCTCCATTTGTAATGGGCCTTCCAATGCTCTAGTGAGCCATCGAGGTCCGGATCCATTCGAGGAGCACCTAGAGGACCCGATTACTTTAAAATGTAGTCCTGAGCTCCATTACGATTGTTGAAGGCTCTCATCTACCCCAAGCGGACTTCCAAACCGGTTTAATCACTTGGGGACTTGAAGCTTAATATTTTCCCAGTACTCTTGTGTAAGATGCGATGGCCCTAGCATTATCTCAAGAGATTCTACTCGTTAAAGAACTCCTAGAGTGAGACTGGTTATCAACCAATACCACCATGCATTGATACAACTTCGTATTAGCTCGCCATGAGTTTGCATCTCTTTCGATTTCGGTATCCGTAGTACACCTCATGTGATCACTATCACCAGAAGAGCTACACCGCACTTCTAATGCCCTGGACAGGATAAAATCCCTCCAAAAGAATCGCCATCACCAGGAGAGCTCCATAGCCCTCATGATACCCTGGACTGGATAAATCCCTCCAGGAGGAACGCCATGATATTTCGACAACGATCGTCTCGAGACAAGAAAATAGCTAGATAGCTCTCCTGATGCCTCGGCCGGGCACCACCCCCCGCCAAGAAGGGTCTGAGTATAATAGCATAGTTGTCATCTAGATCTCGAGACCAGGGATTGATCGGGGAATCCCCCTCATCACTCTTGATGCTTTGGTCAGGTGACCTCCCCCCAAGAAGGATTCGAGTATAAGTGCATAGTTTCCATCCGGATCAAAATACCAGGATATAACTAGATAGCCCTCCTGATGCCCTGGAATGGATAAATCCCTCATGGAGGAACGCCATGGTATTTCGACAACGATCGCCTCGAGACCAGGAAATAGCTAGATAGCGCTCCTGATGCCTTGGCCGGGCACCATCCCCCGATAAGAAGGGTCTGAGTGTAAGATCACAGTTTCCATCCAGATCTCGAGACCAGGGATTGATCGGGGAAGCCTCCTCATCACCCCTGATGCCTTGGTCGGGTGACCTCCCCCAAGTAGGGTCTGAATGTAAGAGCATAGTTACCATCCGAATCAAAAGACCAGGAAATAGCTAGATAGCGCTCCTGATGCCTTGGTCGGGCTACGACCGGTCTGAGTGTAAGAGAATAGTTGACATCCGGGTCAAAAGACAAGGAAATAGCTAGATAGCGCTTCTGATGCCTTGGCCGGGCCAACCCCGCTAGGAAGGATCTAGATGGCATAGATGCCTACCATAATCATTTCGCCAGCTCATCTAAGTACCATGATTCCTGGAAAAGGAATTCTAGGTACCCATGTTAACCACAGAAGCTTCATCCGACATGATCGAGCAATACACTCATTTATTTTACAGGAATGAATAGTACCCCGGTTCTCTAAGCCTGGGAGCAATTCTAACTACAAGTAAGAAGCGACAAGCAACATTCTTCATATAGTACAAGATTCAGACTCCAACCCCAAATACTTACCGGTGTTCAAGTCAGAGAGGACTTCTGTTAATAGCAAAATTTGGCTAGGGACCAAATAAGAATTTTCCACTTCCCAGCCTTCCCGTAAAGGTCCAAATTCGAGCTTTTATGACAGGGTATCAAGGTCCCCGAGGTCGAGCTACCACGCGATCCTACAGGAGCAAGGCAAGGCCGACCATACCATCTGAGCATCTCGCACGAGTCAAGGCTTACCAAATAAAGCCCGACGAGACCACGTCAAGCTTCTTATACCAGGATAAAGCCCGAAGCTAGGTCGACGTAAAAAGACTTGGGTCCGCCGACATCAAGGTATCTCGTGACACTCTCTTAGAGCTTGCTATTCACTAGGAGACCTTCAAGGTACCGAACTTGTCTTGCAAAGGCACTCTTGCCTCGTCGAGGTATAATCTCGACCTTTCCGAGCATTAAAGGAAGGAGCCGGTGAAGCCCCGTGAATCAAAAGCACCAAGATCCACTGTAGATCCAGGTATGATTTAGCAAGAGCAGTACTTGAGCGTACCTCTCCACCCTTCCAGAAGCGAGCCAAAGGTCGCCTGTTTATGGCAAACACCTTACCAAGGCCTACTAGCCAAGCCCGCTACCCTGCTAGAAAGCCTGCACAATTAGGTCAAGCCCCATGACAAAGCTCGACGTAGCTAAACCAAGCTCCCCACTACAAGGTTGGAAACCAATGGGATATTTCACCTCTAAAATGGTTAGCACAAGCTCCATGGGAAGACCAGCATCTAGCTCCGAGACAATCGAGAGGTCCTAGGGGGACCCCGCCAGTATGCTGGATCCTAGGGTACCCCGCCCTCAAGGAATATCAAATGTCACCTCAGGTAACCTCCATGAAATACCTCTCCAAAGTGACTTGTAGAACTAGAACTCTCATCTCGGCAACGTAGGAAGAGAGGATTGACTTCCATGACATTTAAAGTACCATTAATAAGGTCAACCGTAATAATGGAGGCAGTCAACCTAATTAATGACATGATCAACACCATTAATAAGAGAATATTCAACTCTTTAATGGCCATCATTAGTGAAAGAGTCCAAAGAGGAAACAAATACCTCTTCCTCCAAGATATCCTCCACAACCTATTCTTTGGGGTCAACTATAACAGAAAATCCCGCCTATCAAGAAAGGAAGAGTCCGAATAGGAAACAATCACATCCCCTCCAAGATATTAGCCACGATCCGGTCAACTACATTAAAGGAAGAATCGTACTCAATAAGGAGAGGAAGATTGAAGAATCCTGGACTTGCACGCCAAGGTTGTCACCATTTATAAATATGCCTGTAAAAGGCACAATAAAGCAGTCCTCCGATCAATGACAGAAGACAGACATGCTTCGTTAAAAAGATCTCTCGACATCATCAATGTATGTGTTACCTTTACCTAGAATATACCGGTATCAGTGTACATTCGACCACCATTGTAAGCTCTCCAGAGCAACTACGTTGTATTACTTCACCATTCTTGTAAGCTCTCCGGAGCATTCTCTGATATATACCTAAGGAAGAGTATTCCCCCTTTCATCTGGATACTGCCTTGGGGTTTTTCAGCATGTGATCATTCGTGATGCTTTTGCCCCATTGGTCAGTCCACCTCCCTCCACAAAAGATTTGTGTTTTCTCTTACTTATGTCCTGTGTAATGCATGTGTATATGAGTGCGAGCTAGATTCCTACCTCGCTGGACCTAGCGCTCTTACCTTCCCATCTACATGCTAAAGTCGCATATCAAGATGAGGAGAAATCACCCAGACCAGCTTGAAGGAAGTCGATGGGCTCTCATGCATCATCTCTATGGCGGAAATCGAGCTCTCCGACACTGGAGCTAGATAAGCCCCCTCCTTACTTGCTATCTAGGTCGGGGAATTACAGAAAGGAATCGGGCTCTAAAACTGAGCTCCAGGTACCATGACGGGCTCCGACCCCTACCGAGCACCAGGAACAGGACTAAGATCAACCCCTTCACACCAACAAGAGAACCTCAAGCTCCCCCAATTTACTTCACAAGCACGAAGCCCGACGGACGGGATGGCTTGTCTCCTCGAGCTCCCCAGATCTACTACATAAACGCGAAGCTCGACGGGGGAGATGGCTTGTCTCCTACCTCCGATGTCATCCTCCTTCATATTCATGCAAGATTAGGTCAGGTATCAACGGTACCGACCCCGACCACCACTTTCGTGGTAGTGGTCTCGAGGGCGTTAATGGGGATTTCTCATCCTAAACAGATTTCCTGTTAACACTTTATATCTGTTAATAGCAAAATTTGGCTAGGGACCAAAAAAGATTTTTCCACTTCCCAGCCTTCTCGTAAAGGTCCAAATTCGAGCTTATATGACAGGGTATCAAGGTTCCCGAGGTCGAGCTACCACGCGATCCTACAGGAGCAAGGCAAGGCCGGTCATACCATTTGAGCATCTCGCACGAGTCCAGGCTTACCAAATAAAGCCCGACGTGACCGCTTCAAGCTTTTTATGCCAGGATAAAGCCCGAAGCTAGGTCGATGTGAAAGGACCTGGGTCCGCCGACATCAAGGTATCTCGTGACACTCTCCTAGAGCTTGCTATTCACTAGGAGACCTTCAAGGTACCGAACTTGTCTTGCAAAGGCACTCTTGCCTTGTCGAGGTATAATCTCGACCTGTCTGAGCGTTAAAGGAAAGAGCTCGTGAAGCCCCATCGTCACCAAAAGAACCAAGATCCACTGTAGATCCTGGTATGATTTAGCAAGAGCAGTACTCGAGCGTATCTCTCCACCCTTCCAGAAGTGAGCCAAAGGTCGCTTGTTTATGGCAAACACCTTACCAGGGACTGCTAGCCAAGCCCGCTACCCTGCTAGGAAGCCTGCATAATCAGGTCAAGCCCCATGATAAAGCTCGACGTAGCTAAACCAAGCTCCACACTACAAGGTTGGAACCCAATGGGATATTTCACCTCTAAAATGGTTAGCACAAGCTCCATGGGAAGACCAGCATCTAGCTCCGAGACAATAAAGAGGTCCCCGAGGGACCCCGCTAGTATGTTGGATCCTAATGTACCCCGCCCTCAAGGAATATCAAATGTCACCTCAGGTAACCTTCATGAAGTACCTCTCCAAAGTGACATGTAGAACTAGAACTCTCATCTCGGTAACTTAGAAAGAGAGGATTGAATTCCATGACATTTAAAGTACCATTAATAAGGTTAACCGTATTAATGGAGGAAGTCAACCCAATTAATGACATGATCAACACCATTAATAAGAGAATATTCAACTCTTTAATGGCCATTATTAGTGAAAGAGTCCAAAGAGGAAACAAATACCTCTTCCTCCAAGATATCCTCCACAACCTATTCTTTGGGGTCAACTATAACAGAAAATCCCGCCTATCAAGGAAGGAAGAGTCTGAAGAGGAAACAATCACATCCCCTCCAAGATATTAGCCACGATCTGGTCAACTACATTAAAGGAAGAATCGTACTCAATAAGGAGAGGAAGATTGAAGAATCCTGGACTTGCACGCCAATGTTGTCACCATTTATAAATATGCCTGTAAAAGGCACAATAAAGCTATCCTCCGATCAATGACAGAAGACAGACATACTTTGTTACAAAGATCTCCCGACATCATCAATGTATGTGTTACCTTTACCTAGAATATACCTGTATCGGTGTACTTTCGACCACCATTGTAAGCTCTCCGGAGCAACTACGTTGTATTACTTCACCATTCTTGTAAGCTCTCCGGAGCATTCTCTGATATATACATAAGGAATGGTATTCCCCATTTCCTACGGATACTGCCTTGGGGTTTTTCAGCATGTGATCATTCGTGATGTTTTTTCCCCTTGGTCAGTCCACCTCCATCTACAAAAGATTTGTGTTTTCTCTTACTTATGTCCTGTGTAATGCATGTGTATATGAGTGCAAGCTAGATTCCTACCTCGCTAGACCTAGCGCTCTTACCTTCCCATCTACATGCTAAAGTCGCATATCAAGATGAGGAGAAATCACTCAGACCAGCTTGAAGGAAGTCGATGGGCTCTCATGCATCATCTCTATGGCGGAAATCGAGCTCTCCGACACTGGAGCTAGATAAGCCCCCTCCTTACTTGCTATCTAGGTCGGGGAATTACGGAAAGGAATCGGGCTCCAGAACCGAGCTCCAAGTACCATGACGGGCTCCGACCACGACCGAGGACCAGGACCAGGACCAGAACCAGGACGAAGATCAACCCCTTCACACCAACAAGAGAACCTCAAGCTCCCCCGATTTACTTCATAAGCACGAAGCCCGACGGGCGGGATGGCTTGTCTCCTCGAGCTCCCCAGATCTACTATATAAGCGCGAAGCTCGACGGGCGAGATGGCTTGTCTCCTACCTTCAATTTTATCCTCCTTCGATTTTATCCTCCTTCATATTTATACAAGATTAGGTCAGGCATCAACGGTACCGACCCCGGCCACCACTTTCGTGGTAGTGGTCTCGAGGGCGTTAATGGGGATTTCCCATCCTAAACAAATTTCCCGTTAACAATTTTAAATGACAAATATAAATACATAATTTTAAATATTGTATACTGTAATATATAATACATTTATTAAAAATATGTGATTATATTAATATATTATCTTCATTTTTTGTATTAAATGGCACATCCCTGATTATACTTTAAAATGTTATTTTTTTTCTTAAGATTTGATTAAGAATTTAGTAGAAAAAATCTAATAATTGTATATAAACTCAAACTATTATGTTGGTTAAAATAAATAATAGATTATCCAACAACGGGATATTTGACGAAGTGATTATAATTGTAAAATGGATGAGAGACTTAGATGGAGACTTTCCAAGTTGGATAAATTGCTATATTTTAATTTTTTAATTATGTAAAAGATATTTAAACAATTTATATTATATGTTATGATTTGATTTTGATGCTTTTAAGTAGTCTAAACTCAACGTGATATGATATTATGGTGAAAAATTATTTTAAATTTGAATTTTGATATAACAAATTTGAATTTAAATATATTTTTTCTACTGGGCTTAAAAAACCCAACCCGATCAACCCAACCCGACAAATATTGGGTTGGGTTAAAATTTACGTTGGGTTGGATTGGGTTGACAAATTTTCAACCCAACCCGACCCGAAAACGCCCACCCCTATGTTTGATGGTTATGGCTGCGGCTGGATGAAGAGTGAAGTGTGAAGTGTGAAAGGTGAAATGAAATTTATGTTCAGGGTTTCACATCTTAAGTTTATATAGTATAGGTAAAAATTACATAAATGCCACTTGACACTAAAATTACATATTTACCCTTACTAATCGTGTCAACCCGTGACCCGTAAGATATAACCCGAACACGACACGATTATTAAACGGGTTACATGGGTTGACCCATTTACTGACACGACCCGTTTAAGCTCAACCCAAACCCGTAATAATCGTGTTCGTGTCGTGTCGTAACCCGTATTGGCACCCCTAATATGTCCAAACGGACAAAAACAGTATTTATATTGTTTTCTTTTGCTATTTTTATAGTGACTAGACACTACTAATTAGTGGATGGAACTCCAAAAAAGTTATTCACTGTTTAAATTGTACCAAAATCACCATTTTGACAAAACAACACAAAAATTGAATTATAACCTTATAAAATATTTGAATATCATGTTACACTTAATTGAAACCTATTATGAAAATCAATTCTACTAAACGTGTTTTCAATGTTTTCATTCTCGAAATATCATTTCAACAATTGCTACCAGATTCGGGAATTCACAAATTTCAGACCCAAACCCAACCGCCCCGCAGCTGCATCTCATATTCGTGGTTCCATTTGACGCTGACAGAAGGAGCGGCAACCCCATCTGAAGCCGGTAGAATGAGGGAGAGATGAGATCGATCGAGAAAGATGGAGAGATAGAGAGATATGAAGAGAGAGATGAGGGGATGATAGTGATCGTGTTTTGATATGAAGAAGGGTTTGTGTTTTGGATTATTTATTTTCATTTTTAATTTAATTAAATACAAAGTTACCATTTGTAACTGTGCCCCCTAAAAGATCAGAATTTGCAATATACTCCCCAAAAGATAACCTTTAGATTACTAAATTACCCTTAGTCGTTTGACACGTGATGCTCACGTGTCTAAGTCAGTAGACGGAATAAGGTTATCGTCCCCGTTCCATCACTGGTTGCCAATTTTCATGAGTTCAGGGGGGTTTAACATCTAAAAAAAATATTCATGGTATAAAATGTAGTTGAAAAGAAAAAAAAAAACTATTTGGCGCTAGACCCTTGAACTGTACAAGAAGTTGCAATCAGTCCGTTAAATGTTTTTTTTATTTAGCGTTAAATTTCCTGAACCGTTGGAGATTGACAGAAAATGACAAAATAGGGATAAAACCCGTTTGTACTTAGGGGGCAGGTTGTAACAGTTTCTACCAATTTCTAATAGTTTGAGAGGTTTAACGTCTAAAAAACATTTATGGGACATAAGATAACTTTATAGGGGTCTAACACCAATTAATCAATAAAATAAAATAGAAATATGCGGAATCATCCGATGAAAAGGAGGTTTGTCCAACATTCGTATAGTGCCCTTCATGCATAAATATTGAAAAGTATCCTAACACTCAAACTCTGAATTATTTGTATTATTTTTAAATCTTTATCATTTTTAAAAGTAAATACAGATAAAATCAAGCTACTCATGCCATTTTTTTTTTGATAGTTTATATTTTTTACCGTTTAATTTTTTGATAGTTTTATGTTTTTTTTTTTTAATTCCAACATGAAAGAAAGAAAACCCCACTAATCAATGGTTTGCCTATCAATAGACCATTAATGTAAATTGGAAAGACCACTAATTATGTTGAAACCATTCTTAATCGTTGGATGATTCACGAGACACCTCATATGAGTCCTACTAATCTCCAACTTATATATTTTATCTAAATGACAAATTTTCTGTAAGACTCCATTCACATAATTCTTCCTATTGCATGTCTTGTCTACAATTAACTTCAAATAATTCAAAATTAAAACACATACACACACACATATATATATATATATATATATAATCATATTAACAACCCTAATTTTGACAATTCAAAATTAAATCACATGTGAAATGATATTAACAAGCCCACCCAATACGTTGAGTTGAGTTGAGTTGAATTGAATTGAAGAGAATTTTAATTTAATTTGTTATTTTTATGTGAATATATGTCCACTTTGTTAAAAATATAAGGGTTGATCGGTCCCTTTTCATGACATTGATTTCTGTTTTCTAAAACCAAAAAATGTAAAAAAAGGTGTTCGGTTCATTTTTTCAAGAAGTAAAAACAAAAACACTATCATGAGGCCCACTAGCCCCAATTAATCCGGTTTCGAGATGGATCAACCCGTTAAGGGATAAAGTTCTCCCAACACAGGTTTTCTCTATTTATAAGACTCGAACTTGAGATCTTACTTAAAAAGAAGGAGTGTCGAACCACTAGAACCAATCTACGTCGATACAAAAGTCAATTTTCTCGTTTAAAACTTACAAATGGACGATCAATGATAATGGTTTAAAGTTGTTCTTAATGATGTCCAATTTCTAAGCCCAAATACAATTTTAAAAAGCCTGTCCTCTGTATACAAAAACAATGTATTAAAAACAGTGTTTTATCTCTTATCCTCTGTATACAATACTTCAAATATTAAAAAGAAATACGTTTCGTTGGAGTCAGAGATGAGAAATTTGAAACCGTGAGCTTTGCGACAACCTCAACAACCGTGAGATACGTGACCACCACCGCCACCGTGACCACCCCGATAACGACCAACATGAGCACTGCGAACGCCACAACCACCTCGATTTGGTCTAAGAAGGTGAGTTCGTGTCAATTTTCCAGTTACTTGAAATTCGATTTTCGATCACGGCAACCACCGTTCTAACTCTTTCTTCTTCCCCTTTTCTCTCCTATTTGGTTACTGATTGGGAATCAGTGAGTCAGGTACAGAAATTCGAATCATCTGAGAGTTACAGATGTGCTTAATTCGATAGAGAGTTTGGTCAATCGATACGGCAAGGCCAATTCGTCTGCGAGTATAAGGGTAATTCGAATTCAAATGCTATCTCTTTTGTTTTTATTGATGTTTGTTTAATTGCAATTCATGTTAACTTCGCTAGTTTATAGATAATCTTAGGCTTGTTGATAATGATAATCTTATTGAAGTTTGTTTTTATTGATAAGCTTATCGATAACTTCTCTAGTTTATGAGTGTGGAACTTATTTGTCAATGTCTCAACCAGACCTTTTTTTAATTTTGTTTCACAATACACTGAGAGAATATTATTCGCATTGTGAATGAATAGCTGACGAGATGCTGGTGGTATAGAGATTGATTATTATGGTTCGTATGTGTATATATATATGAACGAATAGCTGGTGAGATGCTGTTGGTATAGAGATTGAATATTATGGGTCATTCTTGATGGATCTGCCGAGCTCCACATATAAATATACATAATTTGTGTACTCTCTGTGTGTGACAGACAATCGATCAGCTGTGGGACTTTTAGGGCATTTAAGATTATCAATTATTTTTTTTTTTGGTTCAAAAGGAATGATAATGTGGTGACAGAGCAAATTGTTGGCATTTTCAGAATTGTAGTGAGCAAATTCTGGGTTATAATCATAGTGTAAGGACAGTATTTTATCAGAATTGATAAATAACAAAATGGATAAGGAATGGGTTTGCTTAATGCAATTGAGGAGTTGATCAATGGTGATCAATCCAACGATGGGAAACTGGTGCTAGATTTTCTACAAGCAATTCTTGCTGCTGAAAAATGGCAAGCTGAATTGGATGCTCATGCTTTTGCTGAAGGAAAAAAACATTAAAGGTTTGGACCATCACTAACTCCTAAAATAAATTATTCAAATTTTAGTGCATAATTTCAGTATTGGTTTATTTTATTAATTTTTTTCAGCTTGTTTGTAATGTGCTTCATGTTTTGTGCCAGTTCTGCTAATAATTGTGCTCCCTTTTAGGAGAAGTATGAAAAGGAATTGAGAGATTCAAGGGCCAGGGAACTTATGCTTACAGAGAAGGCAGCGATTTTGGAGAAGGTTATACATTTTTACATCTTGATACATCTTTTTTTTACCTGGTGTATCGTATATTGTGTTTGATTCAAGTGATTCAACTCTGTACTTACTAAACAACTGTTAATCTTTGAATACATCTACATATGCTTATTAACACAAAGACATGTATTGTACAAGTAGACACTTAATTCTTTTCCTTAACCTTTTTTAAGCATCGTAATCTTGGCTTAGTTCAGTCAGATCAGTATCTATGCTTTTTAGTATGATATGTTCATGTAAGCCAAGTTGAGTAACTTCCTCGGTCATCCATATCATTCTTGTTTGTCATTCACCCATTCTAATGTCTGATTTTGGCAATATGCATGCATTGCCCTATGTATGGTTGTTATTCTAGTGCCTTCTATACATGCATCTTTATTGCTAAAGGACAGGTGCTTGAATTCTGACACAAGCATTTAGAGCTTAAACATGGTGTGTAATATACCTTGTTGATCAGTGATCCATGTTTATCTTAGCATAGGTTAAAGTTAAAAGGTTGTGATAAGAAGGAATCGACTTTAACATTTAATATGGTTCTTTCTTCAGTCTCTGTTGAGATTGAACAACATATTGGTTTAATCATCATGCCTTTTGGCTTTCTAACATGATATGTGAAATATATAGCAGCAACAGCAGTAGCTGCAGCATGTTTTTACATGAATATAAAGATGGCAAACATCTCAATGAGGCAACTAGTAGCACATTGATGAGAAATGATCTTTTTTTTTTTAGTGTATTTCATAATCACAAGGATATTGTCATTAATGTTTGTGTTTTGTTTAGAAAAGTATTGAAGAGAGGAAATCAACTGACAGCCAAGACAACCTCGCGGAAGATACACTTGCAAAATTTGTTGTTCCAGAACGTCGTGGGCAAGTAAGGGCTCTTGCATTTGGTGTTACACCTTCTCAAGTGAATGTACATATTCAATAGTGAAAGGGTCAAAGAACTTGAAAGTCTTATATGCACTCAAGGCACACAAATTGCAGAACTCTTGGATGTGGTTGCTGAAGGGAGTGTGGCCTCGACGGATCCCAGTACCAAAGTGCATCATGTACCACTTGGCCAGATTTCTGGAGAGCGTGGGTGGATTTGGTGTTTAATTCGGAAGTCATTTTAGTTCGACCAACCGATAAAGCTTGCACACTTTGTGGAGTTGTAGGAAGTACAACATGACCTAAAAGTTGAATTAGGTTATGGTAGCTAGCATAAGTTTGGATATGATATAGAAATGGAGTTTGATTTACTTGTGATTTTATCTTAATTTGAAAATGTTGTATTGCAATTTGGTTGGGTATTTTACAAAATATTGATTTTAGGATTTTTTTATCTTTTGATGATATCTAATGAAATATGAGTTTACTAAGGTCTAGTCTTGTGTGACTTTCATTGTAAGTTGTTTATAAACTTTTAACTAACAACAAACACTCAAGTTTTTAACAACAAACACTTAGTTATAGAATTTCATGTTTTTAACAATATGTACTCTAGTAGAAGTATTTACTATTAACAATTTCTTAATAGACAACTTATACATTTATATTGCAGGGCCGGCACTGAGGTTGGATTAGACGGGTGGCTGACCAGGGCCCATCACTCAAGAGAAACTTTTATTGGACCCTTAAGAGAGAGGCCTTTATTTACATGACACACATATACAATCCTTAGGCCTAATAAACTATTCCAATTAGTCCCATGAACGATCAGGCCTGATTGTGGTCCAATATAAAATTATAAACTGGTCCAATCAAATATAATGTGCTAAGGGTTGACTTGCATTCATTTATAACCTAACATTACTACTTCCTTGACTTGTTGTCTCGATGTGGATCCTCGGTCAAACCTTTTGTTTTAGTTATTCATTTGTTGAGCCTCTTACTTTTAAAGCGGTGTTCATTGTTTTTCATATATAACATATTGAATGAGTAGCATGTATTTTCTCTTCATGGATCAATAAAAAAATCACATGGTAGCTATACAAACTTATCAAAATCAAGTCTCTGTTTTCATGAGGATCTTGTAGGGAAAAGCTTGTCTATTTTTTTTTTTTTTTTTTTGTATAGTTTGTGCAGTTTGTGATTATGGTAAATAGAATATATCAAGGAAGCACAAACCAAATCGATATTGTGTAGATCGAATGCCAATATAATTTTTATAGGAATAATAAAGACTGAATGAAACAAATCAGATTACACCTCCAAGCAACTGATTGTAATTACAGATATAAGGTAAGAATAAAAGAAGCACTAGATCTTGCATTTGAACTTTTATCGCAATAAAGAAGCACAAGGGCATAACTGTTGCCATTTCTACTTGCAATGCTTTCTGTAGTGTATGGTGTTGGCCTTCGAAGGCCAGTAGTTTTTACTTGCATTTGAACTTCCAAGGCATGACACACATATACACTTGAAGGGTGGCTCTAGTTGTTTGCATGACATGCAATTGTTCATTTATCCTTATCTGAATTAAAGTTTCCACCCTTTAACCATCTATGTTTGCACCACCACAATGATAAATAATTGAGGGGAGAATCATTACATAGGAAAATAATTTTATTGCACAATTTTAAAATATGAAAAAAACAGTTCAACAATTCCCTATGAATTAATGGCCTTTGCTATTTAAAATACCATTCTTGAAATCAGTGGAAAATATCTTATTATATTTAATATTTCATTTTTTTTAATTAATTTATGGGTTCATGGGTTTGGGTGCATGTTTTTCTTTAAATTTGTATCTGAATCGTTACGGGTTCAAAATATAAAAATGAATAAAGGGTCCATTTAAGAGATTTACCCCGGGCTTTCGATATACGAGGACCGGCCTTGTTACATTGTTGAGAGTTTTTACGATATAAAATGGATGTTATGAAAGACTCTTTTTGTTGTGGTGAGAATGGGAAATATGTCAAACTACATGGGAGATTTTGATAATACTCCTACTATATATTTATCAGCCTAATCATTGTAACTTACGAGATCGCATAAACCCTAATTGAAAGCAAAAGAAAAAGAAAGAAGTGCGCAAGTCGCAAGAGAATGAGAATGGCAAGCAGAAGCAGTTCATCATTAGTTAGAGCAAATCAATTGTTATTGATGACAAAGAGGAGACATGTGGTCGGTCTGTGTTGCATCAAACCCTCTAATTCCAATCCGAGTTTCAAGTTGATGATGACAACCAATATTAAACCTAAAAGCTTCTCTGTTAATTACTCTAGGGATAATATTACCCTAGTCCCAGCTTCCAATAAGAGCAATAACAACGAAGCCCAGATCATCAAAAATTCTTACCAAAATAATAGACGTAGCATTCTAAAAACCCTCGTGATCAATTGGTTGAAAATCCCTACGGTGGTGTCTTTGTTGTTCTTGATGATGATGATGATGATGATAACGGGGTCGTCGTCGTAATATGGCATGGGCTCTTCCTGGTGGCGGCGGACATCCCTTGTCTTCATCAACGTCACAATCTTCGGTTGATCAGAAAACAACAACTAATACTACTTATATTGTTGTGGAGACGCCCGAATTTGTGCGCAGACTGTTAACATCGTCTTATAATCATGATGTTGAAGAAGACTGTTCTGCTAGACAATCGTGGAAAGAATATGGAGAGATGGTTTTTGCAATTGTGGCATCCTCTATAACTGGGTTGGCTATGGTGGGATCGCTGCCTGATGCGGATGTGATGGTGTTCGAAAAGAAGGTTATAAAGCTCCAGGTACAGTTAGATTTTGGTTTTATTATATATATATATATGCCTACATGGTTTAATTACTTTGAATGGTTTTGATTTTGATTTTTTTTTTCCTTGACATGAATTTTGTGTTTTTGTTTATTAGGTGGGATTGAACATGGATAGTCTGGGCTTTGAAAATTGTTTCAACCGAATAGCACAATCGGCTGCTGGTTTATCTGCTGGTTTATCCAAACCGTTGTGGTTGCAGGGTAAATTTAGCTATATATCTACCTATATTTCTTTGTTAATATCATGCTATTTTTAGTACCAATATTTAACCTTTTTCTTTGGTTTATGTATACATAGAGACGACCGAAGCTTTGCTTGATAATTTGTCATGTTGTATGGCTGCCTGTCATTGTGTAAGTTTACACAGTCGAGCCTTTTTTTTTTGGTGGAGTTCTTATATAATTATAATGTATAGGCTTTTTGGTGAAATTTTATCACTAAAGTCCCAAACGTCTTTGTTATATTAGTCACTTTAGTTCCTTGATCTTTTAAAATACATAGCTTTAATCTATTTGATCAAAAAACAATAGTTAACCATAACAGAATGAACAAAAATACTAATTTACCCTTATTGTTATTTTTAAAATTGTCTTTTAATCCCTATAGTTTCAATAATAACTGGTCAACCCCTGAAAAAAATTAAAATGTTTCCTTATAGATTCCAACCATGGATGAAAGATATAATGATACAATCTCTAACCAACTAAACTATATTATTTCATTGTTAAAGATTTATTGAATTAAATGTATATATAGTTATATAATTTGTTTAAACTAATTTAAATCAATTTATATAATTGAAAATAAACTCATATATATATATATATATATATATATATATATAATTTAAAATAAACTCATTTTTAATAAATAATATGTAAAAACATATTTATGAAAATAAAAAAGAAAATAATGAAACAAAAGGAAACTCAAAAAATCCAAAAAATCAAAGCCCGTAATTTTTTTTTTCTTTTTTTCTTTTTTTTTTTCCTTTTCAAAAAATATATTATTTCAATTTGATAAAAAAAAACCCAGAAAATCAAACCCACAAATTGAAAAGGGAAAATCAACAAAAAAAAATAATGATATTTTTTTTATGTTTGTTTCCTTTATTTCCTTTTTCATTTTCATAAATAATTTTATATATTATTATTATATATGATTTTATTTTAAATTATATAAATATGAGTTTATTATTATTTATTTATTGATTGTT
Source organism: Dipteronia dyeriana (assembly GCA_032871835.1). NCBI lineage: Eukaryota > Viridiplantae > Streptophyta > Magnoliopsida > Sapindales > Sapindaceae > Dipteronia > Dipteronia dyeriana. Next base: position 94,924,786 of record CM065295.1, on the reverse strand, counting down.
GAATTTTTTTTCCCTTTTCAATTTATTTGCATTGATTTTCTGGGCTTTTTTTATCAAATTGAAATAATATATTTTTTAAAAAAGAGAAAAAATCCAAAACAAAAAAGAATTAAATTTACAGGCTTTGGTTTTTTAGATTTTGTTTTGTCTTGTTATTTTCTTTTTTATTTTTATAAATATTTTTTATATAATATTATTAAATATGAGTTTATATATATATGAGTTTATTTTCAATTATATAAATTGATTTAAATTAGCTTAAAAAAATTATATAACTATATATATAAATCAACAAATCTTCAACGATGAAATCATATAGCCCAATTAGCTAGAGATTGTATCTTTGTGTCTTTCAATAATGGTTCAAATCTTGGCGGAAGCATTTTAATTTTTTTCAATGGTTGACCATCTATTATTGAAACTAGAGGGACTAAAAGACAAAATTTTAAAAATAACAATAAAATAGTATTTTTAACTCATTTTGTTATAGTTAACCGTTAGTTTTTGGTCAAATGGACTAAAGTGATGTATTTTGAAAAAATAAGGAACTAAATTGACTAATATAGTAAAGACGTTTAAAAAGGTGAAAATTCGTTAAAAAGTAAAAACTTTAGTGATAATACCCGATACCACCATTATTTAATTCTTTTGAACGGTGGTTTGGGTTCATTAGTTCATATATAAGTATAACACTGAAACCACCATTATTTAATCGGGATAGGTTTTTACAGCATAAGCCAAACCAATTATTAGGTAAAACTCGACCAATAAAAAACGGTTTTGTTCGGTTTGGTTTGTCTGTTTATAGAAAATAATTACAATAATACTAGATTTAACTCAAGTGTGAATAATAATCATTCAAAAATTAATTAAAAAAAACTCAATTAGAGTATCTCCAATATGGATTTAGGATAAATAGACATTCTGTTCAAATCTGTATCTCCAATATAGACGTTGTCAAGTTGACTATGGCTTTGTTAGTTAGATAGCTATTTTATTGGCCGACTCAATATTGAGGATAAATATTCAAAATCTGTAAAACAGTTTATCTTGTTAGAAATAAAAAAAACAAATAAAAAAAAACTAGATAAGTCATTTATAAATTGTATTACGCTATGCGTCATTCGGACGGCAGCACAGCGCCTAGGCGGTCAGGAATTTATTTATTTATAATTATTTTTCATGTAAAACCAATATTCAATCTCTTCAAAAAAGATTCAATATTCAAATTTTAAACAATGTAACTATGATATAAAAACAACTTTAACTCCGTTTAGACGGATTAATCAGTAAAATCGGCTGACAAATTAGCCAAGTCACCTGTTTTTTTACATGTCGCCTAATAGGGCTCATTTTGTCTTAATCACTGATTTTTAACAGAAGCATCGTAGACATATTTTTTATTTGGCTTTCTATGAAATATAATTCTATGTAACGTAGGAAGCAAGGCTCTTAATATTATTAACATGTCAACAATTATTAAAATACAATCCACTTTTACGATGGAGATGCTCTTAGTAATCGTTACGATTGTCAAATACTTATAGAAAACAAAATAAACAATTACTATTGGTTCATTAGCAAGAATTTGATATATCTGGTTCATATAGTATAAAGAATGAATATACTCATATAATTATATACAATGCATTTTTGTACGAATTATTATTTTTACTCTAAACAGTAAATAAATTGTTTTTTTAAATTTTTAAATTTTTTAATTTTTTTTTCTAAGGGGGCAGGGTAGGCTTGAGCCCACTCTTGTCCCAATAGAGGTCTATCCATGGTAGAGATAGTACTACCCTCAAAAGGATATTTTCCAGAATTTGTAGGAACATATCCGGCTTCAATCGATTCTCTCTAACATCAAGTTTTCATTCAAAGTAACCAAATAATGTAAGACAAATTGCATCCAATAATGTTGGGTTCATATATAATATAATTATAACACTCTTGTATGTGTGGCCGTGGGTTGGATTTGACTATATACCGAAACCAAACAATAATTTAACCTGGTTAGATTTTTACAACACAAACCAATATTAAAAAGAGTTATCATTCGGTTTTTTATTGGGTTCATATATAATTCCAACACTCGTATGTGTATTTGGGTTATATTAAAAAATCACATATATATATGCATTGGGATCTTGCTGCAGGAGGAAGTAAAATACGAAAAGAGAGAGAGAGAGAGACATGGACACACTTTGACCAACTTTTACAGGAAGAAAATAAGAAATCTGATGACAAGACTCTTTTTGATTTCAACTATAGTAATATAAAAGAAAGAAAAATTATAAATACATTATACATGTACGATGGTAATTAAGACCCAATTTCAATTACTTTTAGCCTCGGCTAATCTCCTTTTATAATATGGTATTCTTCTTTAATTAAGTTGTCATAAAATGAAATTAAATATCACTTGATTGAGTTCATATACGATCAAAAATTTAATGCAAATTAAATGAGAGTACAAGACTGTATTTCATGTAAAGTAGGTCAAGCTGGTTCAACCAGCTAAAGAGTTGCAACTTGTAAGCCAGCAAAATTTCTTGCAAATTGTAATACAATTATACAAAGTCTCTCGGTCAAGACATAGTCAATAAGGTGCATCGGGTGGAATATAGCTCAGGTCGTCATGCTACTATATAAATTTAGTAGAGTTACAAGCTAGTGTGAACTATATTCATTAGATTTTCTCATTGGAAAAAAGTAGCAAATTATAAAAGTATTTCACTTTTATGGAAACAAAACTTAACTATATTTTTAATGAGTTAAATCCAATCTAATCAAACTTGTCTCCATTTATAATTATAATGTTTTTTTTTTCTATTTCAATTTCTACTCGACCCCTTACTTTTCCAGTTTCTATTCCTTGACAATTGAAGCCCAAATATCTACGAAATAGCTCATGTGTAATAAGATAACACAACTTGTAACTTAACATAATTTTATTACAGAAACAGTTTAATAGTATAAGTTGTAAGAAATAATTATGATCGAGAAGAAAGAAACACAAACGTTTTGATCACACATAAAAATAATAATTAGCATAGAATATTTGTTATACATATTACATAGCTTCGAATTTTGTTAGCAAATAAATGCAAAGATTAGCAGTGAGTGATATTTGATTTCATATTTCGTTTTAAAGTTGGTTAACTGTTATTTAAAATAAATAAATAAATAAAAAAATAGAAAAGAAAGGTGGATTTGTTTTTTAAACCTTAAATAAATTTGAGTTTTTTTTTCTTGAGATTGGAGAATTATAGGTAGGGAAGATTTATCACACTAACCTCATCTCATCTAAAAAATGGTAAAGCAGATTCAACCGCTAAAAATACGGACGGACCAGTCCAGGAGACACGGTGGCTTTAGTCGACGTGGACTTTGACAGTTTGACTTGTGTAAATCTAAATGTGTCCGTGGATGCCACTTGGAATTGCTGGTGATCACGTGACCATGGGATCATGGCCCCTACTCACTTGTTTTTTTTTTTAAGAAAATCATCGATAAACAAAAACAGGCAACATCTGGCTGGCTATCGGCCATAACAAGGTCCTCCACACAAGGGGGACAAGTTTCTAACAAAAACCGATATTCGTGTTGAGAGATTGACAATTTGGCTAATCTACGTGTCATGGATGAAACTATAAGTTTGATACTGAGGGGTCAAAGAGAATATGATAAAATCTTTTACAGTATATATGATGATAACTTAAACAATCAAACTAATTTTTTTTTCTACACATGTTAAATTAAAAAAAGTAAAAATGTAACGAGAGTGTATTCGTCTTCGACTTCCATATATTAGAAAAGATACTTTAACAATTAAAATATTTTTACAATATCATTGTATTTTTGAATGTGTATAAAAACATGTATATAATATAAGGTGTCAAAATTACAAAGTAATAAAGAAATTGGGTTGATATTAAAAATTATTTTTATAGGAGGACGTAAAAGTGATCCTTTTATTTTAAAACTAAAAAAATGAAAAAAGGAATTAGAGAAATTTTATTAATATTTAATATTTTTATAATTTTTTTTTATTAAAAAAAATAATACGAAGTGACTTAGAGTAGAAGATGAAGTGTGCTTAGACCATAGAGTATAGGTTTTACTATTGTTTTCTAATAATAAAATAATAACTTATTTTCTTTAAAAAAAAAAAAAAAAAAATCCTTAGGGTAGCCATGGCTCCTGCTGGCCTCTGTCACGGTCCGCCCCTGCTATGAGCAACACAATCCGTGCTTCTACCAGTAAAGGAAACATAAATAATATAACAATTTATAAACTGAATGATATCTCTAACGACAGCATCAACATCAACAGATGAAGTCTTCCAAGAATTAATAAGCTCCACAACGGACTTAGAATCAGACTCAGTGATAGCAGGTAACAAGCCCGTATCCACCGTGAACTTCTGATAAAAAAGGGCTGGTAAGCTATCAATTCCGGGAGTCATTAGATGCCAATATATATAAATATATTATAATAAAACAGAAAGAAAAAAAAAAGTTAGATTGGAGAGATTTTTCACATGTAACATGTTTAACATATGGCGCCAATTTTTTATTTTAATATATATATATAAATTGTTATTTACATTTTTATTTAATGAGAATGGTTTCTCCTCTCTATGGGTGCGTTTGGTGCACGGGATATGATTGGACTATTTTTAAGAGATGGGATTGGATTGAATTGGATTGGATTAATTACAGTGTTTTCCGTGTTTGGTGCAATATAGGATTGGACTAAAAATAGTCCAATTCTTTGTTTGGCTAAGTAATGGGATTGGACAAGATAGTGGTATAAATTATATAAACTTTTTTTTAAAAGGAAAATGAAAAAAAAATTAAAAAAAAATGAAATCATTATCTTGAAATTTAACCCAGACCATCAATTTTTTTTCTTCCTTCCTCGTATTCTCTTCTTCGTCTTCTGCTTCTTGTCTTCTAGTCTCCTTCCCTCTCTCATTTCTCCAAAGCAAGCTTCTGCAAGCTACGACGGCTGTCCACGCCACAGCCGTCGTAGCCACCACTCCGTCAACAAAAAGCAACGACGCATAGCGGCGATGCAACTCACGATCCACAACCACTAGATCGGGACCAGATTGACAACCGACGATCATGATTGTCGCAGCAAATCGCACCGATCTGGTGCAAAAACCGGCTAACTTAGGTGAGATCACGGGTTTGGTGTGAAACCCATCGACCCAAGTGAGAAAGCCCAAAACTGGGCTAATTTGATCCAATCCTTCGTCAGATATTCACTCCAAAACTTTGTTAGTTAATGGTTGATATTGTTTTTTTATGAATTTGTTTGATTTTATGTGATGCACGATGCACCATCAATTTTACTTCTTCATCAGCTTCATATCTGATCATTTGGTTTGTTTCTTAAAAAAAAAATATTGAAAGAAGTTGGACTAATTTGAATCCCATGAATTTGAATGGGATTAATTTATTCCAAACTAACAGGATACAAAATTTAGAGGATAAAAATTTATCTTTTCCGGTCCACCCACTAAACATGGGGAACAGGATTGAAAATTGTCCAATCATGTCCAATGTTGTGTAACAAACACAGCCTATATATGTAAAAATTAGAGAGGAAATCGATTTTTTTTTTTTTTTCAAAAGCCACATATCATTAAGCAAAACAAAGGATTACAACCAGCAACCTCTTCCATCCAATAGGAATTCCTAACAGTTGAGACACCAATGACATTTGCCCCTCTAGGGACAAAGCTAGAGCACCCCGGAAAACAATCTATCAATGATCCAATCTCTCTAATAACAAAAGCAAGCCTGATTGGATAATCTTAACGACTATCTAGGCATTTGACTCCACCATGCAGGGGAACAAACCGGACTCTCGGGCAAACTCCAAACCAAAGAGGAAATAGATTTAAATACCCAAAAGCTAAAATGTTTTTGTATTTATTTTTATCCACCTCTAAAAAAAATACTCAATTGTTGTCAATTTTAACCTTTAAAGTAACATAAATACAACTCAAACTTTTCTTTTTCTGATTTAATTTTAAATGAAAAAATAAAATAAAAGCTTGGAAATTTGTTAGAGTTCAATATTTTGTTCTTTGTTTTTCAAAAATTTAAACTTCTGTAAGGGTATTTTGTTTGAAAAAAAAATGTAGACATATTCACAAAAACAATACAATTTTTGGAAATTGATAAATTTAAATTTCATTTATTTTTATTTTTATTATATTTTTTATGAAGAAAAAGTTGTAACGTTTGATGAAATTACACATAAAAATACAAAATAAAACGTAATAACAAGCTTCTAATTTTGAATTAACATTGCTTCTAATTTTGTTAGCAATAAATGCAAAGAATATTTTATTCATATTCAGTTTATATTTTTTAACTTTATAAAATAAAAAGAGAGGAAAGTTGGTTGATTACGTTGTACGTTTGAAAAGCGGTTAGTAAATTCAACCGCCAAAAATACAGACACACGGTGGCCTTGTCTACGTGAACAATGAAAGCGATCGATTTAATCTCATGATTTTGACTTGAGTAAATCTAAAGGTCTCCGTGGACGCCACTTGGAATTGCTGGTGGTCATGACCATGGGATCATGGCCCCCACACATTTGTTGCCGTTAGATGCCATAAAAAGAAAATTTGAAAAAAATAATAATAATAAGACAGGAAGACCTAGCTGTTGGCTTCTCTCCGGTTAACATTTTTTTAGTTAGACTATCTCGGTTGAATGTTTTATTTATAATGTCAAATTTAGTATACAAAATATAAAATATTATATCTGACACAATAATTTAGTATTATATTTTAATGTATAACTGTATTTAATATATTATTTTTATTATTTTATTAAATAAAATTATAAAAATCAATATTTACCATTAATACATTCATTAAAATGTAGAATAATGGTTGGATGAAATAGATTTTGATTGAAATATCATTAATGTATATTAAATTTAAATTATTTTAAATATTTAAATATATATAATGGTATTTTTGTAATTAAAAATGTATATATAATGTTGTGCCAATTTTGGCACACTAATTTGGTACGCATATGTCAAATTTAACACAATATTTAACATTGTATTTGAGGAAGACTTTTTGGACTCTATGCTAAATTTTAATATTCACACACTAATTTGACAATGCATTGGAGATGCTCTTACAACAATGTTTCCAATATATAAATTAGCGTATCCCCTCCTCACTTTAATTATCATCATTTTTATTAAAATTGATCATCACGTGTCTAATATAACAAATCAATTGTTTAGATCAATTCTATTAATTTTATATATTTACCCTATAAAAAATATAAGTAATCAAAATTATTGATTTATGTGATAACAAAGTGAGATGATGATGGAATCCAAATCGATGTTAATTTTTTTTGTTATAAAAAATATAATGAAATTTAATTTAATTTTACCCCAGCAACTTTTGTTATTTACATTCTTTATTATAGCCTTAACAAAATAATGAAATTGGTTTCGCCTCTCTCTTTGTATATATATAAATCAAAGAGGAAACAGATACAAATAACCGAAAATTAAGATATTTTTTTTATTTTTATCTGTATAGAAATTTATTTTTGTTGTTGTCTATTTTAGCTTCTTAAATAACAAATATGTCCCTCCAACTTTTCTTTTTCCTATTTAATTTTAAATTGAAAAAAAAAAATAGAACTTGGAAATTTATTGGAGTTCGCATGCCTTCATTGGAGCCTAGAGGTATTAGGTATGTAGCTATATATATTGGTTTTCTTATCAGTACGTACTGATATAATTTATATCAGTATATTGTATATACACCATTGATTATGGAGAAGTTTTGATAAGTGCATACATTTTGAGTCAAAGTATGTAAATCTAATAGTTCATATCCAATACACTAATGAATTTATATCAGTGCACGGTGCCAACTGAAGTGATATTTTTTATATATATATTCTCTTTGTTTTCAAAATTTTAAAATTCTTTGAGGGTATTTTTGTCAAAAAAAAAAGGAAATATTTGTTAAAAAAAAACAATGAAATTGTTAAATTTAAATTTCATCGATAATTTAAAAAAAGCAAAGTTAAAATAATAATAAAAAAAATTTGTAACCGGAGGGAAGCCAAATCCAAGCCGCCAATTATATTTGTGGTTGTTGAAGCTATTTCGAAATTCAACAGTTAAAAGTATATAAGCAGCTGCTCGCTTTCTTCTTTCTTCTCTCTGCTTCACTCACTGTTTCTCTTCAATCTCTGACAAAGAAGTAAAAAAGATGCAAATCAAAGCACTAGCTCGCTCTCCACACTCTCCTCTCCAACACCCAGATCTCAAAAACCATTTCAAACCATCATTTCTCTTCAAAAACTATCACTTTTCCCTCAAGACACCTCACTCTCTGACCACAACCTCTGTTTCACTTCCTACTAATTATTCACATATTTCTACGCCAAAACGGACCACCAATCGCTTAACAGCTTCCTGCATCATTCCGGGACAAGAACTCATCGAGGAGGAGTCCGAAATCACCGCCGTTAACGGTGGTGAAGAGAAGGGAAAAGAAGTGGAAGTTGAAGTTGTTTCACCGAAAATAGATGACTTGGCGAGTCAGAGCATATGGAGACAAATAAAGGAGATTTTGATGTTTTCAGGACCCGCTACGGGGCTTTGGATCTGTGCACCGTTGATGAGTCTTATATCAACGGCTGTGGTTGGTCAAGGCAGCTCAACCGAGCTTGCTGCTTTAGGTATGTTCATAGTTTCTAATTTTTTGTTTGTTTGCAAGGAAAATGGAGGAAAATATGAGTAATTGAAGCTTTTAAATTCCAAAATTTCATTCATAATCCAACTTGGTGATTCGTGTACGGTACAAATTTTTTTCGTAGGGGAGTTGCAATTTTTTTTTATAAAAATAGTTTATGAAATTATGAAATTGTCTTTATAGTTTAGAAGTTTTTCATTTTGGCCCCCTACATTTTGTTGTTTTTGTATTTTGTTATTTATGATTTCGTTTTTCTTATATTTTGTTTGTGTGAATTTTGATGGGCAGGTCCAGGGACAGTATTCTGTGACAACATGAACCTCTTGTTCATGTTCCTCTCAATTGCTACGTCGAACATGGTTGCAACTTCACTTGCTAAAGGGGTCAGTACTTTTTATCTGTTGAAGGGTATATAAATCAAATTGTTTCAGATTGATTAATTGATTTATAGCATTGTTGTGATTTTTCGATTTTTTTTAATTGTTGAATGTTGATTAGAGTGCTTTTGCAGGATAAAAAAGAAGTGCAACATCAAATATCTGTATTGCTCTTTGTTGGGTTAACTTGTGGAGTCTTGATGCTTTTGTTTACACAATTCCTTGGTCCCTGGGCACTAACCGGTAAGAAAATAGACACTGGTACGGCTTTTATTGCTCCTTGTCGGTGTGGCACGTAAGGGGGTATGTTAAAGAGCTTTATATCATTTTTTGGACTATTACATGATAGCAACATCTAATGACCAATGAATTTGCAAATCTTTACTTTTGTTTTTCCAGGTTTTGCTGGGCCAAAGAATGTGCATATTGTACCTGTAGCTAGCAAATATGTTAAGGTTCATTTTATTCTTCATAGCTACTTTTTGTCGAAAATTTAGACTTAAAAGTACTTCTTGTTACTTGGAATGAATCAGTCACTATGCTATCTGCTGGCATGTATACTACTATGACATATTGGTGTGCTTGATATTATCCGAAGACTACTGCTACTATACGATATGAATTTTGAACAATTTTCGTGGCAGATTCGAGGTTTATCGTGGCCTGCACTTCTATATGGACTGGTTGCTCAAAGTGCAAGGTGAAGATAACTATATAGTTATTGATCCATTATGCAATTTCATCTAACACCTACGAAGTTCTCTATAAAGAATTCGTACAGCTAAGAAAAATACAAACAAATCTTCAGTTAACTAGATCGTGTTCTGAAGTCTATTTCTTCTTATTCCCAGTCTTGGCATGAAAGATTCAATTGGACCGTTGAAGGCTTTGGTGGTTGCAACCACTGTAAATGGTATCGGTCATCTGATCTTGTGCAGTTGGTTAGGATACGGTATCACTGGGGCAGCTTGGGCTACAATGACTTCACAAGTATGTCAATAAGCAGCATTTCAATAGTCCTTACATATATATAGTTAGCTAGTTTCCGCTAATGAGTGTACTTTTCAGGTTATTTCAGCTTACATGATGATCGAAACTTTAAACAAGAAAGGATACGACCCTTTTGCCATCGCTGTTCCATCACCGAATGAATTTCTTCAAATATTTGCAATTGCTGCTCCAGTATTCGTATCAATGTTCTCCAAGGTTGATTACAATCTACTTGATTCCATATTTTTTATATAATTAGCTCACATTTATTATATATAGTTACGTAGCGAGACAGTTTGGTGTTTCAGGTGGCTTTCTACTCTCTCATTACATACTATGCAACAGCTATGGGCACATTTACAGTTGCTGCTCACCAGGTTAGTTTCAGTAATTCCGGTATTTTGGTTACTTCTTCGTTCCTTTAACCCGAAAACTGATCACATTGGCAAACTCGCCATTCGTTTCAGGTCATGATTCAAACGTATGGCATGTTTGTCGTCTGGGGTGAGCCTCTATCTCAAACGGCACAATCATTCATGCCTGAGCTATTATATGGAGTTGACCGAAGTCTGGAGAAGGTTAGTGATGCCCATTGATATCTAATCGATACTACCACCGACATATGTACATTCCGGTTTTATATCTGCCCGAATTTTGGTATTGAAACAGGCCAAAATGCTTATAAAGTCACTCGTGATTATCGGAGCTATATTGGGAGTAGTAATAGGGACTGCTGGTGCATTGATTCCGTGGTTGCTCCCCAATATGTTTACATCTGATCTTATGGTGATACAAGAGGTTAGTTTGATTTGAAAACTTTTACGAGCATGTCTTGATTACATTCAAATTATTAGATATCTCAATCTCATTCTTAACCTTGTTTCGATGCAGATGCACAAAGTGTTGATTCTGTTCTTCTTTTCATTAGCAGTAACACCATGTACTCATAGTCTTGAGGGAACATTGCTGGTATGTCTGTAACAAAACATAATATGATTCAGTGTTCTTGCATACATTATTTATCCCTCTTCATTGGACATTGAACAAAGGTTTCGAAAATCTGTTTCTCTGGTGCAGGCAGGACGGGACTTTAAATTTATAAGCTTATCGATGAGTAGTTGTTTTTCTTTGGGAGCTCTTCTACTTCTGGTAAGAATCTATATGATCTTCGTATTTCGATCTCAATTTTTGTGTCTCTTTAGCTATGTTTATGCATATCACTCCTTAATTTTGCTGCTATAACCAGCTTGTGAGCAACAAAGGATATGGTTTGCCGGGCTGCTGGACAGCGCTTGTAGGATTTCAATGGGTAAAACCAACATCTCCGAAACTCATATTCACAAAAAATTTTGACTTGAGCTAACACCGCGATATCTCTTTCAGGCTCGATTTTTTCTTGCTCTTGGGCGCCTCCTTTATCCTAACAGCATGCTTCAATCCAAAAATACAAGAGAATATCAATTTGGAAAGCTAAAGGCGTCTTAAATTCAAGATTTATATGCAAAATCAGATCGCCAAGGATGCGAATTTCGCACATTTTGCCAATGAAACTGTACTCAACCATCACAAATTTTGGTATTCAAGCTGTCAAAAATCAGGATGTCATTATTCTTGGATGCCTCAACGAGGTCAGAAACATAAGTTTGGACAATGATATATGAAATGCATATGCAAAATTTGATTAATAAAGAGCCTGTGATTTCTCAAAATTTGCTGCTAGCTAACTTTATTCAAGTAAATTACTTATCTAATAAATTTGGTGGGGCACTTTGTGATTGGGCTCGAGTCCCATCGGGGAGTTGCATTAGGGGTTGCACACTACTTGTGTTGAGTATATTTATAGTGGTTAATTTCGTCACTGCGAATTCATGAATCAAATGGTGTTAGATTTCAATAAATAACACCATTTCTATTTATAATATATATATATATATATATATATATATATATTTATAAGTTAGTATGCATTGTTTTAACTTAATCAATACGTTGGATGTAGACCATTAGATTTATATATTTTGACTCAAAATGTATGCATTTATTAAAGTTTCTCCATAATCAGTGGTCCGCAAACAACGAATTGATGTAAGTTATATCGGTACACACCGAGGAGAAAAGAACTATATATTTATAATGTTGATAACTTTATATTTGGAACACTTTTTTGAAAATCCAACACCATTAGATTGGGGGTTAACTAGGACCTACTGAAATCAAACACTAAAGACTATAAACATGACCGGAATGTAACTCACATTTTAAGGTTTTAATGGGTAGAGATGGACATATATTTACAATACCTGGTATTAGAGGTATTCACGGTTTGGTTTCGGTTTTGAATCGTCGGTTTCAGTTCCGTAGAATGGCCTAACAGTAACTGTAACCGGAGTGGGACGGTTTGGTTCGGCTACGTAACCGTCAGTTTGGTGGTTACGGGCCGGTTTCAGTTACGGTTGGTTTTTTTTTTTTTTTTTGTAAATGAATTGTCACGTGTCACAATTCTATTGATTAGTTGTTTTTAATAAAATATAGCAAAACCGTCGGTTATAACCGTCGATTTTGAGATGGTTTTTGGGATTGGATAACCGTAATCGAACCGTCGAAAAACTGGTTTTCAACCGGTTTCGTAACCGGCGATTACTGTTCCACTTCGATTACGGTTTTGGGAGGACGGTTTCGAACGATTTAACCGAACTGTGGACACCTCTACCTAGTATAATCCTGACAATGAAGCTTACATTTGAAATCTCTAACCACCAAGTCAATAGACTAAGAGTGTGTTTGATATGACTTTTCAAGTAGAGCTTATAGATTAAATCTTTTTATAGTAGAGTTTTTAATAAGTATAACTTCTAGAAAAAAAAAAAAACTTTTGGTTGTGTAAATTATAAAAAAGGTGTTCACAATGTATTTTTTTAAAAAACTTTTGGTTGTGTGAATTATAAAAAGGGTGTTGACAATGTATTTATAATAAAAGAATTGTATGGTGGAATATCTAAAATAAAATTTATAAAGGATAATTGAGAAAATTCATATGTTTTAAAAAAACTTTTTTAAAAAAAGTCCAAATTTTAGGTTTCTCAAAATAGATATAAAATGGTTTTTATAAAGAGTAATTGAGATAATTCATATATTAAAAATGTTGTTTTGAGTTTTGTTAAACATCTAAAAGAATCCTCAAAATAGTTTATAGCATTCAAAAAAAAAAATTCTTATTAAAGTCATACTGAACACAGACTCAGTGAAGATAGAGCTTTTGAAGTCTCCGACTACCGATAGCTAACAACTGGTTTTATCTTAATTAACGACACAAATTACATGAGTATGTCCAAATGACTACTAATAACATTTATAATTAATCATCAAAATTCAATCGGCTAATGGAGGAGTCAAACGTCCAACAGCTAGGCCGTTCAAAGACGTTATATTTTCATAGATTACAACGAGCTGCCACCAACCACATTCATGTAATATAAAAGACTAGTCCTTTTCTTGAAACCAAAAAAGAAATACCAGAAAATTAAAATGCAAATCAAAACCCTAACACACCCTTTACAGGGATGCTCTCAATCGTTAATTTTCTTCAACAAAAACCCATCTTTCTGTCGCTTTAATGGCTCTCTTTCGCCTCCAAATTTACGATTTTTTGCGCCAAAAATTGTCCAGAAACGATTTAAAACCAGTTGCATTAGTCCCGGTCAAGAACGGATTAACAATGACAGTGGTGTGGATTCGATTTCTTTGTCGAAATTTGAAGAAGAAGAAGAAGAGCTGGGAATGGAAGTGAAAACAGAAGGGTTGGAGCATCAGAGTATATGGAATCAAATGAAGGAGATTGTGAAGTTTACGGCACCCGCTACAGGGCTTTGGATCTGTGGGCCGTTGATGAGTCTCATTGACACTGCTGTTATCGGTCAAGGAAGCTCCATTGAGCTTGCTGCTTTAGGTATTCCTTTGGGAAGTTTTATAATGTTGTCAAAAGAATAACATTTTAAGTTTCAATTGTTGAAGGTACCTATGTATTGTACAAAATCATTAATTAAGTGTTTCTTGTAAATATTATGTTGGGTTTTTTTTTGGGTTCTATGTTTGTTTTTTCAAAATGTTCCTAATTTTTTTGACATTTTTAGTTTTTTACCTGTACAAAACCTTTAATTGAGCTTGCTGGTATGGTTGTGTCTTGCAAATTCGTTTCCGGGTTGTTTAAACCCATGTTTGTTTGCTGAGAAATTGTGGGAAAGGAAGGATTTTTTAATTTCACTTGTGGGAAAGCAAGGATATTTGGTTTCAATTTCAATTGTAGACACTCATTTCTACTTTTACTTTATTTTTTTCTCGGTATTTGCATTGATTTTTATTTTTTTGTTCTCTCTTTTGAGGAGAGTGGTGTGTATTAAGTGTGATTGTGAATATGGATGGGCAGGGCCGGCAACTGTTGTCTGTGATTATTTGACTTATGTGTTTATGTTCCTCTCAATTGCTACATCGAATATGGTTGCCACTTCCCTTGCCAATCAGGTTAGTTTCCTTAGCTGTTGCAGTGTTTTTATTACGTATACAATAGAACTGATGCACGCGTGGATGCAAGTCTGTCTTTTGATGAACCAAGTTTGATGTGCTTGCACTTCTTTTTTGAAGTAAGAAGACAGAAAGAAAATTCGATGAAGCATTACAGGTCGTTAGTTACAATAATGTTGCATGCTGCATCTTTTGACTAATTTGTACGGGTGCAGGACAAAAATGAAGTACAGCATCAAATATCTGTTCTGCTCTTTATTGGGTTGACTTGTGGCTTGTTGATGTTTTTGTTTACAAGATTCTGTGGTTCCTGGGCACTAACTGGTAATAAAGACTGGTAAAGATTTTGATTAATTCTACATTATGGACCCATCTAGTGCTTGATTATTGTTCCAAGGCTGTTTCTAAGACTTTTAGCCGCAGAATGGGTTGTAAGAATCAATAATGGAGATTCAGTGATAATGCAGTAAATAGTGAACTTTTTTGTTATCACATTTTCAGCTTTTGCTGGACCAAATAACGTGCACATTGTACCAGCAGCAAATACATATGTTCAGGTTCATGTTCTTTATTGTTAATCTTTCATGCGTTCTTATAATATAATTTCTGCTGGTTGTTGCTTTTCAATTTTCATAATTTTTTTTTCCATTATTGGTAATTTACTGCTGGGAAAGAACGATTATTTCATGAATTACTAAATCAGTTGACAGAATAGAAAAGACAATTATATTATTGAAGCCTTCTTACAATTCTGAAGCTCACATACACTTGAGAGTTGAGAATGTCCTTTGTTGTAATCAAGAACACTTGTTAACAATTAGTGAAAACACTTGTACTCCTTAACCCAAAGAAAAATGATTAGTATATCATTCTTTTTTTTTCCTAATACTTGTCACAGGAACTTGATATCTAGGTGTTGACTAAAAGTATATCCTTATATAGCCACCACAAATGGTTAAGAGAATTTGATATGACTTCAACTTCTTTTCGTTTGTGACTGCATTATTGTTGTAATACCAGTGAAGCAAAATCATTTCCTTGAGATAAAGTCATCCTCACAAAAATAAAGCCATTAGTATTTTGTCTGCTGGAGAGAACTGTTTACAATGAATTTATATTGCCACTTTATACTACATTATTATATATTCTCGTCTTCTTTATTTTATTCATCTGTTTCATAAGTTAACAAACACTTTTATGTTGGTAGATTCGAGGCTTAGCGTGGCCGGCAATTCTTGTTGGGTTGGTCGCTCAAAGTGCAAGGTGCTAATATAGTATATTTATATTTACTAGTCATCTACTCAGTAAAAAATGCAGCACCAATATCTTGTTTTTTTAACATTCTTCTTGTAATAGTCTAATATAGCATGTATTTTTTAACTATTAGACTATTACATCAATTATTTTATATTTGTAATTTCCATATATTCAGTAGCTACACATGTAGCTTTTCCACAAAATTCTTCTGACCTGCAGAAACTCATTTCACGTGTTTTTATAACGAGGGGCACATTACCCAAACTCCTAGCTGTTGCCATTGTTGGTCTTAAACAAAGAGTCCATCTAGTTACTGATCATCTTATGTATTGACATTGTTGAATTGATTGGAACAGCAACAATTCTTTAAATTTTATATTCTAACATTCTCTTGTTGTTTCCCAGTCTTGGCATGAAAGATTCGTGGGGACCTTTGAAAGCGTTGGCAGTTGCCAGTGCCATAAATGGCATTGGTGATGTAGTCCTCTGCAGCTTTATGGGATATGGTATTGCTGGTGCAGCATGGGCCACAATGGTGTCACAAGTAAGCTAAATAAGAATTCAATACCTCTTTTCCCCTTTTGTGTCACAACTTACCAGTATATATTATAGGTTGTTGCAGGTTGGATGATGATTGATTCTCTGAACAAGAAAGGATACAATGCTTTTGCTTTTACTGTTCCGTCTCCCAGTGAAGTTGCAACAATATTCGGACTTGCTAGTCCAGTATTTGTAACTATGATGGCAAAGGTAACATATAATTTGATTGTATAGCCTAATTATAAACCATGTGAATTATATCTCCTTCATCTGAGTCATTTTGATGCTCCAGACTGCTTTCTACTCCCTCATTATATATTTTGCTACGTCTATGGGTACAAACACAGTGGCAGGTCACCAGGTTAGGCTTATTGACTTGTAAATTTAGTTACTTTGTTCTTTTCTTCATTGGAGGGCCAATCACATTGAAGAAAACAACTTACCATTCTCTCTAGGTAATGATTCAAACTTACAGCATGTGCACGGTATGGGGTGAGCCACTTTCTCAGACTGCTCAATCATTTATGCCCGAGTTGATATATGGAGCCAATAGAAGTTTATCTAAGGTTGGTTATGTTCATTTTTTGTTTCATATCACTTGCTATAGCCGTGTGACATCCAAAGAGATTTCATGTGTTTTCTTGTGGACATAAAAGCTATGTGGAATCAATGTCCCCGACCCAAGCAAATGGTGATAGTTTCTAGTTGCAGGATCTGTGGGTTTTTGTTAGTTCAGAATGTTCTAAAAACCTTTTATCACTTCAAACAGGCTAGAATGCTGCTAAAGTCTCTTGTTATCATTGGAGCCACTCTTGGGTTGGTATTAGGGGCCATTGGAACATCTGTTCCTTGGTTGTTCCCCAGTGTCTTTACACCTGACCAGAATGTAATACAGGAGGTGAGTTCTTTCTTTTTGAACTTTTAAATTATATCAACCTCCTTTTTGCACTACGTGTTGCAATAAACTGTAATCAGCATGATGGTGTTGCTTATTGGGTTAGTATCAATCCTTTGTCACTGAAATTTGCACAGAACGATATGCGTTGGAGGTTAGAATTCAATTACTATTTCCTGCTAATTCGCTAAACATCACAATTTAATTGTTTTCAGCTCTAAATTTAAAATATTGAGCTCCATGGTAAGTGACCCAATAAGTAAACTCGGTTCAATAATTCTCTTTAATATTAATGCCCACATAATTAATCATTAGAGGCTCGATTTATTTTTTCTTTAATTATGCATATTCGTCTACAAGGATCCCGAGTTGAAGGTGTTGAAAATGGATTTGGTAGATTGTGAAGCAGAATTCAAACTGTCCATTTTGGCTAATGAAAATTTCAAGTGCCTTATTTTTTGATATATTATTATCATGTCCTTGCAGATGCACAAGGTGCTATTACCTTACTTTTTTGCATTAGCTGTGACACCGAGCACTCATAGCCTTGAAGGGACTTTACTGGTATGTCAATTTTCTCCCAAGTCCGTGATATGTTTTGAACCATAGATTGGTAAAACTTGTTATAATAGCTAATCTATGCTGGACTTAAAGTGTTATCTCCTTTTTAATAGACGTAGTGCTCTAGCCTCTAGCTTGCATTCTAGCATCAAGATATCTGTTCCTTTCTGCAGGCCGGACGAGATCTTAAATTTATTAGCTTATCGATGAGTGGATGCTTTTCATTGGGTGCTCTTGTTCTGTTGGTAAATATCTATTTCCTTAGTTTTCTTCTGTATATTATCAAATTTATTTGGAATTTTGCATTACAAGTTCTTTATGTTTCTTGTCACCAGCTTGTAAGCAGTAGAGGGTATGGTTTGACAGGCTGCTGGTTCGCTCTCGCAGGCTTTCAATGGGTAAGACGACAAAGATCTTTAGCACTCACATATACTAACAATCTTGAATCTTGACTTACTTGAATTAACGAACACCAAATTTTCAGGCTCGGTTTTTCCTTTCACTATGGCGCCTTCTTTCTCCTGATGGCTTACTTTTCTCTGAAGATTTGAGTCGATACAGAACGGAGAAGGTGAAAGCTATTTAGTTTCTTCATAAGCATCCAATTGAAGTATAGAACAACTACGACAAATTCTTGACATGGCGCCATCACAGTAAACTGTACGTGGCGACATCAATTATTATAGTAACTGTAACAATATTCTTTACACATGTAGAGTTACTGAAAAACATTAACCGTTCTTTGTTAAATTTGAAAAGAAGCTGGTCCTAGCATGCATGGATGGATTCTTATTACAGTGCAAATGTTACTTAGAAAACAAAATTAGCAGCAATAGACATGCAGTAGACAAGATTTGATAATGCATGTGCACCTGCCATTAGATCCATCTACAATTCTACACCATTAACCGTTCTTTGTTAAATTTGAAAAGAAGCTGGTCCTAGCATGCATGGATGGATTCTTATTACAGTGCAAATGTTACTTAGAAAACAAAATTAGCAGCAATAGACATGCAGTAGACAAGATTTGATAATGCATGTGCACCTGCCATTAGATCCATCTACAATTCTACACCACAAATATGTTTATACTAACATGTATTTATCCAGTTCTCTTACTGCAACAAGCAGCTTTCTTTGATGACAACCACAAACTTTGAAAGTGCTCCATATTGTATGATTAGAGAGAGAAAAGGAGAGATCACAGTTTGAGTCTCCTATAATATTCATTTAAAACCGTCGAATGTAGGTTTATGTCAAGAGCTTTCATTCAATCCGGTTAAATTTTAAAGTGTCAAGAGCGTTTATATATAGTCCGGTAATATTTGAAGTTCAATATGTTTTTGCCGACATACGAGTGTGACAATGTTGAAGATGCTCAGCCTCGATAGCAGCCTCTACGAGACGAGAGAGTCTTGGGTGCACCATGCTGCACCCAAGTTTTAGTCCTACGAGACAGATCACATAACCAAGCTGCCAATCCCGGTCCCACTCAATCAAACTCCAACAAACATGTAATATTGTAATATAAACCAGAGCACCCAAATACCCAATCACCTTCTCAACTCAATTGTTGTTCTTATTTCTCTCTCTGTTTCTTTGTACCTCAGACTCCTACTTGAAAAGGGGAAAAAAAATGCAAGTGAAAACATTAACTCACCACTTTGTCTCTCCTCCACCAGACCCCATTTTCAGACAACTCTCACTGTCGTCAATCTCCATCAACAAACCAAAACTCTTTTGTCATGCACCTAGCTTTGACTGCTCTTTTTTCCCATCAAAACAATGCGTTTTTAAACCCAAAAATCATCACAGTAGATTCGTAACAGCTTGCATTAATGGCCCAAGCCAAGAACTTGAGTTTTCAAGTGAAAATGAAAGTAAAAGCACTCCACTTTCGTTGTTATCAGAAGAAGAAGAAGAAGAAGAAGAAGTAGTGGAGGTAAAGATAGAGGATTTGGCAAATCAGAGTGTGTGGAATCAAATGAAAGAAATTTTAATGTTTACAGGACCAGCCACTGCGCTTTGGATTTGTGGGCCATTGATGAGTCTCATTGACACTGCTGTCATTGGTCAAGGAAGCTCCATTGAGCTTGCTGCTTTGGGTACTTCTTCAACTTCTTTATTTTCTGCTTGGGTACTGAGAAAATGCAATAGAAGAACAGTGTTTGAAAGTCTTATGATTTTTTGCTTAGTTAATTTGTTTGAAATCAAATATGCAGGTCCTGGGACAGTTTTCTGTGATAACATGAGCTATATATTCATGTTTCTCTCAATTGCAACTTCAAATATGGTTGCAACTTCACTCACCAGACAGGTTTGTTTTAAACACTTTGAAGACTATTTGGTTTTCATGTAGAACTAATGTCAAGTGTTGTTCTGATAATGTAAAAAAGCCCTTTTCAGATTTATCTCTAGTACTTAGTAAAAAGCACTTAAATGTGTTTAATTGTTCAAAAGTTTAAATTACCTTAATCTTAATTTGGGGACTGTTTACATGCTCTTAACATTCTAAGCCAATTAAAACTGTAGTTCGTGCATCGAATTTGAAATTAATGATTCCAAAGCCCTTTTCAATCATCTGCTATTGCTGTTGAATTATTCAAGTGGTCTCCATATGTTCAGTGTGATACTCTACTACTCACTAATGTTGCATCACTCTATTACTGTAATAAATTACTTGCTTTTTCATCGGTGGTTATACCATTTATGTGACTGTTTACGATATCTCATTTTAGGTTACATGCTTGTTTGACTTGATAGTACCTACTGATGCAGGATAAAAATGAAGTGCAGCATCAAATATCTATCTTGCTCTTTGTTGGGTTGGTTTGCGGCATCTTGATGCTTCTATTCACCAAATTCTTTGGTTTATGGGCTCTAACTGGTAATAGAAATCGGTGAAACTATTGTTTTTATTTGACTCACATATGGATGATATGTGCTTAATTATATTCAAATTGTCTGTCATAACTGTTTAGCGCAACTTCACGGATCATGAGACTGCAATAGCAGAAGCAAAATCCAGTAGCTGACAAATTTCCAATTCTTGCTTCATTTGTTATTTTCAGCTTTTACAGGAGCAAAGAATGTGCATATTTTACCTGCAGCAAACACATATGTTCAGGTTTACTAGTTTACATGCGCCGTTATGAAATTGTGCTTTTTAATTGTTATGAGATATCGTTTTCTTCTATTTTTTGCTTCCTTGACACTTAAATTTTTTACTTGCTTTGCTTAATTTGTTTCAATTATATTCTAGTTGAACAGAATATTTTATGTTGGTAGATTCGAGGCTTAGCATGGCCTGCGGTTCTTATTGGTTGGGTGACTCAAAGCGCAAGGTGGGTGAATATTGTTCATTTGTTCCAAAACGTTTATAATTTCTTCTGTATCGTGATTTGTTATTTATTTATGTTTCAGTCTTGGCATGAAAGATTCTTGGGGACCTCTGAAAGCATTGGCGGTTGCCAGTGCTGTAAATGGCATCGGTGATATCGTCCTCTGCAGATTCTTCAACTATGGTATTGCTGGCGCAGCATGGGCAACAATGGTGTCACAAGTAAGCTAAATGAACATTTCATCGTTAATCATTTGTGTTTTCTGTTTCCTTGCCACTGACTAGAACACATTCTAGGTAGTTGCAGCTTACATGATGATCGATACTCTAAGCAAGAAAGGATATAATGCATTTACAGTCTCAGTACCATCACCCAATGATCTTCTTGAAATATTTGAGATTGCCGCTCCACTGTTTGTAATGATGATAGCAAAGGTAACAATGTTATAAATCTTATTCAGATCAGAGCTTTATTACTGCTATCTATTCATTACAATTTGATTAATGGTTTTTCGTTTATTAGGTGGCTTTCTACACTCTCATTATATATTGTGCTACCTCTATGGGAACAATTACCTTGGCAGCTCACCAGGCTAGTTATACTCTTGTAGTTTTTAGTAAATTTATCATCCTCTTTCGCTCCATCTATATGAGAGGTGATGTCTTTTTCATTGACAACTTACTATTTTTTCAGGTCTTGATTCAAACGTTCATGATGTGCACGGTATGGGGTGAACCTCTTTCTCAAACTGCGCAATCATTTATGCCTGAGTTTTTATATGGAGTGAATAGGAATTTGGCAAAGGTTAGTAATGTTCGTTGGTAATTGATATTCCGGTAATCTTTTCGTCACATTTTGGTAGTGTCCTTTATATTTGTAATGGGGAATTTAACACCTTGAACTACCCTTGTAGACCATGTTGATAATACTTGGAAGAAAATGTCTGTTGTAAAATTAGCCGAACTTGATATAAGGTTTATGATATCTACAGGCTCGAATGCTGCTTAAGTCACTTGTAATCATCGGAGCTATTCTTGGATTGTTATTAGGAGTTGTCGGAACATCTGTTCCTTGGTTGTTCCCCAATATCTTCACACCTGATCAGGCAATCATACAGGAGGTTAGTTCTTGCCTCTCAAACTTTTGAACTAGTCGCTACAAATTTCAATACTTTGGTTGTAGTTTGTACTGTTTGATCGTAAGTAGCATCTATTGTCATACAAATATACAATAATGTCAGTTTTGTAACAAATCTATGCTGCATAAGAATTATTCTTTTATGTACATAGAAATGCCGCTAATTAATCTTATTTGCTTCTTTTAATGTTGAACCCCACATTAAGTGGACTGGCAGCATATTTGAAGACGATTCAAGTGTTTTATCTCATCTTTGATCATATCTCATACTGCTATTCCATTTAGTTCTGTCAAAACTTTTGATCACCTATCATCTATAACTTCTTAGTTGACAGTGAAGAGAATGTAATTGCAAGTCTGTTTCTCTAATTCTAATGTTCTTGTGCCTATGCAGATGCACCAAGTGCTGGTACCCTTTTTTACCGCATTAGCTGTGACACCTTGCATTCTGAGCCTCGAGGGAACGCTGCTGGTATCTTTGATATAAACTTCATCGGTTTCCTTTATTGGTGTGTCTTATGCTGGTTTTTTTGAGTCTGTTGGCTTCACTTCAGTGGAAATAATCAATTTGTTAGTGCATATGACTGAAGAAGTCTATTGGAGTTGGATATTGATTCAGACGTTTAAATCCTGATTCAATATTTCTCGATCAGAACCACAGAATTTCGTGACTCTATATGATGCTTAGTTAGCTCTTACTTGCTTTACCAAAATGTTTGTTTCTTCAAGATCATCTTCGTAGAGCTTTTTGGCTATAAAATGTAGAATTTATATTCTAATTCGGATTCTAACATCACAATATCCGTTGATTTTTGCAGGCTGGACGAGATCTTAAATTCATTAGCTTATCAATGAGTGGATGTTTTACTTTGGGCGCTCTAGTTTTGTTGGTAGAGATCTACTTTTCAGCACTTCCCACATTTAAACTTCCCACCAACTGATAGTTTTCTTCTGTTTTTTTCTTGCACCAGCTCGTGAGTAGTCGCGGATATGGTCTGCCTGGCTGCTGGTATGCCCTTGTCGGATTTCAATGGGTAAGCCTAAACCCTCTGCACTTTTATTTGTACTCAAAAGTATATGCTCACTCAACTGAGCTGAAACATGAACCTTGTGTTATATCCAGGCTCGGTTTTTCCTTGCTCTCCAACGCCTTCTTTCTCCAGCTGGCATATTATTCTCTGAAAATATAAGCCAACATAAACTGGACAATCTTCCAGCTGCTTAGTATCAAGATCTGTTTACAAAGGATCAAATTTCAGTGTTTCGCACTCCTCTCCTCACCGGTGAATTATAGGGTCTGCATCAGTTTTGTCCCAGCTACCAAAGATCGTGTTGTTGTAATTGTTTGACGCCTCACACGGGACTAAGAGCATAAGCAGATCACTACCTGTAACTGTAATAGTATTTTCTTCACACAAAGTTATAGCTGCCAGATCAATTGTTGTAATTGTATTATTGAATGATAATATAAATGCAAATGCTTAAAGTTTACGATATCAAAATGTGATCTCCTGCAATGGTTTGCTAAAAGGACTTTATGAGATATCGAAACTAAATCAAGATTCACGAATTCCATTTTCGAAGTAAGACATGCTTATAGGTGAATTGGCAACTGATCTACTTGTAGTTCAGAAGCAGACATAAACTAATATATTTCCAACCAAAACCTCTCACTAAAGCTAAATTTCTTTTGCCACAGCTAAGATCTCTCAGGATTCCCATTAACTTCAGTTGAAAATCAAACATGCCGCCACGAATTCCAGAATGAGTATTCACACAAACAGAGGCTCAAAGCCATAAACAAGCAAAGGTCATATTTGAGAAGAGCAAGAGATCCATAAGTGAGCACCAGTGCTACTCTCGACAGACTTTCAATAAATGATAGCAAAATGATGAGACTTCAAACCCTACTGCCTCCCCGACGTCCACGCCCAGACAGATGCATTCCTTGCTCTTTATTCTGCAATCGCTCCTAAGATACACAATTACAAGATTATGCAGCAGGTAACAATGGTTTTACGAAAATAAAAGAACGTCAAAATAAATTCAGGAAAGGGGTTTTTCCTGTTAGTTCATTACCAGCAACAAATGCTTCACTTTGGATTGCTTTCTCACAAAAATTCTACGAGCTTGTCTCTTCTTCTCTTCTGCCTGCAATTTGGTGACACTAGGCCTATATACAATGACAGTCCGACCAATTTGACCAACGACCACAGCACCAGTTCCTTCCTCCAATTGCTTCACCACATCTTCTAGCTCCCCGGGACAAGTCCCGTGAATTTTAATCTATTTATAAACCATTTAAGGAAAATGCAATAGTTAGCCCGGCACATCAAACAGCTCCTAATTCTTCACTAATGCAACAGAGATGGCATCCAACAAACTTGAATGTAAAACAGACACAATACAATGACGAACTGGAAACACAGCCAAAACAGCACTCGTGGATATAAAGAGGAAATATTTAGTGTTTGGATCATAGATGACTCAATATGTAACACCTCTGCCAAATAATATGACAAATACAAATCCTTTAACAGCATACGTATTTTAATTGTAGGTACAAGATCTTGACTCAACAAGGAACTGTCTACAGGAATTACATATCAATCTACACAAAAACACACATAGTAAATCACAATCCACGAATGGAAGCCAAAATAGGACTAGCTTCTTGGCAGCCAATGCAGGCTTTGCTGACTGAAAACTAGGTTCTCTGACAAAGAGTTGAAACTCTATAACGTTACTTTTTTGCCAAAGGGTTGAAACTCAATACACACATTCTTGCTAAAAGTGCCAATCTTTTGAACCTTATCAGCTATGCAACTTGAAATTCATACTTGAATCCTCCAACTTTTTCAACTAAGATTTGCATTAAAGACAAAAAATTGATGAGAATTTCATGAATGAGCCAATCTAAACAATTCCCAAAAGCATCATATAATAAGCATTGAACGAAAACTATGAAATATCCATCACAATGAGAAAACAAAAACACAAGTCAGCTTGAAATTCTACACAGAAAATGACTGGAAACACATGTCAACTTGAACTTGTACATAGAAAATGACTAGAACATACCCTTATGAGCTCGTTGGATTCGAGAGCTCTTTAATTTTACTTCTTTGCCAAAGAGCACACAGCTCAGAAGTTGAAACTTAGTACCCACATTCTTGCTAAAAGTACCAATCTTTTGGACCTTATTAGCTATGCAACCTAAGCTACAAATTATTCAACAGGAAATTCATACTTGAATCCTCTAACCTTTTCAATTAAGACTCACATTAAAAAACACAAATTGATGAGAATTTCATGAATGAGCAAATCTAAACAATTCCCAAAAGCATCATATAATAAGCATTGAACTAAAACTATGGAAATATCCATCACAATGAGAAAACAAAAACACAGTATATGAAAAATTATTCGAGAACTCTTTAACTTTACTTCTTCGCCAAGGAGCACAAAACTCAGAAGTTGAAACTTAATACACACATTCTTGATAAAAGTACCAATCTTTTGGACCTTATTAGATATGGAACCTAAGCTACAAATTATGCAACTGAAAATCTATACTCGAATCCTCTAACCTTTTCAATTAAGACTCACATTAAAAAAAAAAAAAAAAATGGATGAGAATATCATGAATGGGCCAATCTACACAATTCCCAAAAGCATCATGAACTAAAACTATGAAATATCCATCACAATGAGCCCAAAAAAACACATATCAACTTGAACTTGTACATAGAAACTACCTTTTAAGAGCTCATTAGACTCTAGATTCTCAATAAGAACAGAGATAAGATAGTGAGTAACACCAGTCTTGCCCACCAACTGCAACTCCAACTTCTTCCCCAACCTATGTGCATATGACGCAAGCTCCTTCTTTTCCTTCACCATCAACTCTGGTAACTTCACCGTCTCCACCCCACCTCCGCTGCCGCCGCTGCCACCAACCCCACCACAGGTTCCAATATTTTCCTTCCTTGGATGGTTTTCTTTTTCATTTTTGTCTTCACTTGCCTCAACCACATCAAAATCTTGAATTTAACTTGCCTCCTCTTGTGATAAACAAGAGGTTGGAGTGAAGGCTTTGGTGGGTGAGTGTGAGGTGAGAGAAGAAGAGAGGAGAGCGAGAGAAGAGGAGAGGAGAGGTTGTGATGGAAGAAAAAGTGAATTTGTGAAGTGGGTATTTGAGAGGATTGTGGAGGTTGTGAAAATAAAGAGTGGTCTTAAGATGAAATTCAATGTTGTTGTTGCCATTGCTGGTTGCTGAGATTTTGGATGGGTTCTTGCAGTTGCATCAGATAATTTATAATTTAAGTTTTGGTTTATTACAATTTTTAATTAAAGGATGCAGATTCTTAACATGAAGGAAGTGGAACTCTTTGTTCCATTACCAGCAATAAATGCTTCACTATGGATTGTTTTCTCACAAAAAAATTACGAGATTGTCTCTTCTTCTCCTCTACCTACAATTTGGTGACACTAGGCCTACATACAATGATAGTCCAACCAATTTGACCAATGATCACAGCACCAGTTCCTTCACCACATCTTCTAGCTCCCCGGGACTTGTCCCGTGAATTTTAATCTATTTATAGACCATTTAAGGAAACTGCAATAGTTAGCCCGGCACACCAAACAGCCCCTAATTCTTCACTAATCCAACAGAGATGGCATCCAACAAATTTGAATGTAATTTGTAAAACAGACACAATACAATGATAAACTGGAAACACAAGCCAAAACAGCACACACCTGATATAAAGTGTAGATATATTTAGAGTTTGAAATACAGAGAACTCAATATGTAACACCTCAGCCAAATAATATGACAACTACAAATCCGAATCTTTTGTAAGATCTCTACATAGCACCATCTACCCTTTAACAACATACGGTTTTTAATTGTATGGACAAGGTCCTCGACAGGCGACTGTCTATGAGCTTTACATATCAATCTACACAAAAACACACATATAGTAAATCATAATCTATAAATGAAAGTCAAAATGAGTCTAGCATCTTGGCAGCCAATGCAGGCTTTTCTGACTGAAAAGTGAAAACTACGGTTGTATGACAAAAACATCGTCTACTTTCGAGGACATAAAACTCTATAACTTTACTGCTTTGCCGAAGAACACACAGCCCAGAAGTTGAAACTCAATACACACATTCTTGCTAAAAGTGCCAATCTTTTGGACCTTATCAGCTATGCAACTGGAAATTCATACTTGAATCCTCCAACTTTTTCAATTAAGACTCACATTAAAAATAAGCAATCTAAACAATGAGCCAATCTAAACAATTCCCAAATTTTGTTCATATAATAAGCATTGAACTAAAACTATGGAAATATCCATCACAATGAGAAAACAAAAACACATCAACTTGAAATTGTACATAGAAAATAACAATAACATACCTTTAAGAGCTCGTTGGATTCGAGAACTCCTTAATTTTACTATTTTGCCAGAAGTTGAAACTTAATACACACACTCTAGCTAAAAGTACCAATCTTTTGGACCTTATTAGGCTATTAGCTATGCAACCAAAGCTACAATTATGCAACTGGAAATTCGTACTAGAATCCTCCAACCTTTTTCAATTAAAACTCACATTGAAAAACAAAAATTGATGAGAATTTCATTAATGAGCCAATCTAAACAATTCCCGAAAGCAACATTGAACTAAGCCTATGAAATATCCATCACAATGAGCACAAAAAAACACATATCAACTTGAAATTGTAGATAGAAAATGACTAGAAAATACCTTTAAGAGCTCATTGGACTCTAGATTCTCAATAAAAGCAGAGACTAGAGATTGAGTAACACCACTCTTGCCCACCAACTGCAACTTCAATTTCTTCCCCAGACTATGCGCATATGACGCAAGCTCCTTCTTTTCCTTTACTGTCAACTCCGGTAACTTCACTGCCGCCTCCGCCCCACCAACCCCACCACCGGTTCCAATATTTTCCGTCCTAGGAAGATTTTCTTCTTCATTTTCATCTTCACTTGCCTCAACCACATCAAATTCTTGAATTTCACTTGCCTCCTCTTGCGCTAAACAAGAGGTTGAAGTGAAGGCTTTAGTGGGTGAGTGTGAGGTGAGAGAATAACAGAAGACAGAGCGAGAGAAGAGGAGAGGAGAGGTTTTGATGGAAGAAAAAGTGGCTTTTCGAAGTGGGTACTTTGAGAGGATTGTGGAAGTTGTGGAAATACAGAGTGGTCTCAAGATGAAACTCATTGTTGTTGCCATTGCTGGTTCCAGCGATTTTGGACGGGTTCTTGCAGTTGCATACTTGCATCAAGTAATTTACAATTTTTTTGATATTACAATTTGTTATTTAAAAGATGCATTTACTTTACATCAAGGGTGTTTGGTCTAGTGGTATGATTCTCGCTTCGGGTGCGAGAGGTCGCGAGTTCGATTCTCGCAACACCCCAGTTTTCTTGCCTAATTCTTTTCCATCTTAGGAAATAGGTTCTAACTTTTAAATTTTTTATGTATGTTACATGGAACATTTTTCGATCAAGCTAAAGAAAATTATTGAATACTTAGAATAAGTGAATAACAAATACGAGATAACTATAATATTACAAATATATATATACAAATATATATTTATATATATATATAGAGAACTTGTTTTCTTTTTTGGTTATTCACTTGATTTTTAAGCAACCAAAAAAAAAACCTTATGTGGATCAAAAAATTAATTATTTTTAAAAAAAAAACTTATAGCATTAATTTCTTGTATAATTGACGAGATGGAGTTAGTCTGGTTGTATATCTCTCGTGTTTATATTACGAAATTATGGATATTCCTCACACCTACTCCACGAGATTACGTGTTCAAATCAAAAAAAACTCCAAACTTATGTAATAATTGATAAAAAATCATGTAATTAATGATGAAAGTTTATGTCATTAGAATAGAGTGGTATCAATAGTAATTTCTAACATAATTTGAAGCCTACGGTTATGGATTATCATCATATCAATTTTTTTTTGGGGTGCATGAGTAGAAATTAGATTGATTGTTTTCTACGATTAATATACTCGATTGAATTTAAACAAAAGAATTTTTTAATTTTTTAATTTTTTGTAAGCAACAGAAAAACACAACAACAGAAAAGGCTAGCACCGGCAGTCAACCAAGACAGCCAAACTAACACGGGACGGGGGTTCTTCTGTACAAGAGATTGTCCTAGTGGTTTATACGGGGGTTAAAACTCATACAAAATGTAATATTTTAAATTAAAAAGATCACCCTAAAATCAACCAACAATTAATTTTAGATTCATTTCCAATAACTTGAAAAGATTACATACACACAACACAGTCCACTACCGGTCTTAAACTATTTACTCTGTTAAGTTTGCGCACACAATACAAACTTGGATTACCAAATCACAGCCACTCATCCTTGATATATGGTTCGGTCCAGGTGGCAGGGTCCGGCACAACCAACACCCTTCCATTAAACAACTAGTCTACAATCATTGTCTATGCTGCAGCTAGCACAGCAAATACTGACACTAAACTGATAGATGGCACAAAGTAATTAATTAATGCAGTGCATCAGTGCATCAGTGCATCAATGCATGCATGTTACATGTATTATGTATATGCATCCACTACCAAATCTAGTCTGATAATGAAGCCAGATTTGGGACTGGTTTGGCGGTGCACCTGCCAACACTGCGTTGGTTCACTGTCTCTCTTGAACCATCGCGCAGCCGGGCTGAAGCACACCGGTAGATATTCATGTTTTCCATCACAAGCAAAGTTTGTTCGCTCAAAATTAAATGCCTCTCCAGACTCCAGCTCCTCTTTTCCCTACAGAATCACTAAGAAAATTAGAAGGTGTACGTGATTTCATGGAAAATAATTACCGAAAATATATATGGAACATATGGCTAATACTCTCAAACTATATATCAAAGATACGGTTGTAATATCGAACATATGGCCAATACCCTCAGAATATTAAGAATATGATTATAATATCAAACATATGGCTGATACCTTCAAAATATCTAGAATATTTTTGATATTGAAATCCCCCAATTATGACAAATAATATATATATCAGATATTTGATCTTTTTTCTTGTAAGAAATGAAGTCATGGTAAATTAAATGAAGATTTAATGGATGGAAATTCAATTTCCAAACCACTCACATTTATTGTGAAGAGACTTTGGTTGCATATCATTAATAAGGTGGGTGAGTTGTTTGGCTATAAATAGCCCCCCATATTTCTCCACAAATCATCACAAGCTAATATCCTCTTATCTTCTTTCTCCCTAAATTGTTATATTCTCTTATTTGAGATAAATGTTGTAGTTCTCTTCTAAAATATCATAGAAATGTTGTAATCGTTTTAGTCTAATAAAATCCTTATGGTCTTTGTCCGTGAAAGTTTCCCTCACATTGAGGGTTTTATCACGTCAATCTTGTGTCTCTTGTGTCTCTTGTGTCCATTATTTTTTATCTCAAATTTTATTCTCAATTCGAATTTACGTTAGGAATCGAAACACGTCAGTTTCATAACAGTGGTATCAGAGTCATTTGGTTGGAAATGTGTTATACTCTCTTGAAAAATCTTAGTATGCTCTGTGGTTGCAGCATTGTCGGATCTTCCACATCAGAAAAGATTTGGTCTTGAGTTACCATAGCTAGAGATTGTACATGTGTTGGATATAAGTGTGGTGGTGTGGACAATGCATGTCTAGGAAAGGTTCTGGCTAAGGAAAGACTTGGTACTTAAGAGGTTCATTGTGACCCACCTCTCTTGCCTGGGAACCTACCTTGTGTACTGTTCATAACTATGGTAAATATTCCAGTATATGGTACTGTTCACACTATTTATCAAATGTCTTGTGTGAATTTCACAAAGATGGGAGCGAAATTCAAATTCAGAAATTCAACGAAAATAATTTCACGTTGTGAAAAATGAAGATAAGGGCAATCTTGATTAAGGATAATTGCTTGGCAGAAATTAGTGCAAGGCCAACAGAGATCACTGATGATGGCGAGTGGGACAAGATTGATGGCAATGCAATTGCCAATCTACATCTAGCACTAGTTGATTGAGTGTTATCAAGTGTGGCGGAGAAGAAAATGGCAAAAAAGATATGGAATATTTTGATAAAGTTATACGAGGCCAAATCACTACACCACAATATTTTCTTGAAAAGAAGACTTTACACTCTTTGAATGACGGAATCCTCGACGGTGACCGACCATTGCAACACCCTAAATACACTATTTTCTCAGCTCACTGTGTTGTGCCATAAAATAAATGAAAATGAGCGTGCGGAACTTCTACTTCAAAGTCTACCTGCTTCATATGATCAATTTGTTATCTGACACGTCGTTGCAGTGTCGTCAAAATATGAACAGTTAAGTTCAGCCTCGCAAGCGTGCGAGTCATAGAGACTAGCACAGTGGCAAGCAGGGATCGTTCCGCAGGGAGGTGGGATTCACCGACCGTCTCTAGTTCTAGCTATTATTATAACACTCCGAGCGGACTCGTGTGTTGCATATGCGAAAGAATATGTTGAAAAGTAAATGCTAAACTAACCTAACAAACTACATAAATAAACAATATGTACAATGATAGGATGGAATAGAGTGATATGGAATGTAAATGGTCACACTAAGCAAATGACTTCACCATAGCAATCACACAATTTCATACAATATGCATAGTCAATGATGAATATCGTGCTCACTTAATCCTCGCCAATTGCCCTCACTCCAGCGACAATCGACTATACCGAAATGCACCAACAACCTATCTCTCGATGGTTGCTCGAACTGCACTCGATTCATTAAGAACAATGAGACACATGTAGCAACAATACGTGTCAAACCGCGTGCAGGCTCTACATGTAGTAGCCAATCTACTAAATGCATGTTGAGTGCTTCACATATCGGTCCATCACACATAACCTAGGTTCAATGAAGGGGTGGCTAACCACTCAAGGCTTTAAGCATTTCGAAAGGCCACTCAACCAATAACGAGCATATGCAATGAAATAGGCAACAATACTAGGTTTATATCAAATTCCTAATGAATGAAAGTACACATCAAAAAAGAGACAAAGATATAAGGAAAGAAATACAAAATAGATAGAAAGGAGACCCCTCATCCGTAACCGGAAATCAAACACCGGGTCTTCTCGTGTGTCAATCCGAGATGTCCTTACCACTGGACGACTACGGTGTTCTCCAATCTCATGAATGCACAACCCCCTCAACAATAGAAAGCTCTTTCCTAGTCTCTCTAGACTCCCTAAGATGGATGAATATGAATGGAAAATATACCCACATAACACTAATGTGCATCAATGCAATTGCTAAGACATTAAGTACATTAAATATGAATTAAGGGTTCATCCTCTTGATTTGAGAATTATCTCTAAACCAATTCACCACCCAATCCAGCCAAGGGAGGGCAATTGTGTCCTAAAAAGACCCATTAAGTGCAAGGAAATGAACCAAAGCCATTTTAATACCTAAATGCATGAACTAGCATTTTCCACTCTTTGGGAAAAAAATCCCCAATCACTCAAATCATCGATACATGGCATTTTTGTCATCTATTAACATACAAACAATCATGGAAAGCTAAATTAATCTACTCCTACATTAAATTAATCTACTCCTAATCTCAATCATGCATACATATCAATTTCAAATTATTCATACACATACATATCATAATAAGAGCATTAAAACATATAATTCCAAGAGCAAAACAAAACTCAAATGAATTTAAGTACAAAAATATATATATATAACACATGTGAAAGGTTTACGAATTCCCAATTCGGGGTTACACAATTAAGAAAATAAGAAATACAAAGAGAATGAGTAAATAGAAACAACCCTTGGAGAAAACTCCTCCTAGAGCTCTTTTTCATTCTTGGCTCAATTTTGGTCAAAGACCTCTCCTATATCCTTGCAATATACTCTCAATTGGGTGGATGATGTGTACAAAGTGGTGGTGGTGGTGGAGGTGTATTCCTCCATGGGAGCTTGAATCAGTCACTTATTTAGTGAAGAGGATGGAAGAGATGAAGAAGATGGAAGTTCGGTTTTGGGGTGTGGGGGCTGTGTTTGGGGGGATAGATGGGGAAGAGAAGCCTCAAAAGTGAAGAGAAAATAGGGTATTTATAGTGTTGAGAGGTTAAGGCAAGAATTGGGTGTGAAAAGATAAGATTGCCCCCTCAAAAACGGACTGAAAATGACAAATCTGGGCACGTGCGCTGGTGAGGGGTGTGCTGGTTGACCAGTGCTTCACCGGTGCCAGAATTTTCCAACAGTGCGCACCGTTACGAAAATGACCATAACTTCCTCTAGAAAACCCGGAATCACAATCCGTAAAATGCTTTAGAAAGAAGACATATGGGGCTTTCCGAAAAGTGGTAACTAAAAATGTAGTTCGATTTGATGAGGAAGATATGGTCCCAGAAATTTGGATGTTCTGCATAAAGCTCTCATCCGCTGTCGTGTTCCAGCCTTGCGCACCGTTACAAAAACAAACATATCTCCCTCTAGAAAACCTGGAATTACGATCCGTAAAAACTGCTGGAAAAAAAATTATGGGGATTTCTAAAAATAGGTGGTACAAAACCCAGTTCACTTTGAGGAGGGAGATATGGACCCCAAAATTTGGGTGTTCTGCACAGTTCATTTCCATTTCAGCCCATCTAACCTCCAAAACTCTTCAATTAAGCTCAAATACCTTCCGTAAGGAACTTGTACCTACACATGGCTTACAAACACATTAAATACCAAAATATGCTCGAAAACGAGAACAAAAGATAGGTAATGGGGACCTCAAATAGGTATATAAATCGTTCGATCATTATCAACTTGACCAACAATATCCTTTTAGACTATCTACTATTCGATGACATTGCAGCTGCTGTTTTAGAAGAAGAAAGTAGACGTAAGAATAGGGAAGACAAGTTGGTAAATTCACAATAAGAAGAAGCTTTATTGATGTCAAGAGGGAGATCAATAGAACGTGGCCCTAGTGGGAGTCACAATCATGGTAGATTAAAATCAAGAAGTAAGAAGAAAATTAAATGTTACTGTTGTGGTAAGAAGGGCATGTCAAAAGTGAGTGTTGGATAAACATGAAGAATAGAGGCAACAAAGCTCCTGAGTCATCAAATTCTCAGGGATGTGTAGCAAGTACTTCAGACAATGATGAAGTTCTATACAGTGAGGCAACAACTGTTTTTGAAGGCAAAAAGCAGTTTGTTGATGTCTGACTTTTAGACTCAGCAGCAACCTGGCACATGACCTCTCGAAGAGAATGGTTTCACAAATATGAACCTATCTCAGGAGGATCTATATTTATGGGTAATGATCATGCCTTGGAGATCGTTGGTATTGGTACTATCAAGATAAAGATGCGTGATGGTACCATTCGCACTATTCAAGAAGTACGGCATGTGAAGGGTCTGAAGAAGAATTTGTTGTCTTTGGGACAATTAGATGATCTCGGATGCAAATCCCATATAGAAAATAGGATCATGAAGATTGTTAGAGGCGTGCTTGTAGTTATGAGGGCAGAGAAGATCGCTGCAAATCTATACATGCTTAAGGGAGAAACACTATAGGATACTGATGCATGTGTTGCATCATCCAGCGATGGCGAAAAGTCAACGATGATGTGGCATCGAAAACTAGGCCATATATTGGAAACAACTATTGTTGAAGGCAAAAAGCAGTTTGCTGACATCTGGCTTTTAGACTCGACAGCAACTTGGCACATGACCTCTCGAAGAGAATGGTTTCACAAATATGAACCTATCTCAGGAGGATCTGTATTTATGGGTGATGAGCATGCCTTGGAGATCGCTGGTATTGGTACTATCAAGATAAAGATGCGTGATGGTACCATTCGCACTATTCAGGAAGTACGACATGTGAAGGGCCTGAAGAAGAATTTGTTGTCTTTGGGACAATTAGATGATCTCGGATGCAAATCTCATATAAAAAATGGGATCATGAAGATTGTTAGAGGCGTGCTTGTAGTTATGAGGGCAGAGAAGATCGCTGCAAATCTACACATGCTTAATGGAGAAACACTATATGATAATGATGCATGTGTTGCATCATCCAACGATGGTGAAAAGTCAACGATGATGTGGCATCGAAAACTAAGCCACATATTGAAACAAGGTTTAAAGATTCTTTCTAATCAGAATCAGCTTCCCGGGCTCAAATCGGTAAATCTACCGTTCTGTGAGTATTATGTTATAAGTAAGCAACATAGATTGAAGTTTAACAGTTTTACTGCTAAAACCAAATGCATTATAGACTTGATTCATTCTAATGTATGGGAATCACTGGATATATCCCTAGGAGGAGCAAAGTACATGGTGACTTTTATTGATGATTACTCCAAGAGATGTTGGGTATACCCGATCAAGAGAAAGTCAGATGTGTTTGAAGTATTTAAAGCTTTCAAAGCACATGTGGAACTTGATTATGGAAAGAAGATCAAGTGTTTGATGGCGAGTTTCTTGCACTTTGTAAGCAAGAAAGTATTGAAAGACAATTCACTGTCACATACACTCCTCAGCAAAATGGAGTGGCATAGCGGATGAATATAACTCTTGCTGAAATAATAAGAGCTATGTTGAGGACTACATGTCTATCAAATTCATTTTGGGTAAAAGCAGCCAATACCGCCTACTATGTTATAAATTGATCCCCATCGATAACAATTGAGTTGAAAACACTAATGGAGATGTGGACCGATAAGCAAGTCGACTACTCTAATCTACATTCATTTGGATGTCTTGTGTACGTGATGTACAATGCCTAAGAAAGAGCAAAGCTGGATCCGAAATACAGGATATATATATTTTTGGGTATGCTGACAGTGTAAAGGGGGTATCGCCTGTGGGAACCCACTACCCATAAGGTTATAGTCAACATAGACGTTATCTTTGTAGAGAATCAATTACAAAGAGAAAGAGACGATAACACTTTAAAATAAAATTCAGAGACTACTGAAGTTCAGGTGGAAGATAATCCAAAATAAGAAGGTTTAGATCCTTCTGAAGCAGTACCGGAGCACGAGGTGCAAGAACCAATCGAGTTCGAGGTTTTAGAAGTTCGACGGTCAACTCGTGAGAGGAGACTTCCAGCTTGGCACTCGGAGTTTGTTACAGAGAGCAACGTAGCATACTGTATTCTAATAAATGATGGATAGTCATTGACTTTCCATAAAGCTACAAATAGCTCATATGCATCCATGTGGATGACAGTAATGCAGGAACAAATTGAAGCTCTACACAAGAATAAGACATGTGAGCTTGTTCCATTACCACATGGAAACAAATGGGTCTATAAGATCAAACGGGATGGCAATGACCAAGTGGAGCGGTATCGTGCAAGACCGGTGGTGAAAGGATATGCTCAGAAATAAGACATTGAATTCAATGAGATATTTTCCCCGGTGGTTCGAATTACAACAGTCAAAGTAGTTATTGCCATGTGTGCTACGTTTGACTTACACCTATAGCAATTGGATGTGAAAACTGTATTTCTTCATGGAGAACTTGAAAAAGAAATTTATATGCTTCAGCCATAAGGTTTTGCCAAAGGAAGTAAGGAAAACTTGGTTTGTAGGTTAACCAAATCTCTGTACGGTTTAAAAAAGACGCCAAGGTGTTGGTATAAGAGATTTGATTATTTCATTATAAGCCTTGGGTACAACAAACTAAGTTCAGACCATTGTACTTACTACAAGAGGTTTAAAGATGATGATGACTTCATTATCTTGTTGTTGTATGTGGACGAAATGTTAATAGCAGACCCCAACAAAAACCGAGTCCAAGAATTAAATGCACAGTTGGCTAGAGAGTTTGATATGAAGGATCTATGACCTGCAAACAAGATTCTAGGGATGAAAATTTACCGAGATAGAAAAAAAATTGGAAGTTTTGGCTCTATCAAAAGAACTATTTGATGAAAATTTTACGACGCTTCAACATGTAAGATTGTAAGCCAATTTTTACCCCACTTCCTGTGAATTCCAAATTATCCTCAAGTATAAGTCCTAGCAATGAAGTGGAGATGATGAAAATATATCGAGTGCCATATGCATCAGCAGTGAGAAGTTTGAAGTTCGTTATAATATGTACAAGACCAGACATTGCACAAGCAGTGGGAGCAATTAGTCGATACATGGTGAATCCTGGTATAGAGCATTGGAATGTTGTGAAAAGGATTCTGAGGTACATCAGAGGAACCTCATATGCTGCATTATGTTATGGAAGATCAGAATTTATTGTCAAGGGTTATGTGGATTCTGATTTTCCTGGAGATCTCGACAAAAGAAAATCTACTACTGACTATGTGTTTACAATTGCAGGAGGAGCTGTGAGCTGGATTTCCAAGTTACAAACAGTTGTGGCTCTATCAACAGATGATGCAGACTACATGGCAGCTACATAAGCTTGTAAGGAAGCAATTTGGATTAAAAGGCTAATGGAGGAACTTAGGCACAAACAAGAGAATGTCATTTTGTTTTGTGACAGTCATAGTGCCTTGCACATTGTAAGGAATCCAGCTTTCCATTTCATAACCAAGCACATAGGAGTACAATATCACTTTGTTCGGAAAGTAGTGGAGGATGGTAGTGTAGATATGCAAAAGATACACACCAAAGAGAATCTAGCAGATGTAATGACCAAACCTATCAATACTGACAAGTTCATATGGTGTAGATCCTTCTATGGTCTAGCAGAAACGTAAGTAGCATGAACTTGAGCAAGGATTAGAAGGATAAACAGACCATGAATAGATGACTTCAAGTGGGAGAATATAAGAAATGAAGTCACGATGAATTAAATGACGTTTGAAAATGAAGATTTGATGGATGGAAATTCAATTTCCAAACCACTCACATTTATTGTGAAGAGACTTTGGTTGTATAGCATTAATGAGGTGGGTGAGTTCTTTAGCTATACATAGCCCCCCATATTTCTCCACAAATCATCTCAAGCTAACAAGCTCTTATATTCTTTCTCCATAAATTATTCTTTCCTTTTATTTAAGAGAAAAACTGCTTTTATTTGAGAGAAAAGTTGTAGTTCCCTCCTAAAATATTAAAGAGAGGTTGTAATCGTTTTGGTATAATAAAATCTTTTCGGTCTTTATCCGTGGATGTTTCCCTCATATTGAGTGTTTTACCACGTATATTTTTTGTTCATTATTTTTTATCTCAAATTTTATTCTCAATTCGAATTTTCACGGGGAATTAAAACAAGTCAGTTTGATAAGATTTCATTTTCTCTTCTCCATCATTGTCAGATATTTGATCTAACAAATCTAGATTTCTATTTAATTGGCAGTTTGAAGTATCTTATTGGAATGAAAAGCGACCCAAGGTCATGGGCTCGAATGACGAAGATGGCGATAATAGATAGATACTTAACGAAAAGCGACCCAAGGAAGATCGTGAGCTGACAAGTAAAACTTACAAGCAGCTTTTTGGTCGGTAAATTTCGCGAATTCGTAACCTTTGTTAACTCCACTCCCACAACCATCCATGCATGCACGTCATATATACAATAATATTTATGAATATATAATATCTAGCTATTTTAAATAATAATTATAATTTAAAATTTAAAACTAATCATACAAAATTAATGGAGTTATTATATTTACCAGGCATCAATGATTTGATTATTTTTACCTGATAATCTACTATTTGTATAGGGATAGCTTTAATGATTTTTAAAATAAAAATACTATTAATTTTTATTACTATTATTATTATTGGAGATCTACAAAACCTTTAATGGAGGTCGGATTTCCATTGGAGTCTCCAATCCATCGGAGATCACACGGAAGGAGGCTGGTAAATGGATGGCCTCCAATAATTTGAAGGAAAAAAATATTTTTATTTTTATTTCTAAAGAAGATTAGTTTTAAAAAATAAAAATAAATAGAAAAAACTGAGGTAATTTTATCTTTTCACTTGATTGTTTGGTAAGAATAAAAAAAAACTGATTCATTTCAGCACTCACTGCTTCATCTCCGGGCATGAAAATGCTTCAAGAGATCTAGAGAGAGAAATGCCAACCACAAAAGCTAGCGGTGAGCTGGTGACATATTGGTACATTTATATTTACTTTTATAAACATTGCATTGTTTTGTTTATATAAATTTAGGGTTCCAAAACTCTCTCTCTCTATCAATAAGTCAAAACTCCCAATTCTTTCTTGTTCTCTCACAAGTCCAATCAATTCTGTCACTTAAATTAATAATTATCTCTGACATAACAATTAAATAGACACATTATTAATGTTAATTATTTAGATCCTATAAAATTACTCTTGATCAATTATTTATATTCGTACATTTATTAATTCAAATATTTTTTATAATTAAAATTTACTTTTTATAATTAATTAATACGTTAATCATAATTTTAAGTTAGTATTTTATTATTTTTTATCAATTTATTTTCCAACTACAGTTTATTACTGGTAGTGTTATATTATAATTTTTAAAGTATTATTTTAATTAAATTGTTTGATAATTTTTAATTACACTATCAAACAATTATACATTTTAAATCAAGAAAAACTATACCTCTATATTCTATACTTTGAGTGAGAGTAAATCAAGTTTTCCATATAATATCGAGGATAGAGGTTCAATTTTGACTTCTTCATCTCAATAGAATTAAAACAATGTTTTCTTATTGAGAATTGGTTGTATGAAAAGATTTACTACCGGACCAACCTTATTTCGTTAGAAAGAATCCGATTTCAAGAATTATTTTCAATTGAAAGTCGAGGGAAATGTGATTTAAGATAATTTCTAACTATTGTAGTGAAAGAAAAAAAAGGTACATTTTATATTTGATGTATACATATATATACTAAAAATAATAATAATAATAATATAGAGAGAGAGTTTTTTTTTTAATAAAGAGAGATATTGTTTTAATTAATGGGTTATCTTAGATTGAAAGTTCAATGAAATGTGATTTAAGATAATTTATAATAATTCTAGTGAAAGAAAAAAAAAATTACACTTTATATATATATATATATATATATATAGAGAGAGAGAGAGAGAGAGAGAGAGAGAATAAATACATAGTGTATCCTTGAAGTTCAAAATATTTTAATTTAAATTTTGAACTAATTAAATAAATATTTGAAAGTATGAATTGATTCATTTTTTCTTTAAAAGATTTTAATTTAAAAAAAAATAGTAATGAATAGTTTAAAAAAATATAAACTAATTAAATTAAATTTAGAGATAAACTATATATTTCACGAGTAATACTACTTGATCCAAATTTAGTATTCAAATGATGTGACAACACTACAGTCCATCCATTTAAATCTTATAAATCTAATCCAATTTAAATTAATGGATTAAAATGTTGCCATATCATTTGAACGCTATATTTATATAAAGTAACATTACTCATATTTCACATTATCTACACCATTTGTTCCCTCATCAACTCCTCCCTCATCCATCCATTCCATTCCCAGATTCATCTTCTTCAATCTCACCCATCACTTATCAGTCTATTCACCCATTCACCCATCTAAAGAGTCATGTTTGTTGTTGTGAAGGAGATGTTGGTAGGTGTTGAAGAAATTAAGCATTTCCAGGTGAATGGCAAGTCAAATCTAGATAATTTCCGATGACACAAGAGAAGGAAACCTAAGGAAAATAAGAGTCCTTCTATTTCGTTGAGGGAAAAATGAGGAATATATTAATCTCAAGAGGCCACTTTTGAAATAATATTGAAAGTTCTCTCACTGTTTTAAGTTCAGATAAAAAGTCGGGTTTTTTCTCTTATACATTTTTAATGGCTTTTCAGATAAAAGTGGATAGGAAAACAAACAGAAATGTCTCAGTCACCTGTTAATATAATTGGCATTTATCAATTTACCCAAGTATAGGAGTGTATTGAATGTGTGTTGGACTACTTTGATTTAAAATCCATAAGTGAGTATTTATATGAACATCACCTTTTAGTTACTTTTAGATCTCATAAGAGAAATACAAATAGACCCTTACACCTTTGAGTTCGTAAGTTCAAACCATCTCTATACCTAAAAATCCTCGAATTAATTGTAATTAATAATAAAAAAAATCATTGTAATATCAAGTTTATGTCATTAGAATTGATACATAGAACGTATCCATTGTAATTTCTAATATAATTTGAAGTCTGTGGTCATTGCCGTATCAATCTTATTTTTTTATATTTATTTTTTTAACAGATAATCTTGTAAAATAAATGATTGCTTGATAGGAAATACCTGATCGAATTTGAACAAAAGTGGATATATAGGAATTTCTGATTGCTATGAAGCTTAGAGTACCCAACTCAAGAAATAAATACTTGAATCACTGTAAAGTCAATCACCAATCGATTCAAGAATCATTTCAAATTTCACGAAAGGATTACATACATGCAGAGTATATTTTCTCCCTCTATTTTGATTTATCGGTAAATTCCACTCTATATTTCCATTAATAGTTGTTCTGCCCTTGAAACCGAAAATATTGACCATATTCCCCATATCGTTAGATTTTCGGTCAAAAACGTTCATTTTCACATTAAAAGACAATTTTACCCTTGAATATTGGAGGTTAGTGAGAAAAATACAATTATACCCTCAAACCTAGCATTTTGAAAATATAAAAATAATAACTTCAGGAAAAAAATGAAAAAATACAAATAAAAATGGTGGAGATCCAGAGATCTCTCTAGACCAACATATGGATGTCAATTT
The DNA here is from genome assembly GCA_032871835.1 of Dipteronia dyeriana. Lineage (NCBI taxonomy): Eukaryota > Viridiplantae > Streptophyta > Magnoliopsida > Sapindales > Sapindaceae > Dipteronia > Dipteronia dyeriana. Next base: position 94,882,566 of record CM065295.1, on the reverse strand, counting down.
TCCGGAATTTCTTTCCATAAAAAAAAACTTCACCAGCTTTAAAAAAATCAAAATCTATATTGATTTTTTACTATCTTTAATCACCAAAATCAAAAACCCAAAACCAAAATCAGAAACCACTGATTTTTAATTCCATTCACTGGAATCAAAAGGAGAAACTGAAACCAAAATTTATTTATCTTTCAAATTATTCCATGCATCAAAAACTAAAAGTCAATTGAAAAAAATGGAAGCAGTTTTTCCGGATCAATTTTCAACACCAGAAACCAAACACATCCATCTCTAAAACCACCCACCACCATTCATGTCAATCACCATATCCTAACCCTCAGATCCAAAACCAAACTCATCAACCATACTATCACAGGCTTTAATCCAACCAAGCCCATCTACCAGTTGCCGCTGTTTTACCAGAGACCACCATGGCGAAATGCCCATCCCTGCACCACGCGGAGATAAGATGAAGAGAAGATTTGGGCGTGTATCAATTTAGGAATTTTTTTTAATTGACCTCCACGGAGATCCATTTAAACGAATTTTTTGTTGGTTTATATATATATATTAATATATATATTCATCTCATCTCCACGAGGTGGAGGGATATCAACAAATAAAATTAAAATTCTCATCCGCTCGTTAATTTTAGATTTATTAAATTATTAATTTGTATTAATGATTTTACCTTATAACCCTCGCACATTAATTTCCATTCAGATCCATGTGGCGAAGTTACCTTATTACCCTTCAAGTTTAGGGGTTAATGAGAGGTTTTGAGGGAGATGACAGCCATTAATGGAAATAAGGGGTAGATTTACTAATAGGTTAAAATATAAGGGAATTATATTTCCCTACGTACACACAACACAGTCCACGTACTACAGAACCACTAGTACCAGTCCAGCAAAAAATTTATAGTGCGCACACACAACACAAACTTGAGCACGAAATCACAGCCACAGAGCCACTCATCCTGGATGGTGGAACCCGCCACCAAACCTTTCCACAGTCATCAACTGCTCCAGGTGGCAGGGTCCACCAACCCTTCCATTCCATCAACAACCCTAAAATACAATCATTGTTTGTGGCTGCATGAAACCCAGCAAAAACTGACACCAAATATTTTACATTACATAAATGGGAAGAGAAACTTTAATTCTTCCTTCCACCAAAACTGAACCAAACTCAATAGTGGAAAAAAGTTGATTAAACCAGACACGCACGTATCAATATTAATATTTATATATATGACGTCGTACGGCTAGCTAGGCTGAGTCTAACTAGCACAAAAAGTAATTAATGTGAACGCAATAACGCACCGCTGTCACGTCAAGGCCATATACATGCATATATATATATATATATATATATATATGCACGCATGCACCATGCATGTAGCATGTATAATGTATCATGTATATGGGCCTGGTTTGGTGGTGCATTTTCCAACAGTGCGTTGGTTGACTATCTCCTTTGAACCATCGCGCGCGGGGCTGAAGCACACAGGTAGATATTCATGTTTGCCCTCACAAGCAAAGACGGTGCTTTCGAAGTGCCTCTCAAGCTCTTCTCTTCCCTAAAATGCAAAGGTGTAGTTTCATGGAAAATAGTTATAATGGGAACTTCGATGGGGTGTCTCTGTGTATTTGTAAGTGTACATATACATGTATACCTGGAGTCGAGCAGAGGCAATTTGAAGTATCTTATTGGATTTAAATGAACCCCAAGAAAGATTGTGAGATGACAAGTAAAACTTCCAAGCAGCTTTTGGGTCTGTGAAGTTCACGAATGCATAACCTTTGTTCACTCCACTTCTGCAAACAATATAAAATGCACCACCCATCCATGCACATATATACAATAATTAATTTACATGATTATAAATCTGCATTTGAATTACGATTAGTAAAATCAAATAAAGTACTGTAACACTAACACATACTTGAAGTCCATGGGTAAATAGAGGAAATCAAAGGCTGACACGAAGATGGGTTCTGCTTCTGCATCAATATTGTGGATCTGGATGATCAATTGCTTTGCCTTTTGATTCTCCAAGTTGCAATGGTCATCAAGGAAGTCCATAAGCATATCACGTCTGATATCCCGTCAAAGAAAACAAAAATTATTACAAATCATTGACTTGTAAACAGTTATAAACTATAGTACTACACACCAACTCAATGTACATGAAAAGAAAATGATATACATGAAGATTAATGATCACAACATACGTGAATCTATTGGGTATGTTTCTGATCATAACAGTAGTATTTCCTCCATCTTCTTTCACAGGTACCACTGGATGATGTCTCTGCTTATTATTAGGCAGTGCAAGAATATTATTTCTTGAGCAGTTGGAGAAATATATGTTATTGTTGTTGTTGTGTCTAGGGCAGCAGTGGTACTGTTTTTGACCATTAATATTGAACTTATTGGCTTGAATTAATGACCTCCCATCACCATTATCAGCTCTTCGGCAAACAGACTTTGATCTGTTGCTATAGTACCCTCTCTGCTTTCCTCTTCTTCTAAAACCTTTGCCTGGACCTGGACCTCGACCCACCAAGAAATCATGTAATTGAGTTGGGTGGTAATTATTAGGGTTTGTGTTGTTATACAGAGATGGATGATTAGGAGGGGTACTGGTGGTGGCGGTGTGGTGGAGCAGATATGGAGATGGCGGTGGAGTAGGAGGAAGACAGTAGTTGTTGTAGTGGTGGTGGCGGTGGTGATATTGAAAGTAATTATTAGGGTTTTGATCAAAAGACAAAACATGATGATGAGAATTAGGAGGAGATCGAGAGGATAATGAGTAGTAGAGGGAAGTAGTGTTACTGGAGGAGGTGCGAGAGGGAAGTTTGATGAGTCTGGTGTTGGGGATGAACTCAGCTGCTTCCGGGTTCAACCTCTTTTCATCTCCAGCCATGAAAATGCTTGCAAGAGATCTAGAGTGAGAGAGACAAGTCAACGATCAACCACAAAAGCTTGCAGTGACACATAATGGTACATATAGAGAGAGAGAGAGAATGAGAGCACTGTTTTAAAGAGTTATTTTCAATCGAAAGTTGATTTAAGATTTTCTAATAATTCTAGTGACACAAACAAAAAGGTAGATTTTATAAATATATATAAGAGAGAGACTATTTTAAAGAGTTATTTTCGATTGAATGTTGATTTAAGATATTTCTAATAATTCTAGTAACACAAACAAAAAGGTCGATTTTATATTTTATATATATATAGTCTTAATTAAAGAGTCATTTTCAATCGAAAATTGAATGAAGTGTTATTAATATAATTTCTAATAATTCGAGTAAAAGGAAAGAAAAAATAGAAATATACAATTTGTAAATTTTATTATAAATTTGATTTAAATGGAAATGATATTATCCTATTAAATAAAGAGAATTTTAAAATATATAATTGTAACAATTTATTATATATTAAAAAAAATCAATCATTTTAATGATTCGTGTTTTTCTATTATGGTTTTCAATGTAATAAACAATATATATATTATATTAAATAAAGTTTTCACTTTTCAAATAAATTTTGTTAAAAAGAGTAATACGGAGTTTTAATTATTTTATAAAAATAATTTTAAAATAGATATACTATTAATAGACGGTGTCTCGTTTATGTTGAGGTCTACCATTGTAATAAATTAATTTTGTTAGAAATTTTAAATTTATTGTTTTAGTTTAATAAAATTGTTTTTATATAATAAATTACAAAAATTTAAATTTAAATTATTATCCAACTGAATTAACGTTGATTACCCATATACTACATTGGGAGGTGGTAGTCGATACTATGTACTATTTTTGTTTTACTTTTAATATACAATATATAACTAAGAAGATATAATAATGCTCAACTTCAATTTAACGAATTAATCTTCAAAACTTATAGATAATATGTTTAATTCATTTAATTTGATGGTTGAAATAAAAATAATAATCAAAAGAAATTTCCACCAAATATATTTATTGGAATATGTGATGGAAAAATGATAAGCTAGCTAGTATTCAATTACCGTCAGCCGTCAGCATCCAAATATTGCAAGCAGCAACATTTTAGGTTTTATCTGGAGTTCTGGGCCGATACAATAACACGTTAGAAATGTGTTTCTTGTAGATAATATTCTGAATTTGTCAACAAAATTTATTGATTTAAAAAAAAATATTGTTTTGTAGTTTAATTAATATTTTATTAGATAATTAAAATAAATTAAAGAAAGAAAATTTCTTAATTATATTGCTTTTAAAAATATTATTTAATTCATTTGATTTGATGGTTAAAAGAAGAAATCAAGCAAAATGATTACACAAATCTTATGGCTTCCCATCAAATAATTTTTATTGGAATTTGGGATGGAAAAATGATCATCATTCATCACCTCAATTTAAATACTCCCACCGTGTCTGGTTTTACCACTTTCACCTATTTAATAGTAAAGTATGGCAACTGGCAATATACCTCTCCGGCACCTAGAGTTATATTTGATAATTTTGTGATTGATCTTTGCCAACTTTTAAAATACTCTTTAAATCTTGATTAGGTGTTTGATTTTTTTTTTAAAAAAAATACAGCACTGAATTCATTAAAATTGTGTAATTCAACTCATCCACTAAATGAAATTATTGCTTGATAAAGCTTTTTTTCTTTATTTTTTTAAATTCAGAAAAAGTGAGTATTGATTTTGATATTAAAATTAAATTTTAGATCCTTCAATAGCAGTATAGCACCACCAGCGGAACTATCTCCAACATATACCCAAGCTGAATATATTAATAAAATTATTTTAGATAAAAATAATTATGATTTGTTTGTTTCTGAAATATTTTATTTTCTAACTATGATAGAGAATTTGAGAACTCTAATTTGCTTTTATAGGAAAAAAAAACAATTACACAAAATAAAATCTTAATTTAAGTTGCAAATGCACATTTGATTTCGGTTATTTATTTATTTTTTAATAAATAACTAAATGCATCTATGGCCATACAAATATATAGGTACATTAATAACTAATTAATATATAAAAAAAACTATTTATCTAATTTAATTTGGTCATCATCTTTAAATTTCTCACCTTAGCAAATTTTAACCTTTAATACTAATCCTTCTATGAAGATATAACAGTTTGTAAAAGAAGAGGCAACAAGGTTTTGTGAGAATAAGAGATTTACAGGAAATAATATAATGAATACAGGAAATAATATAATGAATACAATCAAGCAATAACACCAAAGATTGCACAATTGACTGCTACTGATTGTCTCATTAAAAGCAAATTAATTACTTGATTTTGTTGACGGATCTTCTTCCCTAATATGCCCCTGTAAGATGGTGCTTCCATTGGAGACACCAATCTTGGAACGTAAAAAGGAAAATCGAGCATTGCTTAATGGTTTGGTGAGAATGTCTGCAAGCTGTCCATGAGTGGAAACGTGAGCAATTTGAAGAGAGCCATTGACAACTTTCTCCCGAACGAAATGGTAGTCGAACTTTATATGTTTCATTCGAGAGTGAAAAACTGGGTTGACACATAAATACGTAGCTCCAAGATTATCACATAGTAAGCGAGGACACTGAGGAAGGAAGACACCTAGCTCAGTAAGGAAGTTGACAATCCACGAAAGCTCAGAGGCAGGAGAGGCAACATACCTATACTTGGCTTCGGTGGAAGACTTGGCAACTGTGGTTGCTTCTTGGAACACCAGGAAATAGTACTGCAGCCAAAGAAAATGACAAATGAAAAAATAGAGGTGGAATCATCATGATCCCCAACCAAATCAGCGTCGGAGTACGCTATGAGTGTGAGAGGAGAGGAGCATCGAAGTAGGATGCCATGATTGATAGTGTGTTTAAGGAGTCGTTTAGCAGCAGCCCAATGTAACTGAGTAGGGAAGTGCATGTATTGAGCTAACTTGTTAGCGGTGTAGGCAATGTCAGGTCGAGATATGGAAAGATATTGCATACCACCAATGAGACTGCGAAATTACGTGGCATCTGCAGGTGAAGTGCCATCTGCATGAGAAAGTTTGGTACCAAGGCTGATTGGGGTTGTGACTTCCTTAATTCCATCCATCTTGAAATGTTCTAGAAGGTCTCGAACATATTTTTGTTGAGAGATAAACATTCCTTGAGATGTAAGCAAAACTTCCACACCCAAAAAGTAATGAAGATGGCCAAGATCCTTGATGGAGAAACGTTTAACAAGTACATCAATAACACCTCGAATGAATGTGGATGAACTGCATGTGAGCAATAAGTCATCAACATAAACCAGAAAATAAGTTGTTGCTCCGTTAGCAAAATAGATAAAAAGAAAAGTATCAGAGAGAGAATCGGTAAATCGAAGTGACATGATGAACTTTAGAAGAGGGATGACCAAGCCTATCATGCCACCGATCAAGAGAAGTATTGACACCAATGCAAGCAAGTTTTCCCTCTGTATTTGCCCCTCTCACACTTGACCACTCGTAGACATTATTCTTGCTCTGACCCTGAGCGAGAGGTGCCCCTGAAGTTATATACTTCACACAAAAATAAGAAGGGAAAAATCAATAGAGGTGTTATTTGTTTTACAAAACTGTGAAACAGAAATTAAATTTTGTTTGATAGCAGGTACACATAACACATTGGAATAACACATTGGAAAAAGAAAATGATTTAGAGGGACTAGAAAAAGTGGTATTGGTAGTGTGAGAAATATGTAGCCATGTACCATCACCAATGATTATGTCGTCTGGGCAATCACAAGGTCGGTTGAGAGACAGCTTGTTAAGATCTACAGTGACATGATGAGATGCGCCTGTGTCAAGCATCCAATTGGACTTGGAACTAGAGACTCATGTCGTAGTTAGATTGGCAGTTGGAGATTGTTGTACCAGTAGTTTCTTGGCATTGTAGCACTGACGAGCATTATGTCCACGCTTTTCACAGAATTGGCAAACCATATTATAGTTTATGGCAGAATTATCTTATACACGAACTATCTTAGTGATTTTTGCACGTACTCTATACAACAACACAAAATATAAAGAGAAATCCAAACATGGTACGTAAAGAAGAAGAAATTAGTCCTCATATCCCAAAGTACATGTCAAATGTTCCATGGTACATCAATTTTGAGAAATCAAATGGTAATTTACAACATCAAAAAAAAAAAGTTGGACATCAGAAAAAGTACTAAATTGTATGATTGAGGTGCAAAAGTTTTTCATGTACATAAATACCGCAAGGGTTCATGTCCAAACTGTAGAGCTATGACACACGATGCCAAGTCATGCGTGGAAAGGCCTCGGAAATCAGGAACCAAGTGGACAAACAAACATATTGCTCCTGATAAAAAAAGTGAGACCTTTGAGTTCGATTACGAAGCCAAGAGAGAACGTTGTAATGGCTACGATCATACATCTAATCTGTTAAGTGTGAAGTCTGACAGGAATTGAATGCACCATCCACCACTAACTCAGTAACCAACAACCATTGACAAAGCTAGCATGAATTTATTGTTAGGTTGGCGGCATGTTGGCTTCAATGATGGATTTGGTGAACCATGAGTACTATAAATACTCTTGTAATCTCATTGTAAATGTGTGCCAAGTAGAAAATAGAGAAAATATCGAGAGTTGAGAGAGATGAGAGAGATAGTGCTTCATTATTGTAATTGATTTCATAGTAGAAGTTGAGTGTTTGTACGTTCCGTGGATATAGGCTTTTGTTGAACCACTTGAAATCTTGTCTCTTATTTTTCTTTTACTTATGTGCATATCCCTTAAGTCGGATTTAGTCCCTAACACAATCAACTATAACTATTCCCATGTTGTTGAGAGATATGAAGCTAGGGTAGAAGCACGAAGGAATTACTTGGAGAAGAAGCAACTACTAGTAGAGAAATCTAATGAAGCCAAAGTTGCTGTTGATGTAGTACGGAAGCAGATCCAGTAAGGACAAAACAAAGGTGACAAAAACAGTAGAGAAATAGCAAAATAAAGCACGTAAGAAATTTACGTGGTTCGATCTGAGACCTACATCCACGGACAAAGACAAGAGAATAAATTTTACTAACAAAAACTAAGAATACAAACTTTAGAGTGAAAACTCTCAAATACCCAAAGCCCCAATACACCTAACTAATTGCTCTTAAACACAAAGAATATTATTCGTTGTTCACAACAAATAGAGCAACTCAAATTGGCTCTCAAACTCACTCTTTTGGATTAATTTGTGTTGAAGCATCGGGCACCCTTTTATAGCCCTGGAGGAAGGGTCAATAGTTTGACATAAGCACTATACACATAGCTCACTCTATAGAATGTGAATTTTCAACTATCCAATTATGAACAATTTGACCACGGTGAAATATTTTAACTTGATTTTATAATGTACAAAATCTCACCGGTCACCACACTCAATTGTGCATGTGTATAACATGCATGCAATCTGAAAGTCAACAAATGTGGCTATCGACCACTATTCAAGGCAATCATCAACAGGTGATGATGATGAATTTGCAAACGTGTACAAGTGGTGGTGAATTTATATGTGAATTATGCTTATTACGATCCCAAAAGCCGATCAATGTGTGATGGTCCTCTTCTGGATACTGATCCAATGATCCGAACGAGAAGTTCTATGGAGAGGATAATCAAGTAAAAATACTTGTATGGTGTTTATTAAGCTGCTCAACTTGTATTGTCTGGAAGCTAATTAATGATCATCATATGATATATGATATTCATAAACAAGCAACTCCCTTCACAAGTTGAGCTGTTTTATAAGAATTACAACAACTGTTGGGAATTTTGAACGGATGATCGCGGAATCGTCATGTCTAATATACACCCATAACTCATAGCAATTAATAATGTCAATAACAGAAAATAGATAAGAGAAAATAAACCAATCATAACATGAGATATACATGGAAAACCCAAATCGGGTAAAAGACCACTGGCCGTTAGGACGATAGAGAAAGTTCCACTATGATAAATTATTACAACCATATATTATAGGATTCTCTCTCACACCACAACCCCAAACCACAGAGCCTTACCAAGTCCCCAAGTATCTTCTAGGTCACAACCGAGCTTTACATCATGACTCTCAGCTCACAACGCTCACAAGATCCTTACTAAGAACCCCTGATATCTCATAGGTCTCCCATGAATATCACCCACGGATCTCTAACTTGATCCACTGATATTCCCTTAGATCCTTCTCCGGATATTCCGATGGGTTTCTCACCCGGATCTCTCCACTCTCTCTGATGTTACATGGTGTTCTTTTTGTTCCACACAAAATAACCTAACTACAAGGTCTATTTATACTAGTCATAGGGAGTTTAAGATAAAATGAAAACTTATTCCTAAACGTATAAGAATTACTTGTTTCACATAAATACTATTTCCTATTTATGATAAATTTTTTTGTTAAGGAGAAATATTTTTCCTTCAAGTACATGATTTTCCTAATCTTTATAAAGACAAACTCATTTTTTTTTTCCAATAAGCACAAGAACTTCCCAAAAAAGAATTACTTTCCTTTTCCGCTGAAGATTCCCGTTCCACACGTGCTTATGATAGACTACGGTTCCGGTTACGGTTTGCCAACCGATCCCTACACCGTTACAAGTCACCTGGAATGCACCACGTTTTAGTAAGCCATAGGAAACCGTTGATGCTTTAGTTCTTCTTGATCTTCAAACCTCCCTCAAATACCATCTTCAACTTCTAAATGTTTTGCCACGTCTCTATGAAGTTTCACATCAGTTGAATATCATTTTGTTCATATTGGATTTACTTGAGAATACGAGCTAAAACCTAACAACAACATCGGATACAAACTCAAATCCTTTGAAAGCAAAACGATTATGGAGAAATATGGCAATGCAGCTGCTTACAGAGATTAAACACATTGAAGACATCGTATTGGTTTTTTTGTTTTTTTTTTAATGTTCTTCTTGTTTATTTTTATAAATATTATTAGAAGATAACCTTTTCTACGTATAGTAATAAAAAATTGGATGCATCAATATATATTCACAATGAAGGATCGTTAGAGATTTAAAAAAAAAAAATTAATACTAGGAACAAAATTAAAATCGTATAAATTTACCACCTGTATCAACCATTAAAACATAGGGCTCAAAAAATAAATAACACTTTTTGGAGGTGACGTTTCAACACTATCACTGTTTTTATGACTTATGTTTAAAAGACACCTATTATAGTGAACAGACAAAAATGCCCCAAATAGTTTTTTCATTAGAATATTTGATTCTTTTTTTACAGTGAGAGTTATGAAATAGAGAGAGAAAGTTTCATTGAAACTCAGGCGCTACGCAGATGCATTCGGGGGTCGAGCTCCCCGCCGAGCTCGCGGTGGTCGAGCTGCGCGGGGGGGCAGGGGGCAGTGCCCCCAGAGCTTTTTTTTTCTAGTCAGTACTTAATATGTTCGAAATATAATTACAAAAGGCTCAGAGCCTTTAGTAAAAGTCTCAAACCCAGTAAAAGTCTCAAACCCAGTAAAAGTCTCGAACTTTTTTGTCAAGTGTCCGAGTATTTTTTTTACTTGATTCGAGACTTTTTGTCAATTTTAAAAAAAGATCGGACACTTGACAAAAAGTCTCGAATCAAGTGCAAAAAAGCTCGGGCACTTATTAAAAAAGCTCGATTGAGCTTTTTTAACAAGTGCCCGAGCTTTTTTGCACTTGATTCGAGACTTTTTGCCAAGTTAAAAAAAAGCTCGGGCACTTGGCAAAAAGTCTCGAATCGAGATTTTTTGTCAAGTGCCCGAGCTTTTTTGCCAAGTGCCCGAGCTTTATTGCACTTGATTCGAGACTTTTTGCCAAGTTAAAAAAAAGCTCTGGCACTTGGTAAAAAGTTTCGAATCGAGATTTTTTGTCAAGTGTCCGAGTTTTTTTGCACTTGATTCGAGACTTTTTGCCAAGTTAAAAAAAAGCTCGGGCACTTGGCAAAAAGTCTCGAATCAAGTGCAAAAAAACTCGGGCACTTGGCAAAAAAACTCTATTCGAGTTTTTTTATCAAGTGTCCAAGCTTTTTTGTCAAGTGTCCGAGCTTTTGTTTAATTAATTCGAGCTTTTCTGACAAAAAAACTCGAAGACAAATCAAAAAAAACTTGGAAGAGTATAAAAAAACTCATAATCATATCGAAATAGCTCGGACACTAATAAAAAAGGCTCGAAGTATTTAAAAAAAATCTCGAACAGAATCTGAAGACTAAATGTTCATACATGTTCATACAAAGATTGGGACAACAAATTATAACGAATGGATACATTGTTAAACCACACAGAAATATATGATAATGTATAAAAGAAGATTACAAACATATGTTATTTTTTTTAACAGAATCTGGAGAGAGACAAGTTTTTTGGAGAGGGACAAGTTTTTTGGAGAGATGAGTTGTATATCGATTTTCAGACAACTATTTTGGAGAGAGAGGAGTTATCGTGTTCAAAGTGTAGATAGAAGCAAAATGAGAATAAAAATAAATTATTTAAGGGTAATTTGGGTAGTTCACCGTAATATGTTCCTTTTAAACTTAAGTTATTAAAACGATAACATCATTACAACACACACATAAAAAGGTGACATATCTCACCATTTCCACTTAAAACATAACTGAAAGTACATTTTCACCCATCAACTAGTTAACTTTAACACTATTAACTAATAGAGGAATATGTATTTTTACCAGACTCTAATTCCGGTCTGAACTGTAATACCCAACATTTTTTTAAATCCATTTTTTTTATAAGGTAGCATAATTGTTATTTAATAAAGAAATAAGATAATATATTTAATTATTAAAATAAGATAATAAATGTATTTTATTGTTTAGTTGTTTCTTTACATAGTAATTATTATATTTTTGACATGCATTCTCGGGGTATAGATCAACAATGCAAGGAAGAATTTAGTCCAGGTGGAGGCATTTGTTTGGTCATGGAGGAAATCTAAATACATTTAAATAGCAAAAGTTGGATATTTAATCATTGAAATAATACTTTAATTTCTCCCAAAATCTTAAACAAAAAAAATTGTTTTGTGGATAGAATACACATATATATATTCATACAATTCAATGTTGCAATGAGTACCTAAAAGGAAGTAATGAAGAAGGCAACGAAACAAACGAGCATGACCAATTGAGAATGAAATTCATGATATAATTCATGTTTCACCTACCTACCTAATTAATCATGTATTTGGTTCTGCTTTTTATCAATAATTTGATTGTATATGCATGACACATCATAATATCTCGGTGTTAACTAAGGAAATGGTGTATGAATTGTATAGAGCCTTTAAAATTCAAGTCATCAAGACAGCCATATCAACAACCATTCAAGTACTCAAATTAGATTCAACTGGCAAGCTCTGGGGTTTTTCTGCAAGTTGATATCGCCACTGGCGTCTTCATTTGACATAATCAGAAGATGAATTTCTGTGTTTCGGATACCCGAGAAATATTATAACCAGTTTAGTTTTGCAGGCCGTGCCCAAACTAGTTCAAGCTATTGGACCTATTAAAACATGATCAGACCCTTAAAGTTAAATAACGCTTGAATATGTGGTTTAGTGCTTAGTTGACTCTTGAGATTCCTGGGCACTTCACAGTCACAAGTCGCTCTGAGTCAACTCGTGATACCTTCTGCTCTCCCTCACTCACCGTTTTTTGTTTCATTTCAGGTGTTTGGTTACCGAGGAGTGGCGCGGTTAATTTCAATGGTCATAGCTTCTGTTTGGTCAAACACTGTAAATTGTAAAAGTTGATATGTATTTTTCGAATTAAGTTTAACAATCTATTACATTAACACATTACATAATACGAAAAGCTGTATCACTGAAATATACAAATTTGTGTGAATTTTTCTATAAAAAGTCTTATCCAGCATCTACAGAGCCAATCACAGCCAACTGCCAATGTCATGTAGAGTATAATTTCAGTAATGTTGTGCACCTTTCAATGCCAATAAAGCAGCTCCATAAGCAGCCTCAGTTTGAATTGCCCGTCTCACAGACAAACCAAGAACTCTCTCTCGTATCCGAATCCAGTTTTCATTTTTTGCACCACCTCCTGCTGTAAACACTTCTTCCACTTGGGTTGCCCCCAGATCCTTCAACAACCTATAAGCCTTAGCCTGGAAGAAATCATACACACTCGTGAGCAGTGGTGAACCCAACTTCATCAAATTTGAAGGGTCCGGAGGGCAAATTTGAAAATTTGATAAAATTTTAATAGAAAAATGCAAATAACAAAAACACTTGGGTAAAAAAAAATTGTGGGCTTGGGGGCCATGGCCCCACATCATAAGATGGCTTCACCACTGTGACATGAGGTCTCATTTTCTATGCTTTTCGAGCATGTAAGAATGTTTTTCTCAAGGATAAGTGAGTGAGGAGTCTCTATACGTACCTCTATTCGAGCTATAGACTCTAAAATGCCATGCAAGTACTCAACGTCACTTTGCGGTCGAGGGTGTAACCTGCACAAAAATGAAAATTTGATAAAGAAAGAAATCAGTGGCTCATCCTAATTCACTACCCAGAGGAGGAAAAGGAAAATAAAACCTGGGGGCCATCTCTGGATCGGCCAAAGGAAATCTCTCACCGACTGCTTGCAGAGGATAGTAGTCAAGAGGAGAGGCTTCCATGGGATTGATATGATCACTCAGTTTCTCCAACTGCTCATCAGTAAAAATTTGTCTAAGAACGGCTCCACCAGTGTTTGATGCACCTCCAACAAGCCACTTATCATCAAGACGGTGACTATATACCCCAAATCGTGCATCCTCAATCCGATTGGTGCTTAGTAGTTTAATTGCAAGAGTTGAACCTAAAGAGGTGACCTAAACACATAACGTTATAAACATAATCATGAAACTCCAAGCAAGAAATTGACACGAAACATTATTTCCCGAATGTGAAAAGCTAAAAGAATTACAACTAGAGCATGTATGCCCATGGCAAGGTAAGGTCAACTTTATATATTTGGCAATCGACAGCACTGATGTGAATGTAAGATTTATTAAGATGGAATACAAATTAAATAATTCCAAACAAATGATCTAAGAATTGTTCATCGCACACACTTCTTATAAATTGATTTTCATGTATTTCTTATAGGGATGTAACAGAATAGAATAGGTCGCTCCAATTAATAAATTAAAAAGATAAGTTCATCAGAATTCTCAATTCTCACAGCTTTGCCTGGTTCTGTTGCACGTGCTGCAAGAAAGGCAGCTATACTATCAGTGGTTCCAGTGCATAAGACGCAATCTTTTGGAAAACCTGCAAAGAATATTTTTTCATTCTCAAAACTTGAAAGTCTTCAACAGAAATCTACAGCAGTTAGCAGCAATTTTTTATCTATTCACTATTTCAAGAGAACCAAAGAAAATTAAAACATTGTATATAAATATGAGTTCACTGCAATGATTGAATAATCGAATTTCATAAGTTTAATTTAGTTATCACTACAACTAAGAGCTACATAATCAATAGCCTTTGTGAACAATGACATTGCCTACTTCAATATCTGCAATCACAAACTTTTTAATAAATCCACAGAAGCAAAATCATGTTTTTCTTCTAAACATCGATGTTGATATTTATTAATTTATTTAAGCATTAAAGTTCGATGAAGTTCGAATATAAGAATAAACATTTTCCTCTATTTTCCAGGGATTTCCTTGATACAACAAAGTTAAAGTTCCAGCAGTTTTCACTGCTTTGGCTAAAGGTCACTAGAAGGACAAATTGGAAAAAGCACACCAGTGTCAAGTAAAGCCACCGTAAAAATAATTGGAAATTGATGCTTGGATTTAAAAGAAAGGATTGGCAAAATTTTCTTACGGAATCAAAAAGTAAACCAGGTTGAGTAAAGTTTCCATCACACATAAATCCAATAACGGAATATTTTACCTAAATTGCCGGTCCTCAATTATAACTTCAAGAATTTAACTAAATTACCTATTGATACCAATGCATCAGGGCATGTATAAGAGACACCATGCTATTCAGCTTTCACTAATGGGAAACATGTATCGAAAAGATACCATATTTTGTTCTGATGTCCTCTTTTAAAAAGCCAATTGAAGCTCCAGGAGCTTTGACAGAAGGTAAGAGTTGTGAATATGGCTGAGATAACAACCAAGGTGGATAGGACTCAACTTCAGGATCATAGCCAACCTATGACACAAAGAGCCATTAGCACAAAAACTTGATGTCAACAACTACTACAGATAAAAGATCATAATAAGAACTGAAAGTACCTTAAGAGCGTTATTGTAATCAGACACTCCAAGCTTTCCGTGAAGAAGCCACAACAACCAATCTGCTTGATGTAACAACACTGCTGATGTTTTATTTGCACCCCCAATGTTCCACCATGAAACAAGCTTGCAAAGGGTAGAGGTACCAGAGCAAACTGTGTGGTTTGCAGGAGCAATAGACTTCACCATTGGTAAAGCATCAGGACAACTCTCATTGTAAAGGAACGGTCTCCATAATGGTTCTCCTGTATTGCTGCGGCAACGAATTAATGTGAATAATACTTTAGTAGACTTCATGTAAACAAGGAAACAATCCATGGATAAGCAATGAAACTCTAAGGCATCCACCTGTCTAGAATGATAGTAGTTGCAGAAGTGCCATCAATAGAAATAGAAGCTATAAATGGGCGGAGATTGACAGGAACATCTTCAAGCAACAAGAAAAGTGTTGTCTTCCAAGAGCGTGTCCAATCAATTGTCTCTTCACTCTTTCTAAACACAGAAACAAGGATGTCAATTTTCCTTGGAAACATAATTCCCAGCAATAGAACAGTTCTAGTTCGGTCTATATTTAATCTCATATAATCAAAAACATCACTTGGCAGACAAGAAGCAAGCTTTACTCCATTTTTCTCATTTTTCTCATTTTTTTTTTAACTAAAAGGGTAGTTTTATTTTACAAAAAGAATAGTGAATGGTGAGAACAACCTTGCATATCCCTGTCTACCAGCACTCTAAATTCATCAGAATATCGCAATACTACAACATCCGATTCCACATAAGTACACAAACTAGCTAATAATCTTATCCATTCATTCCTAAGAAGTATACTTAGCTAATAATCAACTTGTTCCCCCTACACCAAAATCCCAAAACCAATTTACTTCATAGTAAAAGATTCTCACAAATCACAATACATAACAAAATAACATTCCACATCCACATCTTCTCTTCAAATATAATCATGGTGATTCGGGATACAGATTCTCAAAAATCACACTCTTCGAATCAATTCTCCGCCATAAAAATACAAAGAACCGAGTACATACTATGTATTCATCAATGTGTAAAAGTTTACGAATAAATGAATAACACTATAAAAACCCACAAGCAAGAGAATTACAAACAACAATTCATACAAGCTTTCACAAAGAAATTAATATCTTAATTAGTCAATTAAGTACTAACAAATGCAAAATTGTAAACTTCAAAGAAAAATTAGTCAAAAAAATTTACCATATATTTAGGATACCCCCTCTTCGCCTCCGAAAGAATCGTCCCATGTTTATCAATGAGAGCAAATCTTGCACCAGAAGTACCAAAATCCATTCCAAGATAAAGCCGTTGATCACCCGATAGCCCACTATTACCATTTTTACTACTACTATCCATCAAACTCATACTTGTTGGTCTCCGTTTGTTTATAGATCTATGATGACCTGATTAAATATAATAACAGAGACAAATGCAGACAAAATACGTGAATTTTGCATCACAGAATTGATAATTCTCATACAACATGAAAATGATTATGAAGCAAAACATTGTTCAAAAAATATATAAACAAGTCTGATTGTAAAGAGAGAAAGTGAGTACCGTTTTCTTGCGATGGTTGGAGTGGGTTGATAAACAGAGAAGAAAATGTGGGACGGTGAACTGAGACCAGCATTGTTTGCAGTCTCGTCAAAAGCGCGCTTGTTCTCTCTGTCGATCGATCGATCGATCGATAGATATCGGATAAGGTTACCATAGTCCATAATCCATATACAAGAGAGATAAAACACGACGTCGTTTTGAGTGTTCTGTTAAATGCACCCCAGTCATCCTCTAAGGAACTCCAAATAAGTAGACATGAGCCATGTAAAACTGTAAATTCGTGATCGGGATGAGGTTGATCCAGCTGCATCATGATGTTATGAGTTCGAATTCTCTCGCTCTCTCAAAAAAAAATCCTGAATTTATATAATGGACATTGCTTGGGTAATGACTAGTCAGTACCCAGCTATACTGATCAACCAATGGTTGGTTGCCACGTAATCCAAAATAAGGATAAAATGGTAAAAAATTAAAGAGTTGTTGCCACGTGGCAACACCCATTTGGAGAGTCAGTATAGCTGGATACTGACCAATCAGTATCCAAGCTTTATTCCTTATATAATTATGTAATAGTCTAAAAATTCAAAATTTCGATAACCAAAGGGTGTATTTAAGAAGATCCGGAAAAAATGTTTTAACTTTGGGCCTAGACAAAGACAGTCTATTTCATCAAAGGGAGTTATATTCAATACCAAAATTTTATCAAAATCGCCGAAATGCATTAAAATATTTTTGTTATCAGACCACAAGAATTCCGATAAATAATATCCCCAACGTTTCAATGCTATTGACTTCTTTATATTATAAAACACACCACTTAAAGTACAGTGCATTTAACAAGATGTCTAGATGAAAAAAATAATAATTTGGGCTCGACTTAATACAGTTATGAGGCCTAAACAAAGGTAGTCTCTTTCACCCTATGAAGTAGATATAGAACCACAAGAAATCCGATAAATAAGATCACTGAAAATTCAACTATATTTATATAACACAACAGTCATGCATATGGTTTGCTCTCACAAATATGAGGTTCAAATCTTCTAGTGTGTGTACCTACATGTCTAAACAGTCTACAGGTCAAAATTTTCTGTTTATCGGAGATTGTAGATTTCGACAAAGGATCAAATTTCAAATTTGGGTTCGTTAAGGGGATTTTTACCCCGTTCAGGCCATATAAGCTGGGTTGCACCCCCAAATCATCCACTAAAGAAGCTGAAATAAGTAGAGGAGCCCATGCAATTTAACGATGCATATGGGAATTGAATTGGAGAGCTTGTTGTTAAAGAGAAAGATCAATGTGATTTTTGTGGCACCCACAACCGCAGAGAGAGGCACGTACACAGGTAGATGGGGTGGTGGACTGGTGGTGGCGCAGCCTGCACGTGAGCCACTTGTATGGGCACAGACCACAGAGAACACAAAGTGGAAATGACAGCTAATTAGCTTACAATACTAACAGAGTCATAGAGAGGTTGCTTCTCCTCTCAGACACTCACAAGTCATAAAACACAACTTCTTTAGCCATTCAAGGACCACGCACCATTCAGATTTCAGAGAATAATATAAAGGTTGCATGTGCCAATCAAAAAACAGTCAAAACAAAAATATAAAAATAATAAAAGAAGTTAAAAACTAAATAAACCCACCACATTTTTAGCTATTATCTATTCTTTGCTTCTACTCTTTCTGCTCATGCAAAATAGGAAAAGAAAAAAAAATAGTGAATAATAAATATATGATGATTGAAGTTTATCATGTATATTGGTTATTATCATTTTTTTTTTTCGGTTGAATTATGTAGCAGCTTTATACGATATTGATTATTGAACCTGAAAGCTTTAAGTTTGAATTCTTACAAGTTAATTAAATTAAATTTTGTAAGAGAACACAATAAATGTTACCTATTTACCTATTAGTCTATTACCTGTATAGCTTAAAAATATATCTTTGTCAGACGAGTTATGGACATTTATTGGCTTTTTTAATTTTTTAGAAATTGACATATTTGCTTATACAAATAGACTCATCTCTTTCATAGTTTTAGTGGTTGGTTAGTTAAAACAAATGTCTTTTTTTAGGATTGTGTTACTATTGGACCCACGATTAGTCGATTACATCTCACCTTTCTTTCACTTTTTCCCGTTTTTAAGGTTCCCAATTACCATCATTGTGTGGATTTGGATAAATATTAGTAGTTTTCTTTTTCTTTTTTACTGTTTTTAAAAAAAAATATGGAGTCATTTTGCTTTACTCTCAAGTCTCAACCCATACCAACCTTTATGTTTATTTATTTTATTTTTTTAATTTTTTTGGTTAATATTCGTTTATTTTATATGTAACACTTAGATTATAATTGCTTTTATTATAATTAGTTTTCAATCTTCTCTATGGATAACAAAAAAAAGTTATCAATTTTATAAATTGAGATATTATTAGATTGAATAAATGACTATTTGAAAATATTTTTTATCTGGTATTTGTTTTCTTTTCAAAAGAGAGATAAACAAACATTATATACCTAAATCGGTGCACCGAAATAAATATTTGAATTTGTTAAGTTTAATATTTCCTAATAAATTCATAACTAAGCATTCTTCTTCTTCTTCTTCTTTTCCAACATGCCTCGTGATGATGATGAAAATCATAAGCAATGATTATGTAATGCAAATTTCTCGAGCAATTAAACAAAATATTGTAAAACACAGAATCCCAACAAAAAGGAAGATAAGCCTGCTCGCCACAATCATCAATCATGTCCAAACATTTCTAACTTTCACTTGGATTTCAATGTTTAGTGTTTCTAGTTGTTTAGTTTTGGGCTAAATTCAGTTAGAGAGTCGCATTTCTATATCTTTTGCTTTGCCAACAACCAACACATGCATTGCATATTTGCATCAAGCCATCAACAGATACTATTGCTCCTTTAGTGTGTAAGTGAGTATATAGATGCTAATCCAGTGTAGGATATATATGTTTTTTGTAATAGGATTCGATTATACTGTGTAATGTTATAAATATAGAACCTTGATTCTATAACATTACAAAGTCGAATCCCACGTAAAATTATATATGAGATATCGGATCTAATCATGAATTTATGAATTATTAGATTTAGAAATTGATAAGATTAAAACGTAACATGCACGGTCTCAAAATGTACTTCAAATAGTATGAATATAAATTAGCTTTTTTTTTCTTAATATATATTTATTGTTGGGGTCAAGAGAAAATTATTACTTGTATTTTGTTTTCTACCTGATCATTTCAAATCAAATTCGATTTGATCAGATGTTAACTATTTTACTTATATTGGCTTGTAAATCAAATCAATTGATTTGGCTAAATAGTCTGGTACTCTGGTTTGAGTGTTTTTAATTGAATCAACAAATCTATAGATTCACATGGACAACTTTATATATGTAAAAACGTTGTCGTATCTGTAGGTAAATACTGGGTGAATAAATTATTGGTAAATATGTCAAATGTTGCCGGACTGTTACAAACTAATTCTATCCATGTCCAAACAACAACATGAGAATGATTACAGATAAAAAATAAAAAATTACAGGACATAGTTATTCCTAGATTTGAAGTCCCAATTAAAGTTACCCGACTCATGAGAGTTAAAAAGGGAGAAGAAGACATGACTACTAAATACCAGTAAAATGTTCACAATAATGAAAACAAATAACAACACAATTCAAAGACCGCATACAGGTGAGGACAACAATAGTAGGTCCAGGGACCAATTGTATATATAATATATGCTTTAATTAATAAGGAACTTGTTTTAATTATAATTAAGGAATATAGACAATTTTATAATTGATGATTATCATTTGAGACAAATTAACGATTAACCAAATTCAATTGCTGTTACTGTGATCAAGACTCAAGAGTCATTCAACATAGATGAAGACTTCAAAATAAATTTTCACAGCAGATAATATTAAGTTATTCAGACATATATTCATGGGGTAAAAAAAAACATCTATTACAATTTTAAATTAAATAATTATTTAAAAAGTTTATGATAATGGAACCAGCCTCGTAAGTAAGTTTCAAGGTAATTTTAAAAAGACTACTTTCATCATTTATCTTCATATCTTTCTTAAATTACATGATTTTTTTTTATGCATTCTGAAATTACATTATGACACTGAAAGATAATATTAACCTTTTAAAACAAAAGGTCATTGTCTTCTTTAGAGATTAATACATTTTATCAGCAACTTCTTCAATAAGAGATATCTATTTCTATTTGTAATTTTAAGAAAAAAATAGAGAAGCTCTTCTATAATTAAATAAAATCTCATCCTTTCACACCTAACATTGACCAAATTTACAAACACATATCGTGTGGTTAACAATAAAAAAATAAATAATAATAATCATAAACTAATTATTATATATTTTTAAAATATCACAGAAGTTCAGATTTTTAGATAGGAGAGGACTTGAATCTATGATATCATTCCATAAGTGTGTAAGATATATCACTTGTATATGACATATAGTGAGGAATATACCATTTGAATATGAAATATTATTCCTTCGATATATATATATATATAAATACTTAATAACAAGTTAATACAATTTTATATTTTTACATTTATAAGATAAAAACCCGTATAGAATTTACAATTTAGTGTGGTAAGGATAAAAGGATGGAACTATGGCATAAAAAAAATGCTAATACTTTAATTTTTTTGATTCTTTATAACCCTTTTTTGTTGTACGCTATTGATATAACTATAGAGTTATATATAACATATTTTTTTTTTAAAAAAAACCTTCAATTATTAATACATTTTTTAAACAACAAAAAAAATCCGAAAGTGTAATGATTATTGTACCATATATCAAAATATGGGTCCATGAGTCCAGCAATACGGGTTGTGGAGCACTGCAGTTGATACTTAAATCAATAAATACAATGTTATCCCTATCATCATTCATAGGTCTTACAAAAAATCGTTACTTTCGATTCACGATAACGTTTGATTTTCGCACACTTTAAAAGGATTGAAAATTTAAAACTACGTGAAAGGTGAAATTCAGATTCAAGTGTATGCGCGAGCACAACAGTTACGGTACAGCCGACCAATCATATGAACGGATCGTGTGGGGTCAGGCCATTATTAAATGATCGAGGCAGGTACGGTTGTTGATCCATTAACATTGTTTGTTTGTAGTTGCGCCACCGCACACGAGGAGGATGGTGAAAAGACGAAAATGGCCCCCCTACTGAGAACTGTAAAGTGAGACAGAGAAAGCCACCCATCACATGGGAGAGTATCTTCCATGTTCCATCCCTACCGTCCACTCATTGTTTTCTATTTCCATCTCAATCCCGCTGCGTGTCTCCACGCTCTTAATTTTTAATTCATCAGTTCCCTTTCTAATTTATACCGATTAGTTCATTTATTTAAATTATAGTAATATTAGATATCACAACATATGAGACCGTTGAGTCGTCACTTAATAAATGAATATATATTAATATGATACATATTCATTCACTAATTGACACCTCAACTATTATACGTATTGTGATGAAAAAGTTATAATTTTAGATATGATATCTAACGTTACTCTTTAAATATTAATAAACAAAATATCGTCTTAAATGTGACTTTCTAATTTCCTTATAAAATAGTCTATTGAGAGTTGATTTTGGTTGCTTGTAAGGTTGTATAATCAATATAAAACTATATAGAGTATGTGGATATTATTTATTATTCATTCTTCAAACTCCTAAATCTATAATATTTTTCAATTCACGTTACTTTTACCGATAATCTATGAATTATTAATGACAGAAAGATTGTTCAACAACTTAACAATATTATGAAAGGATAATTGTAAGCATCTTACCATTTTATTTAACTTTTATATCCAAACTGACATGACAGATTACATGGCATATCCCTATCAGCTGCTACATCATAACATTATTACGTTATTACACTTTTTAATGTGTAAGAGACAGTACAACCCTTTTTATTTGTAATATAACACATTAAAATATATAATAATGTGAAAGCTGATAAGAATGTGTCATAAGCTACAATATTAAATTGATTGCAAAAGTTTGATAAATGAGTTGGATGTCTACCGTTATCCATCATGAAAAGTCTCTCTCTATTTTCAAAATTTGAAGTAGCAATGTTTATATGTATTTAAAGTTTGATACTTGTCGGGTCAAGAGTTTATTGAAATTTAACGAAATCAATAGGCACAATTACAATCCTAAAAACAATTATCTTTATAGGTAAAAAGTCTTTCCACACTTTATAATTTTATAAATAAAACCACAAATGAAATTTAAATCTCTATCATGGATATAAAAGAGGACAGCACCACCATTTTGATTTACAAAGAGATATGCATAAATATTTCAAATCTATAAAAAAAATGTCAATAACATTGAATATTTAATTTATAGACACATAAATTTCATTAATAATTTAATTTTCTTTGATAAAATATAAACCAAAGTAAAAAGGACAAACTATTTATAAAAAAAAAGGCATTTTTTTTTTATAATAATGTTATTTTTTTTTTTACAAAATTAATAATTCAATTTAGTTTTAAGAAATATTAACAATATCTACTAGTAAAAAAGACAAAATAACAAAAAAATACAAACACAAAAACAAAAATAAAGAATTTGGTTATTTGGAAGCAAATAAATGTGGGACCTTTGATAAGTTAAATAAATCAGTTAATTACTTTACAATTTATTACACGTGTCGCTCTCTCACCGGATATTCAGATACGGACACCGCTCCTTTTTCCCACGACGCTCCTCCTCCTCCTCCTGGCTTCTACTGTTCTACACACGGCTTCAGATTCTTTTCCACTTTCAATTTCTGTCTCGTCTTTTTCAAAACACCTCTAAATAAGTACTCGAGACAGGGGCATTCTCGTAAATCGGTACTCCAATTATTACACTCCAAATAAGCAACATTTCATACGTGTCAACCAGTAAAAGCGAGTTTGATTAATTAAGCTACTCGAGACAGTAACAGGGTTTTTAAACAAAAAATTAGAATTAATTTTTGGTTTTTGTCGTGATCATCACCTGCCAATCTTATTCCCGCTCATTTCTTAGCACTTCATTTTTCAAAACATATATACTTCGCGGGTCCATCCCAGCCGTCCACGTCAGCATTACCTTCCACATCACCGCCGCAGTAAATGATCTCTGATTTTTCACCTCCAATAAAAAAATTAATAAAACATTTAAACTCTTAATTTAAAAAAAAAACACACTAGCATCTCCTCTCTCTCACCAGTTATTTGAGAATTGAGAAATCTTCTTCAAGTCTTCTCTCTCTCTAGTCTCTGCAACTCTCTCTTTGTCTTAAAGATGAAGAAACAATGTCTCTGTATTAGCTAGCTCGTAAAGCAAATAAAAAGCGAGAAGAGATAAAAATAAAGAAAACAAAAAAAATAAAATTTTAAAAATGGAAACGATGTTGTTCGCTTTTGTGTCTCAAACCATGTGAGTTCACTGACACATTCTTCCCTTCTTCTTCTTGTTTCATTTATTGGCTTCCTCTTCTTCTTCTATTCACACGCATTCTCTCAACCGAGTCACCGACTCGCCGAGTCAACTCAATGGCATCCTCTTCACGAGCTCGTAGCAGTTCACCGTTCTCGTACAGGAAGCCAGCGAGTCCGTTCTCGTCCACATCGTCGTCGTCTTCGATCATGAACAATCGGTTAATGCCTAAATCGTGCTCGTCTTCGGCTTCTTCGTACTTCAATTCGGGAAACCGATCCATGACGCCGAGCCGTTCTCGCGCCGCCGATTCAATGCAGTACGGTCAGCACGGTTACGGTGCGCGCACGGCAACACCTGTTAGTTTTCCGTCAGACGAATTGCTTGCTGAGCAGTTAGATGCACCGCCGAGGTCCGGGGATAGCATTTCAGTCACGATTCGGTTTCGGCCGCTCAGGTAAATTGATAGATCTGAGTTTACAAAATTAGATCTATTCAATAAAGTAGAATCGGTCATTTTAGGTTTTGATTCTTTAGATATTGTGATTATTTGATTGATTTGTTTTAATTTTTTTTATTTTTTTTTATTTTTTTTATAAATTCAGCGATAGGGAGTATCAAAGAGGAGATGAGATTGCTTGGTATGCAGATGGCGATAAGATAGTGAGAAATCAATTCAATCCAGCTACTGCCTATGCATTTGGTATTTTTTTTTTAAAAATTATCAGGATATTTGAATTTGCATAATTATGAGTTAATTATGAGTTGATATAATGTATGTATGTGGAAAACCGTGTAGATAAAGTTTTTGGACAGCATTCAAATTCACAGGAGGTATATGACGTAGCTGCTAAGCCTGTAGTAAAGGCTGCAATGGAAGGTGTCAATGGTATGGATTGATGAAATCGATTGGATTCTGATTTTGTTCATGAATAAATATATTTTGTGTATGCACTCTGATAAATGTGATTCAAACACTGCAGGTACCGTTTTTGCTTATGGTGTTACAAGTAGTGGGAAGACGCACACTATGCATGTAAGTCTAGAAGTTACTATACATTGGTTTTTTATAATAACTTTTATGGTATATTTGATCCACAACCATGAAGTTTATCTTGTGGATTTGGTCTAATGCAAAATATTGTCAAGTCTTTCAAAATGGAAATTGGTTCAAGTGTTTGTTGATCTGGAAGTTGTGGAAAGTAAATCAAGATGAAATTGGTTGGTGGCATTTCTAATCAGAAATGATGATAAGTACGAAATAGCTTATGCTTCATAAGTTTGCTGGAGTTAATTTGGCCTAAGGATTGATAATCATACTAAATCTTGAATAGAAGTTATACATTTAGTTGCATGTACATATAAATACAATATGCTAATTTTTGAGTTGTATATTTCATGATCTATTTCTAATGATTGTTCACAGGGAGATCAAAATTCTCCTGGAATTATACCGTTGGCTATAAAGGACGTGTTCAGCATGATCCAAGATGTAAGTAACATTTTAGAATTGAAGTACAATACTGAACTGCACGTTGCTTTCGCTGCACCCTCCATCCCTTGAAATATATGTTTTCTTGTTGTTTAAATTTCACAAGATCCTCTTTTTGTCAGTCATGACTCGTAGTTTCTACAAGTTATGCTGTTGTATATGTGCATGCTCTCTCCTCTGGTTTGCAAAGTTCAAATTCTGGTATTGCATTGCACATTTACTTAATTAAGAAAACAAAGTTTTCTTTACTTGTTCCTACAAGAATTATTCAATTTTGCTTTAATCGGTTAGTTAATTGATATTAATTGCTCTTAATTATTTTTATTTTTTGCGATTATTCTCCATGGATGATATTTTGATCACTGATTACATTTTCACGTCAGACTCCAGGAAGAGAGTTCTTACTCCGCGTGTCATATCTTGAAATCTACAATGAGGTAAGTGGTGCTTTTGCAGCTATGATGTTAGTTCAAGACATATCATCACGACTTAGCATTTTACCTTTTCATTTAACATCTGTAGAAACAGTATTTGATATTTGAGTCATTTTAAGAAACTTCCTTTTTTCATACATGCATTATTACATCTTTCTGGAATTTTAATATTCATCTTCAACCATGCATGATTGGTTGTGTTCATTTTCAGTAAATGGTAGCCATTAGAACTAGTCAGACTCATTTAAGTCCTTGTATGATTTATGGCGCTAATTTGCTTTTTATATCAGGTGATAAATGACTTGCTTGATCCAACAGGCCAAAATCTGCGTGTTAGAGAAGATGCCCAGGTTTGTTGCCTTATGGAATTCTGTTATTCAATTTCCTTCCAGTATGATGTTTCTAGTTTACATTTTATCATCTTCCCTCTCTAAATATCTTTCCTTCCGTTTGTACATGTATCCTTTAAAAGATCTAAATAGTAAATCTCGGGTTTTAATTGATATTTGCTGCTCTTTGTCAAAGTTAAGGTTTACAGGTGGAGAATTTGAAAATGAAAGATCAAAGATAAATTTAGTTGTGTCACATTAACTGACATCTTTGTGAGGACCAAATTTGGTTTAGTGGATTTGTTACTTGAATTTTAAAAATGTTTCCCTTGAGTTTTCATCCTATATTTCCCTATTTCCACCCTTCTCAATCTGCTAAAATTTATAAACTTCACATATGTTGATTTGGTTAATCCTAGTACATTTTCAGGGCACATATGTTGAGGGTATAAAAGAAGAAGTGGTATTGTCTCCTGGGCATGCGCTTTCTTTCATTGCTGCTGGGGAAGGTATATACCGTTTTTTTTTCTTCTGCAGTGTTTGCGTTTCCTCTTGTATTTTTATAATCTGCATTGTTTGTAGTGTTTTTGTTACTATCCTTAACTTAATGTGTTTTATGGCAGAGCATCGTCATGTCGGTTCAAATAATTTTAATCTGTTGAGTAGCCGAAGTCACACCATATTTACGCTGGTAATCATTCTTCACGTTGATGAACATCACTGGCACATTTATTAAACTTGTTGCTATGTTCTATTCCTTTTAATTTCAAGGATGTCTTGCTTCCTATTCATTTCCTTGTCTGTGGATTGTGAACTCTCTTAAATGCATTTGTTCCTGTTACAGATTGATCCCCTATTATTCTGATATGTGCTTTTTTGTTGATTATTGCTACTTAGATTTGTTTTTGCTAGTGTCACTATGTGAACTGTATAAGACTGCAACATTGATGTAGGTCCTCATAGTCTTCATAGTTTCTCAAATTTGAGGATATAGAGGATTAGATTGCTGGTATTGCTTATCTTTCCTAGTTTAATTCATTCTGTTGAAAGTTGAAAAATTGGTGTCAGTTACCACTGGACCCAAAAGCTTAAGCTGATAGGAAATGATCTAACATTAGTATTTAAGCACTCGAACACTGCACAAGACCAATAGGCTTGTCATGTCGCAAGCCCAAAAACATTCAAAGCCAAAAACAAATTCATAAACAAATGCAAATTCTATCATGTAGGGGACGCATAACTAGGCTCTCACCAAAAGCTTAAGCGGATATGAAATGACTAACAATAGTATTTAAGCACTCTAACAATGGGAAAGCTGTAAAAATGTCAAAAAGGTTTTTCTTTTTTCTATCTTATGCATGATTTTGAAACTTAAAGAGTTATAGTCAACGACAATAATGGAGAATATCTTGAACTTTGGCTTTAACCAGTTAAAATTTGCTGTTACATTTGCAGATGATTGAAAGTAGTGACCATGATGATGAATACGATGGAGTGATCTTCTCTCAACTTGTATGGTTAACCTTGTGTTTGTCATAGTCGTATATTCTTTATAGTTTTATGTTTTCTCTTATGGATTAATTTTAATCTCTCTTTTTGTTGGTTTAGAATTTAATTGATCTTGCTGGATCAGAGAGTTCAAAAACTGAAACAACTGGACTACGGAGAAAGGAAGGATCTTACATAAACAAAAGTCTTCTAACTCTTGGAACTGTAAGTTTCTCATAGTTGTATATTTTGACACTGATGAAGTTTCTTATTGTTAGTTTTTACTGTGTTGATCACAAACTGCCTTATTTCATAACAAAACAAGTAAATCAATGTGAAGTCTTTATTGTGTTCCCTTTAACACTGAACAATACCATAGTTGTCTTCTAAACGGTGTTTGAGGGTTGATAAAGTAATTATCTAGAGCATAAGATCCGGTTACAGATTATAAGCCTGGGAATGGATGATAGGACTAAAGTGCTACTGTTTACTTCATCTAGATGAAATATGGACGTTTATTATTCTGTACTTGCCAAATTTTCCACCATTTTGATAAATATAATTTGATTTTATGATTTCAATGTAAAGGTGATAGGAAAGCTGAGTGAGGGGAAGGCATCTCATGTTCCCTATCGAGATTCCAAGCTTACTCGTCTTCTGCAATCTTCATTGAGTGGGCATGGACACGTTTCGGTGAGTTTAAGATGCAACAATATCCGTAATTAATGACTGCTGAGCAAACCAAGCCTTTTATATCGTCGTGAGAAATTATGCATTTTATTTGTACATACAAGGTCATGGGTGGTACACTGCACCTGTATGTAAACTGAGTTGCATCTTAATTTTTTTTTATCGTTTTATTGCTGTATTTGTATTGAATTTTATTGTCAAAATTTTATGCTATTTCTATAAATTGCTTTCAATATTTAATCGTCTTTCCTTGATCACACAAGTGATGCTTAATTTTGGTTTAATCTTTTACAGCTTATATGTACAGTTACTCCAGCATCTAGTAATATGGAAGAAACTCATAATACACTGAAGTTTGCAAGCAGAGCAAAGCGAGTGGAAATATATGCCTCCCGGAATAAGGTATCTATAATCTGTACATGGTTTATCAGTGGCAACGAGCAATGATTTTCACATTACTCCTTAGTGGAGATGGTAATTGGGTGCAAATCCTGTCACACTTACCCATTTCAACTCCACCAAATACGTATCCCATGCCCCACACTTACCCATTTACTTAATGTTTATGTAAATACTAAGTTATAAAATATTATATAGTATATCTAGGGTAATCATGTATTATACCTGGAATGGGATAGGAAACCTAAACTTTTTTCCTGCTCTAACCCCAACTCAAGTGTGTTTGTGTGACCTGTCTCCATGCCGGTCCCTAATTATTAATTAACAAAACTTGCTGTTGAAGTTGGGTATTTATGGGACTGACACAGAGTTGGATTAGAAACTCAGTCTTACAGTCTTTTCACTCAATTTTCTTTCAGATTATTGATGAGAAATCATTAATTAAGAAGTATCAAAGAGAAATCTCGAGCCTCAAAACCGAACTTGACCAACTGAGGAAGGGGATGCTTGTTGGTGTCAGTCACGAGGAGATTTTGACCTTAAAGCAAAAGGTTCTTGGATTTTTTATCTACCCTTTTTAATTGATGTTGTACTTGTTTGATGATTAATATTTGTAATTCTCCATCCATTACAGTTGGAAGAAGGTCAAGTGAAAATGCAGTCAAGGTTGGAGGAGGAGGAAGAAGCCAAAGCTGCTCTTATGAGCAGAATTCAGAGGCTAACCAAGCTCATCCTTGTATCTACAAAGAATACAATTCCTGGTTTGAGTGATGTGTCCAGTCATCACCGTAGTCATTCTGTTGGTGAGGATGATGTAAGTTCGTTCATATTCTCATTTTTAAATTCTTTTCTTTGTTTTCGACATTAATATGATTTTATCTTTCATGTTTTTTTTCCTGAAGTTGGAAGTACTACGAGAGGGTTCTTTGATTCTTGATAACGAGAGTCAGAAGGACTCAACTTCTGCTTCAGTAGTTACAACAGATCTGTCTTATGAGCGCAAACATAGACGATCTTCTAGCAAGTGGAATGATGAACTCTCACCGGCTAGCAGTACAGTTACTGAATCAACTCACGCGGGTGAACTTATCAGTGGTTCAAAACTTCTGGCAGTATGTTATGCTATATCTCTTTCAATTTCTTTTGTTATTGTCTATCTAGTATGTAATTCAAGTCATTTTAAGTTCTGTCAGAAGGTTAGCTTTAACTCGTTTCTGTCATGATGAAACAAATGCCGACCAAACCTGTTTGTGCATCACAATTTGTTTTCAACACTACCCTTCACCCAGTTTTGTCATTTTATTTTGGCTAGTCTTGATTGACAAAGAGTAGTCTCTAACCCACTCCTCTTTACTACCTAACTATAAAGCTCTTCCTTATGATATATTTATTATTTACAGTTTATTTCTATTGTGTCATATTTATAGCTTCGTACAGTAGCACAGGTATGACTGTATGAGGTCACTGATTATTTCTAAGGGATTAATTTTTTTTTCCCTATTTGATGGATACCTTTTGTCTTTTGCTGCCTAGCTACATTTTCCTTGTTCCTTTTAATAGTCTCCCAAAGTAAAAGTTTTGAAAAATGATTGCTTGATTTCTTTTTTAGGGTGGGATGACTTCTGATCAGATGGACCTTCTTGTTGAGCAAGTTAAGATGCTTGCAGGAGAGATTGCATTCAGCACAAGTAACTTGAAGCGCCTGGTGGAGCAGTCAATGAATGATCCTGATAACTCAAAAACTCAAGTATGGCTCTCCTTTCTGTTGTATATATGTACACACACACACACCACAGTTCTTTTTAGTATTATTACTTCAATGTGCTAAGTAATGGTTTGATACTAACGCTCCAGCATGATGAAGAGGACTCTGAAGTTATGTATAAGCTTTACGACACTATTTATGCTAAGAAATTTGTATATTAACTTGATGCTTTGTTTCTTAGATGATTTTTATTTTATTTAACTTTGATTATGTGGTTGGATATGTTTGACTTGTAAACCTTTAACGGTTTTCTTTCATTGCATGTCACACTTTAATAGTCCTAAACCGACTGATTTCTTCGAATTGTTCACTGTGCTTTAATTTTTTTTATATTTAAATTAGTTTGCAGTAAGGCAAAGTAAATTAGTAATTAAGCGCATTACAGAATTCCAATGCTCTGTATCTCAGCATTCGACATCTACATCATTTGGCAGTTAAGGTTTATGAGTAGCTGTAGGAGTATGCATATTCTTGCCAGTTCCCTGATCAATCTTTGCATGCTTTCTCACTTATAGATTCAGAACTTAGAAAGAGAGATCCATGAAAAGAGGAGGCAAATGAGGGTTTTAGAGCAACGCATAATTGAGAGTGGAGAAGCTTCGGTGGCTAATGCATCAATGGTTGATATGCAGCAGGTATCTCATTTTCTCTTGGTTACCAATACTTTTTATTCTTTATTATTCATTTAGTAAGAAATGGTTGTATCAGCAACTCAACTATTTATTATTTCTCTCGTCTTGTGCAGACAGTAATGAGATTGATGACCCAATGCAATGAAAAGGCATTTGAACTGGAGGTGAGTACATTGTTTGGTCCAAACTGTTTTCTGAAACTACATTTAAGCTTTAAACAATATAGTAAATGCATAACCTTTCCATCTTCTTATGATGGTTAAATGGTATATTGTATGAGTCATATCTATTAAGTTTAGAATTTCGTGTTTATCAATTGATCAAACTTAATTTTCTCCCATTGTTGCAGATAAAATCTGCAGATAACCGTATTCTTCAGGAACAACTGCAGTATAAGGTGAAAACGGCTTTCTCTATTTCTACTACTTTTTTTAGTTGATTTATTTTCTTTTCGTAACAAAAATTTATCGGAAGGTTTCTGTCTTTACGGTTGAGGTTGATGTTATAATGTCCCTACTAATCTATTTGTTTCATTATTGACAGTGCTCTGAGAACAGTGAATTGCAAGAGAGGGTGAATATACTAGAGCAGCGGTTGGCTTCATTCGCTAGTGACAAGTCATCAGGGTCTTCTGAACAGGGTATCTCTGAGGAATATATGGATGAGTTGAAAAAGAAAGTTCAGTCTCAGGTGATTGTTAATTTACTCGGATTTTGTTTTTTAAATCTTGAGTACATAACTGAAAGGTGTCCTATGGGCCATTGTTCAGTTCACTTCATTTAGGGTTTTTTCCTTGTGACAGTCAGTTATTTCTATTCTCTAGTTTTGGATTGTGGGAATGTTTAATATGTGTGCCACTGTCTTTAGACATGTCAATCTTTTAAAGCATGTTATTTCAAATAGATCGATTATGACCTCTCATTTACATCCTCATTGGATGTGCATCCATATATCTAAAGTTTTATCCCAGTTCTCTGTTTTCTCTATTTACTCTGTTTAATACATTTCAAGAACTTATCAAAAGTATTGATCTTTCTTTGGAATTATAACTTAAGTAGTTCAGGGATTGTATATTTGACTTTATATTCATACAAGGCTTGGTGATATTTCTTTGTCGTATTGTGTAATCATTTCATAAGTATAGTCGGTAGTTATAATGATATATAGTCTTACCTTTAAGTATGATTGTTTAGTTACACTTTTTATATTTGACTTTATATTCATACAAGGCTTTGTGATGGTATTCTTTGTTATATTGTGTAATCATTTCATAAATGTAGTCGGTAGTTATAATGATCTATAGTCATAACTTCAATTACGACTTTTTTAAGTAACCTTTTTATGGAGATGCTCTATGCCATTGCATTTATAGAATTGTATTTACTTGCTGGAATGTTTGAACTGTTGTTGACATTTATGTTGATCTTATAGGAAATTGAGAATGAAAAACTAAAGCTTGAACAAGTCTATCTTTCAGAGGACAATAGTGGACTACGTGTGCAGAATCAAAAACTGTCTGAAGAAGCTTCTTATGCAAAAGAATTGGCCTCTGCGGCCGCTGTTGAGTTGAAGAATTTGGCTGGTGAAGTAACCAAGCTCTCGTTGCAAAATACAAAACTAGAGAAAGAATTGTTGGCTGCTCGAGAGTTGACACATTCTAGAGGTGCTGCTCTGCAAACGGTTAACGGTTTTAACCGCAAGCATAGTGATGGCATAAGACCTGGGAGGAAGGGTCGTATCTCTGGAAGATCTAATGAAATTTCAGGAATGGTAGGCGATGATTTTGATGCATGGAATCTTGATGCCGATGATTTAAAGATAGAACTGCAGGCAAGGAAACAGCGGGAGGCAGCTCTTGAGGCTGCTTTAGCTGAAAAGGAATTTGTAGAAGATGAATACAGGAAAAAGGTTGAAGAGGCCAAAAGAAGGGAGGAAGTTCTAGAAAATGATTTAGCAAACATGTGGGTGCTTGTTGCTAAGTTAAAGAAAGAAGGAGGTGCGATCCCCGAGTTAAACAGTGATGAGAGGCATAGCAATGGAGAGAATAATGTCAGTGATCTAAAATCATACGACATCGATGGTAATACTGTCCTGACGGAGAGGCAAATTTCTGATGTGTCTAAACCGTCTGATGAAAATCCTAAGGAAGAACCCATGGTAGTTCGCCTGAAGGTAATGACTTATTCGTAGAATAGTTTTCCTGCTGCATTTATCTGGAGGCTTTCTTGTCTTCAGCTTAGTAGGCTTACTTTAAAATTTAAATCTGAGGGGTTTTTTGTAAAAACTTTGAGTTAATAAACCTCTTTTGTTCAAATTGTTGATCATACTGCAATTTAATACACTATCATGTCAGTCTGAGAACTGAGAAGCATCTCTCTTGATGACCATATTCTCCTTTCATATTCACCAAGTATGTGCTTCATGTTTAACGAATTATACTGCAAGAGAAGTGTTTTGCTTCTAGTGATGGATTTATTTATACTAATCCTATGTGCTGACTAAAAAGCCTGTGTTAATTTGAGCTATGCACGGATATTGGCTTGATGAAGGGTGTTTGGGTGATTATTCTGCCTCTAGAAATTACCACTTAGACTGTATTTAATGCTTTCAGGCACGGATGCAAGAGATGAAGGAAAAAGAGCAAAAGAGCTTGGGAAATGGTGATGGCAATTCCCATATGTGTAAAGTTTGTTTTGAATCCCCAACTGCAGCAATTCTTCTCCCTTGCCGGCATTTTTGTTGTAAGTGATTTTAAATTTCATGTATTTGGACTTTATATATATATATATATATTATAGTCTTAGCTGTAATTGCCCCTGGTTCTCTTTTGCAGTGTGTAAATCTTGTTCCCTCGCTTGTTCAGAGTGTCCAATTTGTCGTACAAAGATTTCTGATAGACTTTTTGCATTCACTTCTTGACACTGCAATTTATCCCCTCCAGGTAATGCAATTTAATATTTCCTTTGTCATAATAGTTAATAAGAGAATACTTGCTCTTTCTGCAAAAAAAATTCAAACACGAAGGAGAAGATTTCATTCATGAATGACTTGCTCTTTTAGTTTGGAGTTATAATTTCATTTAATTGGAAATATTAGCTACGGGTAAACCGACATTTAAAGAACTGAAATTCTGATAATTTTTTTTTTTTGTTCTCCTTCATACTTCACAGGTGTTATCCTTAATCACACCTGTTTGCCATTTTCCGTGCAATAGCGGACGCTATTCTTTTATTAGTTTTCTCCTGTATGTAAACTGTCTAAAAGTATACATCTATAGCTTCTTTTCTTTAATTCTCCTCCTCCCTTGGGTTTGTAAAATAAGGGGATTTAAAGGTAAAAAATTGGGTAAAATGAGTAAAGTACACTCATACAGGATGTTGCTTTGTTTTCGAACATGCAGCAAAATGTTGTGATCTGTCCTCTAAAAACTTTGGTTGTTATGTATAGAAGAATCAAAAAGGCATTTTTTCACACTCCGTCTGTATAAATGTCCATTCCTTGCATTCCATTTAATACGATCGTTTCTTTATCGTTGTATGAAACTCATCGTGTTCAAATATCTGGACTTTGTTCAAATCCGGACCTTTAATTTCTGCTATCGTAAGGATTCAATTTCAATGGTTTGAGATTTTGACAGTTGAATTTTGTTAAATCTAGGTGCCTCATGTTGCCATATCAAGCTAGCTGCCTGGTTAGTTTAGAGCAATCCATAGATCTTCCAGTTTAATGCGTTTGTCCTTTGATGAAGTTTTAACCAAAAAAAAATTGCTTCAATAATCGGACAGCAAATCTATACTCTTCTGTCTTCACTAATCTTTGCTTGAACTAATACAATCAACACCCGACTTCAAAACTTTCCATATTAAAATATTGAAAATTTATTAATCTATCTTGTTTCAATTTAATTTTTTTTTATAACTAAAAATTCAGAAGTTGCAAGAGGGTAATATAATCATATAACTTAAATCCGTAATCTCATTTATACTAGTATGAGAAGTTTACCAAAGGACCATCTTAATTTTGTCTAAGGATGTTATGACTATAGGACTCATCGATTTTAACTCGATTATCTCCATTGAATACTTCCATCAAACTTGTCATGGTTTTAAGTTCAAAGCTGGTTAAAAAGGCATCACACCCTGTTTCAAGTCTCAACACAAGGACATCAGTTGGTATAGATTGGAATGTTTGCGCTCTCTTAAATTGAAGCTGTCGTGTTTAGTGATCGAGACTCAAGAAGTGGTAAAGATTAAAACCCTCTTAAATTTTGTGCACCAAAATTAACATTTGAAGCCATCGTGTTTAGTGATCAAGATAAAAACCATCAACGAGATAAGATAAGGTTGATCAAGTGTAAATATTTCAAATAAGTGTTTTGTGACCCATCTTATTTCTTTGATTGCCAATTGTAGAATCTCTCTAGTCAAGTAAAAATTGAGCTGCAAAGAAAGATGTGAACTCAATTATTGTGTTAAGATTTCACTAAAATGATAAAGAAAATGAGCAAAACCAACCGACCATGTGAAAACTAAAAACAGGAGGGAAACATCGACTGAAAGGTCAAAGAGAAACCATCCCATACTGAAAATTACAAAGGCCTAAAAAAGTAAAGAAAAGAGATCTAATAAATTAGACAAGCCATAAAATAAAAACCAAATTGACCAAACATTTGATATAACATTCTACCAAATGTCTCTCTGTCTGGTCTTCCTGTTGTTATTTTGACATGGATGAGAGAAGCTGATCTGAGGAACTGCAAAACCATGTTCCTCACCACTCCATTTCCGGCCAAGTTGTCTCGATCTGTTTGCTTCACTACTCGATGATTCCTGGTGGAATCCATTTATTATTATTCCTCCATTTTGTGGACAACAATTCAATGCAAATTCAGGTACCCAGATGCCTAAATCTTCTGATGAAAAAGATTCAACATTATTACTGCTTTCGAGATCTTGATCCAGAAATGGGCAAAATTCATCATCATTAGTCTGCTTAAAATGGGGAAAAAAACATCAGTACAAAAAAAAAGGGGTCTCGATAATTCACAACAAAAAAAAAAGGACAACACTCTTTGATGTATAGAGTTTAATGTAAATTAACCTTACAAAAAACATTGTTGGTGGTTGTGGTAGTTGTAGTTGTAGTTGCAGAGGAAGGGTCAAGAAGATCTTCTACACGCCAACCAGGTATTGTCTCCATTAGATACTCAGAGAAACTGCTTGTCGAAATCGAACCATTTTCACTACTTATTGCATGATTGTTATTGTCATCGTCAATAATCACAGAAGAAGAATGTGATGGGATTATTCTGTTCTTCTCATCATCAATATCAATGGCTGTTGTTACACTTGCATCTGACGATGAGGATGAGTTTATTGGATACAGAGAAGAAGAAGCAGAGAGCTTGACACCAGTGAGAAGAAACCTGTTGTGTTTCTTTGTATGTTCATTAGCCTTGTGTATTGGCAAGTCACATTCTCTGCATAGAATCGCTCTGTCTTCTTGACAAAACAGCAGTGCTCGTCTCTCCTGTATAAAACAAAAATTATACAAACAGTATCATCAATTATATTCTTGATAAATTCAATGTAGCTCGGTGGTAAGAGCGTGTGTGTGTATATATATATATATATATATATATAAGAAAAAAATAAGTCTTTTTTAGTGACAGCATAAAGGGGATGTCCTGATACACCTACCGATTCCGAGTTCTTGAAGAATTCAACGGAAAAAAAAATGAAGAATTTGTAATACCTGACAGATATCACAAAGAGGTGATAGTTTAGAAGTGGGGTCGACAAGAGAGAACCGCAAATGTTTACAAGCGAGCTTGTTTGCATGGTGGACTATACCATCACAGACATCACAGAGAGCTGCTTCATCGGCAGAGCAGAAAACAGTGGCCTTTTCTTTCCCACAAACGTCGCACCAAATCTTCATTTCTATTTTCCTCACTCAAAAAAATTGTATTATATATATACCCAGAAGAAGAAATTTAAGAAACTTTGTGAAAAAATGAAATTTGGTTTGAGAGAGAGAGATTACTCTGTGATTTGGTAGGGAAAACTGACAAAGGTGTTATGGGTGTATGGGGCAGTATATACCTAAATCTAAATGGAAAAGTTTTCTTTTATCTTCTGACTTGAGAGAAACCTCTGGAGAGAAGATAAAATTCTGAGTTTCTTTTAGTCATTAAATAGAAGAAAGCAACTTGGGTATATTGGACGTATATTGTATTTAATTAATATTCAATGTTTAATAATATTACTATACTATATAAATCTAAACAAAATCTTTCTTTATTTATATTATAAGATAAGATTAATTCGATGATATATTAGTTAACCTGTAGATTTTTTCTTTTTTAAGAGGATCTCATTTTCTATAATTCTATGTTACAGTGTTTTTCCTTTTAAAGAATAAGGTTTCACTTTTTATAATTTTTCTCATCCCGTCAAGATTATAAATTTGAGGGTTGTCCTTCCTCTTAAACATTTTTATTTTGAAAAAACACACTTGCATCCTGAATGTGTATAAGACTGGGAGTCTGGGACCAAACATGGCTAGCATAGCATTTATCCTCCCCCATTTATTGATCCAAACTCCTCTCTCTCTCTTCAAATTGAATAATAATACCATCCTTTCTTTTCATTACATTGTCACTATCTATTTATTTCTTTTCTTAATGTTATTTCTTTAGAATAATAATATAACCCAAATGATGTGGTAAAATTGTCTTATATCTTTAATTGTTGGACTCTAATTTTATGGAATTTTCATTTTTTTATTATTTGTCCATCTATTTAGGTCATGCATTTTTTTTTAAGCTTTTATCATTAGTAAGGTTCGAACCGCCGATTCGGAAGTCATTTATCCAAACCTCAAGTTCATTTATCTACCAATTGAGTTACGCTCTAGAGGCTTATGGAATTTCCATCTAAAATTTATTATTGTTATTATATTATTTTAAAGTAAAGTTTGTAGTTGACGGGATGGTAATTTTATGAAATTTTCTTATAAATTTTAATAATGTTATTATTTTGTTTTTAAGTAAATAATGTAACAGACGAGATGAGATTAATACAGTGTTATATCCCTCCCAAGTCACACCAGCAACTTGCAAAATGAGGATGTGGGATGGAAGGAATACTGTCGAATTTATTGTAAAATTAAGAAAAGAACAAAAATACTTAAAGATTGAAGCAGAAACAATGACATAATGTCATCCCTGTGAATACTGAATACTCACCCCAGCTACAAGCAAGCACCTTAGTTACAAGTTACAACTAGCTGCTGGTATTCAATGTGAGTTGAAAAATAGAAAACAAATAAATAAATAAAAAGAAGAAGAAAAGAAAATGGGAGTAGCAAATCACTTCTCTGATCAAACTCATTAGAAAAGAAATAAATGTTGTAATATAAGTGAATTATGTTTGGATTTTAACGAAGTCCGAACTTTTTAAAATTTTTACATAAATTTAGAGTTTTTTTTTAAAGATGAAGGACTCGAAGTGCGACCTCGTAACATATATATAAATGATTTATCACTAAATCAATATTGTCACGTCACGAAAGCCGAAATTAAAATGTTAAATTCACTAACCTTCATTGAAAAGTTTGTATATAATTGAATTCGAAATTTGTGACCTCCCTTTTTATGATCTAAAACATTGAAAGGACTTTTTGTATATAATTTCGTGCTCTTATGACTTATATATATATGAATATAAAATTTCAAATCCATATGTATTCATATAAGTTTGTCGGTGTCTTTAATTCAAAGTGGATGTACTTATCAAAGTTTCTTTATAATCAGTGGTTCATATACAACGCACTAAGGTAAGTTATATCAATATTCACCGATAGGAAATCCATTATATATAATAATAATTAATTAATTCTATATAAACAAATTACACTAAACTCCCCTGAGGTTTACTCTATTATACACAAACAATATTATCATTAATTGATACTCATCTTCCATATCGTCAGTCGACGACCGTCAAACTTAACCTTTGACCTTATCACACCATGTAAAAGTTCAAAATACCCCTAAGTATGTCTTAAGGCAAAAACTATTTTCTTTAAAAAAACAAACAAATTTGGAATCTTATTTTAAAAATTAAACTTTTTTCCCTCGATGGATATCCAACCATCCATCACACAGATGGGTGGCGTAGATTAAGAATTGAATAAAAAAAGAGAAAAAAAGAATTTTTGATTTTGAATATTTAAGATAAATAATTAAAAAGAAAAAAAATCTTTATAAAGAAGATAAAATATATAAAAAAGAATTACAAAAAAATAAAAATAAATGAGGAGATCCAATATGGTATCTGGATCTCTACCCTCTATCAACAAAAGAGAAAATCCCAACTCCATTAACTATGATTCTCAAACAAATAATATTAAATATTTATTGTTTTAATATCATATTTCCAACAGATCGAAGATTCCGAAACTAATGTTCAAAAAGTCGCCGTTGACGATTCTGATCGAACTCCGGTCAGGCTGCTTGTAGAAGAGCTCACCATCCAAGTATTGAAATAGTGTGATTAATCCAAAATCCCCGGTTCAATCTATTCCAAAAAAAATCGATTTTGTGAAGTTAAAATATCAAAAAATCGATTATGTGAAGTTGAAATATTGTTATATTGTTTTGTCGATTGATGTGTTGGGAGTTGATAGGAGAATATGGGTTTATGAAGATTGATAAAGATGGGTTATGAAGATTAATGATCTGGGTGGAGTTTTGTTTTTGGGTTATGAAGATTAATGACCTGGGTAGATTAATGACCGAAACCGTCCTCCCAAAACCGTAACCGAAATCAAACCGTAACCACCGGTTACGAAACCGGTTTCCGACGGTTCGGTTACGGTTATCCAATCTCAAAAACCACCTCAAAACCGACGATTTTGCTATATTTTATTTTAAAAAAACTAACCAATAAAATTACGACACGTTACAATTCATTTGAAAAAAAAAATCATAACCGAAAACCGGTCCGTAATCGAACCGAAACCGAACCATAACCACCAAACCGGCGGTTACGTAACGTAACCGAACCAAACCGTCTCACTCCAGTTACGGTTACGGTTAGACCATTTTACGAAATCGAAACAGACGGTTCGTAACCGAAATCGAACCGTGGACACCTCTACGTAAAAGGTTAGATCTGACAAATGTTGATTGACAACATCGAAAATAGGTGTTAATTAACGATTCAACGATAAAATTGTTTCTTCGTATAAAAGAACAAAACTCAAAGAAGATCGATGTAATTAGTTCTGTATAAAATAAAAATAAAAGGCAGCATGGTGTTCACGAAATATAGAATAAAAACTCCGCAAAGTGTGGGAATGTTCACCAAGAAGTGCCTAATTAAAAGTGCTTCCAAATAAAGTCATTTTACAAGAAAGAGAGCAATTAATTGCAAGTCCCAACAAAAGTTTGTCCTTGTCATGAACTATATAAAACACATTTAAATTCATCATTTGACTAAGCAAGACTTCACCCACCCAACCAAGAAAATAATTAATGGTTTAAATCTTAGTCAACCCTTGTTTGATGATCAACATTTTATTACTGTCTTGGTAGTCAAAATTATTAAATGATTTTCAGATGCTTAGACTCTAATCAACTTTTTAATCACCAATAGATCCTAAGAATTTTATGAATTATATATCAAATCAAATACGTCTGCTTAGAATTCACGATTATTTTTTTCTTTCTATTTTAAATAATTTATAAAATCATCACTAATTGTGAAATCCAACACCTAATAAAGGTGTTTATGAAGTTGATAGAAGCTT
Organism: Dipteronia dyeriana; assembly: GCA_032871835.1. Lineage (NCBI taxonomy): Eukaryota > Viridiplantae > Streptophyta > Magnoliopsida > Sapindales > Sapindaceae > Dipteronia > Dipteronia dyeriana. The sequence goes on along the minus strand of CM065295.1, from coordinate 94,841,099 downwards.
TTTTATTTTATTTTATTTTTTTAAACAAAGTTTATGGAAGATATTAATTATTCAAAAGATCTCTCTCAATATAGTTGATTATTTATGTGGTTACAACAGTGGTTAAGTACTTTTCGTAGAAAAGATATAGGGTGTCATCAATGTGCCTCACGCCATGAAAACATTAATCGGAAACCAAGCTGCCATTGGAATTATTTGGCTTTTTATTTGACTACAGTTTCATTGGAGTATGTAATACATATATAATCATTAACAATTAAATTTATTTATTTTTACTTAATCAACATCTTCTTTTATTTAATTAGCACCTTAATACCTTATGGTCCTGTTTGGTGCGCGTGATTGGATGGGATTGGACTATTTTATGGGATTGGATTGGATTGGACTATTTTATGGGATTGGATTGGATTGGATTAAGATGAGACTAGATTAAATGTGATTGGATTGTACTAAATTAATACTATACTATGTTTGGAGAAATATGAGACTTGATTAAATTAATACAATGTTTTGTTTGGTGAAACATGGGATTGGATTAAATATTATAATTTATTTTTAAAACGGAAATAACAATAAAAAAACTAATTAAAATAAAAATATAAAAAAAACTAATTAAAAAAAAATTTAAAAACTATAAAACTTTCTCTTTTCCTAATTCGCTATCATTATCACCATTTCTATATCATCGTCATCATATGGGTTGAATTTGATTTCAGATCTAGGTTGAATCTGGAATATGAAGATATTGAATTTGTTTTTTTTTTCGATTCTAGATATAGGTGGTTTGATTTTGTTTTTTTAGATTTTCAAAATATTAAGTTTGTGGGTTCGATTTTATTTTTGGTTTCCAAAATATTATGGTTATGGGTTTGCTTTTTGTTTTTTTTTTCTGGGTTTTGACTTACATTTTTTATTTTTGAAGTGCATTAAAAAATCAAAAGAAAAAACTTTAAAAAAAATCTTTAAAAAAAATTTAGTCCCAGGACATCTAAACTCACCAATTTGGTGGGTTTATTTATCCCATAAGATATGGGACCATTTCCCTAAAATCTGGTCTCACTGGATTGTTTTATCCAGTCCGGTGTTACTTCCAAACATAGGATTGGACTAATCTTAGTCCAATCCCAATCCAATTCTATGTAACAAACGGGGCCTAAAAGTCTCGTTTAAGTTCAGAACCCATGCCCATTACCCATGTATACTATGGAGAAAATTAAACCCATGAACGTATATATAAATCCTTTTGAATAGTTCAAAGAGAAAAATGGTTATGATACATGATATTCTATTGTTTATATCATTTATATACAAAAAAAAAAAACATATAGAAAATTATTGGAATTGATTAGAATCTTCGAGATCCAACAATTGAAAATTTGAATTTGTGATTGAAGACATCCTACGTTGTTTATTTTCGGGTGTGTCGCATTGATTACATATGCATTCTTTAAGAATAGAACAAAGTAACTCATTTGTCAGCTAAAATTGTTTCATATTCGATAAGGGATAAAATTTGGGTCGATGTTTAACTGTATTTGCTTATCTGTTCACATGTTAATACATATATAAATTTTGTGTCCTTCTCAAAAAAGATATGCTATGGTGCGGTGGTGAGGGTTTCACCATCGAACCAACCATATTTATCAATTAATTAATATATTTATATCTAAATTTTTTAAAATAAATATTATTATAAACATCCAAATGCTAATAATATCCTTATTAAAATGAATATATTATTTTAATATATTTTATATATATAACCCTCTTAAATTTTAACACACCCGATTGAAATAAAAAAAATCATAATATTTTTGGAATTAAAATCATCTTCTAACAATGATCCAATTTACTTTTAAAAATGTTTCAAATGTAGAATTCTTATGAAAGGGAATATGTAGAACTGGATTATACTAGGTGTCAAGAGATTTTCAATATGAATTCTCTTATATATACAATTATTATAAAAAATAATAATCGTTTATCGATAGGGTTCATAACTAAACATAAAAAGAAAGACAAAAATAAAATGAAGTAATACCTACCTCGTGCCGTATGATCAGAGTCTCCTGAAAATTCTATTTTCATTACTTTGTTATATGATAATCACGTGATGATGTGAAAGTTTAATATTTGAAATAAAATTAGAGTCTATCATAAAAATTAAGATTTATCATTTTTTTTAAATAAAGAGATATAGTTGAATATATGAGTTTAATTAATAACTGTATCTTTATTTTAATTAAAGTAAGTTTTCATTATTGATAAATTTATATTAAGATATTTTTATAATTAATTTTTTTAAATAAAATATGACTGTACTGATTATTTTTATGGGTATCAATATTGACATATATATATATATTATTGTACCTATAATTTGTTTTTCTTTCCAATTTACACAATCGTCAATATTCTTTGAATTATGATAGTTATTGTCTTATAACTTTCTTGCCACTTATATTTTTTGAGCAAATATCAAATTAAATGAAAAATAGAAAATATAATAGAATAAGTTTGATAACATTTTTAAATAGTGTTTTTGAAAACTATTTTAAAAAATAAAAATCATATTTCAAAAATAATGTTTTTTAAAATTCAATGTTTTTGTTTTTCAAATTAGCTTTTAAAACCGAAAAACGATATTAATTTTAAAATATATAAAGCAGTTGTTTAAAGTTAAAAGTTGTGGTTTGTTTTGAAATAATATTTTAAAAATGGTGAAAATTTATAAAAAATTATTTTTAACTTTTTAAAAGTTTATTAGAAAAACAATTTGCAAATTGTCTAGTCGAAGTCCAAACAATAATAAAATTGTCTTTTAATGGTTTTTTAAAAAATGGATCCAAACTGTGAAACAGTTTTGTAAATTGTGTAGTCGAAGTCTAAACAATATTAAAATTGTTTTTTTTTTTAAATGGCTTTTAAAATTATATCCAAACACTCGAGAGTTTTTGAAAAAAAAAAAACACTAGAGGACAAAAAACACTTTTTAGACATGGATATGTATGGTCTTCAAAGAATCAAATAATGAAATAAACAAGCAAAATATATATCTTATTAAGATATGCAAGCTGTTTATTAGTGTGTCAAGATTCAAGAGGGAGGAGGAGATAAGAGGGGAATAAAATTGTAGCTCAATTATTTGTTTATATAAGTTATTTATACATATTTACATAGTTGATAGTTCCAATGCAGGTCACATGGTGGAGGATTTTTAGGTCATAAACTAATATTTGTTAAACAAAATGGTGTTGAAAAAGTATGTGAGAACACCTATTAATTAAAAATTATTGTATTAATTATTCCTCTTAAACCATAAATCATCTGAGTGGTGTGAGAAGCACGGAACTCCTTGCTGAAAAACACCCTTTTGGACACAACTGCTTATGGTTGTCGTGGGAGGATGAGATACATGATCTGGGTTTAATTTGTTACAGAATTAAAGATCGTTTTGATTATTTTGAACATGTAAAAGTGATTTTATATTTTATTATTTGAGCATCACAATCCAAATATCAACTTATATCACAATTAATGATGTGTAAATTGAATTCATATGATATATAATAGATTAATAGGTAAGATGAAATATTTAACATATTGAAATGCTTATATTACTCTTATTATTTTATTGTATTCGGTTAAAATTTAGGATTAATATTAAAAACCCTCTCACCTTTCAACTGTACATTATTGGATGTATATTTATAAATACTATTATTTTAGATATCTCTCCTATAAACTAACACCGTTAGCATTCCATTTATATTTGACTGGGTTTGATCATTAAAAAGTCTAAAATATCATCATTTAAGCTTTCAATTTTATAAATTGGTCATTATATCCTCATACTTTTACTAAATAAATTAATAAAATGATACAAAATGTGAAAATGTTCACTTACAAATGAGAAATTATTATGGACAATTTTATCCCCAAAAATAACAAAATTAAAAATGAACTAAAAGCGTTGAAAATGATTATTTGCTTCGATTTATAAAAACAAAAAACAAAAAAAGGCATAAATAAATACATATTTTTGTTTATTTTCAACATTTTTGGTTCATTTGTAATTTTGTAATTTTTTTAGATAAAATTGTTCACAATAACTTTTTTTTTGCATGTTAACATTTTCACCTTTTGTATCATTTTATTAATTTTTATTAGGTAAACGTATGAAGGTATAATGATGAATTCATATAATTGAAACTTAAATATATATAGAGTGGTGCTATTGACACCCCAACTACTGAACTATTTATGTCCCGACTTCTAAATTTTTAATTTAATTATATAAAATTAAATGGTTTTATTAAATTTTTTAATTTAATTCCTGAATTACCCTTTTACATATTTTCAAACTTAACACACCACATATCTTTTCAAAAACAAAAATTACATTTTTTTAATATTTATATACAGTTTTCTCATATCCATATTTGTTTTTTTTTCTTATTATCATAGTGAAGTCATCCTTATTAAACGAGGTTTTTTTTTTCTGTAATCGATTGAATTGTTGGTGGTAGATTGTGAGTGTGGTATTGATCGTTTCATGATTTTTTTTAACGATTGAATTAGGATTTCGATGTGGTTTCGTTTCGTTAGAGATTAGGTTTTCTTGGTTGCGATTCTTGGTATGGATACAGATCATTGAATTCATAAAAACTCTAAAATAAAATAAATTGAGAGAAAAAAATAACAAACATGAATCTGAATTTTGAAAAGAAAAAGAAAACAAACATGTGGAACAATATAATAAAAAAAATAGTAAACATGGAAAATATGATATTGAGATCTGGAAAAAAAAATAGTAAACATTCAATGATTTAAAATAATCTATGTTATTAGGGTTTTGAAATAAGGAAAGTGATACTAAACATAAAAAATATGAAATTGAGATCTAAAATAATAATAATAATAATAATAAACATTCAATGATTTGAAATAATATATATTATTAGTGTTTTGAAATAAAGAAAGTGAGGTTTTATTAGTTTATTTTGTACAGTATTCTTTTTAATAAAAATTGTATGTGTATTTAAATAATTTGATAAAGAAAAAAAATGAATACTAAATAATTTTTAAAATGGGGTGTTAATAGTTAAGTAGTGGGTAATAACACAACTCATATATATATTTTAGACTTTTGAACGGTCAAACTCTGTCAATACAAATGAAATACTAACGATGTTAGTCTATAGGGGAGGTTTATAAAATAAAAGTATTTGTAGTTACAATTCCAATAATAGTTCAAAGGTGTTGAGAGGTTTTTAATATTAACCCTAAAATTTATAATATATAACATTATTGATATGAAAAAAGACGTACTTAAATCCCTTTTAAGAAGTATTCATCACGTCATTTAATTCTCGATCAGTATGAGGTTTTTGTACATTCTTTTGTATGGGATCGATCCCGTATGAAAAAAATGAATGAGAATCGTATACCTCTAAATTTCTCTCTAATATGGGTTTTGTGACATCAGAAAGTGACATAATCATCATTTATGTAACGTTACTAAGGATACACGTTTGGGGAATGGGGATATAGGTCCCCCCATCCCCAACTCCACTTCCTAGATCCTTCCCCCATCCAACCCCCCCTCCCCCCGTTTCCCCATTTGGGGAAAATGGGGATGGGGATGAGGGGACCTTCCCCCCATCCCCATCCCCATCCCCAATTCCCCGTTTTTCTCTGTTTTCTGTATCCCCCGTTCCCCTATTTTTCCATTTTCCTATTTAACTAAAAATTATAAATTAAATTAAATAAAAACAAACATTTCATTACAAATAAAAAAATCAATGCATTATAAATTCAACATAAAATATTTTAAATTATTCAAATATATATTATAATTATATTTATATACTTTTGGAAAAAATGGAGAAATGAGGATCTTCATCCCCATCCTCATCCCCATCCCCATCCCCATCCCCATCCACATTTCAATTTAATTGTGGGGGAAATGGAGAAATGGGGAAATGGGGAAATGGGGAAATGAGGATGGGGAGGGGTCCCCCCATCCCCATTTTAATTTGGGGATGAAAATCATCCCCTATCCTCCAATTTTCCTATTTTTCCTATAAAAAAAAAACCTCAAATGAGAATGGAAATACAGGGATTTGGGATCCCGGGGATAAATGTATATCCCTAAACGTTACATATCCTACTATCTATAATGTTATGTAGTCCATCAATATGAAAATCATGCACGCACTTCATAATTATTATTATATGTATATATGTTTAATATTTAAGTGTTTAACTGTGTTCCTCTCACTTGATCAGAACTCTTTTTCCAATGTGTTAGATATATTAATGGATCTTCAAATACAAGATTGAGATTTGAGGAGTGTTAGATCAAGTTCTATACAGCTGCTGAGCCGCAGAAAAACACCGACAACTCAGAGTTTTTAATATCGTTTTTTGTTGTTGTTGAAACTTGAAAATTTTGAAATAATATGTATGCTTATCGTGAAACCAGAAGAAACATTTCCTGATCTGAAAAATGGGAATCCGACACAATAATTGATCAAGGAATGATCCTCCTCTATCCAATAACTCTATTTTAAAAATCATATTTATATGTTCATGTAATTTTCAAAATTATTGAGTTTAAATCAATAGATAATTCAATACTAAGAACATGGGAACATAAAGTTAGGTTTAATGTCACTGTCACTTTGACGCTAGTTGGTGATAAAGGTAGAACTAGAATGATGCAATTGGAGGGGTTAAATAATAAAAGCTTAAAATTTATAGTACTAAAATATAAATTTTATCACTTTTTTTTTTATTTGTTATTTTTTCTGGTAGGCTTGGGGGTCCTGCCCTTCGCTGGCCTCCACGGTGGTCCACCCCTGATTGGTGACTTCTATATATCATACTATAGATCATTCTCCGGTCAAATCCATATGAAAAACATGATCGTTTGATCGTTTAATCATAGACGTAGTCAAGAGTTAGAGACGCACAGAAAAAAAGATCGGATTATTCATCTTTTGTCATGAAAATTTGAAAAAGGCTTCCTGGGTTGCGGTCTCCATCAAGCATGAAAACCACACCATTAAGTGTTTATAGACCATTGCAAGTTGTTGAACATTTATTCAAATTTCAACGTTTTAACCCTCTCTCACGTTATTGTATAAGACTCAAATCAATTATCTAAAAATGAATTTTTAATTTATATTTAATCAATTAAATTGGTCATGTGTTAATTTAATGATTCAGTTGCTATAATAGTTTCGTATTTTTATAGTGTGGATATTGAAATCGAAAAAAAAATAAAAATCATGATCATCTTAATAGAGAAAGACCATGATTACCAATTGCCATAAATACGATATTATTATATTGTTCGTTTTGATCTTCATGTACGTGTCATTCATCTTTATAGATTTGTTTTAGATCATGATCATGTGTTTCTTAACATCCTTTACTCATGATCCAAAACGTGTCTATTTAATTAGAAGAGACCAAAACTTATATATATGTCATAAATCTCACTCGCAAATGATGTGACCATGACCCTCTAGCCTTTTGAAAAATTTCCTTTTAGTATTTATATTTTATCTAAATTTTTTTTATCTTTACTTTATTAAAAATAAATTTTTTACTAATGGACCTCTACAAACTTAATTAGATTTTTGAAAATCTGCCTGTTGAAAACATCTTTACTAGAGAAGGGCCCGGTCACCACTCATCAATTGCCATGCATTCCCATAAATCCATAATCCCATCCCTAGTTCACATGGACTCTTCTTTTCTTCTGTCAGAACTCAAAACTATCTCCTCCAACTTATACGCCTCCACAAAACTTTGCATTTTTCACGTGTGCATGCATTACATATGTTTGATGGGAGACATTGCTTGTAGATATCTTGCTTGCACAGTTGCACAGTTGCACAGTTGCACAGTTTATATAGTTATTCACTTCAACTTTGAGTCTTTGACCAAATTAAAGTTGGACCCTGAGTTTTCAATGGTTAATTAGATACGATGATATGTTTTATATATTTGTTTATCTGTTTATGTTTCTCTTGTGTTCACTTCACTCATCGGATCATCTGTAATAAAAATCGTGTTATAATGTTACTCCATTCAGTAGCCCTCAAGAGAATAAGTAATGCAAAATCTTTTTAATTTTTTTTTCATTTAACAAAAGTGGATAACAAAAGAAAACAATCATAAAATTGAATGCCTGTTTTGTTTGTTCACGCATTATAGTCGAGGTTGTAGACTTGTAGTATACTTGTCTTCAATTAATAATGATTGTTTGATTCTTTTTTCCTTTTAATCTGACTGTTTGATTTTTTTATTTATTTTTAATAGTCTGACTGTTTGATTTTTTTCTTCTTCTTATGATTCAAGAATGACTGGTTGGTGTTGGTATTTGTAAGAGTAAAGAAGAATAATTAGTCTTAAATTTTGGCCGGAGTTGACTGCTAATGTCTGTTGTTTGACAGAGATTAAATGATTCAATTGACTAGCTTTAGGTTTTCATAACCATAATCTAAATCAATTAATAACAATTTAATAAAAATGTGGGTATACGATGGACACGTCGTTATAGTGTCGTCAAATATAAACATTTAAGTTCGGTCTCGCAAAGGTATAAGTCATAGAGACTAGCACATCGGCAAGCAAGAGATCGTTCCACAGGGAGGTGGGACTCACCGACCGGATCTAATTCTAGCTATTATTACAACACGCCGAGCTGACTCGTGTGTTCCGGAAAAATAAAGGGTGATAAAAATAAATATTAACATAAATAAATACTATATACAATGATATGATTGAATGGAGAGATACATGAAACATGGATCCACTAGGGGAATGACTTAACCTTAACAATCCTCATAATTAAGCACTAGAATCACATTATCCCTCAATGTGCAAATATACCATATGCACGTATCCCTTTAATTAACCATCTACCCTCTCTCGAGCGCATAGATGATTTCACCCATGCAAATGCTAGAGCTAATCATTAATAAATGCACAAATCCATTAAGCTTTATGGAACACACACACGAGCACTGCACCGTTTGCCAGCCTCGCGCATTTCTATCTTACTGGACAAACACAGTGGCTATTTCAATGTGCATGTAATGTGCAACCATGTGGCCATATTATAGCCAAAGGTTCATCCACATGGCTAACCAAATACGGGATGACAATCAAGTGAAAGCATGAAGAACACGAGATACCCATACAACACGTATGTTATATGCTCTTGTTCCCTTATTTAATCTCTACCATCTCTCGAGCGTATAGAGATTGCATCCATGCATAAGCATGAATCCATTAAGGACGGTGGGACACACACACGAGCACTACACCGTTTGCCAGCCTCGCACATTTCTGTCTTACTGGACAAGAACAGTGGTTACTTCGATGAACATGTAATGTGACCCACGCGATATATAACACACAACCTAAATGTCATTCACAAGGTGGCTACCCGAGTGAAAGTATTAAGTACACAAAACATCCCTACAACCATACAAGCACAAGAGATACTCGATTTATCTTTACTAATAAATCAAGGATTCAGTTTTATAAATCTCCCTAGGATGACACAAAAATGGAAAACAAATTCACCAAACAAACATGTGCAACAATGTTGTTTGTTTTACAATAAGAAAATTCAATTAAGTTAAAGGTTCATCCTCTTGATTTGTGAATTATCCCTAAACCAATTTACCACTCAATCCGCCCAATAAAGGACAATTGTGTCATAAAAGAACCCATTAAGTGCAAGGAAATGAACTAAGACCAATTTAGCAACTTAATGCATAAATTGAAACATTTTTTACTCTTAGGGGATAAAATCCCTAACACTCTAATTATTAAATACAAGGCATTTTGGCCATCCATTAACATACAAACTAAACAATCTTGGAAAACTAAATTATTATACTCCTACATTAAATTACTCTACTCCTAATCCCAATCATGCATACATATCAATTTCAAGCCTCCACACACATGCATTTCACAATAAGAGATTAAAACAATATAAATCAAAGACCAAAACAAAATCCAAACGAATTTATGAACAAAAATACATATATAGCTCATGTGAAAGGTTTATAAATTCCCAAATTAGGGGTTACACATTAAAGAAACGAAAATTACAAGGAAATAAGTAAATAAGAGCAAACCTTTGAAAACAAGTCCTCTAAAGATGCTTCAAACCTTCATAGCTCGGATTTGGTCCTAGAACTACTCATATTTCCTTGAAATCAAATCTAAAATGGTTATGGTGAGGTGTCAGGTGTATGGGGAGCTCCCATGGAGGAAACACCTCCATGGGAGCTATTTCTCTCCTTATTTGGGGAAGAAGATGAAGAAAATAGAAGGAGATGGAATAGAGTTTGTGTGGGTTGTGGGAGATGTGTGGGAGGTGTGTGTGAGATGTATGAGAGGTGAGAAATGAGGGTATTTATAGTGTTGGGAGGTTAGAGCTAGAATTGGGTGTGAAATGACGAGATACCCTTTCAAATTCGGGTTGGAAATGACAAAACTGGGCAAAAATGCGACCTTGAGGCGACTTGGTGCTCAGGTCGCATCCAGATCGCTATTCCCTCGGGTGAAAATTTTCCAGATTCGTGCACCATTACGAAAATGACCATAACTTCCTCCAGAAAGCTCGGAATTGTGATCTATAAACAGCGTTGGAAACTAGACATCCCGGGCTTTCCGCAAATAGGAATAGGCAATGTAGTTCGATTTGAGGATGGAGATATGGCCCCCGAAAATTAAGTATTTTGCACAAACAATTCAAATTTTAGCTCTTTAACCTCCAAAACTCTTCAATTTAGCTCAACCCCTTATTTTAAGAGATATAACCTACACAAAGCTCACAAAACACATTATATACCAAAAACGCTCGAAAACAATAACAAAAACTGGGTAACGGGGAACTCAAATAGATGTATAAATCGGTACGATCAGTATATATAACTATACAAGGTAATTTAATAAAAATGTGGGTATATATAACTATATAAGGAAATTAAAACACCGGTGTTTAATAATAAAACTATCAATTCTCATCATTTAGTGTTGAAGAATGATGATGTTTAATGAAAATATATAGTTTAATTCTTGCTAATGAATTGGCAATGGACACAAAAATTGTTGGGTCTTAAAAAAGATGCTGCAAATAAAAAATCTACAACTAATATAGTAAATTTGCAAGTCTTCACAGACTCATCATGCAAAGAATTCAAACACAACATATACAACGTAGAATATTGTTGCAAGTCTTCCCAAAACATTATTTTGTGAGTCTTCTTTTTGTTGTTTCCTTTTTTATTTCAGTTATTTCTAACAATTGATTATATCTATTTCGCGATCACATTTGCAATGTTGTATAATTTTTGTTTAAATTCTTAATTTCCTTAATGTTCCTGAAGACGATATTCTTCTGATTACATGGTAAATTTGCAATGCATGTTCTTTGTTAAATTATCTCAAAATCTTATTAACCAACATGTCAATTTTATTGACTGGCAGTTAAATTGATTAGTGGTGAGCTGGTCAATGTTAGAGCACAAAGTTTTAATTCGGATGTTTCAAAGCCGATGAACATAATCTGATGTAATTTGGATGTTCTAATACTGTAATGAAATATTCACAACTTGATTAAAAAATTGAAATTGTTATTATTTAACTGATCTCTCTTTATTGCTCACTTTTTGACTTTGCAGTTCAAATATTGTTTAGACAATTTGTGCCATATCTCATTAGTAAAGTCATCTGTATATATTTGTACCTGATATTTAAGAAAATGAAACACGAAATAAAAATGATGAATACGGTATATTTAGGAAAATGATGCGAAAATGATGCAAAAATGATGCAAAAATGATGCATTTAGGATTTAGGAGTCCATTTTTGCTCACCCCCTTGAGGGTGGGTGAATATTACCTCCTCCCGTATGGATGACATGTGTTCATGGAGGGGGTAAATTTATCCAAACACTATCATATTTTAGGATAAATTTACTCCTCCCTGGACATATGTCATCCATGCGGGAGGGGGTAATGCTCAAGGGGTGAGCAAAAGTGAACTCTTCATTTAGGGGATTCAACAGGGTTGATATAGTCCACTAGGGTACCCCTTTGGAAAATTCCTATTATTTATGTGTAATAGGTATACGGAACCCACATTCTTCGTATCGGTATGATATGCAAAAATGATTAATGTAGGGGATTCAACAGGGTTAATATAATCCACTAGGTTACCACTTTGAACAATTCCTATTATTTGTATAATAGTCTACGAAACCTACATTCTTTATATTGGTATGATATTATCCGTTTTGGATCTATGTCCACATTAATTTACTCTTGGGAGTAGAAGGCCTTATATAAATAGAGATTGTTTCCATATTGATATACTCAAGATCATTCATATATCTAGTCAACGTGGGACTTTAGTTGCACACCTGACAAACAAAATGAAAATTCCAGTTCTGATCTGTTGAGACAAGACGGACAAGTTGACAGCACACAGCACACACCAAGGAGTTTATCCGGAAACAATTGGAGGAGGAAATGTATGATTTTGAATAAGTTCTCTAATTCATCTTGTCATTTCAAAATTTTTTTTGATCGTTTTCGTTATTTTCTTATTGTGACAAGCTACAAACACCAAGTGCAATATCGAAGGCTGATGTTCCAAACGACTTCACTCTGGGGGTACCAGGAGAGGCCATTGCATTCTCTCGGTGCCATAACAAAGTTACAGTTGCAAAATCTTCTGGGTTGACCGGTGAATTATTGATATGATCGTAATTAATCCTCTTGCAAACCAGGCCATGCCACACAAGTACTTGCAGTTACCGGGTTGAATCGAATAAATTATTTGTGAATTGTTGGCATCAATGATGCCTTATTGGAGTCGGTTAATAGCCTTAGTGGAGTCGGTTAATATGTTGAATAAATTCGTTGTTAATTGTCGAATAGAGTCTGTTAAGTGGGTTGCATTTGTTATGCACCACTTGCCCATTAATTCCTAGATTTCATGAATTGTTAATTGTTTATTGATTTGTTGATTGTATAGCTTATAAATAACCAAGTTATGGATTAAATGAATATGATAAAAATATTGAAAACAAATCGCTACCCACTTACCCCCTTATCTCTTATGTTTCTTCTCTTCTCTATTAATTATTATGTATTTCAAGTCTGAAATACTATCTTTTCTCTAACTTATCTTTACGTATTTTTCAGGATCAGAAAAATATATAACAATTATCTCCGGTAGAACAATTTATCCGAGAACATGTAAAACTCTAGGTAGAATAAGGAAAGGAAGCTGCAGAAAACCACTTATGTTGCCAAAAGAAGGAAAAGAGAAAAATGGAAAAGATCCCATTCATGTTAGTTTCCGGAGTGGATTAAAAATCGCGATTTGAGTTATGAATGGTGATATTTGTAATTAAAACGATTTTTACAACTTAGTTATCGACTAAATTCACAGAGAATTTAATAAAATATTTATGCGATAACTTATGATAGTTACCTTTTTAATTAAGGTATATCAAATATTGAAAATGACAAATAATTAACATTCGTCAAATATGTTTGATAATTATCACTTAATATTCTGATTTCCATGAAAAACTTGGATGTCTGACATTTAACAATTGTCACTTTAACATTCGGATATCACCGGAGAAACAATGCAAAATATTATCTTGATATCCATGGACCATGGATGATAATTACATCCGATAACCGTTGAAAACAAATTTTCAATAAATGCACCTCACATCTTTTTCACAATAAAAAAAATTCTAATTTATTATGTAAAAAAATCAATCAAAAAAATATTTCATAGTTTTTTATTTGATTTAAATGTATATATAAAAAGGGGTCTATATAAATTTTTAAAGCTGCTATAAAAGCAAATAACAACAAAATTGGTTAAGGTTTACCTTTTATTTTAAAAAAGAAAAACAACTTTACTTATGGACTGATATTAACCTCCACTACCACCATCGACAGTCAAATCTGGTCAAAATTAACAGTTAAAAATTATTTTCACTCTTTTATCCCATTTTTAATATTTTATTAACAAAAAAAAAAAAAGAATTTACACCGTCCAATCCATTTGTGTGGATCTCCATCACAGATAACCCGGGCCAGGTCTTACATGACCCAAGAACTTGAAAATCCAGCCCAAAATGATGAGTGAATAGAATAAGATATAAAATGTATGAATTTTGGATATGAAAATTGAACGGTCAGCAGCGGTCTCTCTCCCGCCACACTCCGTACACCGTTACACCGTATGCGCCACCCAAATGGCCACTGTTTCATTTGCGATGTCACCTTCATTAACCACGTCTCTTCAACACCAGGTGCGCTTGCATCTGCTAATTGTTGTATTTTTTATTCTTTCATTTAATTTTTGGGCTGAGTTTCGTAGACTTCTGTTTTTGTTTATTCTATTTTGATTGGTTTGTATCATTTGTTTTGGCAATACAGAGTTCAATGCTACAAAAGAGATGGAATATTAGGGTTTCAAGGATGTCGAAGCTCAAGCTGTTTACGTCAATTACTTTAATAGAGCGGAAGAGAAGGTAAGAGTTCCCAAATTTGAGAGGAAACATGAAGCTCTGAAGTTGATTATTTTACTTGTTGAGTCTAGATTTGATCCTGGTTCCAGTAGCGCGAAATCCTGTTAACTTAGAATTGTTAATAGATAGTTGCTTAGGTTTGGTGGTTTTTTAAAGTTGTTAATTGTTTTGATTAATGGAAGCTATGTGTTGAGTGAGTTGGGTAGAGAATGGGAGCGGCGTACATGGGACTAGTACTACGACTGTAATGGACATGATATATGGGCATGTTCTAACGAATACTCATCCGAACCCTTACAACTTTTGACCAATTATGGATTATTTATCTTGCTTTGAGAACATTCCAATTATAATGTATATAACAAATTCTCATCAAGCTAGGAGGAGATAACAGGTTTCATTATTTATCTTTTTGTTCTTTTCTCATCAAGCTAGGAAGTAGTCATTTGCGATGTAATGAATGGAGCTATTGATGGTAAAATGGTGTATTTGGATATAATAAAACAGGAGAACTTTGATCTGTGCAGCCAGTCAAGATGCCGAGGAAGCATTCAGAAAGACTGTAGAAATGGATAGGCTGATTGATACACTCAGGGATGCAAATCCAAAAGGAGTAAGCACATGGTACTTTGCCGTTTCTTTCTAGATGTTTTGATATAATCAATCCCAATTTCTGTTTTCCATATCCGTTATGGTAGGAGTGTCAATTACCTTAATTCTGTTAGAATGAGTAAATAAATACTAGTTATGTTGTAGGAGAACCACCAGCGAAGACTGCAAATTCATTTGTTCTAGTTTTGTAGTTTCTGTGGCACTCAAACTATATGAAATATGCATAATTTATCAATTTCATCTTAGAGATGCCTCAGAACTTACCTTTATATATGCGTGAAATGTATTAATCATCATACTCTTTAGGGTCTCCGATCCATTATCACAATGGGACAGAATATTCCATGAACAGATGATAAAATTCAGCTTGGAAATGTTTACATAAGATAATGTTATCTATCAAATTTAAAAACCTTCTCTCCAAGTTTTCAATGCTTATACTGGTACTTCATCTTTCTGAATATGGGTATTTTTATCTAAGTTTTTCTCATAAAAATGTGGGTGGATATGAACAATTCAGAATTTTTGTTATATATTCTTCTCCATATTTGAGGTAATTTATAGGAAAATACAATAGATACAATAGGAAACAACAATCTACAGTTAAGCTAATTGATCCTAATTGATCCTCTAATTGATTCTAATCAAATCAGTCAAGTCAACTATACAATCTCCTAATTAATGATAATATTCTAACACTCCCCCTCAAGTTGGTGCATAGATGTCACTCATGCCCAACTTGCTAATTGAGTCATGAAAGTTCCTTCCATTAATGGCCTTTGTAAGGATATCTGCAAGTTGATCTAAACTTGATACATGCGGAAGCTCAATTATTTTCCCTTCTAATTTCTCTTTGATGAAGAATCGATCAATTTCCACATGTTTGGTACGATCATGTTGGACAGGATTATTGGCAATCTGTACTGAAGCTTTATTATCACAATATAGCTTCATACTATCCTTTAGGTGAAATCCCAAATCCCCTAATAAGTTTTTCAACCACAGTAATTCAGTAATTCCTTGGGCAATCCCTCGGAATTCTGCTTCAGCACTGGATAGTGACACCACAGTCTGTTTCTTACTCCGCCAAGTGACTGGGTTACCTCCTATAAAGGTAAAGTAACCAGAAGTAGACCTCCGATCACTAGCATTCCCAGCCCAATCAGCATCTGTGTATCCCTTGATGTCTAGATGTCTAGATGTCTAGATGTCTAGATGTCTAGATGTCCATTCTTAGAGAACATTAATCCCCTGCCAGGAGATTCTTTTAAGTATCTTAGAATCCGAAGTACTGCATCCATGTGACTCTCAGTGGGAGCGTGCATAAATTGGCTTACCACACTCACCGCATACGCAATATCAGGACGAGTATGCGATAAGTAGATAAGTTTACCAACCAGCCTTTGATATCTTTCTTTGTTTGCTGGGGTTTGATCAGGGTGATCTGGACATTCACATAACTTGTGATTTTGATCCATAGGAGTATCTGCTGGTTTGCTAGCAAGCATCCCAGTTTCTGTAAGCAGATCAAGAACATACTTTCTTTGACTAAGGAAAATCCCATGTTTTGACCGAGCTAACTCAATTCCCAGAAAGTACCGTAATGCTCATAGGTCTTTCATTTCAAACTCTGTGGCCAAGTGACTTTGAAGATTAGTCATCTCCAGATCATCGTTTCCTGTAACAATCATATCATCAACATAGACGATTAGTATAGTGATTTTGTCACCCTTTCGTTTGAAGAATAAGGTGTGATCAGAGTTACTCTGCTCATATCCAAATTTCCTCATGGAAGTACTGAGTCGTCCGAACCAGGCTCTAGGTGATTGTTTTAGTCCGTAGAGAGCCTTTTTTAGTTTACAGACTTTACCAGTTTGAGAATCAAAACCAGGGGGGAGATCCATATTAACTTCTTCACTGAGTTCCCCATGTAAGAAGGCATTCTTTACATCAAATTGTTTCAAAGGCCACTCCAGATTAGCTGCTAGTGAGAGAAGTACTCTAACAGTGTTCAACTTTGCTACCGGGGCAAAGGTCTCCTGGTAGTCAACCCCGTAAGTCTGAGTGTACCCTTTGGCAACCAACCTAGCCTTGTATCTTTCAATTGAGCCATCTGCCTTGTGTTTGATGGTATATACCCATCGACATCCAACAGCCTTATTTCCTTTAGGAAGATCCACTATCTCCCAGGTACAATTTTTTTGTAAAGCTTTCATCTCTTCATCCATGGCTCGGACCCAATTTTGGTCTGTCAGTGTATCCTGCAATTTACAAGGAATAGATGCAGAGGATAATTGATGTGCAAAGGTTTTAAATATTTCAGATAGTCTGTGAGTTGAGATGTAATTAGTAATAGAGTAAAGAGCATTACTATCTGCTGGAGGTCGTTCGGGGGAAAAACCAAATCGTACAGGTGGTCTCTGTTCTCGACTAGGATACCGTCTAGTAGCTGGACTGGGATCGGGATCTGTGTGATTGGATATATCATTAGATAAAGAGGAGGGTTCAAGAGTTACATCAGGAGCATTTTCAACCTTAGAGTCTGATTGACGAACCGGTGATGAAGAAGATGAAGGTTGTACTACCTGTATGAGAACTGACTCCCCCTGTTTCTCTTTCCCTTTATTCCTTCTTTCATATACTCTCAATATTGGTTCTATCTTTTCTGTGAGACTATCAGGAATCTTACTTTCCAAAGATAGATTTTTTTTCTCGAAAGATTGACTTCTCAGACTAATAGGTATACCATTGTCAGCAGTTTTAGGAGACTTCCCTTCATAGTTCAGATTCTCCCCCTGAAGAGAAGTCTCCGAGGTAAAATATGCCTCATTCTCCCAGAAAGTAACATCCTGTGACACAAATACCCTACGACACAAATACCCTACGGGATGGAGGATGATAACATTTGTATCCTTTTTGTGAGCTAGAATATCCTATAAAAACACACTTAAGAGCACGTGGATCTAGCTTTCCTCGATGAGGAGTATGAACATGTACATATACCACACAGCCAAAAACCCGAGGAAGAATATGCAATGCAAAGTTAACATCACAGTAATGAGACAAGGACTATAACGGGGTTTGAAAAGATAGAACACTGGATGGCATACGATTAATGAGATATGCAGCAGATAGTACTGCATCACCCCAAAAAGATTTAGGCATATGCATTCCGAGCAGTAAAGATCGTGCAACCTCTAAGAGATGACGATTTTTACGCTCGGCAGTACCATTTTGTTGTGGGGTATGTGCACAAGATGTTTGGTGAAGAATACCGTTTTTCAAACAAAAAGCTTTTACATTATGATTCAAATATTCACCACCATTATCTGAGCTTAAAAATTGAATTTTCTTATGAAATTGTCTGAGAATCATATGATAAAAATTTTGAAAAACGTCACATACATCACTTTTATTTTTTAAAAGAAAAATTCATGTCATTCGAGTACAATCATCAATAAACGTAACAAACCAACGCATACCAGATATAGATACAACGTTAGATGAACCCCAAACATCAGAATGAACAAGAGAGAAAGGCATAGATCTTTTATTATTATTACTAGGGGGAAAAACAGTGCGATGATGTTTTGACAGAACACATGTCTCACACTGTATATTATTGTGCTCAACAGTTTTAAACAACGAAGGAAATAAAAATTTGAGATATTCAAAAGAACAATGACCTAGACGCCTATGCCAAAGGAAAATATTACTCTCGTTGTTGGTTCTAACTTATGCTACTTTGTGAGGATGACTGGAAACATTGTCTGCTGTAAAGTAGTACAACCCTTCTTTTTCCCTACCAGTTCCAATCGTCTCCTTGGTTGTGATGTCCTGAAATACACAATGAGAAGGCCAGAATGTCACAACACAGTTTAGAGATTTAGTGATTTGACTGATTGAGAGTAAGTTGTTAGATAAAGTGGGCACATGTAAAACAAATGATAAATGTAAGGATGGAGTTAGTGATATGGATCCAGCCCCATGACTAAAGTTTTGAGAGTTAAAAGTCATGTGATCTGTTGCACCAGAATCAATTATCCAGGTATTATTACTAGAAATTGTAGAAACACTAAAAACAGAATGAAATGTACCTGAGTTGAGGAATTGAATTTTGGAATCACACATATTACCCTGTGGAATGGATGAGTTGCTGGAGGAAGACGCAAGAGAGGCATTTCCAGTTCTTGGAGGCCCTTTTTTTTTTTTTTTTTTTTTCCAGGTACCACTCAGGATACCCATGCAATCTCCAGCAGGCATCTCAGATATGATTCTTCTGTCCACAGTGAGTACATTTTCTGTCTCCTGAAACCCCTTTATTGATTAATAGAGCAGAGCTGTCGCTTATTTGTAGGGAAGCTAGCATAGTGGCTTGACGCTGTGCCTCACGACGGATATAGGCAAATGCTCCTTCAACGCCAGGAAATGGATCCATACGTAACACATCAGCTCGTACTTTGTCAAATTCAGGGTCTAGTCCTGCAAGAAACATGTATACTCTTTGTTTTTCAATGCGATCATTCAGTCGAACCACATCTGTAGCATCAGTCATATCATTCGGGCAACGTTGATCTAACTCCTGCCAGATTGTGTTCAATTCCCTGTAATACTCAGCAATAGGTCGCCCAGATTGACGAATATGGAATGCTTTGCTGTTGAGTTCATAGATGATGGATTGATCTGCACCATCATAGTAAGTACGAGCAACTGCTTCCCAAATGGCCTGAGCAGTAGGTAATCGGATAAACATCCCCATAATTTTGGGAGTCATAGATCAGAGGAGCCATCCTTGCACAAGAGCATTATCAGCCAACCATCGCCTATAGGTGGGACTGGTGGTGGCAGGCTTAACACATTCCCTGTGAGAAAACCGTATTTGTCTTTTCCAGCCACGAAGATCTCAACAAACTTGGACCATAAATGGTAGTTTGATCCATCCAATTTAATCTCAATCTTAGATGAGTTATCATGAGAATAAATTTGAGGAAGTATTGGTGGTGGAATTGTGTGGCTAGATACGTCTGATTCTTCGTCTCCGTTGCCCATAGTAGTGGTAGTATAAAAGTATCAGTGGAAGCAAATGAAAGAAAAATTTGACTTTGACTTTTTTTTTTTTTTTTTACCGGTAAATATATATATATATATATATATATATAAACAGAAATTGGGCGACGTGGGTCGCTGATGGAGGAGAAAGGAATTGAGCGGCGACGTGGGTTGCTAATGGAGAAGAAAGAAAGCCGACACGGGTCGGGTCTGCGATGAAGAGCAACCGGTTTAGAGGCGACGTGGGTCGCAACAGGAGAAAGAACCGATGTGGATCGGGTCGGGTCGCGATAGATTGTGAGCAGATGGTAAGGCTGAAGACGATCGATGTTGGGTTGAAGAAGACTGACGAGGTTGATATGACACCGGCGAAAGTTATTCCGGTAAGACACCAGAAAACAATAGGTAGCAGTCCTATTGCTTTAGGAAAGAAAAAAAGAAAAAGGAAAAAGAAAAAGATAGAAAACTGTAGAAATTTTTATTTAGAAGAGTAGAAACAGAAAACCTAAATCCTTAGGCTCTGATACCATGAACAATTCAGAATTTTTGTTATATATTCTTCTCCATATTGGAGGTAATTTATAGGAAAATACAATAGATACAATAGGAAACAACAATCTACAATTAAGCTAATTGATCCTAATTGATCCTCTAATTGATTTTAATCAAATCAGTAAAGTCAACTATACAATCTCCTAATTAATGATAATATTCTAACAGGATATTGGCTATAATCGTGTTCTCCTTTAAACATACTTACATGAACTGCTTTTTCCTGGTTTTGTATCTGTTAACAGCTTCAGCAGCTTGTTGTTGAAAATGTTCTTGCTTTTAATGAGGGTTTCTGGATACGACTTGCAGCGAGAACCGATACCTGCAAATCAGAGGATGATAAAGCACGGTTTTTGACTTGGTTAATTCTGATTTTTTTTATTTGTTCTTAGGTTGGCCTATTTCCCGTTCTTGCTTATTTCTAGTAAGAGTTTTGACATTAATTTTGCACTATTGTAGAGAGATTACGAGGAGCTGGCAACATCTGTAATGAACATTGTGGATCTCCTTGTCCATAAGACACATGTACTTTTCACTCTTTCTGGCACAATAAATGGAATGCTATATATATTTCCTCGGATCTTCATCAATGTTGCTCACCCTGCCTCAAATAAACATTGTGTTTTTTATTGATAATATTATTTTCTCTTGCAGGAAAAGATTGAATCAGCTACTGATGTACTCAAGGCAGTTTTAAAGCCTGTAATTGATGGAGTAGAAGAGATTTCTTGGCCTCCAAGAGATCCTGAAGCTCTAAAACTCATGGAGAAAGTATGTAATTGCCACTTCAGTTAGAACCGATTATTTTCTTGGGTTGACAAGTTTTATTGGACTTCATAGAGAAGATTTTCTACTTCTATCTCTCTTTATTTCCCATAGATTATCTTGTTAATAGTACAGAACACAAAGGGTTTGTTTTGGCCAACTTTTCTTTCCTAATGCAAATATGTTTTGCTTTGATTTCTCTTAAACCAATTTCCAAATTCTAATGCTGAATCTTATCATCTGGTCATAGAAAGAAGAAAGTAAACAAGGCGTTGCAGATGATAGTTCTTCCCTTTCTCCATTTTAGCAGTTGGCCTCTCCTCCCTTATCTTTACCTGAAATAAAGCAATTATGGTTTTTAGATAATTTGATTATTCTTTAACAGAATAAGTAAGTAGTCTTAGTATTATTACGTGCACATTGATATATGCATATATTCTAGGAATACAATTATAGATATTATTATATTTCACAACTTACATTAGAAAGATGAAACTCTTTATTCTTATGAATGTCAGGAAATAATCCGAAGAGAGCAGGAAGGGCAACTGGATGAAGGATTTCTTGCAGAAGTTAGTGCTCAACTTCGACAAGTGAGTTTGCTATGTCTTTCCCATTTCAACTGTATTGCATTATTCTGTTGGTTATATCTAGTAACAACCAGAGGTTGTAAACTAATCTTCAAATTGTCCTTAAGTAAGAAAGTTTTTCTATAGAAAATAAGTAACAAAAAAGAAGATGCATGGTAAAAAATAAGTTATGGTGTATTCTTTTGTTTCATTTGTTTTGACTATTGAACATCTGATCTCACAATTACTATTCGTTTAGCATTGTAAATTTATCCGTATAAAACTTTACAGGTTATGTAAGCAGTAGAAATGAAACTTATATTGCAGTCATGTTCAGATGTTACTCCATATACGGGATTCATAAACTTAATGACTGATTTAATTTATTACTCTGTTGCAGTCAAAAGAAGATGGGGATAAACCGGGGCTTGAGGCTATGTTGCAAAAGGTTTTGCAACTTTACGCTTCAAGAGTTCTCTCCAAACGTAGTTATGCAAAGAAAGGTTACATTTTTACACTTTTCTGGTTTACATATATGTTTTGCCATTTGGATGGAATTTTTATTTATGCCAAATATATTTTGAAAATTGTAAAAAACCAAGTAGCTAATATAATTAAATATCAAAAAGAGTTAAGTAAGCTTAAGTTATCAGCGCTTGGATCTGCATCTAACTGTGTTCATGATGCTTGCATTGGTTCTTAGTGGATTGTATGTCGTGTGCAGTTATGCTTGTGTACGAGCACACACTTTTGTGTGAACATACGCCTGCATTTGTGTGTGTGCTCGTGTGTATGATCCATGAAATGTGTATACCCAAAAAAAGAGAGGAAGAAACATTAAAATGAAGAAAAATTTGTTGTCAATCTAAAGCAGGTGGCATGCCTTATCAGGGGAATGATGCTACTTTTTATTTATTTGTATTCAAAGCAATAAATTTGTTCTTATTTTTCCCTGTCTCATACGGATTATTGTAGGTACAGTTAAATCTTTGACTTCACTTCATTATTTGTTTCAGTTAGTATAATTTGCCAAAGTTGAACCCTAAGTTTGATGACATTGATGCGACAGCACCTTTTAAACTTCTTTACTATAAGCTATTAACCTTTACATCTACCTATTTGTATCCCTTTCTTTGAGCAATCTTCATCTGATATCTATTGGTGGGGACGAAGCTATGAGTGGGGGCCCTGCAGACCCTTGGAAAATTCATTTGTAGTCCTTATAATTTATTGAACTTGTTTTCTTTTGCTTCTCAAAAATGAAAATTATAGAATTCCTCCCCCCCCCCCCCCCCCCCCCCCCAACTTTGCGATATTTAAAATGCTGGCTTTGGTTTTGGCTTGCTTCAGCTCATGATTTGGATGCCATAAAGAGCATTAAACACCATCTATGTTTCCAATGCAGGGAATGAAGTTCTGAAGGCGAGCAGTTTCTTGAGACCATAATCAAAGGTGCTATCATCTCCCTAGTTATTACCCTTTAGGAAAAGAAAACGGCAAAATTATCATGTTTATACGAACCGTGTTACAAATTTTTGAGAATTCGAGTTGGTTGATTGCTCAAACTCCTTTTGAAATTTCATTCGTCTAGCGTTGCCTTTTATAAACCTTATCAGCATTTTGTCTAAGATCAAGTTCTGGATTTCTTAACCTTTTTGAAATTTGCTCATACCTGAATTTTGTAACTTTGTATTGTCAAGAAGTTGTCAAATATGGCTTGCATTATATCTTAAGCTATAGATAAAGGTTCTGACTCGTAAATAAATTGTACTTGACTTTGTTTTGGTATCTTATGAATTGCATTTTATCTATGCCTGACAGATATTTTATGTGCTGCAGCTCCTGAAGAAGAATGGAACAAGCATTTGATTGACGGATTGACGGTTGGTAAAGGGGAAATTACGCCAGAGGATTTGTATGTTGTCATTAAGAAACGAATTGAGCGGACTCTCATACGAACAGTAAGATGATTTCCTGGTCTTGCACCTCTTCAGTTGTTTCTAATTAACTGGTGCCATTCTTCTTCTTCTTCTTCTTCTTCTTCATCATTCTTTTTTGTCAGGAGGGAGGTTCTTACCAGCAACGCATCCTTACCGAGTATCTGAAAGGTATTCAATCAAGAGTGGAGGAACTTGTACAATTACTTAAAGGGAAGTCGGAATAATCTGTACAAAGTTTTAAGATGGTTACCATAGTAAGGTATCGGTAATATTCATTTTGAAAGACCATTTCCTCCCCGATAAATGTATATATGCGCATTTTTTTTTTGTTTACTCTGAACTAATACTTAGCAAAACAGCATGTGAATTGTGTTCTACAGAAATTCCGTAGCAAATTTTGCGTGACATATGTGTTCCCATGGCAGCAGCTAAAGTACGCAGAAAATTATATTCATATTCATATAATATGTTGTTACTTTGATTGAGATGAATATGATTGGATTGTGATTGCCCAATTTCGAGCAATTTCATTGTTTTTTTTTTCTTAATACTATTCTGTTTAAATTTGGTGTACAAATAATGTAACATTCATTTAATCCATGTAAATCTAATCCAATTTAAATGGTAGATTATAGTGATGACATATTATTTGGATACTAAATTTGGATAAATTAACATTATTATATTTTTTAAAAAAATTGATACGAGATAATCGTAATAAATATGGTCCGAAAAGAGGAAAAGCAGCTTCCACTCTCTTTCTAAGCCTTTTATTTCCCAAACTGCCCCTTGAAAAATTTGAATAAAAAGAGTCCATATAAACATCTTCATCGTATTTATGTAAATGATGACATCACTTGATATATCTGGACCGTTAACTGACTCATCTAATAGTCGCTTTAGATCTAAGTCTTTTAATTGGTATGGGGCATGATGTCATCTAAATTATCACAGCCTTCCAATTGAGATCAAACGGTCCTCATCGTCCAAGATAAAATCACGAATATTATGTTGAATTGTTTAATATCCTTAATGTTTCGATTCTTTTTATTATTATTACTTTGAAAATCTTTTTATTTTTATTTAAAAAAAATATTCTTTTTTTTTTTAATTTTTTATTTAGAAAAGCTTGTTTTTTTTTTATTATTTACATTAAAAATATATATCAGCTGAATTCATAAAATTTTATATAAGTTTACTCAAAGATCATTGATAACCATTTAATTTCTAATACAATCTTCTTTTAAAAAAGGTAGAATCTAAAAATGCAGATTGTATTTTCAATGTTTTTAAAACTAAAATGAATTTAATAAGAATAAGTATTAAATCAATTAGAAGCCATTGAAATTTACAGAATTGTAATATTATTATTTTTATTAATTCTACTTTATCTAAATTTATATCTAAATTTGATATCTAAATAAGGTTGTAATATTCTAATTTATTTATTTATATTATATAAATCAAATATAATTTAAATGAATAAATTAAATTGTTATCGTATTATTTAAACACTAAAATTAAATAAAATAACATTATTGATATTTTTTTTTATATTTATATCGATCTGATCATAGTATACGGTAAACTTGGACATCTAAGCCGTATAATGACTTCAGCTATGGGATTGTATAACAAAAAAGAATGGTTTTTAAAGTCAATTTTAAAAAAAAATTAATGAAAATTCCTTGTATATATTTTAAATTGCCTCTTTATGGGAATCAAGTAAAAAACAAAAACATATTTCTGCTCACCCAAGAACACCCTCATGAATAAAACAAATACCATCCATGTCCCCGCCCTATAATATTAACACACATAGACACAAAACGAGACTCTCAGATCTAACAAGAGAACTGAAAAATAAAAATAAAAAAGAAAGAGGAATAAAAAAAAACCCTCGCTATTTCTTTCTCTTATTTCTCTCTCGATCTAAAACTCTCTCTCTCTCTATTCGTGATTTGATACAGACGAATCTTGAATTGTTGGTTTTTTGTAGATGCAACAACGAGTTATGTGCTGCTGATTGTTCTAATTTCGACGCACACTGATCAGATCTGAGGTAAATTTTTCTTATTCACTTTCGTATTTTGGTTGTCGAGAGCTTTTCGATCTGGCTAGATCTAACTGCAATTCAATTGTTCTGTTTTGTTGCACGTAAAATTCATGGTCTCTGGTCGGAGTTATCTCCGCAACTTAACAGTGTCTTGTTCAATTGTTGTTTTTGGTGACTGTTAAAACAGTTTTCGAAGATCTGTTTATTTAGTGTGCATGATTGAATTGTGAATCTCACAGCAACCAATCAGGTCACAGGTCTGTCAGTGAGAGAGTATTTGTTTGCTAATAGTAATTAGCCTTACAATGGGGAGGATTTGATGGGTATTATTAATTAACAACATTATGATTTTTTGTTTTGTTTGGATTAGATTTGGCTTTTTTGTTGGGTGATTTGATTGGAGAAGATGTTGACCAAGTTCGAAACGAAGAGTAATAGAGTGAAGGGGCTGAGTTTTCACAGTAAGAGACCGTGGATCCTTGCAAGTCTTCACAGTGGTGTGATCCAGCTATGGGACTATCGGATGGGTACTCTTATTGATAGGTTCGATGAGCATGATGGCCCTGTTCGTGGCGTCCACTTCCACAAATCTCAGCCCTTATTTGTTTCAGGAGGTAAAATTTGTTTTTCTATTCACCATGTTCCGTGGCTTGTTTACAATGTGAAATTGTCGATTCAGTATTGTTTAATTGATCTACTTGTTTTTCTGGGTTCAAGCTATTGGAAATGAATTCTTTTCGTGTGTAACGTGTGTTAGTGTTGAATTTCGTTAGATCTATTGAATTAACTATATGGTCCCTTGGCATTGTTCCTAAAACAGAGAATTGAACACTCTTATCAAAATAATATCTTTATAGTTGGATTGCGGCTCCAATCCTTTAGATCTGATTTGATTGTCTACTCTGAAATCATTTGAATGTGCTTCATGGTCTGGTTGTTTTGTTGAAAGGAAAAGAGGAGTAAGAAAATATAGGTTAGGTTAATCCAATTAGACATGTGTTATCTTATATATATATATATATATATATATATATATATATAGGATAGGACTAAGAATTCCTCATCCTGTAAATCCTTTGATTCTGGATGAGGTACGATTCAGACTCAGGTTTATAGCATGTGACTCAGAGTCTGTATTAGTTAAGTTAGCTAACATCTTTATTTTCAACCAAATTATGAATATTCATTAACTGTTTTGCTTGGCAATTTTATAAGCCGCTGGAAATTTTGTATGCCAACCTGAATTGAAATTCTTGGAGTTTGTATATACTTGAGATTGGATGTCTTTTTGCCATGATATCTTTTGATAGTGATACTCGCTTGGAATTCGTTTTCAATATAATATAACTTGATGGCTTTTGTAGGGGATGATTACAAGATTAAAGTTTGGAACTACAAGATGCATAGGTGTCTATTTACACTTCTTGGACACCTTGATTACATTCGTACTGTGCAGTTTCATCACGAGTACCCATGGATTGTGAGTGCCAGTGATGATCAGACCATCCGTATATGGAACTGGCAGTCACGTACTTGTATTTCTGTGTTGACGGGCCACAATCATTATGTCATGTGTGCCTCATTCCACCCTAAAGAAGACCTTGTTGTGTCAGCCTCCCTAGATCAGACTGTTCGTGTTTGGGATATAGGTGCCCTGAGAAAGAAGACAGTGTCTCCTGCAGATGACATTCTACGGTTGAGTCAGATGAACACAGATCTTTTTGGCGGTGTTGATGCTGTTGTTAAATATGTCCTTGAAGGTCATGACCGAGGAGTAAACTGGGCTGCTTTCCATCCCACCCTCCCTCTGATCGTCTCAGGAGCAGATGATCGCCAAGTGAAATTGTGGCGAATGAATGGTAAATATCGAATCCTGTGCTTTTTCTTTTCCATTTATCCTTGATTGCCTAAACAATAGTACAAGGATTGATCTGGCAATCAAGTTAGTATAGGTGGTAGTATTTGGGACTGTTTAGTAAACTGATATTTTGATTTGGGTTTCATAATTATTCTCAAAACTGTGTTTTTGGTGAGAATGAATTATACTCTACCATGGGTGAAATTATTCTCAAAACTGTATTTTTGGTGAGTGTGAATTATATAAGAATGTCTGTAATAGTTGAAGAAGCTTCTTCAATATTTTCTTTTGGATAACCTTAATTGCCAAATCTCTGGAACTCAGTTACTAAATTGAATATTTTTTTTTGTTTTCAGAAACCAAAGCTTGGGAAGTCGACACATTGAGAGGGCACATGAATAATGTGTCATGCGTGATGTTCCATGCCAAACAGGACATAATCGTATCAAATTCTGAGGATAAAAGTATCCGTGTCTGGGATGTAACCAAGCGCACTGGAGTTCAAACTTTCCGCCGAGAGCATGATAGGTTCTGGATTCTAGCATCACACCCTGAGATGAATCTCTTGGCAGCAGGTCATGACAGTGGCATGATTGTATTTAAGCTGGAGAGAGAACGACCTGCCTTTGCGGTGAGTGGGGATTCTCTGTTTTATGCCAAAGATCGCTTTTTGCGGTATTATGAGTTTTCATCTCAAAAGGACACTCAAGTCATTCCAATTCGGCGGCCTGGTTCTACCAGCTTGAATCAAAGTCCAAGGACTCTTTCTTACAGTCCTACTGAAAACGCCGTCCTGATCTGCTCAGATGCGGATGGGGGATCTTATGAGTTGTATTTTATACCTAAAGACAGCATTGGTAGGGGTGACAGTGTGCAAGATGCAAAGAAAGGGCTTGGAGGTTCGGCTATTTTTATTGCTCGGAATAGGTTTGCCGTACTTGACAAAAGCACCAATCAAGTATTAGTCAAGAACCTAAAGAATGAGGTGGTTAAGAAGAGTGTCCTCCCTATTGCAGCAGATGCAATTTTCTATGCTGGTACTGGTAATTTGCTTTGTAGGGCAGAGGATAGAGTGGTTATATTTGATCTCCAGCAGAGGCTTGTTCTTGGTGATCTGCAAACTCCTTTTGTCAAGTATGTTGTATGGTCTAATGACATGGAGACTGTTGCCTTACTCAGCAAACATGCCATTATCATTGCTAACAAAAAGCTTGTGCACCAATGCACTCTTCATGAGACAATCCGTGTTAAGAGCGGAGCATGGGACGACAACGGTGTTTTCATTTACACAACCCTAAATCATATCAAATATTGCCTCCCCAATGGAGACAGTGGGATTATTAGAACCCTTGATGTCCCTATATACATCACGAAGGTTTCTGGAAATACCATCTTTTGCCTGGATCGGGATGGAAAGAACAAGGCGATCGTTATAGATGCAACTGAGTACATTTTCAAGCTATCTCTGTTGAGGAAGAGATATGACCATGTCATGAGCATGATAAGGAACTCGCAGCTGTGTGGTCAGGCAATGATTGCTTATCTCCAACAGAAGGGCTTCCCAGAAGTTGCTCTGCATTTTGTGAAAGATGAGAGAACTCGATTTAATTTAGCTCTAGAAAGTGGGAACATCCAGATTGCAGTTGCATCAGCTAAGGAGATTGATGAGAAAGATCACTGGTATAGATTGGGGGTCGAGGCTCTTCGCCAGGGTAATGCTGGTATTGTGGAATATGCTTACCAGAGGACCAAAAATTTTGAGAGGTTATCCTTTCTTTATCTTATAACTGGGAACAATGAAAAGCTGGCCAAGATGCTTAAAATTGCTGAGGTTAAGAATGATGTCATGGGTCAGTTTCACAATGCCTTGTATCTGGGTGATGTCCAAGAACGTGTTAAGATCTTGGAGAGTGCTGGCCATTTGCCGCTTGCTTACATTACCGCTTCTGTCCATGGGCTTCAGGATGTTGCTGAACGACTAGCAGCTGAATTGGGAGATAATGTTCCATCTTTGCCTGAGGGAAAAGTACCCTCCCTTTTGATCCCTCCAACCCCTGTTATGTGCAGTGGTGATTGGCCTCTTCTAAGAGTCACGAAGGGCATCTTTGAAGGTGGGCTGGATAATGTTGGTGCTGTAGATGAAGACGAAGAGGCTGCTGATGGTGATTGGGGTGAGGAACTGGATATGGTTGATGTTGATGGATTACAGAATGGAGATGTTGTGGCAATTTTGGAGGATGGGGAAGTGGCTGAAGAAAATGATGAAGAGGGAGGATGGGACCTGGAAGATTTGGAACTTCCCCCAGAGGCAGATACACCAAAGGCTACTGTTAATGCCCGCTCTGCAATTTTCGTGGCACCAACTCCTGGCATGCCTGTAAGCCAGATTTGGATCCAGAGATCTTCTCTTGCTGCTGAGCATGCCGCAGCTGGCAATTTTGATACTGCAATGAGGTTGCTGACCAGGCAACTTGGAATAAAGAATTTTGCTCCTCTAAAGTCCATGTTTCTTGATCTTCATTCTGGGAGCCATACCTATCTACGTGCGTTTTCATCTGCTCCTGTGATATCCCTGGCTGTTGAAAGAGGTTGGAACGAGTCTGCTAGCCCAAATGTGAGGGGACCACCAGCACTTGTGTTCAACTTCTCTCAGTTGGATGAGAAGCTCAAGGCTGGTTACAGGGCAACAACGACGGGGAAATTAGCTGAGGGTCTTCGACTGTTTATTAGCATTCTTCACACAATTCCCTTGATTGTGGTTGAATCGAGGAGGGAGGTTGATGAAGTCAAGGCCTTGCTCGATATTGTTAAAGAGTATGTACTCGGGTTGCAAATTGAGGTTAAGAGGAGGGAACTCAAAGACAACCCAGTACGCCAGCAGGAGCTTGCGGCTTACTTCACCAACTGCGGCCTTCAACCTCCTCACAAACGGCTGGCCCTGCAAAATGCAATGTCAGTTTGCTTCAGGGGAAAGAACCTCGCCACAGCAGCTCACTTCGCTAGGGAGCTCTTAAACACAAACCCCACCATTGAGGGCCAAGCAAAAACAGCAAGGCAAGTGCTGCTGGCAGCGGAGAAGAATATGACAGATGCCTCTCAGCTGAATTTCGATTTCAGAAACCCGTTTGTCACATGTGGAGCAACATATGTACCGATTTACCGAGGACAGAAGCATGTCTCTTGCCCCTACTGTACTTCCCGGTTTGTACCTAGCCAGGAAGGTCAGCTCTGCAGGGTTTGTGATCTTGCAGTGGTTGGTGCAGATGCTTCAGGGTTGCTTTGCTCTCCTACCCAGATTCGATGATCATCAAGCTGCTGAACAACCCAGAAGCATCATTTTTCAAACATTTTCGAGCGCAATCCTTCCTCTGGAGGAAGGTTCACTGATTGATTGATCGATCGATATCTGCAGGTATAAAAGGTAAGAATACTGAAGAGGTAAGAATACTGAAAAGGATGAGTTAAATTTTCAAATGAATTGTTTGTGCTGTCTCCTTTTTTGTGGCGTCGTGCCGCTTTTATTTTTTATCCCTTCTCTTTATTTAGTTGATTATGATTTTGAATGTAATAAACAAATTTGAGAATTTTGACTTGGTGACTATTCTTGTTAGTTTGTTCATAGACAAGAGTAGTTCGAATGGCGCCTTTGTTTAAATTAGATGATGATATTGGTCAATTAGGCAGGAAAGACTTTATATGTCAATCAATGTATGCATGCATTGCAGCACATTCCCTTGTTATACTTGTTGGATTTTTATTTTTTGTTGGCAGTGAAATTAATATTTGTTTTTAATCAAGTAATTGTTTTGTGATGATGTTATTATTTTGTTCAATTTAAAATCAATATATATATATATATACGAAGATTGTTGTTTTTTTAATGTAATTTGAAAGTTCAAATACGTTTTAAAAAGAAAATTAGAGTATCTTCTTCTAGTTACCTTTGACTCATCATGATTAAGATATAAGCTATTGTTTTATAGTTAATATATGCAAAGAAATTGAGAGACAAAAAGTATTGATTGAAATATTATATATTTGGGTTTCAACTACCATTTTCAAAATGATTTAAATCTACATGTTTTATAAAAGCATAGACCCTTTTTGTTTTCATACTAGTTATATATTTGAATAACATCGATTGCTTCCTTGTAGTTTATTTATGAAAGTATTATTACTTTTTCAATTTTAGGAATAAAACATAATTTGAATTTTGAATACTATTGTAAATATTTATAAAGCAATTCGGATTTTAAATAAAATTTAAATTTTGAAACAACTATTCTCTTTTAGTATATTTATGCAGCTTGGCATATTCGGATCACTTTTTATAGTAAAGATTTGGGGAGATTTGCAAATCCGAATTGCTTTAATTACTATTTTTCTAAAAAAAAAATCCCCCTTTTATATTGTAGTTTCACGGTATTAATAAAAATATATATAAAAAAAAATCTTAATTTGTATTTGAGAAAAGTAAAATAAAGTTGTTTTTGAAAAAATTTGTCGATTCCCAAAGTAAAAAAAAATCGTATCTCCATATTTAAATTAAGAAATAATAGGAGGTGTACCTCGTAAACCTTAATAATTGAAATGGGCAAGATACCTCACTCATAAACAAAAAGTGAAGTTCAAAAATAACCAATTAAATAGACTCTACAATTGTAGAGAAATGCTTTAATACGAACCATTTTATGGTATTAATTATATCACACGATTTGATCGATTTATGCGTATACACTAGATGTATATTGAAATATTTCTTAAAATTTTAATGAAGAGATAATTTTCTCTAAATAATTTATACTTAAAAAATTTAAATTAGCAAGAACTTAAACCATTTAATAACCCAATCCCATACAATCCAATCCAATCACATATTCACACTATTAAAAAGTTTCAAACAAAATAAATAAATAAAAATCACACTATTAAAAAAGAAAAGAGAAGAGCTAACCACCTTCTATGCGAAGTTATATAAAAGGAATGCCAACCACCTTCTCTGCGAAGTTTTATATATATAAACTGTAAAGCCCTACAGATTCCTGCCACGTGTCACGCAACAACTGGTTTGTTTACGTTGCGTGGAGCAAAAGCAAGTCTTGCTTGTCACGGAATCAGCACGTGATCACACAGATCGTGTTAGTATAAAGTAAACCACCCCAAATGCTAAACGAATCCACACACGTTCATTTTTCGTGATTTATCTCTTTCGCAGCAAAATTAAAAAAACCAAAACACCACCGACGAAGAAAACCCAAGAGAAGAAATCGATGGCGTCAACAAGCTCAATTGATGAAATCTTGCAACAATACCCGGAAGAATTCTTGTGTCTGCCATCATCAGACGAAGCAGAGGAAGAATTAGAAAAAGGTCTCTCGTTATGGGAATTGATCAACCGATCTGATGCTGACGACGATGATGATTTCGATATCGATATCGATAGCTTTGTTTCTCTCCACCACTCTTCGCTCTCTTCCTCAATCGCAGTCCCACCACAAACCAACCAAACCCAAGAAGGAGACACCCACTTCGATACCACTACCATTCTTGATCAAGATCAACAACGACACGTGGCTTATCTGGGTTATCAGTATCGCGATGACGAAGACGACGACGATGATGATGAGGAGGATGATGATATGTATGATGATGGTGGTGGTGGTGGTGATGGGTATGATTTGGATGATGAACTGGTGCCTAGATCAGTGAGTGGGAAGCTTGGGAGACAGAGGATGAGGAAATTGGGGAAAAGGGGTTTTGCGAGGATGTTCAGTTCAAAGAGGTCTCCTTTTCTCTATACCAAGCCTGGTTGCGTTCATGGAAAGCATGGACTTGGATTGAAGCACAGTTGCTGATAGATATGGGATTGGATTGGTGGTGGATGATCATGGATGGAAAATTTTCCACGAATTCGGCACGAAATGGTTGTAAAGATCTGACCTTGGAATTGGGTATTTTTCTTAGAATGCTAATCTTGGTAGTCATAATTAGCTGTAGTTGGACTAGCATTGCTTGGTGTTTTTTTTTTAGGGTTATTTGAATTTGACTTGGTTTATTTTCCAATATGTGGATGCTATTATTGGCTTATTGCCACCTCTTGAATATAAGTGTTTAGTATATGATCTCTGTGTTTTTCCAATTAATTCTTCTTCTTTTTAATCTCTTATTCTTGTTGCTTTATTTGGTTTGTTGTGTTATATATGTATGTATGTATGTATTATATGTTGAGTATGAATGTTGCAAAATGGAGATTGAAATGATGTATGATTGAGTGTGAGATGTATGGGAAGACTGGGTCGCGGTTTTTGGAAAGATTTGATCCTGTAATTGTTTTGATTTAACTGATTTTATGAATGTTTTGCAAAATGGGGACTGAAATTATATATGATTGATTATGTGATGGATGGAGGGAGGATTAAGTCGTGGCTTTTGGAAAGATTCGATCCTGTAATTGTTTCGATTTATAACTGTTTTTATGATTGTTTGTGAGAGTGATCTATAGTCTATACTATACATTTTGAAGGAATGAGAGAGTCTGTAAAGATTTCTTTGGTATGATTTGAGTTTCTCGTAGGTGCCTGGCTCGACACAATGTGTTGTGTATTGCAGATTTCGTTATTTTCATTTAAGAGATGCAAGAAAACTTAGGGAGGCAAATTTTGTTGTTTGTCTGTATTAAATAATGTCTTCATCGTTTAGGTTTTCTATTTATTAACATTAGTATCATCGGTGAACTTGATTGAGTTATGGTAGCTTTTGTCTCTCCCAACTTTTCAAGAGGTTCCAATACTATATCAACATACATTATATTGCAATATGATCAACATTTTTTTTCAGCTTCACAAGATTCACAATCACTTCTTGCCCATGTCTTCCACTTCTATCTTTCTTACTTACAACAGTTGCCTCACCTCCATTCTGCCACTGTCTTTACCGAGTTTTCTGTGTAACCGATACTCTTATGACCAAGTACCCAAATGAATTCCCGGGATGTTGATCGAAAGTACATTGTTACTAGACATCCATCCGAGCAGTGTAATTTCTCTGTATCAAGTTTGGTAATGGGAGTCCTTTATTACTTGCTGAGTGATGTCGTTGGGCATAACAGTTTCTTGATTGCTAAGAAATCTGGGAATGCAGACTCTTTATAGAGTTCGGATTCTCTCATGGTATGATTTTTTCTAATCAAGTGATGTCTTCGTTGCCAAGAAATCTGGGAATGCTGACTCTTTACAAAGTTTGGATTTTCTGCTTGTGTGGGTTTTTCTGACTTTTAAGCATAAAAAACATTACATGGTCGAGATTTATTACTTTTTTTTTTTAATGTTTCAAAAACTCCTATGTACAACATTAGTATAAAAATGATCTTGTTTATCAGCCATCTGAGCATCTGCTATAGGGCTCATCCTTTGTAGTTTTCAATTCTATACATTGCAATCCTTTGTACATGTTGGTTAATTTTCTGATAATTTGCTTACAGTTTTAGACCCCAGTCAGTCTGTACACTTTGTTGAGAATATATATGCTTGAACAAGAAGTAATCCTTATGGCCCACATCCACTCATTTCAAATTTCCATTACGCAGATTTATTACTACCGCATTTTATCTAATTTATTGTAGGGATAATTCAAAATTCTTTAAAAATGAGATCATCATTCATCAAATCTTCGTATTTTTAAAAAATATAAATAGTCTTTGATCGTGCAAGTATCTTAAAGGGAATTTGAAAGTTTTAAATCATGATTTGGAACTTGTCAACATCAAGAAGGGAATCAATCACTTTTTCTAATAACCATCTTTCCAAGTAAAGCAAGTTGTGAGTGGAAAA
Organism: Dipteronia dyeriana; assembly: GCA_032871835.1. Taxonomy (NCBI): domain Eukaryota; kingdom Viridiplantae; phylum Streptophyta; class Magnoliopsida; order Sapindales; family Sapindaceae; genus Dipteronia; species Dipteronia dyeriana. Next base: position 94,805,270 of record CM065295.1, on the reverse strand, counting down.
AGCTTAAAGTCAAATAGATGTAGATGAGTTGAGTCAAAGTGAGTGCGTATTACAATTCTTGTACGGTGTTAACCGGTATCCTAAATAAAAATACATATCAATAAAAACAATACTAAGGTACTGATCATATATTTTGATTGGTTAAAAAAACTATTTAAAGTGTCTAATATTAAATTTATAAGGTTGATATTGATTTTTTCAACTAATCAAAACACAGGAATTAATATATTGGGTATTAATCATTTTCCAACTATTTTCCTATCGATAATCATTTTATGTTTTGTTACGGTAAATAAATTTGACTTTTTTTTCTTTTATCGGAATAAAGTGATTGTTATTAACACATGTTATAACTTAATTGAGATACAGTTTGAAAAATCATTACAAGTTTTTGTACACCTCCCTTATTCAGAAATCTGATGGCTAGGATGTAAAAGGAGTCCAATGAACGTATAAGATAGTGAGTTCACTTTTACTCACCTCATTCGAGGATGGATGAGTATTACCTTCTCTTATATGGATGATATGTGTTTAAAAAAAGATAAATTTATCCTAAAAGATGATAGCTACCGATAAATTTTACTTGGGAGTTGGGCCTAATAAAGATAGACCTAGCAGAAGAAGATTTGGGAACTGAGGAAAACTGCTGATTCTATTGAGGCTCACAAATACATTGTTTGGAATGGGAGAAAAACTTGTGTGGACAGGAGATCCATCACATTTTCTACTTTCACTTTCTTTTGTTCCCATTAAAGTATTAAACCAATGTTAAGTACGTACTCTTCTCAAATCACTGTTTTTAATACTATTATGTTGTGAATTGCCTGATGTATCTATTCATTAGTTTGATTCGAATCTCCCGTCATAAAACATTAATGTTAATGTTAATTGTTAAGTAATCAAGTGAGTGTTAAATTTTATAAATTAATAATCATGTGGCAAAACTCCTTAGTCCTGATATCTAAAGAGTAAAGTCCATTAAACCATTTTAGTTCCGGATTTTTTTCTTAATTTAATCATATTTTTCTCATTACATCAAGATTTATTATAAAGCAAAATATATTTCTCGTCTCTTTTATATACATTTAATCTCTTATCTTCCTATTTTTATTCGAAAATACTTTATATGCTTGCATTTTATCAAATTATACTAATAATTAAAAAAAAATACAAATTAGAATTTGAAGATGAGGATACTACATATGACTTTCGAGACACTTACTTCACTTACTCTATAGTCACTTCAACTTTTGTTAATTAATCGTCTTATAAACTCCTTATCATAACATCTTAAAAATATTAGAAGCATCTATGAATTTGAATCGGGTAAATCCATATAAAACCGAATAAAGATCTGGGTTTTTTTTTTAGGTACAGTGATTCTTAAAGTATTACCAACGCCCTTTATCGATATGTAATTAAAAAAAAAACATTTTTTTTATAAATATAATATATCAACAATTTTTTTCAGCTTTAGACTATCACAAGATTCACAACTAATTCATGTCCAACTCTTCCACTTCTATCTTTCTTACTTAATTACAACAGTTGCCTCACCTCCATTCTTTCTTTCTTACTATTTGTCACCAAGTGCCCAAATGAATTCCCTGGATGTTGATCGAATCTTGTCGAACTGTCTGTGCCTGTTCATTGTTACTAGACATCCGAGCAATGTAATTTCTCTGTATCAAGTTTGGTAATGGGAGTCCATTGTTACATCCTTAGTGACAGTTTCTTGGTTGCTAAGAAACCTGGGAATGCAGACTCTCTTTCGCTAGATTTTTTCTAATCAAGTGATATCTTCGTTGCCAAGAAATCCGGGAATGCAGACTCTGTACCGAGTTCGGATTTTCTGCTCGTCTGGCTTTTTGCAAGGTTTTTCCTAAACAAGATGACATCTAAATATAAAAAACATTACATGGTCAAGATTTGTTACCTTTTTTTTTTTTTCCTGTTTCAAAAACTCCTATATACAACCTTACTAAACATGATCATCTTATTTATCAGTCATTTGAGCATCTGCTATAGGGCTCATCCTTTGTAGTTTCTCAGTTCTGTACATAGCAATTCTCTGTATATGTTGGTTAATTTTGTAATAATTTGCTTACAGTTTTAGACCCCAATCAGCCTGTATTAATGTTACACTTTGTTGAGAATATGCTTGTACAAGAAGTAATCCTTATAGCCCACATCCACTCTTTTCAAGTTTCCTTTACTCAAATTCTTTGTTGCTACCGCATTTTATCTAATTAATGGACAGTCAATGACTATGATTAGACAATTTGTTGTTTCGATAATTCCTTAGAACCTGAATTTAAAACTGAGGTCCCCATTCATCAAACCCTAATATATTTGCAAAACATGAAATTATATTCATTGGCCGTGTAAGTGCCCAAGAGAGAATTCAAAAGTTTAAAATCATGATTTGAAACTTGTCAACATCAAGAAGGGAATCAATCACTTTTTCTAATAACCATTGTTTCAAGTAAAGTAGATGCAAAATCATATAGATGAAGCAAAGCTTTTTGTTGAGCCAACTGCCAAAGTGAGGTGCTTATTACATTACATTTATTAACTTAACTGAGATACAGTTTGAAAAATCATTACAAGTTTTTGTGCTCCTCCATTATTCAAAAATCTGACGGCTAGGATGTAAAGGGAGCCCCAAATGCCCAATCAACGTATAAGATGGCAGCTACTGACAATTTTTCTTGGGAGTTGGGCCTAGTAACTATAGACTGAGAAGAAGAAGACTTGGGAACTGAGGAGGACTGAGACTCACGAAAACATGGTTTGGACTTTGGACTGGGAGAAAAACTTGTGTGGACCGGAACAGCACATTTTCTACTTCCACTTTCTTTTATTCCGGTTAAACTGATGTTAGGGACTCTATCAATTCACTGTTTTTAATACCAAGTATTACTTTGACGAGCACATTCATTCCAATTCATTCAAATCATTATTATAAAATATAAGTATTGTTAACATATGTTTTAAAGATATAAATTAAAACAATAAATATTACTAAAATATGATATTTTAATAATTACGGTGATTAAATGTATTTTCTTATTTCCTTTTATAGTTTATTTATTTTAACTTGTAATGGTACCCATAAAATGTTATTTCAAAAAAAAAAAAAACAGTACCCATAAAATATTAATGCTAATGTTAAGTAATAAAGTGAGTGTTAAATTTTATAAATTAATAATCATGTGGCAAAGCTCCACATATCTAAAGTCCCGAGACCATTTTAGTTGGGGATTTTTTTTTCATTTAACCATATTTTTCTCATTACATCAAGATTTATTATAAAGCAAAATATATTTCTCATCTCTTATATATATTTGAATATTTCATCTCTTATTTTCCTATTTGACTATTTACATTCCAAAATATTTTATCAAATTATACTAATAAAATTTTCTCAATTACAAATTAGAATTTGGAAGAAAGTATAACTATGACTTTGGACTTTGGGCTTTTGGAGACACCAGAATACCTATGTCTTTGAACTTTGGGCTTTTGGAGGCACCTACTCTTTAGTCATCTCAACTTTTATTGACTAATCTTCTTTTAGACTTCTTATCCTAACATCTTAAAAATATTAGAAACATATGTAAATTTGGGTTTAGTAAGGCCATAGAGAGCCGAATAAAGAACTGTTTTTCTTTTTTCTTTTTTTCTTTAACAAAAAAAAACTAAAAACTAAAAACTAAAGGTATAACTATTCTTAAAGTATTATCCTTACCATTTATTTTTATTTTTATTTTCCTTTATTTTGATTTAAGAGGAGACATTACAAGACAAAGAACTTGATAACGACAGGTCCTACTCCTATCTTGGATTTTCATTTTAATAAATATGTAATTAAATTTGTTTTGTTTTATACATTTATTAACCATAAAAGAGAAATATAGAAATGCAGAGTAAAAAGAAAAGTACTGTACAAGAGAGGAGAGGAGGGATCTAGGGAGGGGAGGTGTAGTAGTTAGCCAAAGAAGCCGAACAAACACGGAGAAACGTTTCAATAAGTCCAGACTCATTTATATTATGTCATATAACGAGTATTTTTAATAGAGAATCCAATTAGTTAATTTAAAATTCAATTCAAATGATACAACAAGTAGATTGTTATTATTATACAAATCCTAAGATAATGTAATTAATAAACAAAACACTCGACACATCAATCAATCGGATTGAGTTTTAAGTTAATTTGTTAGATGTCTAATATCGGTAATCTTAAGTATTCAGTTGGATTGGACATATACGCCAGCCCTACCGGAGCATTTCTCGATCGCACCCAACACCGAGCCCTTAAAAGACCCTTAAATGGAGGAAGAAAATAAGTTAGAATTGAGAAACCCGGTTCTTTAGGAGAGACAAGGACGAATAAGTGGAAATCTCCATTCTCGAGTCTTGATTAGACTCTCACTCTCTCATCACCACAGTGAAATATTTGAAGTGGAGACTGGACCACACAAATGCACAGTGATATTAATCTTTCCCGGTGTATAGTATGACTACACATATATATTAGCTTAGCTCACTGTGTCAGTCACGATATCCATCTATCAACATTGTACTGCCACTAACAAATAACATGAACAATATATATTATATATACTGATATACATGTAGTGATCAGTTTCCATGTGAGTGTTCAAACTATTGAAAAAATTGAGTAAAAATTCCACATTGTTTGACTGAAATACGTACTGATAGAATATTTCGCAAAAATGATTAAAAAACTTTCCCTTCGTTTGTGTGAGAGGGGTTCGAATCATGTATTAACTATTAAATTCTAAAATATGGAAAGATCTCTCATTGGTAGTAAAATTATATCTATAATGATCGATCTCATCAGGTCCCATACTCAACCAGCTTAATTGGTATGAATTCTTAATGTGTGAAATGTAAAAGAGGCTGTTTACAGATTTTAATATTCTAATCAATGCAATATTGATCAGCATTCCAAATGTTAGAACAGTCAATTTGTAAAGAATATATAGATATGATGAGTGACTTAATTGACTATTACAAGTAAACAATCTCTCTCTCTCTCTTCTATATATATATATATATATATATATATATATAGTCATTTTCTCCTCTCAACACGAATACGTGAGTCATAGATTATGGATACACGGATAAATGCATATAAATTGAGTCAAAACAGTTGAATCTAATTAACCATATACAAGATACTGATTTATACCGAGGAGAAAAGTTTCCTTTATATATAATATTATTCTCTACAAAAGTAATTAAAAGAGAGCATTTTGATATTATTTCCATATTGCTTTCTCAATTATGTCTCTGCTGAAGATAGCTGGTGAGATAAGACTGAAAGTGGAAGATAAATACTTGATTTTGTTATGTTTTTACCATGGCGGCGTCGTTGTGCTGGTCATGTAATTCTATATATGTCTTTGTTACTCTTTTAAAAGTGGCCATAACATTGGCTCTCTAATTTGTAAAACCAAAAAAATTCCCTTCCAGATAATTAAGATCAGTCGATGATACCACACACAACAGTAGTCTGTGTCTGAAAAAGCTGATATATATATATATATATAAATAAAAAAAACCCGAACAACAGAAAAATCACATGAGCCATGAACACCACAACAACAACTAGAGATTACACGACCCACCACCACTTTAAAACACCCCCACTACCAGACCACAAGTACAATATACCCACCTAGAGAAAGAAGAAAAAAAAAACCCTTGTTTTGGGTCTATTCTCCTGATAGAAAAAGTGAAAAAGGAAAAAAAAAAGGGTAATGAAGAAGATTGATGATATATGATGATGACAAGACAAGGAGGAGAGTTGTTGGGAGGTGGTGGTGGTGGTGGTGGTGGTAGCAGTAGTATTAGTACAAGATGTGCAGACTGTGGAAACCAAGCAAAGAAGAACTGTGTATACATGAGATGCAGAACTTGTTGTAAGAGAAAAGGCTTTCAATGTCCAACTCACATCAAAAGCACTTGGATTCCTGCTTACAGAAGACGCCATCACAACAACCAATATCAACATCATCAACAACATCAACACCATCAACACCACCTTGTTCAACAGCAACAGCTTCAACAAGGACTACTACACAGTAGTACTACTCATAACTCTAACCCTAAAAGGCTTAGAGAGAATCCCTCTTCTTCAGGTAATTAACTACTCTTATAATTATTAGTAGATCTAGTCATGAAACAGTGACTTGGATTCATTTGCTTCTGTTGGAGTTGCCTTCTAAGTAATATCCATAGTAAAAACCCTAGCTAGCTTCTACGCTTCGTTTTTGAAGATTTTTTTTCACCAAATCAATTAACACTGATTTGGTTGTGTTGTGTTTAATGGGTTTTTTTTTTTTAATTAATAGGGTTAGAAGTGGGGAATTTTCCTGCACAAATGAGCTCAGATGTAACATTTCATTGTGTTAGAGTTAGCTCCATTGATGATGGAATTGATCAGTATGCATATCACACAAGTGTCAACATTGGAGGCCATAGTTTCAAGGGAATTCTCTATGATCAAGGTCCTCATCAAAGCTCAAATTACACTGTTGGTGATAGCTCCTCCAGTGAGCCGCCACCACCGCCGCAGCAGCAATCTGATTTTCCAGCCAATGTCGCCGCCACAACTTGCACCACCACACCATCAGCTCATCAAACTCTCATTCAATCTCCATATAATGCATTCCCATTCAGTCCTTTCATGTCTGGTACGCAATTTTCCACACACCCAAAATCTTAGACTTCTTCTGGTTGGTTAATTTGTATTAGAAATAAATAAATATTTAAAAAAAAAAAAAACATTGTTATATATGGTGACAAATGTTTCTGGTATAGCTAGATATAATTGTTTTCAAACACCGGACTTGAATTATATGATGATCATCTTCTATATGATATTAATTATATATTTAATTATATATATATATATATATGTGATATAATTATTCTACAGATTGGTTGTGAGATTTGTCTTGTTTGTTTGAATTCATCACTTATTCTAATTTGTTGTTTATGAACTTCAAAGTCACTTTTTCCCCGATTATCCGTTGCCTTGCCGGGATTTTCTTACATGTTATTAGGACAAAGACAAACTACAAAGATTTCTAGAGATCAAGTAGTAGTTCTTAATAATTATGTGTTGTTTAATTTATTTTTATATTGTTGTTTCACCAATGCATGTGGATATCATCAAACCCAAAATATTCAGGAATGCACACACACTCATGCATATATACAAATGGAATGTTAGGCAATGATGTTTGAAAAATGCTACTTTTATTAGAAGAGATAGAGGGGGCACTTCTTACATACAAAAAACTCCATACATAAGATTACATCTAAACCATGTTTATAAGTTTACAGAGTAGGTTTTGTAACATTATAAAGTTAAATAAAAACATTTGATTTTAGGTTTTTAATAATATTACAGATTACAGATTAACATTATAAAATGACGATTCTGAAAAGAAAAAAAATGTTCTACCATAGAATGTAAATTTATTGTTTTATTTGGAGATCTTTAATATGTGTTTTGAAAGGAGTCTTTATTTATTTCAAGAGTTGTGATACAGCTTTGGTGGAGTATGAAAAATTAAATCTCTACCTATTAATAATTTATCACTGATATTGTATATGGAAATGAAAATATTCCTTCTATTATCCTACAATGTAGTAGTATATAGCATGTGAGGAGCCGCCATGTACTCTTGCCATTGACGCACAATAACAATTACAAGCAAGTGTGTGTATGATGTATATACACAATTCATTGAACAAACCATCACTATTTCTCATATAATTTTATCATAACATTTTAAGTACTATTTGCATGCGATACAGATTTTTTAGAATGATAGTAGTACTACAACAGATAGAATTTATACCTATATATTATATTATCAATGTTTTAGAAAGTTGATAACGAAGAGAATCAACCTATATATATAGGGGGCTATAGCTATGTCTCTCTCTATATATAATAACCACTTGAAAAGCATGAGCTAAGCCATTAAATATATTTTTTTATGTAGTTTAGAACGAAAAGATCACTGAGTAGGCATCTTCATGAATTTTAAATGATAAAAGCTTTAATTGGGAAAGCACTGTGAAACTCCCATGCTTGATATTTTTATATATAGGAAAAAGATTGATTCCCACAAACAATCACCCAACCAACCACCAGAATATATCCTTTTGTACTTGAAAGAGAAAAAAAAAACCAGGTACAAAATTAAAGTCATCATCATCTCTCTAGAAGTGTAATTGTGTGTGGCTGTATACTTGTATATGTATACAACAATTCTATTTAGTATATAGAAACATCCCCCATTAAGAAACCTGATCTCCCTCTCTCTCTCAAGCTTCATGGTTTCTTTCCCTATATAGTGATAGAAAGAAAGAGAAGAGATAGAAAAACTTCAACAGGAAGATATGATCTATAATTAGGATGGGGGAAATAGTATAAAATATGAGATGGGGGAAATAGTATAAAAGTAGAGTTGTTACTTGTTAGTGATGTTTTTTTTTATTAGAAAATGGTAATTAAATTATCAAGTAATCAATTAACAAGCTGCAGCAGTTTCATGACATGGTATAATATTGCATTATCTTTCATGATCAGAAATTATATAAACTATGTATCGGAAGCATTTCCAAATGAAGGAGAATGTTGTTCTTTAATTAGTTCCTTTTGGTTCCATTAGTAAAGGATGATACATGTTTTAAAAGATGCTTTAATAGACACTAAACTTGTAAGTTTTTATAATGAGGTAGAATATATATGTATGTACAAAGATTCTCAGTTTATCTAAGCTTTCAATTCTTATTAATCTTAAAAGCGATTTATTGGTTTATAATTTATAAAAACATAAAAGTTTCTTTTATATAAAAATCAATTATTATATTTATCGAAATAAGACAATAAATACGGTGATTATCTTTCATTTATAATAAATTTTATATTTTTATCATAGTGTTGGGTTAACACTACCCTATTCATTATTATATTTGTTGTTTCCAGTATAATACTAGTAATTCATAATTAAGTATATATTTGTTTAAATAAGAGCTCGGATTAACGGAGGAAACTGTTTTAGTAGTTCTAAGTTTGAGAGAAGATAACATGGGATCTCATGTTATTGTTTTGTGGAATTCTACGAAGGAAATATGATTTTATTTTATTTTTTCAATTGGGGAAAAAGGGTCCTCATTAATTATTATACTTCTTTTGTTCTTTAAAGTAATTAATAAAATACTGTTGTCATAGCCATATAATTCCCAGCAGTTTGCTAATTATATACATTAATACATATAATCATTTGTAAGTTGCAGATGTGTATATACAAATTCTTGGCCTTAACTGTTTATGGTTGAATTTATTATATATTCAACATATATTCCTGAACGAAAACAAACCTGTCAAGTCTTACTCTGTTGCTAAATATTAATTTATGCAAATCTTTGTTTTGGCATATTGAGAAAGTCATTGAAAAAAGTAATATTAATTAAATTATATATTAATATCAAAAATATGCTTTAAATTGACGCTTTATCATTTGTTATTCAATCTTCAATGATAAGGAAAAGGTTTGCAGATGCTAAGCTAGCCAGATTTTGCATACTCAGTATATGATAATTAAGCAATGAATACCATCTTCGCAGAACTAATTAAATAAAAAGTTGGAGCGTCAATAATTAGTTAACCTAATTATTATTTTTAATCCAACGACTGCATTATTTAGATATAGGAACGTATGAATTCGATACAAAAGAATATCGAACATAAATTATCTCTTAAGATGTTTTTATTAAATCAAACTTCTCAAATCGGGTTTTGCTACAATACTAGTACATATCTAATATATGGATATAGTAAAATTTGGGATAGAGTATACAAAATTGACATTAAAATTATGTAACTTTTTTTAGTTTACAAGGTAAATGTTGGGCTACTCGATCGGATTATTGGAGTGCAACTCGTGAATTGAACGTAAAGTTAGTATAATTATTGAATATAAATTGTATGACATTACATAATGTAATGTAATTTAAACGTCCACGGACCAAAATTCTTATTTGCTTGTTTTATTTGGCTGCCCTGATGCCATGAAGTTTAAAAGAACTTGATATCTAGCTAACTAGTCTCTTCCCAAGTTTTGTATGATAGCAACTTGATGATTATGCAATTAGTAATCGCACCTCAAATTGTATTAAAAAACATGGATTTGCTCCCTTACCATATTAGTCATGGGGATTCGAGTGGATATTCAGGTCTCATACATAATATTTGATATTGTAATACTTATATTGGAAGGTGATAATGATAGACCCCAAACCTGTTCATTATTATAATTTAGGCTTAACAGTACGGATACCGTCCGAATTAATCACGAATTGATGTTATGCCCCCTGAATTCTTAAAATGATCACTAAACCCCCCTGAATTCTCATTTTCTTTACGGCTGATGTCCAAAACCTAACGCCGTCCATTTTTATGTTATGGCATATTACATTGTGTGCCCCTGATTATATAGATAATTGTATAAAACCATAAACTATATAATAATATATCTTAAATATCCCTCTGACCAAATTTTTAAAAATAATAATTATTTTTTTGAAATAATAGTTAAATAATAATAAAATTATGAATTTAATCTTCTGAATAGTTAAATGATCTTTTTTAATTTAAATGTCCCTAAATATTTAATAGTAATAATAATAATAATCATCATCATCATAATCATAATAATAGTGTTGAATAAAATAAAATAAAAATAATAGAAATAATAACAAATAATATTAAAAATAAAATAAAATAATAATAATAGTAAAATAAAATAATAATAATAATAATAATAATAATAATAATAAATATAGAGATCCAACCTGAAAATTTATAAATATAATTTAAATTTTTTCTTTTTTTATTTAAAAAAAATAGATATCTTCGAATCTAAAAACTTCAATATTTGAATAATTTGGTTATTAAAATATGTCATGAATCTCCGTCATATGTGTTACATTATAAACTATAACCCTAAAACACATGTAATAACTAATGGGATGGAATTAGAATAATTATGATTTAATAACCATGACTTTCACATATTTATTCTTCTTCTTCTTCTTCTTCTTCTTATTTATTTATTTATTATTGTTATTATTATAATTATTACTACTACCACTACCACTATTATTATTATTATTATTGTTATTGTTATTGTTATTATTACTACTACTACCACTACCACTATTATTATTATTATATTATTTATTTATTATTATTACTATTATTTTTATTTATTTTATTTAATTATTATTATTATTACTACTATTAAATATTTAAGGATATTTAAATAAAAAAGATCATTTAATTATTCAGAAGATTAAATTCAAAATTTTATTATTATTTATCCATTATTTCAACTTTTTTTAAAATAATTTTTAAAATTTGGTAAAAGGGGTATTTAAGACATATTATTATATAGTTTCTGGTTTTATATAATCATCTATATAATCAGGGAAATATATTGTAATATGTCATAACAGAAAAGTGGATGACGTTAAGCTTTAGATCTCTGCTGTAAAGAAAATGAGAGTCCAGGGAATTTAGTGACCATTTTAAGAATTCAATGGGCATATCAGCAGTTCGCGATTAATTCAGGGGGCATGCGTACCATTAAATCTACAATTTATTATACTGTTCAAAAAATAATACACATAAGGTGAATTTTTAAATATTTACGAGTCCATAATTCAACGATCTATATGCTTCAAATGAATTACACAACCTAAAACTTGTAAATGAATTCATAATTGTCTTTCACTAATTATACAAGATGTGATAAATTTCGCATTTCTTTAGTCTATTATTTGAGAAGAAAATCAATAATATATATAGGACAATACTTGGGTACTGACCAATCAGTATCCAAGATATTGATCTTATGTTTTAATTGGTAAAAAAACCATTTAAAGTGTTTGATATTAAATATATTGGGTTGGTACTTGGTAGTATATTTTTCCATCAATAGAAACACAATAGTCAGTACCTTGGATACTGACTAATCAGTACCTAAATATTTTATATATATATATATATATATATATATGGACAATACTTATGTACTTACTTTTAATTTTAATTGGTTGAAAAACTCATTTAAAGTGTTTAACATTAAATACATAGGGGTTTGTGTTGATTTTTTCAACCAATCAAACTATTAAGGTAAATATTTGGATACCGACTATATACTCTCCTTATTAATTATTGCAAACCTATATGTCAATTCCCAATCAAAGAATAATGAACTCACCAGTCACTGACAATTAAAATAGTTTGAAAAGTGTAAAATTCTCTCAACATTAATTGCATCTTTCCATCAATGGGATGATGCCTTTAATTAGCATGTTCTGTAAACAATTATATATATAATTGTTTTTTTTATAGATATTCATGAATGAAATTATATAAAAATATTGGACGTGAATCATTTATTTATTTATTTATTAAAAAATTTAATAAATAAATAAATATCAAATTAGAATATACAAAATAAGTGACTCCTATTAAATATCTTTATATAATTTCATTTATATAAAAAAAAAATTATATATATATAAAAAATCTACTGGCCTTCAACGATAATTATATAATGATAAATGATTACTTTGAGATGTTGACATGGTGAACTTTTATAACTTATCAATGGGGCTAACCGAATCAGATTCATTAATTAATATCCCTTTATTTTTAATGTTTTATCCCTCGTTTTTCTCTAACAAAAATTTAACTGTAATATAATTTATCATGAACATAAGAACATTTCCAATGTAAATATATATTCGGAAAAAATTGATTGTCATATATAATAGATAGTTAAAAAGTTAAAAAAATCTCTCCAATATAATTATCTAACTTCAATATGGAGATGGTGTTGTAAATAAAAAGTTAGAAAGTATGGAGTTGGGTTTCTAATTTTAAAAACTCTCATAGAAATACTGATTAGGATTTCTAACTCATTCCACCAATAATATTAAAGCTCATTTAATTGTAAAATAAAAAAGAAGAGATAATGTAATAATTGTTTATTATGATTGGTTATAAAATGGATACATATTTGAGTTTATATAATTGCATTTGGAGTTGTGAATATGTATTTCTCAAAAAAAAAAAAAATGGGTCCACAATAAATAGAAATGATGATGTGATACCATTTAGAAACTCAAAAATACATATTTACATTGGAGATACTTTAATATATAGGACAATACTATGCATTTGAATATATATTTCAAAAAGCCCCACAGGGACGTGCTCTACCAGTCAATTGACGGGTTTGGATTTGGGTAAATGACACCCAAATCATCGATTTGAATTCTAACACCAGTAACAAATAAATAAATAAATAATACTTTGTTTAATGGATAGTTATGTATTGTCATATGTATATATATCAAAATTCAAACACCATTTGTTAAAAACTGAGATTTTAGAGAATGAGAGTTAATGAAATTAAAGTTGAGATGGATCAATAATAAACCCCTTATACTCGCATTTATGAAATTGAAAGTTCGACATAAAAAAAAAAAAAAACTGGAAGTTTGAGTTACGTCTCCGAACCTCTTCCTTCAACATTCAAATTTATAGTAACTAAATAAAATTTTAAAAACTAGGATTTTATTCGATTAGACCCTCATCTTGATCATAATTTGGAAAAAAAGATATGATCAATGCATAGTCCTTCTTCGAGGTTATTTATTCTACCATACAAGTCTAATAATATTATTCAATGATGTTCAATTTGGTTGTTTTTAAGAAGTAAGCTTTTCGGTTTAGGGCCCGTCCTGTAAACGTTTTTCAGTTTCTGTTTTTCGAAAATAAAAATAAAAATAAAAATAAAAACAGTATTTTTTATTTTAGTTTCGAATTTCAGAAACGCGTCTGGTAACATATACTGAAAGCTGTATTTTGAAAATGAAAACGGAAAAAACGCGTCTGCTAGGTTAACCGAAAACCATCAAAAATTGATTATATAATTAACCAATATAATTTTTATATTGTAACTTTTAAATTAAACAAAAGTAACACATCAAAATTTAATTCAAAAAAACATATCAAAAAATGAATTAATCAAAGCTAAATTCTTAAATTATAAATAAATAATTACAATATATATGTATATATTACTATATAATAAAAATATAAATGTATTTATTAATAATTATATTTATTATATTATATTTTTTATATATAATATATTACATTATATACTATAAAAATATATAATATTTGATATTATATATATATAACATTATATATATATAATATTATAATATATATATTATTGCATGAATACTTTTAGTTATAGTTGGAAATAAATTATTCTGGAATATATATATATATATATATATATATATATGGGCACTTTAGTTATTTAAAAATATTGTCCCGTCTTATTTTAGCCATATGAAACGCATAATAGTACAATTAATAGTAAATTTGTTTTTGTGTATATATATAAAAAATGAAAAACAAAAACGAAAAGCGAAAAACAAGTTTTTTGTGTTTTTCAAATATTTCACTTTTAACACTGGTTTTGTTTTTCATTTTTTTGTTCGTTTTTAAAAATAAAATGAAAAACGGTTAACGAATGCGTTTTCGAAATAGTTTTTGAAAAATAAAAATGAAAACGGAATAAAAAACAGCTACTGGACGGGACCTTAACAATTTATTAAACGTCCGTTAAAGGACCATTTTTCCAATGATGTTCAATTTGGCCATTTTTAAGAGAACTTAGACTGTTGAACAATATCTTTTTATCTAAATTCACATATCCAATCTATTTTTTTATAAGTAGTAGTAAAAAAAAAACCAATCCTGTCATAAAAATATAAAAAGTCCAAGTAAACCTCAAATTAGGACTGAATTTGATTCACTAACGTGTACAAGTTACAAATTAATTAATTAATATGGGCTCAAGCCTGAAATGAAACGAATGGTTCAAAAAGATTAAGGTTTGTCCTGCAGTTATTTTTCAGTTTGTTTTCGTTTTTATTTTTTAAAAATGTGTTCGTTAACCGCTTTTTATTTTATTTTCGAAAAGAAAATGAAAAAAAAAACCATTGTTAAAAGTAAAAGATTTAAAATACACAAAATACTTGTTTTTCATTTTATTTTTCACTATTTTTATATAAAAAATTATTATTTTTAAACTATTAATTGTACCGTTATACGTTTGATATAGCTTTGACAGGTCGAGACAAGATTTTCAAATGATCAAAGTATCCCTCTTATATATATAATATTATATATATACTGTTTTATGTAATAATATTTAATATATATGTTATATATTATTATAATATGTTTAATATATATATAGTTATATTTTTATTATATAATAATAACATATATATTGTAATTATTTATTTATAATTTAAGAGTTTAGTTTTGATTAATTCATTTTTTTGATATGTTTTTTAAAATTAATTTTTGATGTGTTACTTTTGTTTAATTTAAAAATTACAATACAAAAATTATATTGGTTAATTATGTAATCAATTTGTTTATAGTTGTAATAATATCAAAAAAAATGTTAAAATTGATATTTCAATTTTTGATAGTTTTCGGTTAACCTACCAAATCCGTTTTTTCCATTTCAATTTTCAAAATATAATAGTATATGCTACCAGACGGGTTTTTAGAATTTGAAACTGAAACAAAAAACATCATTTTTATTTTCAAAAAACAGCAACCGAAAAAGGCTTACATGGCTTACATGTCGGATCCTTAAATCTATCAAATAAAAAATAAAAGAGCCCCAAAGTGATTTCAAATAGGCCCAAAATCCGAAAGGAAAGGCCCATTAAAATTTTGGCGCGAAAATCACACTCATTTCCCGCTAAACCCCCCACCCTCTCAAACAAACAAACACAGACTCTACTCTCAAGTCTCTGCCGCCATATCTCTCGTGTATCCGCAACCATGTCCTCCGATTCCTCTTTTCCCAGATCCAACGACGGTATTATACACATCAATTTCTTTTTTTATATATATTTTGGTTTCTCTGTTTTTGATTATATAGTTTTAGTTATTTGTTATTTTTGTTGTTTTTAGGTCCGTCTTCACCAGATGACTCGATTTCGGCTCCAATCGACAACACTTTCTCCTCTCCGGCCGACAGTTCACGCTCCGGTCGGGGCCGAGGCAGGCGCCGCCGATCTACCACGCCGTCGGCCTACGCGACCCCGCCGGCGAGCCATACCCGCTTCTCTGCTGCAGCGTCGTCAGCGGAGAACACCCCGGCGACAACCCCATCCCGCCTCAACCGAAGATCTTCCAGCGGCCGGGTACCGTCGCCTTCGTCCACTGACGATGTCCAGCCGTCGTCGGAGGCCGGCGATGACATTGACGACAGCACGCCGACGTTCGTTTGGGGAACGAACATCAGTGTGCAAGATATGAAAAGAGCTATAGACATGTTTTTGAAGAATTGCGTGGAAAATGAAGAAAGGAAGTATCTGAAAGTCATAGATAGGGTTCTTGAAACGGAAGGAGAGTGGATCGATGTTGATGCTCATGATGTGTTTGAATATAGCCCTGATTTGTACTATAAAATGGTCCGGTATCCGCTTGAGGTCCTGGCTATTTTCGACATTGTTTTGATGGACATAATCAGTGGAATCAACCCCCTGTTCGAAAAGCATGTGCAAGTGAGGATTTATAATCTCAAGGAGTCTGTTGCAATGCGAAATCTCAATCCGTCTGGTTAGTTTTTCGTTTTGTGCTCAAAATAAGCCTTTATGGTTGTTTTATGTAAATTTTCAATTTTGATCAGTAAATGTAAATGAAGGTTTTTTTTTGGCTCATTATACATGGTATGGTTTGGTCAGATATTGAGAAGATGGTGTCATTGAAGGGGATGGTTATAAGGTGTAGTTCGATAATACCCGAGATTCGGGAAGCAATATTTAGATGCCTTGTGTGTGGGTTCTTCTCTGAAGCCATTGGGGTGGACAGAGGTAAATTTATTTAGCTTTTACTTCTTATGGAGTTTATGTTGGTTTTTTTTTTACATTAGTTTATGTTGTTTTTTGGGAGAATGTTGATGGTGTTCGCTAACAAAAATGGGTGTTATCAGGACGAATAAGTGAGCCAACAACATGCTTGAAGCAAGAGTGTCTTGCTAAGAACTCTATGACACTGGTGCACAATCGATGCAGGTACTTTAAAGCTTTACTTTTTATTTTTGCAACTAATCGCCTAAATGTTTGAGTAAACTTGTGGAGATATTAGGACACTGATTTACAATGTCTTCAACTACATGAAACAAAGATTTTTTATTTGTTGCCTAAACGATTATTGTTATATATTTTCTGGATTTTTTTTTTTTTTTTGAGTTGTTAAGTGAGTCAACTTTTATGCAGTCTCCATTATCTCTTGATTGTTTACAGTCAGCAATGAACTTAGCATGATAGATGTTTATTTGTTTGTATGTTTATTAGTCTACAAACAAATAATAGAGATCATTTGCTATTATATAACTACTTTTGACTACTCACTGATCTCTTGCCGGACCCTCATTGTAATAACTTTGTAGGTCTCCTACTCGAAATCACCTTGTTCTGTTTATCTTGAATATCCTGAGCTACATTTTCAAAAAGCTGAGCATTGCTTCTATTTAATTTGTCGATTTTATGTGCTGAATATGAATGATCGGCAATTATTTATTTGAAGATGTTGAAACCCCTTTTCAACTAATGTTATGGACTGAATTTAAGCCCATATTTGAGACATATTCAACCCCTTCTAGAGGATTTAGAGTTTTAGACCATGTCATATGCAAATTTCTTTCAGAAACGAAGCTAGGCTGCACAGTCATCTGAAGATAGATGAGTGGAGGTGGGGGTCAGAGGCTACTGGCCCGGCATCACTTATTAGTATATATTGAATCAACTACAATACTTGTTTTCTCATAAAGGATCTCATAGCTTTTGAGATTAAAAGCTTATGGATTACAGTATAATTATGATATCATAATCAACTGCTCCTTTTTCCAAAAAAATACTCAATTGGTCCTCCTGCTTCAAAACTCAGGTTTGCTGATAAGCAGATTGTGAGGCTCCAGGAGACACCTGATGACATCCCCGAGGGTGGAACACCACATACAGTGAGCTTGTTGATGCATGACAAGCTGGTAGATGCTGGCAAACCAGGAGATCGAGTTGAGGTGAAACCCTGAATATCTTGTTAAGCAATCACAGTAAGAATCATGTTTTTTTTTTTGTTGTTTATCTGATTACTCTATCTCTTTTCAAATAGGTCACAGGGATTTACAGGGCTATGAGTGTCAGAGTTGGGCCAACACAGAGAACTGTGAAAGCATTATTTAAGGTATCGTTTATCTTTCCTTCTACCAGGTTTGAATCTTTTTAATATCTATAGGGTCCAAAGATTAAAGCATTTTCTTTTGATTGTAGACATACATCGATTGTCTTCATATAAAGAAAACAGACAAGTCAAGAATGCTGGATGAGGATGCTATGGAAGTTGATAACGGTCCGACAAGAATTGAGGAAGATATCCAATATGATGATTCAAAGGTATATAGCTACTTTCTCCTCTGGGAAAACATTTTATCTCTGTTGTCTGTAATGAAAACAACCTTCTTTTTGAGTTGCAGGTGCAGAAATTGAAAGAGCTATCGAAACGACCGGATATATATGAAACTTTGACTAGGTCTATGGCACCGAATATCTGGGAGCTGGATGATGTGAAGAAAGGTCTTCTCTGCCAGGTACTACAATAGTTTGACGCACAAATAAATCCACCGCTTTCTTGTTGTTTGGGTATATTATTAATAGTTCATATAACTGCACTTTGATATTGATTGCTAGTTTATTGAATTGAATGTAGCTTTTTGGTGGGAATGCTTTAAAGTTGCCTTCTGGTGCTAGCTTTCGTGGTGATATAAATATCCTTCTTGTTGGTGACCCTGGTACCAGCAAGTCTCAATTGCTTCAATACATACACAAGCTATCTGCTCGTGGCATTTACACCAGTGGAAGGGGGAGCTCTGCTGTTGGCCTGACAGCTTATGTTGCCAGAGATCCTGAAACTGGGGAAACTGTATGATATCCATTTTTCTTTTGATCCTTTTGTACTCTTTCCATTTAGCTTCTATGACTTGAGTTTGATATAAATGAACTACTCTACAGACTCTGGAGAGTGGTGCACTGGTTCTGAGTGACAGAGGCATCTGCTGCATTGATGAATTTGACAAAATGTCTGACAATGCGAGGAGCATGTTACATGAGGTTGATAAGATTCTTTATTTAAAATTTTACTCTAGTTTTGTTTTTTGTATGATATGTTGCATGCATAGGAAGTGTTACTTATGAATGTACTTTAATTCTTTCCCCAAATGCTTTTGAAGATAAAAAACATTGACGACGTGCATGTATTGTAGTTTCCAACTTGCGGTTTTTTCTCTTCAACTATAAAAGTCAAAATTTATCCTACAAGGGGATATAAACCATGATTGACATAAAAGTATAACTTTCATATAGCCTCAGAAATTGCCTCCCATCAATGTTTACTGCATAATTCGTCATTTTAGTGCCTGCATCTTGATGTGGATCTCTTTTAACTTTACTTTACTTCTCCCAGGTGATGGAACAACAGACTGTTTCAGTAGCAAAGGCTGGAATCATTGCGTCTCTTAATGCTAGGACATCAGTATTAGCTTGTGCAAATCCCAGCGGTTCACGCTATAACCCTCGCTTGTCTGTGATTGACAACATACACCTTCCTCCTACCTTATTGTCCAGGTGAGAAGATACAATTTAATTTAGATACTGAAATGTGTTTGTGGTTCTCGACTTCATAAGAACCTGAACTTACAAATAGCTCTGGTCTTGCTCATATTTTTTATTTTATTTTATTTTTTATTTTTTATTTTAATGCTTCCTATGTTTTCCCAGTAACCACAATGTTGAAGGCAGTTGCGCCTCAGCTCTTGATGGTTGTTTTCATCGAACCATGGGTGTCAATTTTAGTTGTTAAGAGTTTATACATAATAGTGCCAGAATATTTGTTGACAGGAATGGATGGCAGTTGTTAACTATAGTACTTCGTCTATTGATTTTTCCCAGGTTTGATTTGATCTACTTAATTCTTGACAAGGCTGATGAGCAGACAGACAGGCGTCTTGCCAAGCATATTGTTGCCTTACACTTCCAGAATCCAGAGGTCGTGTGAACTGTCACAATATGACTTGTTATGCTGCCTATAGACAATTTTTCTTATTATTGCTGAATTCCTGTATTTACTTTCAGAGTGCAGAGCAGGGTGTCATTGACATTGCTACATTAACAGAATACATGAGCTATGCTCGAAAGCATATACATCCACAATTATCTGATGAGGCTGCTGAAGAGTTGACTCGAGGATATGTTGAGCTTAGGAGGAGAGGAAATTTTCCTGGAAGTAGCAAAAAGGTTTGGTGCTATATTGCTATTTATGATGTTAGCCACTTCAAGTTTCTCCATATATAATAGTTTGACAGAACTGATAAACTAATGTGACATTATCTCCCTGTAACCCCGAGTACTTTTTTTTGTTATAAATAACTATAAGTAACTATAAGTTGTCGTAAACAATAAACTAATTCTGGTGGCATTAAGAATAATCAAGGACTGGATTTCCGTCTTCCTCCCTTTATGTGATGGTTTAGCTCTTGAGCTGGTTCATTCTTTTTTTCTTTCTTTTTTCTGATCTATATACTATTTTTTTGTTGAATTTGGTCATTATCGCATGAAACATGGTTAATTAGATTTGAGTGCAATTCAGTTTTGAATAAGATTTTGTGCCTCGTACTCATCATGTCTCGATTCAATAATCAACAGGTGATAACAGCAACACCTAGGCAAATTGAGAGTTTGATACGCCTTAGTGAAGCCTTGGCTCGAATTCGTTTCTCAGAATGGGTTAGTGACACTTGCCTTTCGAGTCTTAATTGCTACAATGGTTCACCATAATAGAGAATAATTATCTGTCCTGGTACAAGCAGGTTGAAAAGCCTGATGTAATAGAGGCATTTCGGCTTCTTGAAGTTGCAATGCAACAATCAGCTACCGATCACTCTACTGGTAATTTTCTAAAATCAATCATTAAAGCATCGTTCCTGGTTTTATTTTCTTATACCAGGTTAACTGGACCTAATCATATTGTTTACCTCTTCCTAAAGGTACCATTGACATGGATCTTATTAATACTGGAGTTTCGGCAAGTGAAAGGATGAGACGTGAGAATTTAGTATCCTCAGCACGCAACATGATAATGGAGAAAATGCAACTCGGGGGACCTTCAGTGCGCTTGTTGGAGGTGTGTATCTGTCATTGACATGGCATCATTAGATTTGTATTTAGCATAAATTTCAGCTATCAATATGTTTCTTGCTTAATCTGCAGTTATTAGAGGAGCTGAAGAAGCTGAACACCGGAAGTGAACTTCATCTTCACGATGTAAGTATTTCGTTCTCCCTCTTTGACACATAATTCAGACATAGTTGAAGAGAATGATCTGACTGACACTTGCTATTGTTCCATTAATTCAGCTAAAAGCTGCACTTACAACACTTGCTGGTGAAGGATTTGTATTAGTCCATGGTGATCGTGTGAAAAGAATATGACATGAATTTGTCTATAACTTAGATTTGCCGAACTATCCAGCTAGTTAGCCAGCCGGCTTACAAGAAACCGCGGCAATATGTAGTGCTGCAAATTTCCCCAGAAACAAACAAGCTACAACTGTTCCATTAGTAATGGTTTACTATAAGAAGAAAGTTCTTAGTAACATTATGTGACATAGTTTGCAAGAAGATTGTACATGTTTTTTGTTTTTAAAATTTTTGTAGTTTATGCCTAATCATCTTTTAACACATCTCTTATTTATATTTATTTTACACTCCATTAGTTGTTCATGTAGTACTATACTGACTATCAATCTGTTATTAACTATCTGACGGTTCTTATTTGTGTTAAGGCTGGGCTTGTTTTGGGTTGTGTTGGATTATACCAAAGTTGATCCACTTTGACCCGGTCCATTAATTTGGCACGCTTCGGCGGTTTTTATCTTCATCTTTATTTTCTTATTAACCATTTACAAATATAGTAATTTGAACTTAAGAGATTATCATATTGAAATAAAAGAACTATATTGGACCTTAGTATAGGAGTAGTGCCCAAATAATTGTCTGAATTAATGGAGACGCGTTGTGATTCTTGTTGGCCGTTGTTTAAATTGAGATTACTTTTTTGACAATTTTAGCTATTTTCATTATAAGAAAATTGGTCTTTTTCGACCGAACATTTCTGACGAAACTAAAATTTAGTTGAAAATGGTTGTTTTTCTGATCGTAAAAGTCATGTTGTTAAAAAAGGATAAAAATATTGCATATCGTTTGCGACAACAAAAAGCCCCTCACAAATAATATTGAAATTCGTTAAAAATATTATGAAAATGGTGCCAAGTTTAGTCGTCAATACTATTTCCGACCACGTGAACTTACTTATCGGAAATACTATAGATTTTTCGACCATAGGTACCTCCCCTTGGAAATACAATATTATATGGGTGGGATTCGATGATTATTGTTAATGGATACAATTTTGAATTATTATTTTTAAAATATTAAGATAAAGAAAAAAAATAAAAATATATATACTATTATCATGTTCAACTTTAATTATTTTATTAAACATGACATTATATATATATATATATATAATTTCAAGTTAGTCCGCATTAGACTCAAAGTGCTCTGGATGTAGATCATTAGATTTACATAATTTGACTCAAAACGTATGCACTTGTCAAAATCTCTCCATAATCAATGGTTCACATGCAGCGTCATAATATAAGTTATATCACTACACACTGATAGAAAAAACAATTGATTTATATATATATATATTACATTTTTTTCCTATTGCTTATATTCACAATTTTATATATTTACATTTTTATTCTTATTATTTATATTCACATATTTATATATTTATTTCTTTTATTTTAGTTGTTGTATTTTCTTTTCTATAATTTTCAATTCCCACTTAACACTTTCTTCAAAACAAAATTCTCACTTAACACTTTTACTCCACATTTTACTGATTTTTTTTCTTCTTTTAATCCTATTTACCAAGCCGGTATCTCTCTTGTCAATCTTTGTTTTTTTTCGTTTCTTTTTCTTTCTCCACATTTTACTCTTTTGCTCTCTTTTTTTCCCCTAACCCTACTTATCTCCACCAAACCGTCTATCTCCTGCCATTTTCTTGTTCATTTTTATTTTGTTAATCTTTAACACGTTTCTTACTCTCTTTTTGCTCTAACCCTAATTATTGAATCCTCATTCTTCCAATCTTTTAGAATTTCTCTAAAAGCTACAACTAAATCTCTTAGAATAAACCATTATTTTTTGTATCGAATACTCTTACGGTATAGATCAGTCATTTGGTAAGTCATTTACAACAACAATTGTAAAAAATTAAGAGGAAATAATTTATATTATATGAGTGTTAATATTTATTGATTAATTTCATTATTTGAGACTCTTTGTTTTGCTATATGTTTTCTCTAATGATATAGTGATTGCATATAACATGTTCAATAAAAATGCCTATGAAGTACTTGGGTTTTGGATTTGTTTATAAATTTAATATTTCTAAAGGGGACTGAGTTTCGAAACTTTCATATCGTGGAGGATGGAGTTTGACCTAGTGAAAAAAGTCATGGAAATTCATGTAATTTTCTTACATTTACTAGTTTAAAACATTTATATTTTCAATTATATTTTTTTGATAACTTTTATATTTTCAATCATATGATAATGCATATGTATATATTTATCGGAAACACTTAGGCTATGTTTGGTAAGAAATAGAGAGATGGAGGGAGGGAGAGGGTTGGAGGGATAGCTCCAATCATTTGTTTGGTTGGAGATACAAGAGAAGGGATAGAAGAGAAGGAGGGAGTTGTCATCCTTTTGAACCCATAAAAACCAATCCATCCAATGATGAATGGATGAGAGAGGGGAGGACAAATTTGAGGGAAATGAAAATAATAGCCTCCATTTTTTTATAACCCTTTAATTTATATAAGAGTAATATAGTAAATTTATAAATTATATACCAATTCATCATTCAACCCTCTTTTCAATACCAAATAACACAAAGGATATATGTTATCCCCTCCATCTCTCCTACTCTCTCTCCCCCTTAATTCATCCATCCCTCATATTCTCTCTTCCTCTTACCAAACATATCCTTATTTATTTATTTATTGTCTTATTCCATTGCAGTAAAAATTGGACTCGTAATAACCTACCACAACAACAAATCCAAGGACAAGAGAATGAGAGGTGTTAACGAATTATTAACGTGTATTCTTGTGTTATAAGTTAATCGTTTTGAGACTATGTATTTCAATTCACTCTTAATTTATATTATACTTAAACTATATTCATTTATAAATTTTTGTATGTCTATTTTTTTTCTTTTTCGTTTTGATATTCTAGTTATTTTTATATATACATTGTAATTAGTATAAATTATAATTTGAGCATTTTGTAGGGTAATATACAAAAATAAAATAAAATGTATTTTTGATAGCATTATTCAACAAGAAAAAATAAATTATTTCCGATCCAAAATTATTCCTCCACGGTTTTTTTTATCATCACATTCATCGATAATAAAGACCATAATATTCATTGATTCTTTTTTATTTCAGACCATGACATGCATTATTTCCGAAGACAAAGGCTATTGCAAATGTTCTCTTGATCCAATTTTTGTAACATTTCAATCTCTTTCCTCCATCTCTAACGAATTTTTCCCTCGGCAATAATTTTATTTTTAAGGGATGGTCAGAAAAGGGTTATTTCCCATGATACTATTTTGGAGGGAGATCGACGATCTTTACTCATCGGAATTGAGCATTTTTTAGGACGTTTTAACATTTGTTGACTACTTTTGGCTCTTGGAGAAGACCATTTTTATTATAGTGTTTATAAATACAAAATAGCTGACCTTCATCACATTTTTGCTCGAAATTTTTTTGACACTATTTTTTGGGGGGGGGGGGGGGGGGGGGGGGGGTGCAAATATCATCACTTGACGTATGTTTAAAAGACAATATTTAACGTGATCAAAAGAAAATATCCCAAATTATTGAAAAAGAGAGAAAATTGTCGTTTTCAAAGTCAGAAAAAAACAAGAGTGAGAAAGAAACCGGCGTGAAGCTTATTGACGGGAAAAAAATCGTCGGTGAAGTGACCGGAAAGAGAGTACACCAAATTTTTTGCGATCGACAAAGGTAAATTCAGTTTGTTTTTTTTTTTTCGTTTTTGTGTTGATAACTTGCATTGCATGTCAACCTTGTATTTTGTTGATTGAAATTGTAGATTAGAGTTTAAATAGAGATTTGAGAATGGTTGTGGTTTAGGTTGGAGTTTGAAATGAGATTGAATATCTGTTAAGGAATATGGAATTCTAGGTAACTGAGATTTTTTACGGAGATCCGAGCTTTTATGATAGATTTTTTGAGTTTTTTTTGGTTAAAATTAGATTTTGGTAAATCTAACTTATTTTAAGTTAAATCGAGTTTTTTTTTTAACATGATCGAGCATTTATTAAAAAGTTATGAGTTATTTGTTAAAGGATCGAGCATTTTTTGAAAGGTATCGAACTTATTTTTCATTGTTCGAGTTTTTTTTTCCATTGGTTCGAGTTTATTTTTTACCATATATTCCCCTAACATAAATTGAACATCATCACCGTTTATTATAAATGTGTGACATGTTGTCACATTGACGATTGATATGGACTGTAGATCAACAATGTATTTGTTCCCATCATACTTCACAGCTGTTTGCACGATCGACACCAGTTATTCGTAAATAATATTCTTTGACACATACAATTCTTGGTTATCAGAACCTAAAAACCTCTGACTTCCGTCTGGTAATTGTTCCCATCGACCATTGTAAGATATGACTATTCTCACTCGATCCATTGTCCTGTGAAATTCATCATCACAAACCATTATTATCAGAATATAAATAGGTGTTAAATTTACAATTAAAAAGAGTTAAAAATATATCTTTCATATTTTTTTAAGAGATCGAGCTTTATCAGAACATGATCTAGCCTTTTTGTAAGGGGTCAGGTTTTTTTTCGTAAGGGTTTAAACTTTTTCAAACATGATTGAGTTTTTTTTGTAAGGTTTCGAGTTTTTTTCTTAACCGATCGAGTTTTTTTCTTAATGGTCAAGCTATTTTGAACATGATCGAGTTTTTTTATTAACTGATTAATCTTTTTTCTTAAGGGTTTGAGTTTTTTTTTACCAACATTATTAACTTATTTGCACAAGTTTAAAAAAGCTCGAAGACATAAAAAAAAACTCTGACCAACATTAAAAAAACTCGGTCCAACAGAAAAAAATTTGGTTAAAAAATAAAAAAAACTCGGTCGAATCTAAAAAAATCCCGGTCCAATAAAAAAAATCCCGGACCGATATAAAAAAGCTCGTAACATGAAGATAACATGTTTATACATGTTCATACAAAAACTGGAACAACATATCATAAAGAATAGTTACACTGTTTTATCACATAGAAATGCATGACAAAATTAAAAAGTGAAGATTTTGAATATTAGTTACCTTCTTAATCTGGGGAGAGACAAGTTTTTGGGAGAGAGAGAGGAGTTGTAGATCGATTTTCAGAGAACTTTTTTAGATAGTGAGACGAGTTACTGAAGTGTTTTTTAAAGAATAAAGTTGATGGACAATTTAGGTTGTACACCATAATTGATGCCTTTTAAACTTAAGTTATTAACCTATGATATCATTACAACACACCATAAAAAATTTATCATATCTCACCATTTTCACCGTCACATTTTGCTTTCTATGGGTTTGCAATATTTGTTGATAAAAAAATGCACATGCATAATTATCTTATTCAGGGCTTTGCTCATGCTTCTATAATCCTCATTGACTAATTATTATCTTTGAACAGTTTTGTTAAATTAAATATACATTTGAAATTTAATTTAATTTAATTTAATTTATCAGATTAAAGAGTTCTTTAAACCCAAATAAAACAATCTCTTGCATTGCAAAAATAAAAATAAAAATCATGGTTTAAAGTGTATAAATTAATTACATATTGCAAATAAAAATTAAATTCATAGATTATGAAGTAATAGATATTCAAAATATTCAAGTAAAAATTATTGTTTTATAATAATATTAAAAAATCAGAAGATATGAGGTTGATCCAGTGGTAAATCTCTCGTATATGTATAATGAAACTGCGGATTTGAGTTCGAGACTTTTCTTTCATTAAAACCCCAAATTTATGTAATGGTGTTATAATTTTTTTTTTAAATTTAGAAACTAATTTAAAATCAGATTACATTTAGAATTAAAATTATATATAGGCAGGCATGACAATTTTTTTACTTATATAAAAAAAAAAAATGATAGACGTGAGTATATATGGCAAGCTTCGAGCAGAGAAATATTAATAAGGCAGGATTGAATAAGTGTCAACGAGTAGAATATTGGATTCATACACGCAAACACAGATTAATATTTCTCTTTATTTACAGGAACATAGTTCGAGTTAAATCCAACTCCAAGTGTCAGAATAAAAACGGTTACATACATTGACACCCTTAAAGTTTGACATAAATAGAGTTGGGGAACAGGTTTGAGTTTATCTACTTAAACCTCCCAGCCGTTAACGTCAATTTGATAGGGTATTTATGACTTCTCAAGCGAAATATAATTACAAAAATTAAAGATAAAAAACAAACTAAAAATTTAAAAGGCTAATAATTTATTTATTAAGAAAAAAACAATACCCTAAACCAAATTCATCCTCTTAAATATTTTTATGAGATTAAATTTTAATTGTATTTTGTTAAATTTGAGAGATTTCCTATAATTTTTTAAAATAAAAATTATTATTATTATTTTAAAATTTTTCTAATTTTATATCATCTAAAAAGTCCGAAAGGCACGTCCATCTTTACTCATTATCGGATTGGTTTACGGAAGGGGTAATTTGAGTAAATAAACTCAAACTTACTCTCTAACTGTATTTATATCAAAATTGAGGGTACTATCAGTACATTTACCCGGAATAAAAATCCTCCAAAAATAAATTACGTGGCACGATGGCACAGATAAAACGTAAGAAGAACAAAACGACACATCTCTCTCAATTTCCTCTCTCTCCTCCTGCGTGTCGTGTCTCTCAATTATTTTAATTTTATTAATTTATCAGCGATCTCCATCTCTGTAATCTGTATCCATCTATCCATCCACCTATCATCATCATAATCATCATCAATCACCTGTGCGTGCTAGTGAGTTATCACGTGAGAGAGGGAAGTGTGATTGAATCGCGAATCGGGCGGCGAGGAAGTAATGGCGGAGACGCGTGGAGGATGTGGTCCGACGATGGATCTGTTCCGGTCAGAGGCGATGCAGTTGGTCCAAATCATCATTCCAATCGAATCCGCTCACCTCACTGTCTCCTATCTCGGCGAACTCGGTCTCCTTCAGTTCAAAGATGTCCGTACACTCTGATTCTCTGTAGACGTGTATGAGTGTATCTATAGTAACTTCTATCAATTTAGCTTTAGTATTTCGATCAATCTCTGCTTCTCTCTTGTTCTCTAATGGTTGAATTGTTTGGAATGTGGATGTTTAAATTTCGATTTCAAAGTTTCGATTTTAGGTAGTGATTTAGTACTTTTGTTTAATTTTGGTTCAATGTTATTGTTTGATGTGTTGTAGCTAGGGTTTTGCTGAAGTGGTAATAGGAAAAAAAAATGTGTTTTTCTTTTGTTTTTTGGCTTGTGAGAGCTAAATTGGATGTAGTCCATGCTCCTCAGCAGTTCAAATTGTTAATTGAATTATGGAATTGGAGGGTTTTGAATTGATGCTTGTGTGATTGATCATTTTTTATTTGAGTTTTAAATGTTGGATTGCTGCTCGTGGTTTTAATATGTTGCTTGTTTCTTTTCAGCTTAATTCGGAGAAGAGCCCCTTTCAGCGAACTTATGCTACTCAGGTGTGCGATAGTCTTTTACTGTGTGTAAAAACACTTTCATTATGTTTGCCTGCTGCATCACAAGATAATGTGTTGACATTAGTTTAAAAACTTTTAACTTAATTGTAAACAACCAAGATAATGTGTTTTTATTTCAAACAAACATGTCTACCTTTGTCAAATTATATAAAATGTAATGTTGATCCTCTTAGAGGTGTTCAAAAGTTGAGTGCCCAATGCCTACCGGATAAATGAAATTAATTGTTAAATTCTGATATATATATATATGCAATTTAAGTTCTTGAAATTTTCAGAAAACTGCAATTGATTTTATGGTGTTTAGGTGATGTGCTATAGTTTTCAACTGGAAAATCAAGAAACTAGTTATGATTTTTGAAATGTGGAAATTTTGAGATTGATGCTTGTGGCATTGGAAGGCAGATACTTAGCCAGCATGGTCTATATTCTTTAATTTTTGTATTATGCTGAATTTACTCTATTCGAATGCTTACTTGTAGTCTATTTATCTTTCTTGTGTAGATTAAAAAATGTGGAGAGATGGCGCGCAAATTACGGTTTTTCAAGGAGCAAATGCTAAAGGCGGGTTTGACACCTTCAATAAAGTCTACAAGAGTTGACAATGATATTGATAATCTAGAGGTACGTTAAGATCTTTATTACTTTTCTAGAAATGGAATTGGTAAGCTAGTCACTTATCCATGTTATTCCTCTCTCTCCCTGCTAGGTAAAACTTGGAGAACTAGAGGCAGAGCTGGTTGAAATGAATGCCAATGGAGAAAAGCTGCAACGCAACTATAGCGAGCTTGTAGAATATAAGCTTGTTCTGCAGAATGTATGGCTTTGTCTGTGCCTTAGTTTATTGATTAACATAGCAGTTCTTAAACAACATGCTACTGCTACCTGTCATGGGATTGGGAATATCTGTTATTTTGTGTTACTAATGATTGCTGAGATTAATTTCTTATTCTATGGAATGCCACAAAATTTATTATTCAGAAGGGAAGAGATGGTAATAGCACATTTATTTGTTAGCGAGCACTTTGAGTAAGCATGAATTAAGCATATGTGTGTGTTTTTTTTTAAGACAGAAAGCAAATGCTTTCTGTTTTCTTGGTGTATGAGTATGATACATTCTTAGAACACATTTTGAGCAACTTGTTTTTAGTGATGTGATTATGCACTAAAGATGGACATATAATGCCAAATACGGCTCTGGTTTCACCACTCGATCGTCCTTGTTTAGAAAGATGGAGAAATAAATGTAATATTACCCAGATATATTGACTTCTAAATCACTTTAATCATGTGGATTTTCTTGACTTCCTGTCAAGCTTCAGTTAGTAGTTGAGGCATATATTTTAGGATATTACTCAACAAGCGTCTCACTTTATTTGTCCCTTTTTGTGTTAAACCTTGATACTCCATTAGTTATGTTGTACCATACCCGGATACCCCTTTTTCATTTAAAGAAAATTTTTGTTGATTAAACCAGATTAGCTATTCAAGTAGATCCTGCTTCATTCATTGTATATTTTGATCTTCTTATTTTTGTTAATTGTTCGTTGTCTTTCAATTTGTAGGCTGGTGAATTTTTCTCTTCAGTTCTCAGCAGTGCCACAGCTCAGCAGAGAGAAATGGAATCTCAACAAACTGGTGAAGAGTCCATAGAGTCTCCTTTACTAGAGCAAGTACGAAAGCCAACTTTATTTTTTTTCCCATTACTTAGTGCCATTTGTACCCTTATATTTGTTGTCGTAACAATCCTCTGGATTTTTTAACAGGAAAAATTTACTGATCAATCAAAGCAAATAAAATTGGGTTTCATTGCTGGCCTTGTTCCTAGAGAAAAATCTATGGCATTCGAGAGGATTCTCTTTCGTGCTACTAGGGGTAATGTGTTTCTAAAGCAGGCCGAAGTTGAGGAACCTGTCATTGACCCTGTTTCTGGAGTGAAGGTGAATTTTAGCTCACCATTGTTCTCTGTCTTCCTTTTTCTATTTTGTTAAAAAATAAGTGATTTTTTTTATTCTAAGTAAATAAGTTTTGT
The DNA here is from genome assembly GCA_032871835.1 of Dipteronia dyeriana. NCBI lineage: Eukaryota > Viridiplantae > Streptophyta > Magnoliopsida > Sapindales > Sapindaceae > Dipteronia > Dipteronia dyeriana. The sequence continues at coordinate 94,774,049 of CM065295.1, read as the reverse complement.
GGATGAGAGGCTCTTACAGTCTTACTAGAATATTGTTGTTGCTATCTTGTTTTTATTTTATGGTTTGGCATACACATGTATATGTGATAAATGCACAAAGGTATACATTGTCTAGTGTGTTTCATGTATGATCCGCATGATCGCAAATTAATTGAAGCTGGCCCTGTCAACACTACAGTGGGTAGATAAAATAAATGACAGTTTCACATAGTCCTTTTTAGGTGTTGTATATATGATCACCACAGTATCCATTTCATTAAGGTGCTTTTTCAGGCTGTTCTCACTTCAAGAGGGCAAAATCATTTTATAAGAGGCTGGTTTGACACGGTGATTTTTTGTGTGATATGTGGCCACTATGGTGGTGTTGAATTTAGTCTAGTTTTCTGGTGCAAGTGTGAGGGTATATTCTGTTGGCTTTAAGCTCATATTTTTTAGCACATAAAATCTTATAACTTGTGGAGAGCTATGCGGTTAATTTGCTTGTTACCTTTTTATCCTGTATTAGACTTTGAGTTTTGTCTTTGATTTGTGAATCTATATACAGATAGAGAAAAATGTATTTGTGATTTTCTATTCTGGGGAAAGAGCAAAGAACAAAATTCTGAAAATTTGTGAAGTTTTTGGAGCAAACCGTTATCCTTTCACTGAAGATTTGGGGAAACAAGCTCAGTCAATCACTGAGGTATGCATTACTACGATCACAGAGCATAGAAGTTGTTGTTTCGATTGCAAGGTTGCATATTTTTTCTTTCTGTATTCCCCAACGCTTGACCAGGTTGCTGCTTGAATGAGTATTAGTTGTCTTTTGCTTATACTGGGCTTGAATTTTTACATATTTGATTATTAGTGAATGCTCCTAACATTATGTTTTATTTTTCTTTTTGCGAAGTATGTCAATGGAATTCATCTTGAGGGTTGGGGTTTATTTAAGTGAAGAAAAATCCTGTTGGCTTTATGCATATGAAGTATTTTAGCTGTTTAGAGATTGTTATGTCCGCGAGAATGAATTGTGCATCTGTTTGGTTAATTAAAAAAGATTAACCTTTTCAATCTCTCTGATCCAAATTTTAGGTTTCGGGAAAAATCTCAGAACTGAAGACAACTCTAGATGCTGGAATGATTCACCGTGGCAATTTGTTGCAAACTATTGGAGAACAATTTGAGCAGTGGAACCTTTTGGTCTGTCTATTATTATATTAATCAGTGAATTTTGTCTTTTTCATTTTCTGTACTAGTGTAAGACGGCATGTACATTATTATGTTAATTTACATGAGACTCAGTATCATTTTAGTATTTATGAACATGCTAATTTGAATGCTTGAGATTATGTTCAGTAATTTATTTATCTTTACTTTTTAATTTTGAACTCATGAAGGTCAAGAAGGAGAAATCTATCTATCACACTCTGAACATGCTTAGCCTTGATGTGACAAAAAAGTGTCTTGTGGGTGAGGGATGGACTCCTGTCTTTGCCACAAAACAGGTAATTTCTTTCTTTCCCTTTTGTAAATTTTAAGTCCTGTCAGTGATTTTTGTGGTTCAACTTATGTCATAACATTGATTTGCTTATATTGTACAGTTTGTTTTACTTATATTATACTGTGTTGGAGAACTTACAAACAAAAATTAACTTCATTCTTTTCAGATTCAAGATGCACTTCAGCGAGCTGCAGTTGACTCAAACTCACAAGTTGGAGCCATTTTACAGGTTTTGCATACGAAGGAGTCACCACCTACCTATTTTCGCACAAACAAATTTACTACTGCTTTTCAGGAGATTGTTGATGCATATGGGTGAGTTACGCTTAAGATTATGCTCCCTTATACTGCATGTGAGTCGATTTTTTTAATAGAATAAAGTTAGGTGCTATCGATATGATATTCGATTTGGGTAAATTATATATATACACATGTGAAGAACCATTGATTCTCCGTTTATTCCTATCATACAACTGAGATATTGAAACCTTTATAGGGTAGATTTGCCATTTTATTATTTGTGTTGTGATAACAACTTTTAAGTTTTTTTTTTTTTTTTTTTTTTTTTTTCCCGTGTTAAAAAAGAACTCTGTGTTGTGATGACATGTAATTGCAGTGTGGCCAAGTATCAGGAAGCAAATCCTGGTGTATTCACCGTCGTCACATTTCCTTTTCTTTTCGCTGTCATGTTTGGTGATTGGGGGCATGGAATATGCTTGTTACTTGCAACCTTATTTTATATAATCAGGGAAAAGAAACTTTCTGGCCAGGTAATCTTGTTGTAGCTTTGAAAAGGACCTTATTATTATTACAAGTATAAATCCAGTCCATATCATCCATTCAGGCATATTTTCTATCATGGTTGCGTTATTCTATAGCATGGCTATATCATATATTACTATATTAGTTGCTATTTTCAACTCTTATCTTTACAAAGTAATTGGTCAGAAAATTATCCATTTCTGTTTCAAATAATAATGTGCTTATACTTATAGTTCTTGGAATGATTTGACATTGCTTTGCTATTACTATGCTTTAAGTTGACAAGGAGAAAAATTTCTCCTGAATTTATGTTGTCTTGTATTGGCATAACAAAGGTACTTGATTTTGCATTGAATCTGGATTCTGAAACATGAAGGAGATTCACCGAGTGGTTAGCTTTAAGTCTTTAACCGGATGTGTGGTTACATGTAAGCCCGAAGGCTGTTCCCATCTCCATCCTCTGAGATGCCAACCATCTCCCCTTTCCATGAACTTGAATTCTGGAACATTTAGAGAAGCCTGTCTTTGATCATTCATCATTGTAGTGACTATCTAATAATAACAAAAATAACTTACAAAAAAGAAATACGAATGACGTGACTATAGCCTATAGGTTCAATAAAGTTACGTCATTTTCTGCTTGTTTATCTATTTCTCTGAATTTGTTTACCAAATATCTGAAATTCACCTTTTTATATATGGATCCCTGTATTAGGATGTAATTTGGGCAACATGCTTTGTGAGTTTGTGTATAATGTATTATGTCACTAATTTTCTTCCATCATTTCGGTATTGGACTTCATTTTCTTTTTCACATTGTTTCCTTCATACAAGTTTAGTATGCACCCTCTTTTTTTACTTTTTTGTGTACTGTGCTTAGATTGTTGTTAAATCACTATTTTTTGCGAACTACAGAAGCTTGGAGACATCATGGAAATGACATTTGGTGGCCGTTATGTTATTTTGATGATGTCACTCTTTTCAATTTACACCGGCGTGATCTATAACGAATTCTTCTCAGTCCCATTTGAATTATTTGGTCGCTCAGCTTATGCATGCCGTGATTTGTCGTGCAGGTATTTGAACAACACCTTCTGATACATGAGATTCTAAAGTTTTCCCCATTATAAGGTGTATGCTGTTGTAGTTGGTAGTGACTGTATCTTGAATGCTTTTTGGCAGGGATTCTACAACAATCGGTTTAATTAAAGTGCGGGACACCTATCCATTTGGTGTTGATCCTGCATGGCATGGTACCCGCAGCGAGCTGCCATTTCTTAACTCTCTGAAGATGAAAATGTCAATTCTTATTGGTGTATCCCAAATGAACCTTGGAATCTTATTGAGTTATTTCAATGCAACATTCTTTCGCAACAGCGTGAACATCTGGTAAGTTTTATATGCTGATCTGGATCTCAACTGCTTACATCTCTTTCTGATCTGTCAGGGTGATTAGTAATACGCAAGTTGATGATAGTCTTTGTTCATGAATTATTCCAGGTTTCAATTTGTTCCCCAGATGATATTTTTAAACAGCCTCTTTGGCTATCTATCACTCCTTATCATTGTGAAGTGGTGCACTGGTTCAGAAGCTGATTTATATCATGTAATGATATACATGTTCCTGAGTCCAACAGACGAATTGGGGGAAAACCAGCTGTTTCCTGGCCAAAAAACAGCTCAGGTTGGCTCTTACTTTTGTTTTTGAAAATTTATTTCCTATGCGTATGTTTATTATGTGGACATCCCACGTATCCATCTAATCCATACCGTTTCAGCTTGTGTTGTTATTGCTGGCTCTTGTTTCTGTACCATGGATGCTCTTTCCAAAGCCTTTTCTTTTGAAGAAGCAACACGAAAATGTAAGCAGGAAATTTTTTTTGCTTGCTTATTTCTCGTTTAATATGTTTTAGAGCACTTAATTATTTCCTTGCTCTTTCTAATCATAATGTTCCCTTAGAGGCACCAAGGCGAATCATACGCACTACTCCAGAGCACGGATGATTCTCTTCAATCGGATACAACTCACGATTCCCATGGTCATGGTCATGAGGAGTTTGAGTTCAGTGAAGTTTTTGTACATCAACTTATTCATACCATTGAGTTTGTACTTGGAGCAGTCTCAAACACAGCTTCGTACCTTCGTTTATGGGCCCTGAGGTATGTAGCTTCGAGATTTAATTCCTAAAATTATCCCCTACTGTCTTGGTTAACTTTAAAAAATTACTTCCATATGTAATCAAAGATTGAAAACAGTTGAATTCAAACGATACTCAATTGTGGGGTATTTCCACAACTATAGTAGACAATAGTGATCTTTTTGTCTTATCGGGGTCTGACTCTGTTAACAGTGGCTAATTTGTGAATTTCATATGTTGTTTCTGCAGTCTTGCCCACTCGGAATTATCAAGTGTCTTCTATGAGAAAGTTCTCATGCTCGCTTATGGGTATGTTCATACATTTCATAGTACCGCTTTGTTTCTGCATGTCAATAATAGCAGGTTTTGAGAATGGAAAAAAGAAAAGAAAAGAAGTGTTATAAATAGAACACAAATACAACCCAGTAGCCAGTTCGGAGATTGTACCTAAATTTGTATTAGACCAACTAGCTGTAAGAATGTGCCCTAAAGATATCATTTTCTAAAATACATCTAGAGAACTTCAATTTTCTTATATTTTTCATACAACTCTTTACCCTATTTAACTCTGAAAGATGACATTGTGTATATTATGCGTGGCAGGTATAACAATATAATGATCCTAATCGTTGGCATCATAGTCTTTGTTTTGGCAACCATCGGCGTGCTGCTGGTGATGGAAACTCTTAGTGCTTTCCTACATGCATTGCGACTTCACTGGGTGGAGTTCCAGAACAAGTTCTACGAAGGAGATGGTTACAAGTTCCTTCCCTTTGCATTTGCATTACTCCAGGACGAAGAGGAATGATGATGATGCATTCATTACCAAGCTTGAAAATAACCATTTCTGTTGAAAATTATGGAGTTGATTGTGCATATTTATGGATCCGTGTTGATTTTTTCATTTGAACGATGATAAAACAAGATATCGATTGGGGATTTATTTTGTAGAGGGAGTTGGGAGGGAGCTTTTCTGCAGTGTCCCTTCCAGTGGTTGGTTTTATTTGTCATCTGAAGGAAAATAAGCGATTTCTTTGTTAGGCCAGCAGAGTTGTATTTGCTTATTAGCAGCAGCTACCTACTTTCATGTGTAACAATAGAATATTTGATTTATTCAGCTATTCTATTTATATATAATAATGATAACAACATTGAAAATATCAGAAATTTATTAATGTTAATTTGTTCTACTTTTTTCTGCTGCATTTCTTTTTCTTGTGAGAAAACGGAACTTTACTTTTGTTTCTGTTTTCATTTTCATGCGAAGATTCGTTCGGCAACAAAATAGCTAAACAACAAAATAGGAAACTTAAGGACCGTTTGATAATGTTTTTATTTTTTGTTATATATGTTTTTTTTTAATAGAAACTTGATTTATTTTTGGGAGCTAAAAAAGTTTTTTTTAAAAAGCGTCTTGTAGAAGTACTTGAGAATAGAATTCTGGAAGAATTATTTTTTTTAAAATCTAATATTAGAATATGTATTTAATGAAATTATTTTAAATTTATATTTTTTAATATAAATTAAAATTAAAATTAAATTATAAATATATATATATGTGTGTGTAAAATTACAATTTATGCAAAGCAAAATTATTATTATTATTTAATTTTTAATAAATAAATTATTAATTATTAATCCGGATATCCAGTTTATTTTTTGAATAAACAAAATCATCAATAATAAAAAAAAGATATAAAAAAAAAAAAACCAAATCGCTAATAGGCGAATCCCACCAGAATAGAAAGCAAAAATTATAAAAACATCACGTGTGTTCTGGCCACCCCAACTGCAAGGCATTAAATGGAGAGTTTCGTTCTCCTTGTTCTCATATATTTTTTTGCACCAAAAACTATACAGAGTTCTCAATGTTTTAGTGAACAGTAAAAGGTACTTTAGTGTGAAAACCATTATTTAGAAGTGATGTTTTTAAAGAGTAACATTGATAAATTCTAAAATAATGTAGGGTATTGTATAAGTATGTTTTTTTAAAATTGATTGAAAAACATGTTTTAACATTAATTATGTTTATTTTCTATAAACAATCGGTAAAATAATTACCCAAAAAAAACTGGATCGTGTTTTCGTAAAATGAAAAATACACAAAGGACATACCTATAACTAATCAAGTATATACCCTTGTTTTGTGTTATCAAAAACAGAAAACTAATTTTAAAAAACACATCCAAAAACACTTCTTTTGATATGTTTTCTAAATCCACTTAATGTGCCAAGTCGGAAGGTTCGCATGTAAGAGAATAGTATATGAACAAGGTCGCAGTAATATACGATTCATGATAATATTCTGAACGGATTCTAACAAATGCAGAGTTTTCGGTTGTGTTGAAGGCAAGCAAGCAAGCAAGCATGTGTGCCACATTGAACAAACCACATTCATTCAAAGTAAATCAGGTAATAATACTGACAAAGATTGAGGAAGTCGCAGTTCAAGACATAAATATGACATTTCAGTTGTATTTAGAGAGTCTAGACAAATGCAGATGCATAAGAGATTTTTCAATCTTCTTATGCTTTGGAGGAATATGACAGACAGATTAAAAGTCGAATCGTTTTCCACATACAAGTCATGCGACTGATTTATATACAAAACATACAGCGAACAAATATCATCGCTAGTGTCAATACCCTATTCTGGGTTAGGATGAACTGAAGCCGCAGCAACAGTTGAAACCATGGAGTCGACTCCACAAATATTACGACCCTTGCAGATTTTGTAGAATCCGTTCTCTCCCCAGGTTTCTCCCCACGAGTTCTTAATGATCCAGTATGGCTTCTCCTTCAACCTGACTGGTGCATAGCCAGCCTTGCCATACCCAACAAGCAAAACTCCATGATCTAAATGTTTCGAGCAAATGTAAGGGCAGGAAACCCCACCAACATATGTCTGCATGAACACTGCATTGATGGCCACTGCATTTGAAAAAACGAACAGGTTATGACGATTACAGTTATTAATTAGCCATTGCAAGCTATGGGGAGTTATTTACCTGCAAGAGGACCATTTTTCACAAGATTGGCAGCAATTTGTTCCTCGTCAAGGGATACGACACTGAAGTTGGCAACTGAAGAAGCAATCTTCGTCTTGTCGAATTTGCAGGTACTGCGATCAGTACCAGTGTAAGGATAGTCTTCTTCTCGCATAAGTCCTCCAGCTTTGAGGGTATACTCGAAGGCGCTGTTCATCAACCCACCGTTGCACCCAGAATCACATGAACCTGCTTCTTCAGGATCACACTGCAGACAGATTACAAGCTCCATTAATCAATTATATGATTTGTACTCATTAAACAATAAAATGGAATACGAGAAAACAAATGATTTATTCTAATATACGACACAATTTCGATCCTAAACAAAATCCATCAAAACAGTTTCAATAATACTCACCCCTTCATATGTTCTTTGGAGATCATATACAATGATCTGAATATTCTAATTAGCCAACAAACAGACCCGACAAAGCACAACAGATCAAAAACAAGAACTATCTTTAATGTGGATTAGCTCCAAGAAAAACTGTTAATTTGGTCACTAATTACAATTTCTACATTAAAATCCACCACCAGGGCATCCTAAGGTAAAGCAAAAACATTATAGAAACAATGCTATTACAAAACTAAGATCATGCAACGCAGATTATACAATAAAAATAGTGGGCAAATCTTGCACACAACAACAAAATACAAATTTACGAAAACAAATGCGAAAGCAAAAGAATCAAACCTCATGATCACAATCCACAAGCTGTTGCTCACTGAGGCTAACAAGGTTTCCAGTTGCAAGGAAGTGAGCACCTTCCAAGGCTCCGGTGGCACTGAAACTCCAGCATGATCCACATGAACCCTAATTGAATTTCCAATTCAATTTTCAGTCTAATTTCAATTCCGATATAATTAACACAAATTAAAAACCAAAATTAATCTCACAAAAATATATCAAAGTCAAACCCTATAATTATGCAAGATATCAGAAATCCCCAAATAAAAGTCATCTTTATAAACACCAACCAAGATCATATTAAAACAAAAACAAAACAAAAAATCAAATAAAATTACCTGGTTCTTAACAGGCGTGACAGCTCCTTTTTCTCTCCAATCAAAATCCTCCGGCAGGTCGTTCGTCGGCAAAATCGGCGCCTTCTGTGCGTCCTTGGGGAACCTCAGGTTTCTGAGTCCGAGATGCGCTCTTCTGAACTCGGCCGGAGTCAAATCGGAGAACCGAGTCACACCGTGAGTCGCGCTCGGGTCGAGCGTCTGGTGACGCGCGGCGCGTCGCAGATTGGCCTGGAAGATCCTGAACCTGTGGTCGTGCTCCTCCTGCGAAGCGTACGATTTCCCGAACCTCTTCTTGAAGAGTGAGAAGTGGTGCTCCGCCCCAAGGAGCTCAGCGTTTCGGTGGTCCGCGGCGGAAGCATCGCCACCGTCCGTCACCTGTCTGATCAACTGCTCGTCATCGGAGAATGTCTGCCCAGAAATTGTGTTGACGAGGAGGAGAGAGAAGAGAACCAAAAACGATGTCTTAGCTTCCATGGTTTGAGAGAAAGTTGAAAAGAGGGAGAACCATGAAGGTGTGTATATATACACAGACCAACGTATTATTTATTTAATTTTGTAATATTTTTATGGACAGATTACAGTAACTGGCCCCTATTTTTAGGTATAATCACATAATTTTCAACTTTATCTGAAATTATACACACATACAATGCCATTTGTTGTGAAATATTTTTTTTCTTTTTCCTTTTTTATTTTTAGTAATATTGAATATATTATCATCATTATTATTAATTTATTTAATATTTTTTATTTTTTTGATTATCTAAAAATTTAAAACTAAATTCATTGAAAAAGAATACAAAGTAATCAAATCTTCTAAAATAAATTTAAAAACAAAATGAAGAAGCTCTCATATTGAGATAAATTCATAGTTAAAAAACAAAGTAAAATTAATCAAATCATTGGACGGCTTGATTAGTTTGTCTATAAAAAAAATGAAAACAAAGACATGAAAATATTTGTTGAACCCTTTTTTTAGTATTTTTTTTAGGTATACTGTATAAACAATTTTGAACTTAAAATATGCTTTAATTATTGTCCGTTATTTTTAACAATAGTTAACTAATTAAAGGTAACAGTTGAATATCGTGTAACCTTAGGGAAATTAACGTAATTTGTCCGATTTTTTAATTTTTATATTGTATAAAGACATTATAGAAATACAAAAAAATACGTATAGATAAGGAGGTGGGAACCACGGGGGTAGGTTTCATTACTTTATATTATCTATTTATTGGAAAGTTACGATACGAGTCACGAGTGATGAGATATTTGAGAGAGGATTTCTTGGGGGGAAGGGAAAGGAAGTGGTGGCCAATGGGAAAAAGACACGTGGAATGACCGGAGTGGTGGGTTTGGTTGTGAATGGTTGTTGCTTGGCTGCAGAGTTGTCGTGTTGCGTTGTGAGTCCACATAAAACGGAGACACTTTTGCCTGGTTTGAATGTTAGTTGGACTTGGATCAGATTTTGGAACAGAATCTGTGTAATGTTTCAGAAGAACCTTATTAAGATTACCGGGGCAGTCCGGTAAGCATTTTTAAAGAACGTTTTCGTTTTCGAAAATGATTTTAAATTTCTAATTTTTATTATTTTATTTTATTTATAAAAAATAATTAAAAATAAAATTATTATCTGTTTTAAAATTGAAAAATATATATATATATATATAAAAAAAGAAGCTTACATAAAACGCTCTTAATGTTATACACCTCACATTTATATTATAAAATTGTGGATTTTAGTTTGTCAATTTAATCGAATTTCAAATTAAATCTCGTTTATAGAAATAGATATTCTAACCTGCAGTGTTTTTTCTTGTTTGCATTTTTAAGGTTTGTAAAGTGTAAACGGTGAATAAGTTCAGTGTACCGAGACATGTAAGAAAAAGAGTAAGAGATAAGGATGTTTATTTTGTTCTCCAAATTGTGACATGCATGATCTGTAATTCTAATTAAATAATTAATAAAACGAAAGAAATGTGATTCGTGCTCGTTTAATTTATTCGGTTAGGTAAACCAAACAGAAAATCGTGCAAGATTTTCTTTTAAAATATTATAATAAATTATTACATAAAACGGTAGACCGAGATAAATACACGTCTATACTTTTACGGTACTGAATATAAAACTCTTCACACTTACAAGTAAGATTGGATTTCACTTATAGTTTTCGATCCCCTCCTTGATTCACTTTTTCCTTATATTATCCTTACTTTAATCAATAGTCTTTATTAATTCTATGTTTTGGTAGAATAAAACATAAAAAATAATAAAAATAATTTAAATAATTGATTTGTAATATTAAACACTTGACACTCGACTATGAATGTAATATTCATAAAGATAGTTAAGGTGAGGACTTTGCCTTATATTTTATTTAGACTAAAATTTCAATGATTTAGTGCATATACAAGTTATTGAGGATTGTTAATGTAACTTGGTGTGTAGGTCACATTTGCTTGGGACTATAGCCCAAGCAACCCACTAGTTGTGATGGCAGGCCACTAACAAGGTGATGATCTAGACACCCTGCCTGTGCTGGACTTTGTTATTGGACTTAGACAATAAGAGAGGCCCAATATCCAAATCCAGTGCCAATATGAGCTTTATCTAATTCTGTTGAGTGGTGCTATTGGGCCTAAAAAAATCTGTTATTTTCAAGAATATATTGTGTTTAAAATGAAAATGAAAGGGATGAGTTCTATTGAAATGATAATTAGAAAAGAATTTCCTTATTTGTAGGTGGGAAGAAGGAATTAAGTTCTATTTATAGTAGAAATGTGTTTCCTTATTTGTGTCACTGTGTGTGTTGATTCTCGATAGTTTTCATAAATCATAAATTAAGTTTTCTCTCGTAAAGTTTCTTGACTAGTAGATCTTTATATCTTTTTATGGCATAAGACTTATTCAAATTTACAAGTTTTTTCCTTATAATATAGATGTAAACATCTCTCAACATGTCATGCATTTTCTTTTTGAAATAAGATAACAAAAGCTCTTTTGGATTTTTTTTTAAAGTAATGTTATTTTATCTAAATTTAGTATATTAAAATCTAGTGCCCACTTGATTTGACATCATAATAATACAAATTTTATACAATTTAAATGAATGATATATATTGATACCCTACCATTTGGACACCGGATTTTGATACCAAATTTAGATAAAATAGTATTATTGACTTATTTTCTTTTTCTTTTTAAGTTTGATAGGGTTTTACCGTGAACAAACAACTTAACAACTTCATAATATAGTTTAATTGGATTTTAACTCAAAATCCATTTTTCATATTTATTTTCAAATGTTGTCTTGATCAATTGATGAGAATAAAATGTAATGAATAATACGACTTATGTAATAACATAACTCAAATTACATTGTATCCGTGTATGTTGAATGAAACAAAACTTATTGAAATTAAAGTGACATAAAATCCTTCAATAAACCCATAAGAAAATGCTTCAAAAAATCTAAAAGAGTACGTAAGAGCATCTCAAATACTATTATGAATTTAAAGAAAATTGAGTGCCACGTATGATGGTTAGACAACGAGGTAGAAAAAACCTCTTCAAGACAATTATCTAACTTTATTATGGAAGTGATGTGACAAAAAAATCGTTAGAAAATATGGAGTTGAGTTTCTAATTCTAGAAACCCTCTTAGCAATGCTGAATATAATTTCTAACATTTTCCCTATCAATAATGTTACACCTTATTTAATGATAAAAAAAAAAAAGATGGGCAAATGTTGCAAAATGATCGGTCAAATGGATATATATTTGATTTAAAAATGGAAGAGGAGAGAGAGAAAGTGAAATAAATATTTTAAGATAATTGATTAAAATGTGATAGATATTTGATTTTAAATAATTACATTGGAGAAGAGAATAAACATTTCTTAACATTTTTTAACACGGTGGATCTATACTTAATATATATATTGACGTGTCACTAGTTATAAATAAAAAAATGCATACCTACATTTGGTATGCTTTAAATTATACTACATTTAATAAAGAAGCCAAACATTTAAAAAGAATAAAGAATGAGAATATGAAAAATGAGATTTGACGATTTAAGCAAAATAAATGATCAACATTAGTTCGTTCATGTTCAAATTTGTGATAGGGGTTTGAAGTTTACATTTGCATATTAAACCTTGAAGGGTTGAAAAACTCATCCCTGTACATTTTGTATTTATAGCGATAGATCCTAGTAAATTCAATAATTGATTTGTGTCATATTTTTTTTTAAATAAATTATTTTAAATAAAAAATAAAATTACTTTTATTTCTTCGTAAACTTGAAATAGTTGATCATTTTTACATTTTCAATTTAGATTAGGCGTTCTACTTTTATTTATATGTTATAACTTGTTAACTTTGTAAAACTGACTTTCTCTGTTAATGGGTGTGAAGTGAAGTGTGAACAAATGTAAGTAAATCCTTTTTAATAAAAAATAAAATTACTTTTATTTATATATAAAATTACTTTTATTTATATATAAAATTGAAATAGTTACTAATTTTTGTATTTTTGGTTTAGATTAAGTAGTATATGTATTTATATGTTAATTATTTATTTTTATTTGTTAATTAATAGGTGCTATTCGAGTTGAGGATCGAAATTGTAGCAGGTTTTTACCAAACTAACTTTGTAAAATTGTAGATCGATAAAATCGAAACAGGTCTGTATAAAACTAGCTTTATAAAACCGTAGATCAGTATGAATAAATGAAAGTAACATGAAATTGGAGTTGATAAAAACAAAAATGGATATAGCATATTTTGTATGACAATTAAATCTCGAAGCATGGGTGTGTGAGGGATCGGTACCTTATAGTAATGAATATAATCCATTTTTTCTTATTTATTTTCAAATTTGGTGTTGATAAACCCATAAGAATAAAATGTAATGAATAATACGACTTATATAATAGCATAACTCAAATTATAACGTATACATATGTGTTGAATGAAACAAAACTTATCGAAATTAAAGTGATATAAAATCCTTCAATAAGCCTATAACAAAATTCCTTCAAAAAGAGTATATAAATTATGCTACCTTTAATAATGAAGCTAAGCATTTAAAAAGAATAAAGAAAGGGAATGTGAAAATTGATATTCGATGTTTTAAGCAAAATAAAAGGACCAAATAGTCGCACACTTTCTATTCACTTTTGTTACAGAGGTCAAAGTTTATATTTATATATTAAATCATTAATAGTTGAAAAACTCCTTTCCGTAATAAAAGTTATATTTTGAATCATATTTATAACAATAATCTTGTCTGATTCATATAAATTTTTTAAATGATTTATGAAATATATATTTTTTAAGGATTTAGATTTTCTACTGACATGATTTTTTTTCAGACTTTTTTAAAAACATATGATTGGTTATTGGTAAAGTGGTTATGCAAACTAATTATATCTTAACTGTATAATTATTACAATGTTTATGTATCGTGAGATTAGATGAAATCAAGAAAAAAATAAAAAAAAATATCAGATCAACATAGAATTTAAATTTATTTTCAAAACCGATAACATATTTTACTTGACCATAGAATCGAAATGTATGGGTGTGTGAGAGACTCGTTTATTAGAGTCAAAATTCATTATAGTAAGAGTTATATATCAGTTTTTTTATCGTTTCAATTAATTTTTTTATTTAATTTTTAATTGATAGCATATTTATATTTATGATGCATGACCATGCACCATCAAAGTTGGGTTTGGGTCGAAAAAGTGCAAAAGAAAGATAAAAAATGAAGGGCCAAGATACGCCCATTTTTGTGATCGTGACAGTGACGGTGGAGGTGTGGGCCATGGAGCAGGGCTTTGAGTCCAATTGCGGTGCGCCTTTTCATACATACCACAAAACGACACCGTTTTGGGCACATGGGTGTACACTTTTCTAGGATGACCGACTCTTTTTGAGTTCAAAAGTAATCGCTTTTAGGCTTCACTTTGTAGGTAAAAAAAAAACTTAAAAATAAATAAAAAATTCCAAACAGTTTGGTTAACCACAAAATGACAAATATAATTTTTATGAATAATAATCTTTTTTAATTTGTAAAATAATATTTATAAACTTTAATAGTATCGATTGATATGTAAATAAACATGCTAAATTAATATAAGATTTTTTTCATCAACCTTGATTCTTTATTTTTACAAATGTTAATTATTTTGATGGATAACCACCACTAACAAAGCGGTTGAATATTTCTCTCTCTTCCATAACTAATTGAGGATTAAGTTTTTATTTACCTATAAAATTCATTTTATACGATAAGAATTACATTTTAAATTATATTTATATAATTACATATTTTATCATATATTTATAAAACCCTAACTCTAAATAAGAAAAGTAGAGATGATTCAACTATAAATTTTTCACATTATATATTAAAATCGTTGAATCAAATCATATAATTTAAATAATATGGTCGTAATTCACTTTTATCAGTCGAAAAAGAAGTATTCGATTCACTGGCTTAGGAGAAGCACCCTATGATTTGGAAAAGGGGTAGGCATGGATGCTACGTTGTAATTAAAAATTCTTGAGGTCGAGAAAATCTTGAATGTATCGGAATACGGCAGCCACCCACATATCCTATCGTCTACCTTTAGAAGTTGAATACACCGTTTAAAAGTGTACCCGAGTGTACTCGAGTTTTCTCTTTCAAGTCGTGACATATCACATATCTATCATTAGAATAAAATCTAAAGCTTCTTTATTTGACTTTTTCAAGATTACAAAACAGGCCCACTTTACCCGGTGACCCATCTTCAAAAATATACACTACTCTGCCAAATGCCAATCACATTCTCATCATTATTGATTTATGATTTATAATAAATCATAATCCGCTTCTTATCAAAATCAAGCTAATTATGTTCACTTACCATGTTACTCACAAGGCACAACATATAAAAACGTAAGGAAAAAATTATGTGGTGGGACTGTCTCACAATAGAAATATAGTATTTTCTAATTTTAAAAAATATTTTTATATTTCCGATATTAATACTCAACTTCTATTGGAATTTTTTCTCTATAAAAAACAGATACACTTGCTATCAACCTGTACGTGACTTCAGGTCAACTCTATAGTTTTCATTATTCAATTCAAATATACAATGATAATTTGATAATCTCTCCCTGGAAACAAAAGACAAAACGTTTCTTGTTTTACTATGAATTTTCTTGCAAATGTAATTATATGTAAATGACATTTGGTTCGAAGCTCTTCTTAGCATTCAATGTCGTTGACAACTATAATCTTTCTTTTTATACAGTATTCGTATATAGCAATGAATATTCCTCGTATTACACGTTGAACTTCACCAAAAGAAAAAAAAAAAACCAGTCGATAAATACGTGAGTCTCACTTGTTGAGAAGAAGACAACAAGTTCCAGATGGGTGAGCTTGGATTTTCTTCTTCTTCTTCTTTTACAACTTTTCGTTTTGCAGATTTTGTAGTCGTTTTGTGTCTGGTTTTGAATGCTGTGGTGATCTGTAATGGAGGCAAAACTAGCAGTTTTGTAAGAAAAGTTGAGAAAACTATTGATATGCCTCTAGACAGTGATGTCTTTCAAGTCCCTCCTGGTTACAATGCTCCTCAACAAGTATGTTTTATTTTCCTCTTCTTCTTCTTTATGATTGATTGTCGTATCAATCTTGAATGAAGAGATGGATGGGTATGGTTTCATTTTTGTTTCCAAGTTTGAATTTTGATTCATTTTTCCACATGTTTGGTGTAAATTTCAGGTTCATATAACACAAGGAGATCATGTGGGGGAGGCAGTGATAGTTTCATGGGTGACTGTAGATGAACCAGGTTCAAACACAGTGCTTTATTGGAGTGAAAACAGCAACAAAAAGAAGAAAGCAGAGGGCAAATTCAACACCTACAAGTTCTACAATTACACTTCTGGTTACATTCACCACTGCACCATCAGAAATCTTGAGGTGAATTTCATTTCATTTCTTTTCGTTTTTTGTTTTTAATAATGACGCGTTTACCGATAAGGAATGAAATGAAAGAAAATCGAATTCTATAGGAATGAGAATTTGATTCGTGAGGTGGAGGGGGAGGGGGGAATAAGTTTCCTTTTTAGCCTGAGCTTAATTCAATTCCTATTTTTGCACGGGACCCATATAATATGTTTCTCAACCGATTTTAGTAAACACATTAATTACAAATTAGTAATTAAGTTCTCTTTCCCTTGTTAGGATTTCTGATCCTTGAACGCTTCTTAGTGGAGAATTTAGGGTTTTCTGAATATTTTGTCTCTCCCTCTCTCTATATATAATGTTTATGTTCTAGCTTGTGTGAATTTGGGCAGTTCAACACCAAATATTACTATGTGGTTGGGATTGGACACACTGAGAGGAAATTTTGGTTTACAACTCCTCCAGAAGTTGGCATTGATGTGCCATACACATTTGGTCTCATTGGTAAGTGAAAAAATTTGTTGAAAACTTAGAATTGATCGATTTCCTGAGATTATGGTTCTAGTGTATACAAGATTTGAGAAGGGTATTGATTAGAATCACTACAAGTTTTCGTTTTTGTTTTCGATAGCAAATTTGACAATATGTGTTTTGATTTGCTCTTTTAACTTGTGCACTTGCTAAAAGCCTAAAATGTTGCAATATATGAAATTTGGTGCAACTATGCTTGTTATGTGACCACTGGGGATGGTTTGCAGGGGATCTTGGTCAGAGTTTCGATTCGAACAGGACGCTTACTCATTACGAGATGAATGGACAGAAAGGGCAAGCTGTGCTGTTCGTCGGGGACCTCTCTTATGCTGATAACTATCCGAATCATGATAATGTTAGATGGGATACATGGGCGAGGTTTGTTGAGAGAAGTGTTGCTTATCAACCGTGGATATGGACTGCAGGAAATCACGAAATTGACTTTGCCCCGGAAATTGTAAGCAATGCTCTATTTTTCGTTACTCTTTTCGCTAACATGAGTTTATCAAGTCCATTGTTTTAGCTCATCGGTAGAAACCGCTTCCTAGTACAGTTTTTGGAGTCATTATTTTCAAAACACCCGAAAAGTTACCTTAGAACATCATAAACATCAGCATTTGTCATCTCTCAACGATTTAGTCAAAGATCTGATTTACGATATAAGTTTATGTATTGTTGTTGTAGGGCGAAACCAAACCTTTTAAGCCTTTCCTACACCGGTACCATGTCCCTTACAAGGCATCAGAAAGTACTTCTCCCCTCTGGTACTCCATAAAGAGAGCTTCAGCATATATCATAATCCTGTCTTCGTACTCAGCTTATGGTAAGGACATCTAGCATATATATTTATTTATCTACACAAATGGTGTGTTTCGAAATGTGACTGGTGCACGCGTGTGCTCGCCAACAAAACACATGTTTTAACAAGCATTTGCATGGTGTTTTTTGTCTTCTGATCTAGGTAAATACACTCCTCAGTATCAATGGCTGGAAAATGAGCTACCGAAAGTGAACAGAAGTGAAACGCCATGGTTGATTGTTCTTATGCATTCTCCGTGGTATAATAGCTACAACTATCATTACATGGAAGGCGAGACCATGAGAGTAATGTACGAGCCATGGTTCGTGAAGTACAGCGTTGATGTGGTGTTCGCTGGTCATGTCCATGCCTATGAAAGATCTGTAAGTAAATCCATTCTCGATTATTAGCTTCTCAAGCATTAGCATTGTTTAGATTGATTTCTACTCGTTGAGAACTCACTCGCTTAAATTATAGGAACGTGTATCCAACATTGCGTACAATGTCATAAACGGTCTTTGCACTCCGGTCAAGGATCAATCTGCACCCGTGTACATAACCATTGGAGATGGAGGCAATCTCGAAGGCTTAGCAAACAAGTGAGAGACCATTTTTCATGGAAACAGTCTTTTTTCGCACAATGTGATTCCGATCTCTTTGTATATATAGATAGCTGAACATAAATGTCTGTTTTGTGTGTGTGCAGCATGACGGAGCCACAGCCGCCATACTCAGCCTATCGTGAAGCCAGTTTCGGGCATGCCATGTTCGATATCAAGAATCGAACTCACGCTTACTATAGCTGGCACCGTAATCAGGACGGATACGCTGTGGAAGCTGATACAGTGTGGTTTTTTAACAGATATTGGCGCCAAATGGTTGATTCTACAAACTGACTTTGTTTTCTACACTCTAAAGAATGAGTGCAATTGCCCAATCAACGTTAATAATAAATCCAATCTTCTATGTACGACTCTTTTGTTGTTAACTTGTGATGCCTTTAGAGCAATTAATTCTTGATCTCAAAGTTTTTTTTTTTTTTTTTTTTTTAAATTATAATACAATTTTGAGTCTTGAAAATAATTTTGATATAATTCAACGGAAAAAAAAAACAGAACAATTTAGAGTCAACTCGAATTTGTTGGTAACTATCAAAGGATCTTTCGTTTATTAAAAGGAATTTATTATAGCATCTCCAATATAAATATGTATTTTTGAGTTTTTAAATGGTGTCACATCAGTATTTCTATTTGTTATAGGTTCACTCTTTTTTTTTTAGAGAAATGTATATTCACACATCCAATGCAATTATATAAAGTCAAATATGCATCCATTTTATGACCAATCATAATAAAACAATTATTACATTCTCTCTCATATTTTATTTTACAATTATATGAATTTTAATACTATCGGTTGAATGAGTTAGAAATCCTAGTCAGTATTTCTAGTTGAGTTTCTATAATTAGAAACTCAACTCCATAATTTCTAACTTTTTGTTTGCCACATCATCACAATATTGAAGTTAGATAATTGCATTAAGGAGAGTTTTTCTAACTTTTTAATTATCTATCATATGTGACAATTGATTTTCTCCAAATATATATTTGCATCGGAGATGCTCTTATACTTTACAATCTAATCAACTTTGTTAATAAATTTTCTTAATTTTAATTATTTATTACCATTCAATTAAACCGAACCTTTACAAATTTTCCAACGATGTAAAATAAAATCATGCATAATTTTAAGAAAAAAAACACCCACGGAAGTGGCATGTCACCTTTTAACCGAGGTGGAAGTTCAACTCTCCTTCTATATTAGTGGTGGGTCTTCTACTTCTACTATACACATTTCACAAATATAACTGATAAATTTTCTTTTAAGTATTATAGAATAAATATTTAGATCGTACTTATAATTTTTAATCTTGTTTGATCTTGATGTTGTGGAAGTAGAAATATCTCATTATTGGAATAGATATAAAAATAAATATCGAGACCACAAACCTTATTATCGTGGGAGTAAATAATAGTTTTCCACATCGTATATGTACTTTTTAATACCATGAGGTTCGATTGCCGTGGAAATAGATATATCTTCTTTTATACCTACCTACCTACCTTAGACCTTGGTATTGTGGGACTGTGGAAGTAAATTGTAATTATTCAAGGTGCGCATGTATGATCTGAGCATGAAAATTTATGTAAAATTTTGTAATATTAAAAAAGAAGCACAGCAGTGACGTGGCAAAATATCATTGCTTACCTAACGAACCGGATATAAACTAGCTGCAGTGTAGAAACCACAAATATATATAATTTTTTTTTAAAATATTTATATCAAATCGGAAGCAGTTTGAATTGGCATTTTCACGTCAAAGTGCCAAACACATACTGAATAATCGATCAAAAACGAAATACGAATCTGTGAAACACACTAAATCACCAGCTCACGATCATCAAAATCGAACAGAGCCGCTGATCTCAATAATCAAACAGTCTCGAGATCCATCTGGACGGTCTCTGATGAAGTGACCAGATATCAAAGTCTGATAGAAATGGCGGAGGAGGAGACGATCGAGAGAATCAGTTCGAAGACGAAGACGAAAAAAGAAGAGAATAATAACAATGGCAGTGAAAAAGAAAATGTAGTAGATCCGGAATTTTTCAGTTGCTTGCTCCAACCGGCGACCGCCGATTCGGATGCTGATTACATCGGAATCCGCCGCCTCCTTCTCTTTCGCAAAGCCGAGTCCGGTTTTCGTCGCCGACTGGTACGGTGTTTTTGTGGTTTTTGTAATTTTGTATTAGTGATTTAGTGTAATATCGTATCGTATGCAATATGTTTTATGTGTTGAAATAGTAGTTAGATCTGTGTTTATGTTTTGGATGTTAGAGTATGATTTGAACTTATATGTACGTCTTTAAATTCAGTGTATATCTATATTGAGTTGCTTATGTTTAATTTTGTTCATATTGTTGCCGAGTGATTTTTTTTTTCTTAATTGTAAATTGTTCATGTTCTTGAATCATTGGTGTTGAAGTCTATTTAGCAAGTTAGGCGTCGATGAGCTATCGTGATTAAGCTTTACTTTGAATTTTGCTTATATATATATACACACACACACAGAAGTGAGAACAATTATTGTATTCTTATTTCTAGTTAGTAGTAATGAAATCACAACTTTTGAGGCTTATATTTTACTTTGTTTGTCCTTGTTTATCAGTCGAATTATTATATTTTTATTTAAAGTTTAAACGGTTGTTTCCAACTTTGGTCTGTGTTGAAGGATTGGAGATGCAATGGGAAAGGGTATGTGGCCTATCGTAATTACATTCACAGACCGAGAAATTGGGAAAGTCTGCGGTCACAGAGCCTCCAAAGCACTCCTGGGAACAGGTGCGGAAATTTTACTTGATCATATTCGAGACTATATGTTGATTATCCTGTGGTATCAATAAATATTGCTTCCATGGCATGCACACATAAGCTTAGTTAAAGACAAGTTTTGTTTACTTAGATGAACTTCCAGAGATGATAAAACATTTCGTCCTTTTTGTTTTAAATTTTCTTTTACCAATTGGATTGGTTATTTTGATTTATTTTCTTTGCCTTATGTTAAAAGCTGTACAGAAGTTTATGACTCTGCAACTTTCTGTTTTGTGGGTACTGTTTTAAATTTATTTTTCCATACAATTCTGACATCAGGGTAATTTACTGGTTGATTCATCAGTGGGCGATGGCTTCAATCTTCGAGTCCACTCTCCCATTTGTTTGAGGTGGAGAGCTTGAGTTCTAGCAGGGTATGTGCAACTTATATAATGAGTTTGTTCTTATTTTGACCTGAGATTGCTCTTATATTGCTGTTAGGGATCTGTAACTTGGTCTCAGGATAGACTACACAATATCAGATTGCATGGCAATATTAGAGAAGATGTTCAGGTTTATTCTATGTTTCTTTCATTAAGGTAAGTTGCATGTTTTCTTTCTTTTTCAGGATTTGAGAACTAGCAATCACAGATCAAGTTTCAGCTCAAGTATAAGTGACAGTGATCAGCCACGTCGTCGAGTTGATCCTGCATATTCTTTTGTAGGAATGCATTGCATCTTTGATCAATGCAAAGCAGCTGGTATTTTCTCATCTCAAACTATTCATCTCTACCAATAACTTGAGGGTATATTTTAATGATTCAAAATGAACCTGTTTGATTATATATGCAGTCACTGTTATGAAGTTTGGGCACATGAGTTCTGACATACTTGCATATGGGGCATCCGATGGAACCTTGACAGTGTGCACCGTCTCTGAACCACCTTCAGTTCTTAAGCAACTAAGTGGGCATTCAAAAGATGTCACAGGTTGGATTAACTGGTATTGTTTCTGTAGTCTTTTCTTATATCTTAGAATGAAGTATTTCCAGTCATGTCTTGTCTTCTAGTTTCTGTGTTTTTGTAAATTACTGGAGTTGAATATGGAAACATAACATGCAGTGTAATTTAGCTTTATCTAATTTAATTGTGTAGTAAATAAAGTTATGGAGCGTGACAGAAGTGGACATTTATCATTTTATCTGATTTAAATTTGACTACTCAGTGCATCACTACATCCCATGATTTCTTATATTGAACAATGGAACATTTTTGGTTTTCTATAGATTGTATTATTTGCTTTGATTGCAAATTTTGTTTACAATTTCATTCAAGAAAAATAACATCAAAAGGAGGACATTGAACACTATTCTCTCCTTACCTTTTTTCTTCAATATCTTATTTGGGAAGGGCAGCCGAAGTTGGATTGGATCAGCCATGTAGCCCCCTCTGATCAATGAAATAATATAGATATGAATTTTTTTTTCAGTGTTTGCCCTCTTTGAAACCTCTTTCATGAATGATTGCTTTTAATACTGTTTTCCGGTGATGATAAAATCTGAAATTTTGGAACTTGGTCATAATGCCTACGGAGTGCATAATTATTGTCTTTAAAGATGTGTTCTTTAGGGTAGTTATAGAAAGATCCACGGCTTTGACTATTGTACTTATCATGTCATTTCATATTTCCATGAATCGAGTGACGTTTTGAAAACATTTCGTGAAGCATGATAGAATATTGCAATAGATTGCTTGACCTAATCCCTTGGCCAGGGGGTGAAAAAAATGAAGGTTGAACACATTAGTAATATTCAAATCATTTATGTAGTCTCGGCTCTGCAATTACATATACAATTTATTTAATTGAGTTCAGGTATTATAGTTTTTATATTACCGTGTTTCTGAAATGGTAAGATATTTTCAGACTTCGACTTCTCATCAAACAATCAATACATTGCATCAACCTCCATGGATAAAACTGTGCGAGTATGGGAGTTATCAAGAGGCGTTTGCATCCGAGTAATATATGGAGTCCCTTCACAATTGTGCATACGTTTTCATCCTGTAAGTACACACATTGGTAATTTTTATTCTCAATAAATTATTTAAATAAGCTTGTATTTTTTCCTTGTGTATCAGTTACACATGCCTAAGTTTCAACCCTTGTAAGTCTTTCTGTTCAATGCAACTGTTTTTGTTCCAAAAAAATTAGTTACTTACACATGCATAATAATGAGTTCTTGTTACAACCAACCGAGCCAGGTTTTATCTGTATAATTTTTTAGTAGTGATCTCACATTAAAAATGCAGAGCACCCATTCTTGCCCAGCTATATTTTTATATTGCCACCCCGTTTAATTCTGAACGCGAAACAACCCCTCCTCACTCTCTCTTTCATACGCGGTTGTGTGCATGTGCACGTGTCTGGTGGACAAACTTGGTGCATTTTTTTGTTTGAATGTCCACTGATTGTAGACATAATTCTTGACTTGATTGGCAATTGAAAGCTCTCTTTTCTAATTTACTTTATTTAAGCAGGTAAATAACAACTTCCTTTCAGCTGGCAATGCAAACAAAGAAATCACTGTAATCATCTGATGCCTTTTCCTGCTGAATTTTAAGAAAGAAAGTTATTTTACTCTTCTGAAATACATATAGTTTCTTGGTTTATTTTTCCACCGAGATCTTTTGCTTTTGTTTATTTTGTCAAGGGATCAAATTATACCACTTTAAAACAAAGATTCATTGATCTATGCCAGGTATTCAATTTCAGCACGGGGAGAATTATTAATAAATTGGTCTTCGATAGTGAAGTTACTTCAATGGACCATGATCATACTGGTCAGCTCATTTTCTGTGGAGATTCACAGGTCTGTATATATATTTACAATCTGTAGTGTTGATAAACTCAAATTACTACCTTTGGACATTGTTAAATGGGGTAATATGTGCAGGGATGTATATACTCGGTCAGTATGGACTCCCGCTCGGGTACATTGTCTCGTGCTCATCGCCATCGTACTGGCAAGCGCAAATCTCCTGTCACAACAGTGCAGTACCGGAGTTTCTCTCTGTTGGCAGGGGGTCCTGTGTTGCTGACGTGTACTCAAGATGGGAGTTTGTCTTTCTTCAGGTTTGGTAGCTAGAACACCTTTTACTAATAGGTTTAATTCAAATCACTGACAGATATAGATGGGTGGCATTTTGATTTTGCAGTGTTGCTTTGGAAATACAAGGTTATCTTACTCTTCGTTGCTCACTCAAATTAGCACCACGAGTGCATTGCATTCGAGCATCCTTCTGCCCTCTGCTTTCTCTTGAAAAAGGAGAATACATAGGTTTGTATTTGAATCATTCAATATTAACATTGTGATGTAAATAATTGTTGAACTTTCTTTTGAGATAGGACATATAAATGATCGATTCATCTTTTCGTTGACATTGTGATATATTTGTTCTTATATGAAGTTGCCGGAAGTGAGGATTCGAATGTGTATTTCTATGATCTGACTAAGCCAAAGCATGCATGTGTAAACAAGCTACAGGTTCACCTCACTCGTGAATTAATTAGCTTTTTCATTTTTTCGTTTTTATCCGCCAATCTGGTCTCAAACTGATCCACTAATTCGTGACTGCAGGGTCACCGTTTCCCAGTTGTAGGAGTTGCTTGGAACCATGGAGAGAACTTTTTGGCATCATCTGATCTTTATGGTGTTGTTATCGTATGGAAGAGAGCAAAGACAACTTAGAACACTCACTGTATAGTACACGGATAATAGTACCGAGATACTTCCATGTAGCCGAAGAAGGAACTCAGCTCTCATTCTTTTTATAAGCGGCAGACCATTTGAATCAACATAGGTGAGTTTAGTTCGTGGGTTTTTTTTTTTCGTATCGAGGAAACCAGGTTGCTCACGATCCGAGTCAAGTTTTGTTCAATGTTTCTGTGTTTTGATGAAAATCGATCATGGAAGAGCCTTTGCAAATTGATTCATAATCAATTTATGCAATTATTGTGTAGTTACGGAACTAATTGCACGTGTAGTCTCCGAAAACGAACCGATACTGTTGTCCTTCAGTAATTCATATATAATGTTCAATTGATAAGGCATCTTTATCTAAATTCAGATTTAAGAGGATTTTCTCAACATTACTCACATTCCTGAAGCTGTGAACAATATTTTTTAGTAAAGTACTTTTAGATGAATAAAATCGTATTTTCAATCTATTGTTTAGTGTTTGGTATATGGTTGGATAAAAATAGGAAGTTTCAAATTATGGCATAATAATCTTTAATGTCCAGTGTTGGATTTTTTTTTTCTCGTGAGTAGATTACGCTTATCATTAGAAAAAGATCACATCAAAATTTAGTAAATTGATTGGAATTAACAAGATGTTTGAAAGTTAAAAATAAATGATTAATTAGAAGAAA
The DNA here is from genome assembly GCA_032871835.1 of Dipteronia dyeriana. Classification (NCBI taxonomy): domain Eukaryota; kingdom Viridiplantae; phylum Streptophyta; class Magnoliopsida; order Sapindales; family Sapindaceae; genus Dipteronia; species Dipteronia dyeriana. The sequence goes on along the minus strand of CM065295.1, from coordinate 94,748,487 downwards.
GCCACCATCTACAGTGACTCATATTGTTCTACATTGTGATTCTGGTATGTGTTGTCGTAAATGATTTGATTCTATAACATTACAGAACCGATTATGTATCCTTATTGAGCTCATTCTCTATGTTACATAATCAACCTTACGAAAAAATTCCATATTATTAGACATTTGATTTCTCATGTATTGAAGGAAAGATATAATTTAATAAAATCTGCCTCCAAACTTTAGTAACAGTCCGTTGTAGTCTGGTCGGTTAGATACTCGGCCACCAGAGAGACCCGGGTTCAAGTCCCAACAACATAACCGTCTTTAGAAAATTATTTTTTTATCTTTGGGCAACCTTGCGATTTTTAACATTTTATGCATCAGAGAATAGGCATAACAAGTTAGATATATGAAAATACATTTTCTTTTTATATATATCTCTTGCTCTTTAACAAAGTTAAATAGCTGTTTTATACAAAAATCTATGTTAATATAAACAAGAAACCAGACGGAGAGAAGAATCTACATTACATAATTACAGACAACCAAACATATCTGAATTCGGTTATCATTGAAAGGACTGTCGTCCCACAAACAAATTTACAAGAAAAAAGGCTTTTCAGACTAGTTTGTTTCTCTCACTCTCTATACCACCTTACGACTGCTCCTGTTCCTCCTCCATTATACTCCTACTACCCCAACTTGATTAGGTTCCTACCATCACCTCCGTCGTCGTTTTGTATCCACCTGAAATGAAACACTGCCATCATACAAAGCTTTTAATGATATAGTGAAGATATTCATATTTCCCAATGACCGGAATGAAATCAATATGCTACTATGTGCATTGCAGACGTCCAGGTCCTATATAGTTGATGTTATGAACTCGATTAGTTCATAGTCGATGCTACTCTGTTATGAGCACTGTGTGGGATCCTGCACGAAAATAGTAATTTTCTAATACGGGATCCCGTACGAAAATAGTTACATTCTAATATGGGATCCCGTACAAATTTTTCGTACGAGATCATCGAGTATCGGAGGTTATAATCTGTGTCAATTTACATTGATTATCACTCGATAATCTGTGATCATACACGAAAAATTCATACAGGGTCCATCATTTGGTAATTTTCCTATATATATATTTACAAGCTGCTCCTAGATACATCATACATGAGTGAAACAGACAAATTAAAAAGCTTCAAGGAACCTTATAATATTCTTTTCCTTTATACCGCTACACAAAATAAATAGATGTATAACCTACTGTTGTATAACGTATATATAAGGACATCCAAGTATCGGGAATTGGGAATACCTTTGTATCTGAGAGCCTGGTGGCAGCATGAGGATTCTGCAAGTTCTTTTGACCTTCAGTAGAACAAGTTTCACAGAAGAAGTGATCAAGTCTTTTAGCTTCCTCGACAGTCATGTTTATACAAGCAGGATGAAACCTGAAACAGTGTTTAAACTCAAAATTCAAAATATTTTCTCTAAACAATTGTATGTCTTTGATGCATGATACTACTTTGTAACAGCGACAGCCCCCTTGGATAGACATAATCATCTTTTTGGATCCGAAGCCTTGTAGACTTCTCCAATTCCTTGCAAATATTCTTTGGACACTCTTAAGCATAGAAAAAATATATTAAAAAATTCTAATTGGTTTCCTGAAGAGATTCTGCAACTTTTTTTTTTTTCGACATTAAGAATAAAATCTTTCTTCAATGAAGATGGTCAAGTCTCAGGATTGTCTGTTCTCACGGTTAAACAGGCAACACAAAACCTGCATGGTGAATAAACAGACAAATTCGTCGTGAAACACGTCATGCAGTTTGTACGAGAGGAAAAAAAACACGACACGTAGTTTGTACCTAATCCTCATCATATCAATTTTTAATATTTACAATTTTAGTATTTTATCTAAGAACTAAATTAACTTTTTTGTAAATTTTCAGAATCAATTTTTCCTACTGTATCAAGTGGGGATTAACAAGGGATTTTAGTTCGATACTTTGACTTCATTTTTATTAGAGATTTGATTTTGATTTCACTGTTTTAAATTGTTGATCTCAAGGAATTCTATGCCCCAATTAGGAATTTATGTCTCCATGTACCCTAATTAAGAAATTAAGCAACAGCCTAAATGCATACCGTCTAACTGTTGTGATTCCTAACTAAATTAGGAAATTAAGTTTCCTTGAGCATAATACTTTTAGATTCCTAATTTCCTATTGTGTGTTAGTTTCCTATTTCTTGTTAATTTCCTATTTTATTGTTAGTTTGCAACATATAAGTATTGTATCCTTTTCTTGTTAAATATAAGAGAGCTTATTTTTAACACTAACATAATGCAAACAAGAAAAAACTGCCAACTATCTTTTTGAACAAGAATAATGTGAAGTGTTACAAAAATGAGATGGTCCATCTATGACGAATTCTTCAATAATAGGATTTTCGTTACATACGGCCTATATAAAATTTTCAGAAAGGTCTTACGTTCTTAGTAATGAACCCCAAGGACTAATTCAAAACTAGTTTGCATTTGCATGTAACTAATTCAACTAAACATAACCTCATCTCAAAGCGCCGAGAAAAATAATAGATTTTATCGTTATCCCACTTAACTCGCCCAATATTCTTGTCTCTAATTTTGCTCCTATCTTTATGTTGCTCCATAAATAGTCAGTGTTCTAAAAAACGGTCTAGGCGACTGCCTAGGCGCTCGGCAGCCGCCGGCTATGCCGATTAAGCCCTAATCGGGGAGCCTAGGCAGCCAAGCGCCTAATCGGCAACAGGCGCCCTAGGTGGAGCCAATGCATCCTAATTCCTAAGCAGCGATATAGTTTACCTTGTCAATATATTTTTACCAAAATGAAATAAAATTTATATATATAACTGCAAAAAGATGTGTAGGCCCATTTTTCAAACAATCATTAATCTCCTATGATATAGCACTTGCACATTCCATATATTATATATATATAACTGCAAAAAGATGTGTAGGTCCATTTTCCAAACAGTCATTAATCTCCTATGATATAGCACTTGCACATTCCATATATTAGGCTATTACCTATGATCTACAAAGTATTTACACAGTAACTAATTAGCTAGTCATGCAAAACTATAACTCCAAAAATAAAAGACAAGCCAACAATTATCTCGGGAGTTCTCTGAAATCCATTCCAATAAATCATCCAAATGAAAATCAAACAAAAATAACAGAATAAAGAAGGGTGAATTATGATGAGGTCACTTCCAGAAACCTTTTAAATTTTGTGAAGTTCACCGATCTTTTGTATTCCTATCTAAAAGATAGTAATTAAAAGAAATGTCCTCACTAGTGGATTGCAGAAGCCTAATTCCACTATATGACATGAGAATCCCTCAGTTCAGACAGATGAAGACAAAACACGGGGAATCAACTGGCATATGCTAGAGTCAACGAGGACTGTACATTATTCGGATAAAAAAAAGTCGGAATCCATCAGAAAAAAACACAACCATCATCACAGATGGGACTGTCCATTGATTAATGAATTGGCGAAAAGGGTTCAAACAAAATAAAATAACTTCAAAAGCAACGAACTTACCAGTCACTGCATCCTTCACACTGAACCATAAGATCATCAGGGTTGTATGGCATTTCACATTTGCAATACCTGCAACATTAAAACCAAAGAATCCATTAAAACAAAGCTCAAAGTTGTTCAACGGCACAATCAAAAATCCAAAATTGCAAAGATTCAGCTTAACATTACTCTAAGGAATCAAACAGATGAACGGACTTGCCAACGCTAATCCATTAAACCACAAAATTGAAGAGAAGTCGCACTTAAAAATGTAATAAACAAATCTCAAGCTCAAACTTTAACATAAAAATCTTAACTTTCAGATAAAATTCCATCAAAGCAAATTATTTCATGGACAGGTAATTTTTGTTGCGGAATCAGTAAAAAGTAAGCATGCTCAAAATTAAACTTCTACACACTTGTATCAAAGCACACTTGAAAATGATACACACATAAACCTGTTAACTTCTTCTATCAGCACCCAAAAAAAAAAACTTAAATTGTTTGCAATTGTCAAACAGTTTAGCTACATTAAACCAGATTTCGTAGCTCAATTACCAAAATCGCATCATTCTAGCAAAAAATATTAATCAAAATATAAGAAAAACAGAACAACTCGAAAACTAATCTTTAACAAAATCAATAAACAATCTAACAAATTGGACACCTACACGGCGACGCGATCAGGATTGAAAGCTCCGGTGGAGGAGTTGTACTCGAAACGACAGAAGAAGTCGTCGTTTCCGACGGAGTCGAGTTTCGTATAGCTCTTGAAACTGTGGACCGTACACTTGCCTTCGATCGTATCAGCGCTCTGAATATCGAAGTGATCGGAGAAGAAGACCTCCTTGGAGCCGTGAAACTGCCGGCGGCCGCCGATCGACTCCTCGGGACGGTAGTACCAGCGCACGTGCGCCTTCACGTTGGCGCCACGCGCGTCGGATTCGATCCGCTCGATCTTCGCCACGTACGACGGCTTCGAAGGATCTCCCGGACGCATCAAAACGCAGTCGCCGGCTGATCGTAACGTCAATCGCGAGTTAGAGAAAACATATTCGATTATTTGAAATTCAACAAAATTTAAAAAAGAGAGAGAGAGAGAGTCGTGGTGTTCACTCACGTTTGACGGTTTTGTTGATGGATTTGACTGTGTACGACTCTAGAGTTCTCTTTGGAGCTTTTGCTTTGGCCATTGAAGAGCTACAAGTAGTGATGGAGAACACAATCACATAAAGCCAAGACAACACAGAGATCGTAAAAAGATTAAAATAAATCTAAAAACAAAAATGAACTAAGACCGTGTTTGGTTGTCACTATTAGTCATTAGTGTCCTTATGACTTATTTGTTTAATTTATAAGTCATGTAAATTACATAATTAAACACGACTGATCATTTATCTATTTATCAATAAAAAATTAAAATTAAAATCATAACATGTTTACTTAACGGATTTAAAATATTTCTCAAAATAAAACAAGGATTTAATGTATTGAATCGAACTTAATTAGATTTATCTTAAATCTACTAGTTTATTATCGTATCATCGATCATATCGACAATTGTTTCTAGTTAGTTGTATGGTCAGTTTAAGTAAGAAATATTTTTATTTTTAAATGCATTAAACTTAATTATATTTTGAGGCCAATGTTTACTAATAAAAAAAATTATAAAAAAAAAACAATTGATTAATATTGACCAGAACTTTGGAAGGATTATAATTGAAGTTAATATAGAAAAGAAAACTTTAATTTGAATTCGTGTTTGTGTTAATAAGTTGAGGTTGATTAAATGGTATGTCTCTCACACCTATATCATGACGTTGTAGATTCGAGTTGTATCCCCTCTCTAAATCTCAAATTGTAAATAAAATAAAATAAAATTATTAAGAGTGTTTTTTCTTCTTATAAACAATTTGTTTACGAATTTTTTTCCTAAAATTTATTAAATATTATAATAAAATCTTATAACTTAAGTTTTCCTTTTATCTCTACTTAATTCATTTTTATTTTTATTACCATAAGTAATTGCACATCGAATTACCGTTTTGTGATTTTGGTAAAATAAAATCTTGTAATTTTACTTGCTCCTTTTATTTATCTTTTGTTTCTTCCTCTTTCCTAAAAACAAGTAATTTACACCATAAAATGATAATGAAATGACAAAAAAACTATTACAAATACGGTTGATAAAACACTTAAGAAACTAGAGATTGAAGGAAAAAAAAATAAGAATATTAAATTTTAAAACATAAATTAGATTTAGATTTAATTAAATCAGATTGCATTAAATCTTTCAATGATGTATACTCATTTTGACTACAATAAAGTTTTGTAACTTATATACTATTGCTCATTTCTTTTTATCCCAATCTAAATCTTTTTCATTTTTTAAGTAAATGTCTCTCGATAACTATTTTGTAATTCTGAATTTCTGATTATAATATAAAAAAAAACCAAAAATAATTTTGAACGAAAATATTTGAGATTTGAGATGGCTGCCAAACGTGTCCTAACACTGTTTGATATTAATTGATATGATATTTCGCGAGGTACAGTTAAAAACTGTGCAGAGCGAAAATGAGGGTGTGTTTTCAGTGGTTGAAGAAAAAGTATCGGAGGATGAGATTCCACGTCAGCGGCTACGTAGATTTTATTACAAATGTGAAGCGCGAGCTGATCAGAAGCGAAGCGTTGTGTTCACGTCAGGGAAAGTTTGGACTTGGGAGTTTCGGATTCTGTGTGGCCAATTTTACTTTTAAGTAACTAACGTGCTGCCTTCTACTGTTGCCACGTAACCATCAAAAAGCAAGACTACAATGGGCAAGTGACATACTAGATTAATGGGATGAGGTACGAGATTCGCTTTTAAAGAACTGTCCGTATGATGAGAAAATCTTCTATAGCCACTAAATATTTGACAAGTGACCATTTTTAGTGGAAAATATTAAAAATTACCGTAACTATTATAGAAATTTTGTTATTAATCATATATGAAAATTTATTTATTAATAACCATTTGTTTAAGAAATTACTTGAATACGCTCATATAAAAACCATCTCTAAACACTTTTTTTTTCTCTCTCCTTTCCTCTCTCTCTCCCGTCGACGGCGTGCCGGCAAACCGTCACCGGCCTCCTCTCTCTCACCAAACCTCTCTTTCTCCCTCCTTTCCTTTCTGTCTCACATGTCGTCGACGGCTTACCGAAGTGCCGTCGCCTGAGCTTCACGACCGTCCAGCAACGCCGCTGAGCTCCCCCTCCGTCGGTGAGTAGATCTGCCGAAAAAAATGAAAGAAAACGAAATACCTAAAAACCCAGAACATTTCAAGTTTCAACATTTCAATTCAGCCACGATTTCAAGTTTCAAAATTTGAAAACGAAAAATTTAAAAACCCATAACATTTCAAATTTCAACATTTCAATTTAGTCAAGATTTCAAGTTTCAACATTTCAATTTAAGCAAGATTTCAAGTTTCAACATTTCATGTTTTTAGACAAGTTTTCAAGTTTCTAGTCGTGATTTCAAGTTTGGTTCCAGATTTTAGTCATGATTTCAAGTTTGTTTTCAGTTTTAAAGAAAAAATCAAATCCAGAGGTATTTTTATAATTTATGGACATACACTGATTTTTTTTTTTAAGTGTCTATTAACAAATAAAATTTTAAAAGTGATTACAAACAAAAGTTTAATGTTTCCTATGGCTATTTTTTATTTTCTCTCCAAATTTTAATTATATATAACATTTATAAAGTTTTTCTCTGTAATCTTATCAATTTTTTGTTAGTGATCTGATGCATCAATCCGCAGGTATGCTAAAGATTTTCTCACATATTTACTATATCCATATATTATTTGTTATATCAATTACAATTCACACTAATGCAATTTTTAAAGAAGTTATTTTTATTCTTCATTATTATTATTATTATTTTATCAATAACGTTACTGAAATTGTAACATCTAAGTGTAAAATGAACTAAAGAGTGATCAGAATAGATGCCTTACGAAGTGGCCGGGTGATTATGCTTATCGGTGTTCTCACTGTAAACCAATTTCTAGCTTGAAGAAAATGTTTAATACAATCTATGATTGTTGTTTTAATTATTATTATTAATGAAGATAGTAGTCATCAACAAGGAAAAAGAAGATGCAGTTTATGGGGTATTAACTTATTTGAATTTTGTCAAAAAAAAAAAAACATTTGAATTTGTTTTCATATTGTATCTAAAGAGAATCTAGCTAAGAGTCTTGCGGAGACTTGCACCATGTTTGATATTTTGATTGCTCCTGCTTGTGTTGAATAAAGATGATGGAAATTAGGGTTATTTATAGAAAAAAAAAACTTAAATTTCATGTTCAAGTTGTAGTCATATTACCAATTAATAATGTTACTAAAATAATTAAAAAAATTAAATCAAAATTCAAGTATTAAACCATCTCCATCTTGTATAGATGTTCAATTGAAGATGACATAATTTAAGGAAAAATTTACGTAGTAAACTTTTACCGAACGAATATATGAATGACTTGATATGTCTGTCTCATCGAAGATTTTTTCATTTTGATTGGATAAAGTAAAAACATTCTAAATAAACCTTAACTCGATCCCTCTTGAATCTTATTGGTATAATAATAATAACAGTAGACACACAATTACACATTAACTATACATATAGTACTCAAGTGAAAATTTGTGAACAACAACGTATCCCTGCATAAAAAAATTGATCTTCAATGAACGATAAAAATGAATAATTTCACATGTTAACCATGATTCCATGAATAATCTTGGCATTTATTATAAGAACTAATACACTACTCACATTTATAATATATCGCCGGAAGACCACGGGATCTAGAACACAATAATATTGTTATGCAAAATATTTCTGATTTAATAATGTTATAAAATCGGAAATATCCACGCATAATTATGTGCGGAATCCCGTGCTGTTAACAAAAGTGTTTGCATTCACAAGAAGTTTACCTACAAACTGCACCCATATATAGCATATCCCTCCGATTTGCAATCTTCATTACAATTGCTGTTATCGAAATCTGGAGGGCACTGTAAATTTCTGATTGTTGTACTAGTTGTCGAGCATAATCTTCCAGCTTCCACAACCATCATCTCTACATATATTTATATAGCATTCAAATCATTAATATATTAATTAACATATAGAGTTCGGATTCTCTCCTGATCAATTAAATAATTACGTATAGAGTTTGGATTCTATCCTCTGGTCTATGAAATACAGAAACTGCACAAAATCCGATTAAGTTTTGTACAATTAAGGTGGTGAATGGTGATGCATGGTAGTGATATCGACATGAAAGTGCAGAAACACTAATTACCTGAGTAATTCATAAAAAGGACGAGGAGGACATAGAAGAGTGCAAAAAGCTGGACAGATTTACGAATTCTTGAGGCCATAAATGTTTGATTGCTCTTGCTTGATCAGTTGTGCAGATCAATTGCAACGATGGGAATTAATTAATTAATTATTTAGGTAGTCCATTAATACTAGTAGGAGTACTTGTTTTCATGTTCAAGTTGTAGTTACGTTATTCATTTACTTTTATGGCATACTAGAACAGTTGGATTCATAAATACAACATTTTTTTATATATATCATCAGTTACGACTCAATCCAATATATTATTAAACTGAATGAGTGATCTATATCATAAATATAATGATATGGGGCATCTCCACTACTACCAATTTTGTTTAGATTATATGTTAGAAGAATTATGAGATCATCATGATAAATCGAACGACAATTTTGTTGGAGGATGCTGTTATGGTAAACGAAAATTACATTTTCCACCTATTCCTTTATAGATGCGTCTTGATGAATGTTTTGTTCATAGAATCATTAAATTTGATTTCAAATAAATATATGTTTGTTGTTCGAAGTTTATTAACTGATGTAGGAAGATTTAATAGTAATCGTAGTTTTTCTTATATGTTGGGTTTGAGCTTATGTTAGACTTTATATTGAGTTTTATATTGGGATTGTGAAATGATTATATATATCACTCCATAACTATTGTAAAGTACGATAGAATATTTTTGATATCATAGTATGTTTTTTGGGTTTATTATAAGAGCTATGGATTTGGTTTGAATCAGTCGACTTCTATTGCATCAAGGGGTATTAGAGCCTGGTTGCATTCCGACGGTTGTCATCGGCTACGGAAGAAGGCGAACACCCTGTGACCATCAAGGGTGCTATTGGACAAGAAGCGGCAATCACGAATTACGCTTTGGGAGGGGTTGTGTCCAGACCTCGGCGACAGTTGATGGTGGTCGGAACTTTCCTCCGACACTGCTGTTTAGCGGCCCAAGCGACCGAGAACACAGATCTAAAAGGTGGAGTGCCCGCCAACGGTCCCGTTCTCCACCATCTCTTCACAGGTATCATCATTCGGTTGTTCTTCATCAACGAACCAGAGAGACAATTTTGACCTCCATTGTCATTCCTCCTCAACAATCAAATGCATTTGGGCTAAGCACAAACTCGACCCATGACAAATGCTCAAATCATAATGTAATGCTAAACTTACAAAGTGTGCAGGCCCAGGGAAGAATTGTCACAAATGAGCTGGACACATCAAATGGAATGGCCCAAGAGGATTTGTGTCCGAAACAGATCAATACACCTCAATTTAGGCCCAATTCTACTCCTCCTATCAAGCCCAATTCTAATAAGAAGGTCAAGCCTACTTTGCCTCAAGGTCAATCCACAACCCTTATTGATATGATGCAATTTGTGTCCGATTGGTTTGATTTTGAGGAAAGTGAAAGTGTTGATTGTGATATACTCGGTAGCGACAACATAGTTGATTGTGGTAATATTACACAAGAGGAGCTTGTTGTTTGTGTTGCGATTAAAGTTGAAGAGAGTGCTGATCAAATTGTGTCTTTGAATTTTGAGAATATTACCCAACAAACGGTGGAGACAATTGATCTTGAAGTGGTTGCCAAAGCTCACATTGAATCAACAAATCTAGTTGTTGAAGAAATTGACAAGACAATCGAAAACAATAATTTTGAAGATTCGGTAACAACACCACTAGCTCTTATTGGACAATTTGTTGGTAAACTATATATTGGGTTTGAGTATGCTAAAGTGGAGCAAGAATTGGTTGATGTTACTTTGTTTGGGATGGATTTGAGGTGAAGAAAGACCTTACCGATTTCATTAGCACTATTTATCCATTCTATACTTATTTTGTGGGCAAACTCTCTAGTTCGATGATAGTTGACATGGATGCTTTCAAGACCAAAGGGGCAAGACGTCGCCAATGGTAGATAGTTTGGACTTTCTCTGTATTTTGTTAGGCTATTACTTTGGTGCCATTGTGGCTTTGGGATGCACTTCGAAAGGACTTTTCCGTTGGGGTCTACCACTCCCACAAGCCAAATAGGGGACTTTGCTCCATTGTCGTTCTACCGGTTCATTTCCATGTGCTTCAACCGAACTCGAGGTCGAGTTCTTTTTAAAGAAAAGGTGAACTGATGTAGGAAGATTTAATAGTAATTGTATTTTTTCTTATTTGTTGGGTTTGAGCTTATGCTAGACTTTATATTAAGCTTTATATTGGGTTTGTGAGATGGTTATATATACCATTCCATAATTATTATAAAGTACGATAGAATATTTTTGATATCAAAGTATGTTTTCTGGGTTTATTATAAGAACCATGGATTTGGTTTGAATCAGTCGACTTCTGTTGCGTTATTAAATCTCTTGATCCACAAGGTTATCTTAGAAATAATTTATGAGATGAAAAATCTTAGAAAAATAAGATTTAGTCTCAGTCAATGAATCGAGTATATTAATTCATTAATCAACATAAATAAGATGAAGGACTAATTACACAAACACCCTTGATTTTAGATCTAATTGTAGCTGGATGGAACTTTTGTTCAAAATTACATAAACCTGCTCTACCGTTAATTGACTTTCATTATAACTAACCATTGACTGACCAATTAGTGTGAATGGTCTACAATGCCCCCAAGCGAGTTCAGTTTACTCTTGTGATATTATCTTCAAATAATCTGTTACTTGAGATAATCAATAAAATAAAAACAACTAAAATTTAAATTACTAAAAAAAAATGAAAAATAAAATTTATATAAAAAACTAAAATTAAAAGTACTTATTATTTATTAAATATAAAATCAGAAAAACAATTATATTAAACAAGTACTATTTTAAAATCAAATGTAGTTTCGATTATTAGATGAAAAAAAAAAAGAAATTTTAACAAAATGAAAATGGAAGCCAGAGAACTCTCAGATCTTAATTTTTTTTTTTTAACAAAACTAAAATGAAGCAAGAAAGTCTACAGATCTTAAAAAATAAAAAAGAATTTAACAAAACTTAAATGGACCTAGAAAGGTTGCCAGATCTGTGATAGGGTCATGATCCTCACGTAAGCCATGCAAGCTATGCATGAAAATCGTCATCTGTCAACTGTTGTTAGGATGCCACTTGTCAATAAGTTAGTTATTTTCCGGATTAGTGTGCGTGGGTTCCTTTTGTTGGGGACCATACTGTTAGTGGATGTTATTTAATGGTTATTTGTAAGCTCTTTGGAATTCAATGAAAAGTAGCATATATTTATCAAAAATCACGATTCCTCCTCTCTGTTCTTCTTTTCTCCCTTTTAAAAATTATCCTATGAATTTGGTGTCGGAGCCAAAAGTTCAATGGATACCCGCGACAAAAGCAATACCGAGTTTCGGAATGAAGTTACTGAAATTCTGACCCGACACTAATCTTGCTTTGATCACCTCAACAACTAACTTATTAATAAGTAGCATCCTAACAACAGCTGACAGACGACGATCTTCTAGCTTATGTGAGAATCATGACCCTATCAATCTGATAAGCTATGGGGGCCTCTGGTTAGGTTTTTTTTTGGTGTTTTTTAGGTCGAAGATTAAGGAAGAAGAAAAGATGAGTGATAGTAGAGGGAGGGTTACTGGGAAGGTGAAGTTGTTCTCGGACCAGAAGAGTTTCAATTTCATAACTCAGACGGCGGCGTCGAGAACGTCTTCGTCCTAGAGGAGTGCGACTGTGCGAGAGGTCGAATTCGGTATCATATCTAATGGGTATTGGTTATGGAGGGTATGACGGAAGCGGAGGCGGCGACAAATGAGGTGGGGGGTGGTCGTGATGGGCAGGGGCGGAGGGAGAGGGGGGCGGGTGGGAGCCATAGCTCCCCCTCCCTCAACAAAATCTTCATAGTTCATTCAAGAAAAAATATAAAATAGTTATAAATTTTTAATTATTTATCAATTTGGTCCCTAAAATTTTTTGTTTCTATGTATCGATTCCTCCAATCTTAAATTTATGACTTCGCCTCTGGTGACGGGGGAGGTGGGTTTGCTTCCTCCTCTGAATTTGCGATACGTTAAGTGAAGACCATCTCTATGTCCATTTTTTTAAATTATTAATTACGTTAATATATTTTAATTAATTATGTTAATAGATAATTAATTAATTACCTTTTCTTTTAAGTCTGACTTCACATAGAAGTTTATCACATCACATGTTTTCTTTTAATTTTTTTGTCCGACTTCACATGTAAATGACATGCGTTTCTTTTGTCTGACCCTACTTCAAAATGACAAGTTTACCCTTGAACGTTAACTACTAACGGCAAGCTAGTAACGGCAGGGGAGGTTTCTGCAATTTTCAGTAAAAGTTCCCTCTAGGTGCAATTAGATCTAAAATCAAGGGTGTTTGTGCAATTAGTCCTACGATAAAATCGTGAAGCAATTTTTTTAGATATAACCTTTGTCAATTAGTCCTAAAATAATTTGCTCTATTTCTCTTTAATTAATTGCCTTGTTTAGTGCGTACGTCTGTATGTGGATATATAATAGTCTTGTGAGTAAACATATAAACTAGATATAGCGGTGGTTCGGACCAAACCGGTGAATCGAATCGAATCGAAATTGTGATGAAAAAAATCGAAACGGAATTGGAATGTTCGGTTCCGATTTCGGTTTCGGTTTTGGTAGAACCGTCCGGTTCGAACCGAACGGTTCCACCAAACAGTTTCTTTTTTTTTCATTTATTTAGTTTTGTTTAAATTTTTTAGTTGGTTATTTATTTTCGTTAAATTTTTTTCAGGCAACCCAATAATATATATTTACAGTTTTACATATGTAATCTTTTTTAGTGAACGAAAAATGAAAAAAAATAAAAAATAAAAAGTAAAAAATAATATGACCGAACCGTCAAAACCGCTGTAACTGGAACCGGAAACGGAAACGGAAACGGAATCGAAACCGACGAAACCGAAACTGGAACCGGAAGCGGCAACATGTCTAATATAGATTATATCAATCGGTCAATCAATCTTAGCTAGTACATTATTGAGTATCTATTCTGATTGCTGGGTGCCACGGTCTTCTTTTTTCAAGGTCTGTTCGCCTGTTATCTTGCATACTGATGTAAATGTTGAGTTTCTGAAATTGGCTAATGGTGGATGGAATGAGGATTTAATCCATGAGTCTATCCTTCTAGAAGAAGGATCGTTGATTTAAAGTATTCCTTTATCTTAGAGGAAGATTCTAGATAAACTCCTGTGGCATTCTGATAAGTCTGGGTGCTACTCCGTTAGAAGTGGTTATCATTTGGCGATGTCCTTTTCCCTGAGTCCTAGTTCATCGGGCTTGAGCGTTGCGGAATCATGATGGAAATATCTTTGGAGAATGAATATTCCTGCTAAGTCTAAGTGATTGATTTGGCGGGCTTGTCATGATTAGGTGCCTACTGTGGTTAATTTAGCCAAGATGGGGTGTCGATGTTTCCTCTTATTGCCCGGTTTGCAGATGTTGGATATGGTTTGAATTTCTAATGGCTACCAAACGAGATTCAACCAATGTGGAGACTTCCTAGAGAACTGGAATACGTTTGGAGGTAGGAGATCAAGTTTGAGGGAGGTTTGAAGACGAAGAAGAACTGAAGAAACAAACTTTGGTAGGTTCCACGGTGTAGACCGCGGTACGGACAAGTGCCTAGACCGCGGCACAGGGAGCGGTCGAACGCCTGTGGATTCTCGCGGCATGGACTGCGGCGGAGGCAATTGCACCAACCGTGGTACTCAGAGCGGTGGACGACAACAATGATTCGTGGTGTTGGGCATGGGTTGCTAACCGCGACCCAAACCACGACAATGGTGAATTTTATCCAAATAAGAATGTTACATGAGAATAGAAAATGTGTTTTCTTCTGGAAGTTCTTGTACTTATCAGAATAGGAAAGTCTTGTACTTAAAATAAAATGATTTCTTTTAAACAAGAAGACTTGTTATAAATAGGAAATTGTATTTATGTGGAACAAGTAATTCTTTTATATTTAGGAGTAGGATTTCTTTTTATGTTAATCAAAGTGTATGCACTTATCAAAACTTCTCCATAATCAATGGATCACATGCAACACACTGATATAACTTATATCATTACGTACTAACTGGAAAACCAATATATATATATATATATACAAACTCATCCTAAAACAAATAAATCAGCAAATAAAAATCTATTATATATAATTTTATAATTTTATTTTAAGTACACTTCTTATGTTTAACTTTTTTATTCATGCAATATTTGTTTCTTGTTACTGTTTTTAAAACATTGTGATAAATTTTAAGAGAGAATATTTTAATACTATTAATTCAAATACGATAATTGATGAATTTTAAATCAAGTCCCGTTATAGTACCACTTAAATACAATATTAGTCATATACTTGTATTGTAGTTTTTAATTTTTTATATTAATCATCTATATATTTTCAAAATATATGTTTCTTTTTACAATGTATATATTTTGAAAAATAAGTCTTACCTCTCCCATTAAATATAACTCTTTTATATTGCTAAATCTATTTTGTACTGAACTTATTTAAAATTATTTTGAATAACTGTTTTTAAGTTTAGTCCTCCCATATTAAAATTCATGGTTATGCCATTAACGGTGGGTTTAACTAACTTCGTTAAAGTCCAATATTATATTTAGATTTGAAATTGAGTTTTGTAGTAGATTATTAAAGTAGTTTAATTAAAACTCATTGTTAATTTTAAAATTTAAAATTTATATAAAAATAAAATTCCAAATGTCTAGATCGGGCTTCATCCCGATCTAGTCTACTATTGGCTCTGCCGGTGGGGATAGTTCAATTTTTTATTTGTTATTAGAAAGGTCAAAATTAAAGACGTTGCTTCCCCTCAAACGTGAACTTATAATTTATAGTAGTTAATAGGGGTGTGGAGCCTCATAATCCCTTACAATTTGTGGTATGTAGTTAATAGGGGTGTGCGGCCTCTCATTGTCCCACAAACCCAGGTGAGTAATTTTATGCCTAAATTTTTCCAGATAAATATTGGATATACATTGCAGTTTTTATTGTATGATATTGTCAATGGTATATTAATAATGTGTGTAAATGGTTGCAGACAGCACTATGGATCCCAGTGGTAGATGACAACGTTTGTAAGACGCAATGCCAGCAACAAGAACATGCAATCAGTGGACTTTTCAATGCAGCAATTGCAAGCAAACGTGTGCGCGGGGTGGGGGTTTGCCACATGTTTCTCGGTTGAAACTAATGGTGTAATTCTGGACCAGGTCCGGCCCATTAGGCACGGCCTGGCTAGGCCCGTTTACAAAAAAGGAGGCATGGCACGGCTCGGAGGCCTGTTTCAGGCGGGCCGTGCCGATAGGCCGGTCCACGGGTCTGGTTCGTTGGGTAGGTCCATGGGGCCTGATCCGCAGGGCCTAGTCCGCTGGGCTGGTCCAAAAGCCTGGTCCAAAATCATTTTCAAAACCAAATTTTAAAAATTAAGTTTTTTTTTTGAATTTGGGTTTAGGGTTTAGGGTTTACGGAAAAAAAAGTAATATACAAAAAAAATACTTGTTCTATCAATTTAACAATTCAATTATATAAATGTAATTTTGAAATTAATTTGTTTATCTCTTGAAATAATTAATATGAAAAATAATAATTCCGTAAAGATAAAGTAATACAAAATAATAAAAATAGATGTAATTACGAAAGTATGAAATGAACAATTATTTATTTATTTAATTATTTTTCACTCATAGAATTCAGTATTACATATTTACATGATTGCCTCATTAAAAACCTTATCAAGAAAAACCCAGTGAGATAAAAACTTGGTAAGGAAAAAATAGCGCAATCGTATTACAACTTACAAGTAAATACTAAATACATATGTAAAAGTATAACCTAGTTCTGGCCCTGACCACTACCTGCAGGTTCATCAATATATAGATTGTTGAAATTTAGAATAAGCTCTTTATTTACATTCTACAGTTAGATTTTGCAACATTTTTTTAGCATGCTCCCAATCTCGAAGACCCGAAGGCATGTTAATACCTCTACCATCACCAAAGACAAACAACTTTTTCTTGGTTCAATTATGCATCCACTGGTGCTGAAAGCTTGTCCTGAAGACACCGTTGACACGGGAATAACCAGTACGTCACGTGCTAAGTATGACAGAACTGGATACCTGTACGTATAGGTCTTCCACCATAACAATAAATCAAACTCTTCATTGTCTTCAACAACATCGAACTGTGCTTCAAGGTACCTAATCAGTTCGGTATAAGAAGATATGCCAGATCTTTACCCTGAAGAAGTACTTGCTGATTTGTTCTTTTTTCACCGTTTCAGGAGGCTCCAACTTGTTTGCTTCGACTCTGTCTCCGGTTGTGTTGATTGGAGGGTGTCAATGTTGCCAAACTTGCTCTCATATATACAAAAAATCTCGAACAACTTGGTTCGAATGTCAGTAATTTGTTCTGAATAATCTATTGACAAACTAGTACCAATAAACTCAAGCAAAACTTCTAAACCAGATAATTTAACCCTATGATCTACTATAACACTTAAGGCATAAAGTAGAGGAATAGTAGCCCAATATTTTTTCAACTTTGTCTCCATGGCAACAACTGCAGCGCCTAGATGTTCATCTTCTCTATAACTGTTTAACACTTCAGACATTTCCACTATCTGATGGATTACTCGGGAAGATATGGGGTAATAGACCCCGGAAAGAGTTACAGTGGCATTGTAAAAAATATTTAAAAATTAAACAAAAACCTTTGCCACGAACCAATCGTCTGTGGTAAGTGTTTTTGCTTCAGGACGACCTGTTTCAGCCAATTTCATGTTATAAAAATATGTAATGGTTGTATCATATTCCAAATAACTTTCCAACATTAAATAAGTAGAGTTCCACCTTACCGGGATATCAGTTTGGAATCGTCGGGGTTTGAGACCGTTTAATTTACAATGTCTCTTGAATTCACTGAATCTAGGATTAGAACTGCAAATCCAAGAAATGACATCTCTGATGCGATCTATTTGGTCACTTACCTGCTTTAAACCAGCCTGGACAACTAAATTTATAATATGACATGCACACCGCTGATGGAAGAAATAACCTCCATCTTGCGGGATATTTCTTGTAACAAACAATGCAATAGGGCTAGTATTTGCAGATGCATTATCTAATGTGATCGAAAGGATGCGATGCAAGATTTCATAAGTTTCTAAAACAGAAATAATGACATTAAAAGTGTTTTCTGCAGTATGTGTAAAATCCATAGGACGAAAACCAATAATTCTTTTTGTTATCCTCCACTCAGAATCTAAATAGTGTCCCGTGACACATAAATAGTCTTGTTTGGAACATGCATTCCAAATATAAGAAGTTAATGCAACAAAGACACTTAAATGTTGTATTTCAGCAATTAAGTCATCTCTTTCGGTTTCAAACAATCTTATCAAATCATTTCTAGTGGTGGTTCTAGAAACAGGTTCATATTGGGGGTTATATGTAGATGTGATTAATTCTTTATAAAATGGACCCTCACCAATACTGATCGGTTGATCAGTTTGTGTAATGTATCATGCCAAGCACTCTTTAGCGTGTATTGCATCGAATTACCACGTCGTAACGGACCCGTCTGGGTGCCATTGTAGTTGTGTCTGGGTTCCATTGTAGTTGTGTCTGGGTTCCATTGTAGTTGTGTCTGGGTTGTAGTGTCTACCTGTCCATGAGCAGACATACATTTGTGCATATGCCTTCTCAAATGTCCGGTTCACCTCCTAATTGTGGCATAATCCTTATGACAAAACTTACATTTAGTTATGGGCCCGGACGTCCTGTTTGGGAGTGTCATTTGGACTATGTTGAAACACTGCCATATATCTGATGTTAATTTTCTGGGACGTGATGTTGGTGTAACGGCGGAACCAGAAGGTCCCGCTTGAGTATGGGTCGGCTCCGAAATATCAAATTCATCATTCAACATGTTCAAACCGTCCGAAAAATAAAGATGCTGGTTATGATATATTTTCTGAAGTAAAAATATGAGCACTATAGTCATTAATAGTCAAATTAAAAATCAATATTTACTAACAAAATATTTTAAAATTAATTACTACCCTTAACAATCTTAATTTACTAACAATAATTAATAAAAATAATTCGGCACTTAGAAATATTATTTTACTTAATTTTTTTAAATAAACAACTACGCTAAAATTTCATAATCTAATAACAAAAAATATTAAATTCACTACTACAAATTAAATTGATAAATTTACTAACAAAAAATATTAAATCAAATACTACACATAAAAATCTTAATTTACTAATAAAACTTGTTCAAATTAACCACTACACTTAAAATTTATAATATACTCACACAAAAAAATTAAAATAAACAAATACACTAAAAATTTATAATCTACTAACAAAAAATATTAAATTCACCACTACAAATTAAATTGATAAATTTACTAACAACAAATATTAAATTAAATACTACACATAAAAATCTTAATTTACTAACAAAACTTATTCAAATTAACCACTACACTTAAAATTCATAATATACTCACAAAAAATATTAAAATAAACAGCTACACTAAAAAATTATATTTTATGAACAAAAAATATTAAACTTAACTACTACACTTAACATTAATAATTTACTTATTAAAAAAATTAAATTATATAATACAAATTAAATTTCTAAATTTACTAATAACAAATATTAAAATTACTACTAAACTTAAAAATCTTATTATGCTAAACAAATACTATTAACATTAAAGCTCAAAAATTGATAAACTAACTTACTAAATAAAAATGTTTTCATTTAGTAACTACAGTCTAAACATAAAAATATAAATTTACTATTAAAAAATGTTTGAGCAAAAGTAATAAGAAAATTGTACCTTTAAAATTTGGTGTGTTGGTGGAAAATTTAGAGAATTTTTTAGAGAGAGTAATAATGAAATTGAGTAAAAAAGTGTAGAGAATTGGAGAATGTAGAGATTGAGATTTAAGAGAATGAGAGATTGAAAAAATGATAGAGAGAGTGAATGGAAAATGAAATGGATGGAAGTATTTATAGAAAAAATTTGATTTGTGGGTTAAAATTTAATTTGAAAGATTTCAGGGGTTTTTTTTATAATTTTCAGAGCCTCCAACGGCTGGATTTTGAATTCCAACCGTTGGAGGGAATATTTTTTTTTTAAAAAAACAATTGAATTGACGGACCGTCGTGCCGGTCCATGCATGCTGGCTTGGCGTGCCGAGGAGCGCCGACCTGTCGAACCTGGTACCAGCGGCCCGGTACGCGGCCTGTAATGGACCGGGCCTTGGCCTGGCCTACCTCCTTCACGGGTTGGCTTCACGGACCGGCCAGACTGGTCTGTCTTGGACCGACCGGACCAGCTTGCATAGCTTACGTGAGAATCATGACCCTATCAATCTGATAAGCTATGGGGGCCTCTGAGTAGAGTTTTTGGTGTTTTTTAGGTCGAGGACTAAGGAAGAAGAAAAGATGAGTGATAGTAAAGGGAGGGTTACTGGGAAGGTGTAGTTTTTCTCGGACTAGAAGAGTTTCAATTTCAAAACTCAGACGGCGGCGTCGAGAACGTCTTCGTCCTAGAGGAGTGTGAGAGGTCGAATTCGGTATCGAATCTAATGGGTATTTGTTATGGTGGGTATGGCGGAAGCGGAGGCGGCGACGAATGAGGTGGGGTGGTCGTGACGGGGGAGGTGGGTTTGCTTCCTCCTCGGAATTTGTGATATGTTAAGTGAAGACAATCTCTATGTCCATTTTTTTAAATTATTAATTAGGTTAATATATTTTAATTAATTATGTTAATTGATAATTAATTAATTACCTTTTCTTTTAAGCCTGACTTCATATGAAAGTTTATCACATCACATGTTTTCTTTTTATTTTTTTGTCTGACTTCACATATAAATGAAATGCGTTTCTTTTGTCTAACCCTATATAAATGACATGCGTTTCTTTTATCTGACCCTACTTCAAAATGACAAATTTACCCTTGAACCGTTAACTACTAACGGCAAGCTAGTAACGGCAGGGGAGGTTTCTGCAATTTTCAGTAAAGTTCCCTCTAGGTGCAATTAGATCTAAAATCAAGGGTGTTTGTGCAATTAGTCCTACGATAAAATCGTGAAGCAGTTTTTTTAGGTATAACTTTTGTCATTTTGTGGGTAACAACTAACAAGCAATTCAAAGTATAATATGGGGGCTGGCTGGCTGTGCACAGCAAGCAATTTGATAGTTTTAGCAATGGAATTGGCAGTGGCAAATTGCGAAAATGGCAACCCCACGCGCACGTTTGCGGCACGGCAAAATACACCGATAGCATCTTCTTGTTGCTGCATTGCTTCTTACAAATGTCGTCATCTTCACTGGGATGCATAGCGCTGTATAGCCCTAGTGCACGGTTGTGCTTCCACCACCATCGTCTCATCAACCATATAATAGCAATATCACAATAAAAACTGCAATATATTATATATATGCAATTATCTGGCTGAGAAAAATGTAAGCATAAAATTACCCACTTGGGTTTGTGAGGAGAAAGATAAAGAGAAAGAAGACTGCGAAAATGGAGACAAATTGGAGTCTCTTCCATGATTATATGTATATAAATTTGACAATAGTTTGCTCTATTTCTCTTGCTTAATTAATTGCTTTGTTTAGTGCGTACGTCAGTATGTTGATATAAACAGTCTTGTGAGTAAACATATAAACTAGATATAACGGCGGTTCGGATCGAACTGGTGAACCGAACCGAAATCGGGGATGAAAAAAATTGGAACGGAATTGGGATGTTCGGTTATGATTCCCGATTCCGGTTCCTGTTTTTGTAGAACCGCCTGGTTCGGACGGTCCCACCAAACAGTTTTTTTTTTTCATTTATTTAGTTTTATTTAAAAAATTTAGTTTGTTATTTATTTTAGTTAATTTTTTTTTATAATATACATTTACAGTTTACATATGTAATATTTTTTAGTGAACGAAAAAAAAATAGTAATAATAATAATAGGACCAAACTGTCGGAACCGCTGAAACCGAAACCCGAACTGGAGCCGGAAACGGTGACATGTCTAATATAGACTATATAAATCAGTCGATCAATCTTAGCTTCTACATTATATATATTCAACAGATAAGGAACAAACAATAAATCAAAGTACAGTAATTTGAAAAGGAATCAATAAAAGTACCAAACTTTGTGATTGGGGGATTGGGTAATTTGAAACTCAAAAAGCCTTGAAATACATACATGAATCAAAATGCAATCTCACACATTGATTTTACTTGAAAAAGACAGTCAATGAATTACAAGATTGGTGCTTTAGAAAGAGAGAGCGGGAGCAGAGAGAACCTGGGTTGCAGAGCCAACAATGACAATCCTCGTCACCGTTGGATCACCAAGTGTTTTTGTACATCTACCGGAGCCTTCCTTTTCGTTCTTAATTTCCTTCACGAACCACAACGAAAGTCCACGGCAGAAAACAAAACCTATATTTGAAATAAAAATCGATGACGAGCGTGGGTACATCATCGCGAAAGGCCAACGTGGCATGCTACGTTATCATGCGGTTGCTCGGGTGTACAGACACGTCAGCAGAGGTGGGTATAATGCTGATATGAACGAGCACGTCATCGTGTATAGCTGATGAGATCTATAATCTATTGTTCGCATGAAATAACATATCAGTTTAATTAATGACATGTCTAGTCACGTGAGCCATTCCACGTTCACGTGTTTAAACAAATCGGCCTTTTGGGGTGATGTGCCAACGCAAGTCAGGAAAGTGGCTAAAAATTAAAAATCGAATGAAACCATAGAAATCGTTAAAATGACAAGAACTGAAGAAAGAAGCCAAAATCGAAAATGGCTGATGCTGTGGATGTCTGTGCTTGTACGGATGGAAAGCTACCAGGTATTTATTCTGTGGATGTCTGTGCTTGTACGGATGGAAAGCTACCAGGTATTTATTTTTCATGGAAATTGCTGATTTTCAAAGTTATGGTTTCTATCTGAATGATTATGTGATTAAACCACCTGTGTTGCGATTTTTTGTTGATTCATGATTGTACTGTTAGATTCAAGGAGATTGATTCCTTGATTGTTTTTCTTTAGATTGATGGGCATGATGTTTTTTTGAACAGTAACACACATTGGTCAGTCAATTAGTTCAAAATCCATATGATGAAACTATAAAAAAAAAAAAGATACAAAAATCGATTTTTTTTTTACAAAAGGTAAGGAATTTACATTAGATTTTACTCTCTGTATTTCCACTTTAGAATGCATTTTAAAATTGAAATTCTTTCAGCTTCACGCACCAAATTGTCTACTTGTATAAGACATTTCAGGGCTTATTTTCAAATTGTCTGATGTGTTTTAATGGATGTTAGTCTCACCAGCAAATTCTAATGTGATATGTTGGCTTAACATTGTGAAAGAGAGGTTGAGTGTCTGAAGCATGTTTTAATACAATTAATTAGCTTTTTAGAATCTGCAGTGATCCCTGTACAGTTCGTTGTTCCATATGAGGTAGGGCATGATGTTTGGCATTTGAACAAACTATTCCTTGAGAATTTGAAGATGAGTTGGAAGACAGAACCATGTGATCCCTCATCATGTATGTCTCTCTATCCAAAATGCATTTTCACCACTCAATCTCATATCATCGGAAGATTTTCTTCGGGCCCTATCATCTATATATATACACCTATGATATGTTTCTCAAACATCACAAGTCCCAACCTCACAATCTCAAGTGTTCTCAAGCTCTTAGAAATTCATTTATATCTTTATCTACACAAACTCATGGGTTTCCATCTTCCAAGGTTTGTTAATGTTGTTAATAAGCAGACTCTAAAGCGCCCTTTTTTTTTCCAGAAAATACAGTTGTGCCCAAAGGCCACTTTGCTGTTTATGTTGGAGAAACTGAAAGGAAGAGATACTTGGTTCCGGTTGCATACTTGAAGCATCCTTCTTTCCAAAATTTGTTGAGTCAGGCCGAAGAAGAGTTTGGGTTTGATCATCCTACTGGTGGTCTCACAATCCCATGCAGTGAAGAAACATTCATGGATCTCACTTGCAGAGTCTAGACAGACCTCAAGCAACACGAATTCAGAGATCATGAAATGGCTAACACAGATTATGCTAACTCTGCAGCAGCAGTATTGACATAAATAGAAATTTCTGAATATGAAAAGTATGCATAGAGATTGCTTTTCTGCAATCCATGTAAACTTGATTGTTTCTGTATAGATTTGATTGAGCTTTAATAACAATACTTTCATCTAGAGATGATCTATTAGTTCTTTCATTATATCAAACTCAAATTATTGTTATTCCCTTTTACCCCAGCCAAAGAATCCATCGTGGCTCGATCATCTGCCATTATGGTAGATAGCAAGATGTCGTCAAAGTGACATCTCTTGTGTAGATTATTCATGAGGGATGTTGGATGTTGGATGTTTCTGTGTGTGTAAATTCATGTGAGTATTAGTCTGTCCAAATGAAGGTTAATACTTGGCCAAATTACACACACCTGTGGTGATAAATATGTGACGATTATAAGGTTTGACATGTGAATAATAAGTCGATCCAAAGATAGATTTATTATTTGACATTAATTATTGTCAATATTTGATCACTACAACAAGAGTACCACTTACAATTAATATTATTGTCCAAAGACTTGATATTAATGTTGTGCTAGGTATCTTGAGATGAGACTTATTATTATTTGAATTTGTTGATCATTGTATTTGGTTATTAATATGAGCATGTTTGTGTGTTTGTTTTGTTCTCTTTCAAGCTAATGTTTTACTATATCTGACGATACTAACTCTATACATATGCTTAATGGGATCAATTTTAAGGATTTGAAAGGAGGACATACTCATTGTTCTCGGCTGCATGGATCTAGACCTTGCACTTCGGGTTGAGCAACCTGTTTCTCTTACGGATGCAAGTTCTCCTGATGATAGGAAGAACTTTGAGAAGTGGGATCGCTCAAATTGCATGAGTCTTATGATCATAAAACGCGGCATTCCGGAGGCATTTAGGGGCGCGGTATCTGAAAAGATAACCAAAGAGTTCCTAGCCGAAATTGAATAGCGTTTTATGAAAAACAATGAGGCCGAAACAAACATGCTTTTGCAAAGCTTGATTCTATGAAGTACAAGGGCAAATAGAACATAAAGGAGTACGTTATGGAAATGTCTCATATTGCTTCTAAGCTTAAGGCATTGAAGCTCGAGCTGTCTAACGACTTGCTCGTGCATTTGGTATTAATATCACTTCATACACAATACAGTCAGTTTAAGGTCAGTTACAACTGTCAAAAGAAGAAATGGACTCTTAATGAGCTTATTTCTTACTGTGTGCAAGAGGAAGCGAGACTGAAGCGAGACTGAAGCGAGACAAGACCGAAAGTGCTCATTTAGAGAGCACCTCTAAGGATAAGGGCAAATAGAGGAAGAATAATGAAGCTGCAAAATACCTTATGAGCTTTGGACAGGCAGAAAGCCGAGTCTAAAGCATTTTCACATTTGGAGATGTCCAGATGAGGTAAGGCCTTATAGGCCACATGAAAATAAATTGGACTCCAAAACTTTGAGCAGCTATTTCATTGGCTACTCTAAGCGATCAAGGGGCTATAAGTTTAATGATCTCACACTTAGGTCAATTTTTGAAACGGGAACTGCAACATTTTTTGAGGATGTTGATTTTGGGGGGTAGAAATAAGGTTAGAGACATTGTCTTTGAGGAAGAATCGGTTACGATTCCTATTATTGCTTTTGACAATGTGCATGTTGCTATACCTGTCATTGATCAAGAAGCGAATCTAAATCCTCAACCAGACAATGTTGAACAACCCCACATTCAAGATGAGGTAATTGTTCCTGAGGAACAAACTCAACAACCTCAAGAACCAGTGCCATTAAGGCGATCCACTAGAGAAATGAGAAATGCTATTCCGGACGATTTTTTTCGTATTTCTCCAGGAACATGAGGAAAACATTGGAATGATGGAAAATGATCCAATCAACTTTCATCAAGTCATGCAGGGTTCCAACTCTCAAAAGTGGATTGATGCCATGAATGAAGAGTATAAGTCTATGCAAGACAATAAGGTTTGGGAACTTGTACCATTACCAGAAGGTGTGAAGCCCATTGGTTGTAAATGGATATTTAAAACCAAAAAGGATTCGAAATGTAATGTGGAGAGGTATAAGGCTCGTCTTGTAGCTAAAGGCTTTATCCAAAAGGAAGTGATTGACTATAAAGAGACTTTCTCTCTGGTTTCAACAAAAGACTCTTTTAAAACAATCATGACACTTGTTGCACATTTTATTAGATGGATATCAAGATGGCGTTTCTCAATGGTGAGGATGTTGTCGTGACGCTTTGGTTACGAAGGTTACTGGTGTCTAGGTTTATGGTATTCTTTGTAATAACACAAGGTAACTAGCAAGTTACCTTGCTGGTATTTGGTAGTTTGCGGTTATTAAATAATCTGCTACTACATTTTACTTGGATTGCCCTCTTATATGATAAAACAATTGACATATTTTTGGAGATCCTAATTTTGTGCTATGTTTTGCAGGTCTCTTTCTCTCTAGACTTTGTATTTATTGAGATCCCTTGTGAAAGTAATGTTAACCAATTTCGGTGGTTACTAGTTAAATGTTTTTTTGCCCATTGTTTAGTCATAAATTATATTTACTAGATGCTTTAATTTTATTCGCCGATGGTATTTTGGTACTCTAAATTTCAGACTTAAAACGAACAGGAGATGTGATCAAGAATGTGAGATGCAGCAAAGTAATATTTGACGGGGTGCCACATCATTCATCCATAGATGTTGCCAGAAAATTAGGTTGTTTTAATATATTTTTACTCCCTCATCAAATAACATTGTTTTTGGGTTTTTAATAAAATTATTATTAATTTTTATTTCCTTGTTTGTAAATTCGTTATAATTTTGGTATAATATATACTAATGGATTTAATATAATAATTATAATAAAAAATTTATTTAAAAATAATAATTACTTATGGTTAAAAATCATAAAGTAATGATGAATAATAAATGTTAATATTTTATGATGGATAATAAGCTTTAAAAATTTATGACGTCAAAAACCATCATAAATTAAAACTGTTAAAATCGTTTTTGATATTGAATTCTTTAACACTTTTAAACCATCATAAAATAACATTTATGCATAGTAAAATCTATTTTTTTAGTATAAATTTCAAATTTGTTTCAAAGACCTTTAAAAGGTCCGAATAAAGAACAAAATAATTAAAGCCTAATATGGCCCAAAAAAAGAATATGTACATAAGCACAGCCCACTGGGTTATCTAACCAAACTAGTATGTGGTCAATAGAAAATTATATGGTGATTATCATGTCAGATGTTACACGAATCCACATCTAACAAGGCTTTTATTACTGGATTCAAACGAATCAATACAAATAATTAAGGAGTTGATGATCACGCTCTCATAAAGGACACGACAGATGAAGACCGCAAAGGCATCACTATATATACCACTCTTTCTCAGAGAAGGGTTCTCGTTTTTTTTTCTCATTCATACGTGAAAGCTCTTAAAACATATGTTCTGCAATCTTCTCCCAACATTAATTGCTGCTCCACGATCGAGCAAGAGATCAACCCAATAGTTCAAAAAGGTTAAATTTTAGGTGGGTATCCCATAAAACTTTAAAAAGTCAAATATACAGACTTAAATGATCTATAGGAAATACTGTATAATCATTTTTTATAGATCTATGTTCTTTCTTCTTCCTTTTTTTTTTTTCTTTTTCTTATTTTGAATTAGTTCTATATAAGCTAGCATTACCAAAATCATCCTTTACAATAGATTTAAAAATCTATCCAGTCTTGTTAAGTATTATTACATCATTTCCATGACAATTTTTTTTTATGGAATTTCCATGATAAATTATTACTTTAAACCATATATATGAAACAAACATGAAAACCTAATTACATGATCAGTGAGGAATCCCCCATGAATAAGAGAGATCATCAAATACACTTCATCAATGAAACTAACAAACAGTCCAGGAATATAATCTATACGTACAATATACATCAGTACGTGTTTCAACAAGCCCATGGAGTCTCGAGCTTTGTAATAGGGCTGCAGTTGGTGGTTTTGGGTTTTCTTTGTGATTCCTTGGAGGTTTCTTTTTGTTAGCTTTGTTTTGCTGTTGGTTTGGCTCTTTGTCTGCTTTTTCTTGCTTGTTTCTTGGTGTTTTGCTGGCCTGTTTTGGGTGTTGTGTGGTAAGGTGTTTTTTTGGGTCTGTTGTTGTTAGGTTTGTCCGGTCTTAGCGGCTTTGTGTGTTTGGTTTTTAGGTTTTCGTTTGGTTGAGGGCTTGGTCTATTTGTTCCTATGTTTTGACCATATTTAGCTTTTTTGAATAAAATTTATCATTAAAAAAAAAACCATATTTAGCCTTTTTGAATAAAATTTACCATTAAAAAAAAAATTTGTTTCAACCGTAACATAGACGTACTCTTAATCAAGTATCAATAGGTAAACACATAACAAACTAGAAACAAAAGCAAATTTATATCTAAAAACGTACGGGATCTCACACATCATAATTTCTATTATTTTTAAGGATTAACAAACAAACAACACCAAATTGTAGTAAATCATGCATATTTGGGGGCTGCGGGCATTGTGATTCTTCTAACAATTGAATTGGCAGTAGTAAGTTGTGATATCGATAAACCCCTGGCGCGATTCTATGGTATCACAAAATCCACTGACAGCAGCTTCTTTGTTCTTGCAATGTGTATCACAACTGTTGTCATTGACCAATGAAACGCATGATGCCCTTAGGTATGTTGCACTACGCTTCTCGCACAGTGCTGCTTCCGCAACCATATTATTCATCTCTGCAACGATTTATACAATCATACAACATTATATCATATTTAGTAGATTTTAAATGCAGGATCCCGCATAAATCATCATGATTTTCTTACTAATGTAAGCATAAAATACATAAAATTACTCACCGGAGTTTGTGAGGAGAATGAGAATGAAAAAGAGCAGGAAAACCGCGGCAGATTTGAGTCTTTGCCATGATTATATATTTCTCATGCTTGGTTGCCTTTGTGGATAATGGTGGTCTTTATATTTAGGACTATGGAAGTATGGAGTACAAAGGATTTATTTATCGTATTTTAAATAAATGGATTATAGCGGTGTCACACGCTGAATTTCGATACCAAAATTAGGTAAAGTATCATTATTGTTATATATATATATTCAAGTACGTATCGATATAAATTCATCGGTACGTTGGATATAATAGTTGAACGTCTACCATTATCTATATTTATATATTTGAATTGTAATCTGGATGTTTTTGTCCATGGGAAAATATCATTTCCCCCCCTGACGTTTGTCCCATTGTTAAGATAAAGACATGGTTTGATCAAATTGACCGTTTTTCCCCTTCAAATAAAAAAAAATGTTAAAAGATCCCCTTCTGTCACCTTTACCGTCCAATTTGGACGTTGACCGTTAAATATGAAGGGTATTACGTCATTTTACCCTCTGAAATGTTACTTTACCCTTTTTAAATTTATTTATTTTAAATGAATTTGGTGGTGGATCTCCACCGTCCATCATTAAATTTAATATTATTTAATCATTAAATTTAATATCATTTAATATCATGAATTGATTCATCCCAAACCCAGAAGTCCAAAGGCAGCGCCGCCGTCGTCCACGACCAGAGCCGTCGTCGCTTCTCGCTTTCTTCACAGCCAGCAACCACTTCTTCTGTTTTCCAGAAATCACCATTCAACACACCCTTCAACTACACCCGCCATTCAACATCTTCATGTTCATCTTCATCACTGTCATCTAACCCAAAACACACCCTTAACATCAACATTAAATAAAAAAAAAACCCATAAATTAAACTAAGAATCTCCCAACAATTTTTTTACCATAAATTAAACTAAGAATGTCCCAACATTTTTTTTAATAAAACAAGATCTAGATATCTTTTTTAACAAAACTAGATCTGAAAAAAAAATCAAACTAAACAAAATCTGGAAAAAAAATTCAAACTAAACAAAATCTGGAAAAAAAAATCGAACTAAAAAAAATCTGAAAAAAAAAATTGAACTAAACAAGATCTGGAAAAAATATTTGTTTGATCAAAAGCGGATCTGGAATTCTTTTTATAACAAAACAATGAGGATTTTTTTAAAAATAAAATTGAAAACAAAACGTAACCACCACCATTTTTTCAATATGGATCTCCAGATTTTTCAAGAAACAACACCACACCACAACCACCACCAGTTCTTTGCTCACCGACACCATCACACCCACAAACACCACTGAACCAAGTCACCCTCGTCGTTGATCAATAATCACCCAACAAACAAACATCTACCAAACACAAATTCATCCACCAAAAACTCACCAAACACAAACCCATCTACCGAATGAGTGAGAGAGATAGGGAAAAGAGCTGGGACGAGAAAGAAGACATATGACAGTGTGGGTGGTGTTTCGACGAGCTAGGATGGGGTGTTTGAGCGACGGTGGCGACTGCTAGGGTTGGTGTTCGGTGAGTTTTGGTTGGTTGAAGAAGATGAAGGAGATGAAGAAGAGAGATAGGGCGGCGGTATAGAGAGAGAGAATGAAAGAATAGAGTTAGGTTGTTAGGGTTTTGTTAATATTTTTAATTATTTATTTTATTTTTATATTTTTAGATCCATCTTTTTCTTTTCTTTTTTTTTAATTGTTTTTTAATTTTATTTTTTATTTTCTGTTGTTTAATATAATATTTATTTAAAGAATAATTTGAGGGTAAAATGGTAATTAAATGGAGTAATATTAATAGAAAGGGTATAAAATATATTTAATGGATGGAAAATAAAACAGAAACGACATATAATACATTCTTTTCATTTGAGGGGGGAGACTAACCAATTTGACCAAACCATATCCTTGTTTTAACAATGAGACAAACGTCAGGGGGGAAATGATACTTTCCCTTTGTCAATTTGGTCTCAATTTAATTTGCATATCTTTCAAATTGTTAAATTAACAGTCTGTTGGAATTATATATTGTTATATTAACAATTTAATTATTTAATCTCAATTCAACAACGTGATGTTTTCTTTCAAAAAAATAAAACAACATGATGTGTTATTTTAAAAAAAAAAACATGATATGTTCCATCACTAATTAAAAAATTCCAATCCCTCAAATACACGAATAAAAAAAAGAATGTTTAGGAATTAAAAGAAAAAAGTAAGAAGGTTATTCTATTTCTTAAAGATGGAAGCCTATATGATGTTTTATGTGTTTGAGTATCGAATTTGAATCTTTTTTCTGATATCTTCTAATCTTATGATATATGAACATTATAATAAATAGATAATTAAGTTATGATTGGTTTTCACAACCACTTTATCAACAATCAATCACATAATTTACAAAAATCAAATATACGGAAGATCCAAATCCTTAAGACTCACCTTAAACTTAAAAACCAACCACATTACACGAGTGAATATAAAAAGGAAAGGATTGTGAGAGAATTTTGCACGTTACATTACAGAGTTCTCATAATTGAAAATTAATATATGAAATGGGAGGAGTGCTAAATCCTTTAATGATTATTTGTTGGGTCCCTAAATATACAAGTCAAACACCATCCAATGTGAATGATGGGAGCACTCATTGAGTCTAATAATATCACATATTCAAATAGCAGAATGTACGGTATATATAAAAAAAAATGATTCTCTATGATTAAAATAGGTCAATATTGTCCTAATCGGCTAACAAAAATTCATTTTCTATATATATAAAAAAAACAAAAAATTCTATTTGATTATGATAGGAGGATTAATTGTAACAAAATGATCATTTATATAAGCAGAATATAAAGGATGCTTTGAGCTTTTGTACTAAAAGAAGCTGCTGCTTCTAGGGAATGCCTCAAGATTAATCACTGTTCACCAACCGTTTTACTAGAGAAATCTGTGATGCATCCCCACCAATTTCTTCAAAAACTATTAACAAATTATGTTTTGGCTTCAACCAAGATCTAGGAACATGGTACCTGCAAATATAACATACGAGAAACCATTATAAATATGTGATCGAGAATTTCCATACAAAACTACTTTTAATAAAAGCATTTTTAAAAGAAATGTATATCTTAACCAAACGAGGTTGGTTCGGTGGTAAATCTCTCACACCTACACTATGAAATTGTGGGTTCGAGTTCTCTTCCTCTCAAAAAAAAACCCCGAATTATATTTATGTAACAGTGTAATAATTAAAAAAATAAAAATAAAAAGTGTATATCAAGCTTTGCTAGAAAGCATTTTAATAATTGTATCTCGTCCTAGTATCTATTCAAGAAAAATACTTCAAAATAAACACACAAACTCCTATTATCTAATTTTGTTTTATTTTTAATGATGTCAAAAGCACTGTCGAACATAAAATCAAATTCAAATTTGGTTGAAGAAGACTATACCATTGTTGAGTAGGTTGATCACAACCGGATTGGCATCTTGTATGCCTGTAAGTACCACTATAACTGCACTCACTGCAGTTGCCTTTAGCAGTTGCAGTCCAGTATCTTCCAATGTTCTGCCCATTTATCCATACTTGACCTTTTGTCATACTACCCATGTCCATAGCTATGGGCTCATCTCCTCCTGGTGCATCAAATCTGGCCTGCAATTTCAATTTTAATGTCAATGTCGTAGATAAATGTATGTTTTAAGTGTTCCAAGTAAAAACGTATATATACTTTTTAATAGTGTTTTTTTGAGTTTCTCTCACGTCGGTTGAAGTTAAAACTAGAATGTGGTATAAATAAACAAAGGATAGTTATAACCCCACGATAGCCCTTTTAAGAAAAAAACCATAAGACTCAATGGGTCAAAGTGGACAACACCTCGTGGGTTGCGGCCTTATACATATTACATAATTATAAATAGGTAAATAAAAAAAGTACTTTTTTAACTTTTTAAAAGCACTTTAGGAACACGTTAAAGATCACGGATAGTCATATAATGTTCTCCTACCTTATACCAAGTCAATTGTTGATGTTTCTGTTCTGCTAAGGACAATGGTCTCCAATCAACTGCAGGAATGTGATTCCTAGAATCAGAATTGATTGTTTCTCCTTTAAGCCCAATCTGAACAAAAGAAGCAGCCTCAGATGAGCCGAAAAAACTCGATGAACAAATGATAAGTCATCAAAAATTCACAGAATTACTAAAAATTCATATACCTTGTATGACCATTTCTTCCAGGACAAGTCTCTCTTTCCCTCGTCTAACCCGTGTAGCACAACTGGCCCTAGGACTCCTGTCTTATATGACTCGAAATGTGCACCAAGGTTCTTCAACCATGACCACAAAAAAATAGATAAATCATAGTTGAATTCGGATAAAAAAAAATGAGAAATATAGCTAGTGATAAAGTTTTGTTTCGGAAATATTGAAGATTATTCAATGATACAATGAAACTAACCGTCAATCCAGCAGTCATACTGAGTAGTGAAATTCTATTGATTCCAGCACGAAGCTGAACATTTCCTGTAAAAGTAAATGCTCTTACTCGTCGAGTCCCAGAGGCCGAGCCTAATCATTAGATAATAATTCTCCGATTAACATATGATGAGTGTAATTAATTAATAAATCATAATTTGGTTTGCATAAGCGATTGAACAGCAAAAAACCTGAGAAATGTCCATTGACAAATACTTGCATAGCATGGCCTCTGGATTGAACAGTGAGAGTGAGATGCTTGCTTCCATTCAAAAATGATTCGGATGAACTTATATCGACACTGGAAACATCACGTAGTTGAAACTAATAAATAAATCGATCGTATACAAATACATATTAAATCCGTGAATATGTTATTTCAATGTTACCTGGTTGAGTACCAAAGATAGTCACTGGTATCTCTGGTGATGTTTAACTGCTCCAAGAGACCAGACACTGTAATGGTTGAATCATCATCATCTTCGGATGAAAATATGTTTTCATTGAATGTCTCCCATGAGTGAAAATCAACATTTGTCGGCAGCATTTGCACACGGGAAGTTTGAGTTTTAACCTGCAAATGAAGAAATCAAATCATGAACTGGTTTTGCCAACCAAAAATTTCCATTTCTTCTCCAAAATTGTCAAATTTAATTACCTTGGCAGTGTTGAAAACAACATTTTTGCAATCAGGAAGGATGCTAATAGACCAAGGCGGTAGATCGTAGTGCTTTCGATTAAAAGTCATCCTTAAAGTTGAATTTCTATTGTAGTTTGAAAGAAACGCTGCACAATGTCCTGACTTGGAAGAGAATACATGAGCCTGGGAACAGTTTATAATTACGAGTCTGTTAGTAACCATCAGACCTGAAAGTTTAAGTTGATAGGAAAGAGTCCAACAACAGTGTTTAAGCACTCTAACAGTGTAAAGGATCGATTTAGACAACAATATCAACAATATGCAATGCTCAATAATCAGAAGCAGAACCAGGAGTGTTCATGTGAATTTCTTAGCAAGCAACTTCAAGACTTCTTATATCAACGAATCATCCGTACAGAGAAATGGCATACCTGTCTGTAATTTCCTAAGGTTGTGACATTGGGATCGGCACCAAGCAAAGCTTTTTCGCATAACTTAATAGCTTTATGGAGTTCCTTTAGATGGCTATACTTTGGTTCTCTGATCAAGCCTATTAATCATAATATCAGCCATTAGTCGAACAAACGAATAACTCAGTTATAAATTAGTCTTGCGTAATATTGGAAAATCGAGGGTCTAATTTTCTGACCATATTCATCGATGGGAGCATCATAGTCGTAGCTGGTAGTAATGAAAGGTCCTCCAGCAGTCCTTCCAAAGTTTGTTCCTCCATGAAACTGCACAAATTTAGCGAACAAAGATTATCACGATATATATAAACAATGATGAATTTTTATTAGTAATTACGGGTACTGGCTTAAACGACACAAATCAAACAAAAATAAAAAGCAAAAGTGTTGTTTTTCAGGTGCCAATACATCTTTGAGCTTTATTAGATGCAAAGTTCACATGGGAATCAAGAAAAGCATAAAGGAAACAGCAGGAACTTGAGAGTTGAGTTGTGTGACTGACCATGTAATAATTAACCAATGAGCCTCCTTTTCGAATGAATCGAGCAACTGCAAATGCCAAATCTTCAACTGGTCGATTGTAAATCGGGCCACCAAATTCTGTGAACCTGCAAAAATTATACATAGATAGATAGAACATTCAATTATTTTATAACTGAAGAATTTAAAAAAGTAATGGTAGCTGAAAATTTCACCAGCTAGTCCAAGCCTCGGTCCATAGTGTAGGTTTATAAGGTTTGTTTGGAGAGAAATTGTCACAGTAAAAACCATTGCATGTGTTTATCTGTCACAGAATTTTTTTTTAGTTAGCTAAGTTGCAGCAGATAAACATGATAATCAAATTAACTACGAAGAAAGGCGAAAAAGAACATTTCGATACAATAATTTGCATTATTCCATACATACCACAGGATCTGGGGCACCTTCATCCTTGCACATAACCCATGGAACACCGGTATCCAATCCGACAGCCATCTTTGCAGTCCATTCCATATATGCTTGGCCAGCAGTTCCAAATCTCTTTCGTTCGGGCTCATACTCATTTTCAATCTGCACACACAACACAATCAAATACATCGAAAACTCACAGTTGCTGCACTATTTAGCTGATCATGCCGGTCATCGAGTAACGATTGGATGAAGTTTATTAGCATATAAAAAGTTGTACAATGTACTGGGGCTAGTTGCTTCCTTCCTTGAGAACCTTAATATTCTTTAGTTATTAATTATGAGTACTTTCTACTTGTAATCGAAACTGAATTTAACGAAAACCTTAACAAGCTTTAGTTGTTATGGGTACTTTCTGTTTGTAATAGAAACTGAATTTTGTGAAAACCTTAACACTCTTCTTTAGTTGTTATTATTACTTTCTACTTGTAAACGAAATTGAATTTCACGAAAACCTTAACATTCTTCTTTAACTATTATTAGTACTGTCTACTTGTAATCGAAACTAAATTACACGGAAAATAAGTGAAGATATTCAGATTCAAGGGGTCGAAAAAGCTTAATATTTCGGAACTTAAAAGACTGCAAAACAAAGCTACCATTATATATACCTGAGATAGAATGATAGGACCACCTTGAGACTCATATAGCTCCTCATCCTTAATCATGTTGACAATCTTTTCGGTGAAATTTCGCATTGCAAGCTATAAAAAAAAAAAAAAAAAAACCAAGACTTCAAATAAATTTCTAAGCTAATTAATTAATTAAAAACTTGGAAGTGCAAGCAAATTTTTCTTAGAAACAAACCTTGAAAGGCTCATTATCTGTTCTAAAGCTAATGCCTGGTACAAATTTCAACCAAACAGGAAATCCCCTGAAGAAAAAAAAAACTCAAAAACTGAATTTCAAGAACATATAAACATTTGATCACATTAAAAAATTTATGAGAACATAGTTTTAATAATTTTACCCAAAATTCCATTCTCCACAAATATAAGGACCGATTCGAAGATGAACATACAAACCAGCTTTCTTGATTAACTTGATGAATTTAACCAAATCATACCTCCCTTCAAAATTGTACTATAATCCACAAGCACAGCACAAAAATAATAACAACATGAAGAGTTAAAGTATGCAGCAACAACAACAATAACAAAAACAGAGAAAAAACAGAGTTCTGAGTGAAAACAAGTGTACATTGCCAGGAGAAGTTTCATGGAGATTCCAGAAGACATAAGTGTCAATAACTTCCAAACCACCATCTTTAGCTTTCTTTATAAGACTTTCCCACATCTGAAATATGTTCAAATTGTCACATTAGAACCAGAAACTGACAGGAAAATAAAATTTTCCTGAGAAAGTGAGAGAAAATTGTGGTGGTACCTCTGGGGTGCTTCTGGGGTAGTGCATGGAGCCAGAGAAGAGAATTCTTCTGTGACCATTGATGATAAGAGCTTTGTTGTCATATGTGACTTTGCATTTAGTCAACTGGAGAGATACTATTGAGAGAAGCATCATCAACAACAGCGAAAACGAATTGGAAGATGAGTTAGCTGCCATTGTTGAGAGACGAGAGAGAATGTTGCAAATTGTAATGAGAGTTTGCAAAAATCAGAAACCAGAAATATTTCACTGCTATTAAATAATTAATTTATACAAGTTAAAAAGATATCAAAAGATGTTAAAGAGTCCAGACTCCAGTTGATGACAGAGTTTACGATAATGACAAACACTTTAATGCAAGAGCAATAAGAATTCTTGGTGTCTATTTCAAATTTTTGTAATTAATTTTTTTAGAATATAATATGTTTAAGAAAAAATCGAAACTCGTTACAATTCTTTATATAGTATGTAGGACAGTTTGGAGAATTTTCATTCTAATAGGATTTATTTTCTAATTTATTTAGAAGTTGTTTTCTAATTTATTTAGGTTTGTTTATGTATTTTATTTAATTCATATTATTTCAAATTAATAAACCTTTGATTGATTTTTTTTTCCGTGCACTTGAACCGTTTATATATCCTAGAAATATGGGATTGAGAATCATTATATATAACAAATAATGTAGAGAAAACTGAATTGAGATTTCTACTGACATTCGTCAAATAAAGAATCAATGGTTAAGATTTATTTTCTTCACTTTTATTATTTTCAAGAACATGAGACGCACGGTAAATAAGTTATATATATACACTTGAACTGCTGCTCCAGCTTCTTTGAGCTCTACAACTGTTGAGATCATATGATACATATGCTTTTACATATGACATTTGCACTTTTTTGTTTTTTATTCTCTTTATTGCCTTTACTCATCCTCACCTATTAGGTTGAGTTTTATGCAATCAAAGCATATTAGCTATAAAAAAAAAACAATCATTTGTTTTGAAAATAAAAATGTGCAAGGATTATATTGCAAACTTCTCTTCATCTTCCTTCAAAAAAATGATATCGATTGACCAATCATAAGAAAAAATATAAAACGACAAGATAAGGTTTGACTAATTGAATCAAGTACTGCTTTCCAAAACCAAAAATTAATTGTAATAGTTTTTAAAAATAAAAAACATTGATAAAACTGAGCCTAAATAAATTTCAATCATTTATATAATGATTAATAAGTTGCCGTTTATTGATTAGAAATTGAAAAGATTATCAAAATGACATTTAACAAATTTATTTGTTGTCATGGATATTTTGTAATTTTTCAATTAGAGGTTATACATTATGATTGAGATTTTGATATTATCCTATTATTGGACATAATTAAGTTGCAGTAGTGATATTTGTATATCAAGTAATCATCTTATGAGTTTAGTTATAATATAGTGATTGTATAGTTGTATAGTTGCTAGACTCATAACTAAACATTGGATTTTAATATAAAGATATATAAAATTTAAAGTTTTAAAAAATATAAATAAATAACTAAAGAAAATATTTATCTTTTATAACTATCTATAAATAATATTGTTAATGTATTATATAGCTAAACTTATGGACTTATTCATAAATGGAAAAGTCCATTTAGGGGTCGTTTATTTTTTTATCTGAAGATTGAATAGTTCTGATTTTTCTAAAGATCAAATAGAGACTAAAATCTGAACTTGAATGATTTGTTTTTTTTTTCTCACATCTGAATGTATTGTCAACATGTTTGTTTTGTAAAAGTCAAATTGTCTGAAAATAAGTAATTTTACATTTATACCTATGTTAAACAATTATACGTATAATATGGAATAAAAACAATCAAAAAATAATTATTATATATGAACACGTAGGATCATGATCTTCTTCAATTACAAACAAACTTCATTTTGATTAAAAAAAAAAAAGTTTTTGTTTTCAAAAAATAATATGGACAACATAAAAACTCAAACAAAACACTCTAAAAAGTGTGTATATATATAATAAATATAGAGAATAGTATCAAAAGAAAAGATTTTATATTACATTTAATACAATTCAATTAATTACATGTAATTCATTAATTTGCTATTAAATGAAAAATCAAGATTTTTACTTTTTTTTTGTTGATATTTTTAAATTATTTAACCACTTAAAATAAACAACTTAATAATAATTATAATTCAAACCCAATAAATTTTAAATAATAAAAACAAATAGCCCCTTCATTAAAAATTAATTAATGTTTTCTTTTTTAACATCTACATAAATAAATGATTTAGATCTTTATAAACTATCTTATTTGTCCACTAAATGACATCTTAATGTTATAATTTGCAAGTTCTAACAGAAATCTAATGGTGTTGTAGTGTACACTGGCTTAAAAGATCTCAAACAGTCAAACCCCACAAAAAGTTTCAGATGTTCCGCAAATGTCTGAACTGACAGAAGTACATTCAAAGTACATCAGACTATCATCATTCGATCTTCCACAAAAAAAAAAAAAATTAATGCACAAAATTTATAGCAATTCTATTTGAAAGGATTGGTTCAACTCTAATTAAGAACCTATCATGAAATGCGCACCCCCACTACCCCACTACCCAAAAAAAAAAAAAACCTGAGACAGAATTATTACTGGAACCATCTTCTAAGCTGTTTAGAACCTTGCTTGTCACCACAATCAGTTTTGTTAGAACTCTGCTGCGAATACTTTGATTTGTATCGTTCGATCAACATGTCGAGTTTATCTACTACTTCTCTTCCAGGCTGGTTCTTTTTCAACTTTTTCTCTCCCTTCTGTCCTGTTTGGTTTTCCATCTTCCTCTTTCCTTGCCGGAACGTTCCTTCCTCGGAAGAATTTGATTTACGTGTCTGATTCAGTGCCATTTTACCTTTGACTGCATTTCCGCTATCAGGCTTCCTGCCATCTTGGCGACCCTTGGGGTTCTTCTTCGAGCCTTTGGCATCTGATTCTGAGTTCTCTCTCAAAGAAACTTCTGCCTTTTCACTAGCTGGGTTATGCTTATCTCTACGTTTGTCGGTGGCAGCTCCGTCAGAAACCCTGTTACCTACACCATCCTCTTCACCATGTTCTGATTTCTTCACTGCTCTACTGTCACCGTTAGATATCCGTTTTCTGGAGTTCTCGTTTTTGTTCGGGTTGGCATCCCGACTGCGTGAGTCATCATTTTGCCGCTGATAAGTTCGTAGCTTAACTTCTCGTAGTTTCATTGTCTTGATATTATCAAGGGCAAACTCCACAATTGGACGATGTTCAGGACCAAAAGTTTCTGCAAGTAGAGCAAGATCATTTCAAGATGAGGTTATAAGGCTACAGATCACTCAAATATAATAAATTGAATCAGAAATAGAATTTAATTTCGATCTTGAAAATTGCTACCAATCACCATATTGATAA
Source organism: Dipteronia dyeriana (assembly GCA_032871835.1). NCBI lineage: Eukaryota > Viridiplantae > Streptophyta > Magnoliopsida > Sapindales > Sapindaceae > Dipteronia > Dipteronia dyeriana. The sequence goes on along the minus strand of CM065295.1, from coordinate 94,708,019 downwards.
GAGATTTTGAACCATAATATGAAAACGAAATGTATTACCAGGATTATTATTAAGAACCCTTAGGGCCACAAGTGCATGTTCATGCTCTGTGAACTCCACAAAAGCAACTCCACGCGAGTAATTTTTTGTATCAACCTTACCATTCTTCAAATTTTTCAAGAACTTTATCTGCAATAGAAGATTTTAAGTTAAAAACATATATCTTTGAATATGGAGTATGATATATGTAGACAATTGATACAATTCTAATATAGTAGGTAACCGATAAAGGTAGCTAACCTGTCGAATAAAAGGTTTTTGCTTAGAAGCTCGTGAGATAACTGCATCAATACAAAGCTTCCTTAGTTCTCTCTCAGTCATTGACTTGGGTATATTGTATATAATGAGTCTTATCCTTGAAACATGAAAATTTGGTGATTGAAGCTTGGTCATCTTGTTCTCATTCAACCTGCAAATATCTAAACGATTACAAACTGTTGTGTAGGAATCTGAAATTTTACACGAGCAGTACATTAAACAATACAGATATTGAAAAAATTAGATATATAGCTCCGATGCATGGACCAGAAAAGCTGATACTGGGATAAATTTTCTATCTAGGGATTACAGGATTGAATAAACTAACCCCGTCTTTTTTAAAAAAAGAAGAGAACAATGGAGAAAAGTAGAAAAAACTTCAAACTCCAAAAATTGCACAAACTATACATTGAATTATTAGAGACGTGACTTACGTTTTTCGTTTTGACATATCAGCATCAGAAACACCTTCAGCAGCTGGTGTACCCTCAAGTATTAATCCCTCCTATTAAGAATTTGAAAAATGGGGAGAGAAGAGCTAATTAATGTTGGGGGTAGTCATCCACAAACTGATAATGCAAGAACAGGAACACAAAGGAGAAAAAAGGTAATAAGGGAACAAAGAAAGGGTTTACAGAAACTAACCTTTGCCAGGTAAAGACTCCGTTGGTCATGATCCTCAACTTTGGTCTTCTCCAATGCCTTATCATGAGCTGACTTCTTATCCAAAGCCTTAAAAACTGTCAGCTGCCTGCCTTTCAAAATAATTCCCAAACCAGAGGCATCATTTGCTGCTGAAACTGCAGCATTAGCTGCCTCTATAGTTTTGAACTTGAGGAAACCAGTCCCTCGTGGTCGCCTGCCATAAGCATAAGGAGATCACATGGATTTATATTAGTCTAATAGCCTAAAAAGAAACATAAGAAGACATCAACTAAAAGCTGAGTCCATACTTGGTGACTTGATGAAGAACTGGCACAAAGGACTGCACTTCCCCAAATTCAGTAAATCGTTGTCTCACTTCTCCAATTTCAATATCAAAAGGAAGGTTACTTATAAAAGTTGTTCTTTCTAAATCATCTTCTCCCTCTGATTGTTTTAGTGTTGTTTTGCTGGATTTTTCAGGTTCAGATACATTGATTACTTTTTCAGACTCATTGGATAACTTATTTTCCACGTTAACAGTTTCATCAAAATCCTGATCCTTGTTACTATTGGGGAGGGCAGAATCATCAGATGGAGAGCTAGTAGAAGATGAAGTGAATTTCTTCAAAACTTTCCTTGCAATGTCTGCTTCCTCGTCAAAATCAATGTCTTCTTTCTCTGATAAATTTATGTCATCTGAAGAATTATCCATATCATCATCCTCCAGATCATCATCGCTGCCAGTGTCACTGTCCCCTAATCTTTCATTCTGCTGTCCTGTAATAGCACACATAATTCACTATAATGTAGACAAATCATTTGCTAAATTATCCAATACAGAAAAAATTAAGCCACTCAAGAAATAAAAATTGAATGTACACAACTCAAAAACTATAAATATCACACCTGTTTTTAAGGCCTTGCATAAGCTGACTTGCTTTAACCCTAAGTAGTTGACACTCCTAGAGTCCTAGTCCAGTAAACGATCTTAAAACACTAGAAAATCACAAGAATGCCTTAACAATAAAGAAATGTCCAATTGACCGTGAAAGAAATGTCCAGACAAGCATCGATTAGATTATAATGCCAGTAACAGTAAGTCCAAAGTATATTTTAGTGATAATCATTACCACTAACATCTAAAAATATGAGGAATCGATAGGCTAACTAGTAACACTGCCTCTGAAGCAAGCAGGGTTCTTTCAATCATTCCGGCAATTCAATCACACTGATCACATAATTTCCTAAATGACTAATACATTATGGAACAAGATGTCGAAGTTATTAACCTAGCAACTACATGAATGTAAGAATCACTGCAGAATTTATCTAATTACTCCTGTTTCAAGGATGTCTTTTTTTCTTGTGGTAAAGCTTTTAACTTTCCTCCAAAGGATAAATCTCTTCAGTAAGACACCTAAAACAAATCCAAAATACTCAGAGAGGAACAATATAAAAAACTAATCTTAAATGAAATATGTCAGCAATAGTGTCCTTACCCATGATAAACTAAAATTATTGTTGCTTCCTATGATATCTTTTATGATACACATACACGTCAATGACTCAATCGTGATACTATTTACTTATTAACTTATTATCATCACATCCTGATTCCTGACAACTCATAATTCTCTATCTGATCTTTAGCAATTCATACAAAAATCAGTTCAGTTGACACAGATGAATAATAAAAGTAACTAATAATTGCATGAGTCCTTGAAAGAAATTGAAATTTGGTTAAGGTCCATTAATACCATCTTCAGATGCAACACCAGCAGATGCACCACTACTGTAAATTTTCTTCGGAACAGCCCAGTCAACAGCTATTGGTCTTTTATTAAACATTTGCCCATTGAACTTTTTAATGGCCTGAAAACAAATAGAGTAGATGGAAAAACATGTTGACAATCCGGTAGGCTGTAACCTTATGTTTCAGGACTCTAGAAGTAAAGCATAAATTTGAAGCCAGACATACATTTTCTGCATCTCGTTTACATGTGAATTTAACAAATGCAAAACCCTTAGATAACCTGCAAAAAGGAAAATTTAGTGTAAAAGTGAAAGAATAGGACAATTTATTAATAGATGAGGAAAATTTGGGAATATGAGAAAACCTTGTATCAGGATTCATTGGAATAAATACATTCCAGACAAACCCTACTGATGAAAACACTTCTTTAATGTCATTTGCTTTCGCCTGCAATGGATTTCAGCAAAAAAGTCAATAAGTAAAGCACCTCTAAATAAGGATTGATGAAACTAAAATTATTGCCCAGAACAACCTTGAAAGGGATATTTCTGACAATAAGTTTCCACTTCTGAGTCTTGGAGCCCTAACCCACAACACAACTAAAAAGTGATTAGATTTCCCATTCATACACATACATAAAATAAAAAAATCAACTAAACCTCAGTCGTTTAAAACTAATGCAATTCTATCAGTCAGCCATTACAATAAAGTATGTATCAACATTAAAATGGCAGCACCCATATTTATCTTTCCTTTACCTCTCCACCAAGTTGGCGTGCCCACACAATTTCCCCCTTTACTATTTTTTGGTGTAATTTAGCAACTGAAGCACAAGCTGACTTAACACTCGCATAAAGTACAGCAGAAGCATCCATTTTGCATCCTTCTTGTTCAAGACCTGGAGAAATGTCAATAAGGGGACCATTTATCATCCCAAATTAACCGAATTAAAGAGTACATTCATCATTTCCAGTTCTTTTGGTAACCTTGAAATTGTGAACCATCTTCGTGATGTTTCACCAAAAGATCTATGAAATCAATCATGTATAATGATGGTTGCTGATTACAAATCTTGCATTTTTAAAAGGGAGGGATGCTCTTTAACTGAAGTGAGGAATGCATTATGTCATAAAAGTGAAAGAAATTAAAACCTTGAACACAAAATCAATTACATAAGGCATTCCTCTCGGCCCCTATTGATCTCAAATTCCAGTTTTCCAATTTTAAGTGAATGAAAAAGGGATAACTTATTTCATTTTCTGCAAATGGTGACAAGGCTGATAAATTGGAATGACTTAACAACATCCTTAATCTACATGAGTACACATGCAAAAACCATGTGAAGCACATTAGGTCGCAAAATGGAGATTACAATATTTGCCGCCCACTCAAAAAAGGATGGCCCTTACCAAGTTTTCCAAGTTCTTCTTTTGGAAGAGGATAAGTTACAGAACACACAGTGCCAACCTCTCTAGCAAGGAGGTGAACATCTTCTGCCATATCAGCATTAAGAATACCACCAAATATCACAGTCCTTGCAACCCTAAATAAAATCAACAAAAAACAGATAATGAAAAAAGAAAACAGGACAGTCTCTTAAAAAACTACACACTATGAATGCTAAGTATTGGTATAAATATCATAGAACAGGCATATTATCATGATTCAGGAAGCAACCTATAGCATGGTCAAGATGCATTTTTCAGGTGGATAAAAAATAATAATCAAATTGGAGGTCAGGGAATTAAACAATTCACTGAAGTTGCCATAATTTCCCCCAAAAATTTGATGACAGACATATCTCATTTCACCATTCTGTCAATCTGACCCAGTATAGAGTGTAATTGGTTTTTCCAGTACTGAAACCAACACTATTCATCTATATTTCATACATTGAAAATTTTCTCCATCCTTCAATCTGAAATTCTACTAGCAACTTGCACACTGAATCCTTCAGTTGAAGTCTTAAGGAGCATCCCTCTCTTAAAAAAACAAGGCAAGTCTTCTTAAAATAAAAAATATCAACTCCAAGATTTTTCCTCTTTCACTTATAAATCTTGTGAGAATATGAAAGCCACAAACTTTTTGCAATTTCCTAAATCTTATTTTTATCATCATTCTTTGAATAGTTTACTCAAAAGTCAAAACATGCAACATATATTTTCAAATTCTGTAAGCATTTAGTAAATGTTTCAAAAATCAAAAACAAGATAAATTGCAACAAAATTCTCTAAGAATTCAGTCGGACTTCATTCGATTCTAAAACCCAAATACAAAGCCCCATCTTTATTCAATTCTAAAACCATAACAAAGTAATAATAATCATAATAAATAAATAAATAAACATTACAAAACACGTAAATCTGTCTCTTGGAGAATTCATACAAAAAAAAAAGAGAAAAAAAACATTTGACCTATAAACAACTACAATTTCATATGACAAGTGATAATTTCATGAATAATTTCTTTTACTTCAACTCTGGGACTATTTTAACTCAAAACAGAAAAAGAAAGAAAAATCTTGGTAAGAAAATCAAGTACCTCTGCTTCCCAGAACAGTTCTCTTTGTCTGCTAGGTCAATGGAAAGTGATGCTGCTTTTCTAGGTTTCACAATTTTCTCTGAAATTTTGTTCAAAATATAAAATGAAAATAGTAAATTTTATATTACAAATATGAACAAATGACATGTGTTTATAAAATACATATTGATTAACAACCTGGCTGCCGCAACTTTGATGAAAGCTTCTCTGCCTCGGGGGTAACACCATCACTGTCGTTCTCTGTCTTCATTACATCATCAGACTGAACCACTAATGGATTGGGGGAAAAGAGTCGAATAAAATTTAGCAAAAATGTGAATTCACTGATTAACATATATAATATCAAGACACGAGATATGCAAAATCTAAAACTAAATTGAGCTATAACAACCTTGAGGTACGTTTGAACGACGCTTCTCCAGGGGAGCACGATGCATGGCATGTTTAACACCAATTTTCCGACCTCCAACAGATGAACCATTTTTCATCTCGATAGAACGATTAGCATCTTCCATAACAGCACTGTAAATAAATGCAAGCACCATACATCAGAAAAGGTTGGGCAGACTCTAGATCAGATTATTTTAAATATTTTCACTTAACAACCCATCAATTAGCCAGCAAAACCCAGAAAATCAACAACAGTAAAAAAAAATACAACTGCCACATGAGACAAGGAACCAGAGGGGTTCTGTAATTTTCCATCCAGAACCCTGCCACACATCTTTTTATCAAGCTCTTAGGAGAAACACTTTGATGTTCGTGTAAATATGAACAATTTCACAATTGATTTTACAAAAATAGAAGTGAGGAAAATTGTCAACACTAAATAACATGCTATACATTGAAAGAGAAGCAAATTGATCAACCTTAAAGAAAATGTATTATACATATGATAAACTTACAAATGAACATAACCAAAACCACTGTGTTCTTTCGACCCTGTAAACATAAAAAGAAATAAATGGATTAATTAAACCAATATATAGGCCAAACAGATTTAACATTCAAGTTTTGCAAATTGAAAAGCTCACAAAGTTAGCATTCATTTTCTAGTTCCAAAACTACAACAAGCTAATTATATGAAGAAAATAAAATTAACAAAACTCGAAAACAATCGTTTGGTTTCGATTCACCGGTTTCGCTTACCTTTCTTGGTAACCATAAAGCATCTCCTGATTGGACCAACATCGCTGAATGATTCTTCAAGCTAAAATAACATAACATAAACAAAAACCACATAAAAATCTTCGAAAAGTAAATTCTGATAACCGATAAACACCACATTCAATGTTTGTTAACAGAGTGACAGCTAGAGAAAAATAATGTACCTGAGAGTTGGTGAATGAGTAAGGCAAGTTGTTGACGAACACAGTGGAAGGACTGTGTTCGTTTTTCTCGCCTCCTTCTCTGCTTCTATTATTCTTCTTTCCCATTTTATTTTATTTTTCTGTTTGGCAATCGAGAAAGTGTCAGTTGCTCAAACCTAAAAACTGTTTAAAATCTCTACTGTTCTGTTTTATCATATGAGGTTGGAAACTGGGCCGGGTCGGGTCGATATGGGCCAGGACTTTATTGTAATGGATTTAGGGCTTGATTGCCATGGTTTTGGAGCCCAAAAATAACTTTTGAGCCCGTTTGGATTATTTTAAAAAGAGCTTATACAATCTGAAAGGCTCAAGATTTTCTCCTTCCGATAAAATCTTATATGCAACCTTCCAATGAGTGCATGCCACATAACATGAAAACCCAATCAAATGAGCTCTTCATACCACATGGCATACACCCTTTGGTTATGGTGCATGGGTGCATGCAAGATTTTCTCCTTCTACCGGAAGCAAGCCTCACCTTACTTCTCCTAGAAACACTTCTAATAAAACCGGGAAGGCAAAATTTCTTTTAATGAAACTTTCATAATTCCAACTTTACCCTTTTAACAACCAATAACAAAATAAAAATTCCATTGAATCTCAAACTGGAGATTTTTCAATACTAGGGTAGGAGTGAGGCGATTGGCGAGGTTGCTAGAGTGACGGGTGAGAAAAATGTGATATTTATATATTACAACTGGGTTTTCCATTTAGTTTTTGTTTGATAAATTTATTGGTATTTTTTAATATAAAAAAATACATTTTAGTATTTTATTGTTATCAGATATCAACTGCTTAGTTTAAAAAAAAAAACAATATTATTTATTAAAATGCTGGTATTTTAAATTAATTAAAAAAAATTATACATGAATAAATTTATACATACACATACATTAGGGGTATAATGGTTATATTCTAATTAGAAATGATTTTAATTTTTTTAACCGAACATGTTTAAAAGCTCTTAGGGATGTAAATGCTCATATGAAATATACTATTCAAACGGTAATCAGAGAGCTCAAGTTTTTACTTCTCTTTTCTACTATCGAAAGCTAAAAGTAAAAGATTTTCAAATGAGCCTGTCAGGACTCGACCCAAATATAATACGTGGATGGTTAACACAATAGTGAGGTATATCAAAAGTCCGAGTAAGCTCTGTTTGCAAACCGCCACCCAAGGGCTCAGGACAAGCTTGGGGTTTGGGCCATGAATACAAATAATAATAAATAAATTTTTAAAAAAAGTTGTGGGGGAAAGTGGTGGAATTATTAAAACTTTTTCAAGGGAATGGGAGCTATGGCCCCCCTCCCTCCGCCAAGAAGAGCGGAAAACTCATTCTTGAAATACGACTCTTTAAACAACATTAAAGAGTTTTCTTAAAGATAAATGGTCATGATCGATCTTCTCGAACACGGAAGACCTTCCTTAAACTACAAACAAGGAATATGTAAGTAAATTTGTAACATTTTTTTCAATTTCGGTAAGCAATTATGCTTATGTTTTCGAAATTACATTGCTCATATGAATATTAAATGTGGGGATCGAAAGCTGATAGGGACTGGACATAGGTAAAGGTGTAAACGTGGGTCGGCCCGACCTGTTTAGGCTCGTCCCGTTTTGGAAAATAGAGGCCCCGCACGGCACGTGGGCATGGCCCTGCGTGTCGTGCCAACAGGGCGTACCGTGCCGGCCTGCGTGCCAGCTAGGCGTGCCAAATGGGTTGGGCCGTTTAAAAAAATATATATATTAAATTTTGTAATAACATCATAGAGTACACACATCATAGGGTATTGGGATGTGGTCCATAACCATTGTCCAAGTAAATATGTTTTCCTTTATTTTTTCCTCATTTTTATATAGGTTATACATTTATTCATTCCTCTTATTTATCCGATGTGGAATGTGAGATTGAATTTCAATTTCCATTCATTGATATAAGTATATAACATAATGATATTCTCTTGGGTCCATTTTTTTCACTAACTATGGAAAACATAGAGAGTGTTGGGATGTCTATTAAAATTAAATAATGGTTTTATTAAAATCAAATCAAATAAGTCATCTATTGATATTATATTATTATAATTTCCATCTTTTCCATTTATGAACAAAAATCATATATATATATATATATATATATATATATATATATATATATATTAAATATCATTTACATATTATTCTTGTATAATCTTGGTAATAGGAATTGCTTATAATAATAGTTGTATGAAACATCACATCTCACATCGAATAAATAAGAGCATTGAAGAGAGGTCTAACCAATATAAAAATGAGGGAAAAACAAATGAAAACTTACGTATCTAAATAAGGGTTATGAACCATGGTTCAATACTCTACGCTATTATTTATTTTTAAAACATTTTACTTTTATAAATAAAATGTTTTTTTTAATAATTTAATGGGCCCACCGTGCCAACGGTTGGGCCTGACACGTTGGCCAAGCGTGCCGGGCCTGCACGGCGTGCCTCAATCGAAGCCCGGCACGGTCCATGTATGTGGACCGTGCCTAGCAAGACCTGTCTTCCTTACCATGCCCGCTCCATATTTATACCATTGGACCTAGGCAAAGTGCCAAAATTCATAGTTGGTGATGGAGATGTATTGCATACAAGGAAAAGAATTGAAGGCTCTTGTACTTGATCTTTTAAGTAGTCATCCTAAAAGGACACCCTTTTATCCGGCAAGAAAAAGCTGAGCAGGTTACTGATGAAATTAAATCTTGTCCTTCTTCACTAATAAATCACTTCATTGAGCATTGTTTTGTTTAGTACAAGTAGTTTCTGTTCAAATTTTTTGTGTAGTTTGCTTTGCTTTTTAGTATTGCTAAAGGTGCTCTTTAGTATCTATTTTATCTGGTCGCTGGAAATACGTAGTGCTTTGTATTTGTTGTTTTCGAGTGAGATTTACAGTTTAGTCCTTACTTTTTCTAAAATTGTCACTTTTTTGCACAGCTTATATGCATCAGCTTCTTTGGTTCCCAAATTTCCAAAAATACGTCAAAACGGTCCCTCCTTTAGTCAAAGTTAACGAGTCTGGACTCTGGAGGTAATAATGTCCCTTCACATAACAATTATTTTCAAAGGAAGGCATATTTAACTGATTCTTCATAGGGATGTCCCATGTAAAATAAGTCATTGAATGTGTTTAAACTTTTAAGCACAAAGAGGCAATGACTTCATAGTTATTGAATGCAGCTTTTAATAAGCCCATCCTGTACGCTGCGTCAAATTTGTGGTCCAGCCAGCTGAAATAAAGGCCCAGCTGGACCATGTATTGTTTTCTTGGCAGGAATGTGTATGGATTTTTCAAAGATTTTGAAAATTCTGTACCAAAAAAAAAGGAGGACAATATGTGTATCAATCATGGAAAACCAGTGAGGTCACTCGCTTCTTAATAATTCATGGAATTGTGAAACTTATCGACCACATATCTGTTTTTGAAACTTGAGGGAGAAGAATATTTGAACTCACAGTCTCACATTATCGGTCACATGTTCACAATATATGTTTTGCTCTATTAATAATGAAACCGATTCACGTGTCATTTTTATTTTTTTGTTACGAACCTAAAATTGATTCCCCTATAAGGTATTTACTTGAATCTTAGCAAGATTTTGAATTCCTCCTGACATTCACAAAATAGTGAAGAAATTTTGAAAACAAAACATACTGACACATATACCAAAGTCCAAACCATGCGGCTGCAAAAACATGAGTAGGTTTTTTGGTTTTTTCTGTTTTAAAGTGAAAAAAAGCAAAAGACTACATTAAAAATAAATGAAAAAAAAGAAGAAGGTATTATCTCCAAAAGAATTTTAAGATTAGGTTAAAAGAAAGCTCACACTAAAATTCAGTCTATTAACTGGTTCTTCTCTAATGCTTTTTACGTTGTTCTTCTTCTTTTTATTGTTCGGATGGTGAAACCAGTTATCCAAATTACATGCATGAACAATGTATATGTAAATGGTTTGTACATACAATTACAATCGACAATATATCAAATTCTTATATGGTTTTGTTGAGAAATCATTAACCACGTAATTTAAGTTAAATATACGATATTGGTTTTTTAGATTGGCAACATTTGAAGTTACACAATAGTCCATGAAAAATAAACATAATATTTCTTAGATTATATTTATATCAAAACTTATATCGTAACTTTAATGTGAGATTTATGAAGCAAAAGACCCATTCCTTAACTTGAATCATGAGGACATAGCAGAATTTTCTATGATAATGTTTAGTCGTATAAGCATCATTTATTCATTTATTATTAAGACATATCGGACGGTGATAACAAAACGCTTTCTTACACGGTATTTTAACTTTATGAGAGTTTATTACACTCATTAGAAATGTATTGAAATGCATATCACATATCATATTAGTTTAAGTGACTTGACCAACTCTCCTTTGACGAGTGTGGTGGAGGTGCTTGCTTTTGACATTTTAAAATTATGTGCATGGAGTTTTTCCTCCCAATAATATACATATATATATTGTATGCTTTTTGTAGGTTCTGATATATCCCAATGGAAGGTATATATATGGGTTATATATTAATGTTTGATTTTAATAAATTACGATAGATCTCAATGAAAGTATATATCTAAATTACTCCAAAAACAATAATTCGAGATTTGAAGGAGACGGACATATTCGAAACAAACTATCTGGCTAACTTCATCCCAACGTTAATATCGATAGATCCCAACATATATTCAATAATTGTAATAGTTAAATGATAATGATAATCGAAAATTTCTGGTTTTGATTTTGATTGTCGTTCAAATGGGTAACATGATACGATAAATTCTGATCAAAATGAATGACTAAAAAAGTGCACACTCACTGCACTTGCACTGCACCACACCACACCACACCAAATCACAGCTCAGACAAAACAAAAAGCTTCCCTCTGGAAAGACTTCGCCTCTCACTTTTTCTTTATGGGCCCCACTGTGCATTATCCAATGGGGTCCATCCATCTCATCGCTGATATCATCAACTTATGGAATTGGAAATCAATTAAAATTAAATGGTCCTGATTTTAAATCTAGCGTTTGAGGGACCCACTTTGGCAAGTGTGAAAGTGTGAAACACTGAAACTTCACTAATCAATTACTGATCTCGACACGTGTCGACAGATCATAATATCTCTCCTCCGGTTTTTTATATTATTTATTTTTGGGAAAATTAGTAATATTTTACTTGTCAACCAGAAAATCTAGTATTCTAGTCTTAAATGGAGTAAATAATTTAAAATTAATTTATTTAATTATGCACAACCGACTCAGCTAAATAGATTAGATTACTGTTGGCAATTTTATATTTTTTATATATAAAAAGGAAGAAATTAATTAATTGAATATTAAAAAGGTGTAAATGGTATATATGTATATAATTAGTTAGTTGATTGAAATTATATTATTTGTTTTTGATATTTGGCTTATGCGAGTCCAACGTGCCGCCCGGGGCTAGTTAATTGCCCCATTTTTGGGTTTATTAATTAGAGTTTGGTGTAAAAACTAAAAAGCTCAACCAGTTTACATTGAAAATTATTTATCGATTTGGGCAGCCACAAGGCCCACAACCACACTATTCCCGGATGTGGAGATGGAGCTAGATATGTTGGTGGTTCGGTTTCAATCGGTGAACCGAACCGGAACCGGCCCTTAAAAAACCGTAACCGAACCGTCATTTGAGCTTTCGAACGGAACCGTTACAGTGTACGGTTCCAGTTTCGGTTCTTGTTTTAGTAAAACCGTCTGATTCGACCAAAACAGTTTTTTTTTTAAAAAAAAAATATTATTTATTTCAGTTAATTTTTTTTTCTCGATATGTTACGAGTTATACGCTTTGCCATTAAAATTATATTATGTAATATAAAACTTATATTTTAAACATGCGTGATTTTTTAGAATATGTATTTTATACGGTAAGACTCCATATTAGGTGTATATCTATTTTTCAATCAATATTTTTTTTTCTTATAATTGAGGTTCCCTTAATTTTATTTTAGTCCATCATGGTTTCGTTACGTTTATGGTCGTATATACATACCTAAATATATTTTAATTTCGGTAAATAATGATTTGAGATGGAAGCTCAAGCCCCAGTGGTCTGTTGTGTAGAGAGATTAGAAGAGATCTCTAATCTCTTCATCCTGTGCATAGGTGAAGCAAGGGGGCAATTGAAAATTTATTCATATTTTAATAGAAAATGTGAATAAAGGGTAAAATATAAATATTTAAAAAAAAAATAACAAATTTGTGCACTTGAAGGGTCATGGCCCCCTCAGACCGTAAGGTGGTTTTGTTCGCCACTACTTTTATGGGGAAAATATATATAGAGAGTTTGAATATATTGCTATTAACAGTTATGTTACTAGACAGTCATGTAATAAAATTGGATTTTTTTTTTTTTTCAAATTCTTAATTTTTATACATCATTGGATTAAAATCTAATAATGTGAAGCTACCCAATAACATTGTTGTTAACAACAATTTAATTAAACTCATAAATTCAAGTTGTACATATAACATTTAATCTTAACAACCTCTTAGTTCCTGATTAGTTCAATTGTTATGTTTCTAACAAAGATATAAGTAAATGAGTTTTTTTTTTTTTTTTTAAGAGTTATAAGTAAATGAGTTCATTTAAGTTTAAATACAAATTATATATATAAACTAAAGTATCCCCCATCTCATGCTAGTTGGTTGAGTTTTATCCTCTATCATCTCAAACATAACTTCAAATTCAAGTAATGTTTGTTTACTTTAAATATAAAATTATCAGACAAGTTGTTTACTATATTTGTTTAAAAGAAAATGCTTCCAATAATGTAACAAGGGATTCTATTATGTCATAATATTTTATAATTTAATGTGAACCTAGTTTTTCTTCTTTTATCCTTACTACGAAAAAGTCAAGATACCTTACCTCTTCAAATCCATAACTATATTTAAATATATTTTTTTTCTATTTAAGCTAATAAAATATAAGACAAAAGAATAGTTTTAATCGACAATTATAATTTCTATTAAAACCCTAAAAAAAAAATCGCTGAACTTTACTAATAGCGTTCCGAGATAATACATAAAAAATATGTTTGTTATATTCTTTTGAATATTGTAATAAAATATCTACGTTTTGTCCACTAATCCTAATTTTAAAAAAAATAATAAAAGTTCTCTAGATTATTCTAATAAATTAAATAGATAGGTTTTAATATTCTTTTTGAACTATTAGGGAGTTGATACCTACTCTCTATATCTTATGCTATAATACAGACTAAAATCTAAATAGGTATAGATTATAATTCTAGTATTATCCAATCGAAACCCCTTTGTATGGTTTTGGAAAAACTGCAAATAAAAATTATCAGAATGACCGGAACTTGGATTCTCATAATTATAATACCAAACGAATGTATATAAATTAGATTAAAAACGTAAATTGAATATAAATAAAAACAAAAAAAACTATCAAATAAAAGAATGACTACAATTCTTAAATACATGAACCGATTTTAAAAGTTCAACAAAATCCATCATAAATTGTCGAAACTTGTTTTCTTAAGGTTATTATTATTATTATTATTAGTTTGAAATATAACAACAACCTAGTAGTTTGAATTTGTTAGTTTTGCATGAAAAAAAGTTTTATGGTGTTGATTTTCTATCTGTATACATTTTGTTTTTTGGGTATACTAGTTAAATGAAACTGTCAACATTTGTTATTATATTTTACGTAAAACCCAAAAAAAGTTATACTTAAAATTTAGTTTTAAAACATTATACAACAACAAATTATCATATATTCTTTCACGGTTGAATTTTGAAAATGTTCTATTGTAATGGTAACAATAGATGATAGGTCCCGATAGTATTTAAAAGAAAGCAAGGACTAAGGAGGATATCACCTCATGATAAACACGGCAGTGCACCCTCCTTTCTACGGCAGTGGAGACCGGAGAGAGATTCAAATTATACCGTATTTATAGGGAAAGTTTTCTTTCTATTTATTTAATTCGGATCATAATTGTAATACAAACAAAAATAGATATAAATAAGAGGCAGGGCAAAGAGTGTCAGAAAATGGAAACTCCAGGCTCCAGGCTCCAGCTACGAAACGAAATCGTACGTATGAAAGTGAATCTTAGATTTTCACGCCTGTGACTCAATCACCATCTCTCCTTTAATTAAATTAAACTAAACCATGGAGGCTTGGATTTCATTTTCACAGTTATCGACGACATCTCTCACTATCTTTCCCTCTGCAAACGTACTCATTAACACCCTCCCTACGTCAACTAGTACACAACCTCTTTCAAGTTTCATCTCACTCTCTGCTGCTTGTCAGCTTTTCTATCTTCCCTTTTTAGTCCTAGGTTTCCTGTTAATTAAATAAATGCCCTCCAACTTTCATTTTTTTGTTAACAAATTATTAATATTAACATCTTTAGGCATCTTCCAAAACCAAACATTGTATACTTTTACAATACATAGAATTTTTAGTGTTGTAACTTGTAACATGGTCGGTCAAAACTTACCGATACCTAATACTATTAGTATTTGGTACGGTCTAGATAACTAATTACTTTCACCTTATAAATAAAAGATCACCCTTAATAAAAGCTAGAGCAAGACTCTATCTAAAAAAAATCTACTATACTATGATAGTGCTATAATTATGCGCCGGTCCACGAAGCCAACGGGCCATGCTTGGCACGGCCCGTGAATGAAGCAAGCCAGGCCGCGTGCCGGGCCGCTGGTACGAGGCCCGATAGGCCGACCCGCCAAACAGGCGTGTCAGGCCCCTGAACCGCGCTGTAGGACCAGCCGGCCGGTCCGTCCCATCAACAAGTTTTTTCAATAAAAAAAAAAAAAAAAAAAACCTCCAACGGTTGGAATTCAAATTCTAGCCGTTTGAGCCTTAAAAAATTATAAACCCACCCCCCCCCCCCCCCCCCCCCCCCCAAAAAAAAATCTTTTAAATTATATTTTGATATACAAATCAAATTTTTCTATAAATACTTCCAACAATTTCATTTTCCATTCACTCTCTCTATCATTCTTTCAATCTCTCATTCTCTCAACTCTCAATCTCTAATATATTCTCCAATTCTCTTAACTTTTTCATTCAATTTCATTATTACTCTCTCTACAAAATTCTCTACATTTTCCACCAACACACCAAAATTTAAAGATACAATTTTGTTATTACTTTTGCTCAAACATATTTTCATAGTAAATTTATATGTTTATGTTTAGATTTTAGTTACTAAACGAAAACATTTTTATTTAGTTATTTAGTTTATCAATTTTTTGGTTTTAATGTTAATATTATTTGTTTAGTATATTAAGATTTTTAAGTTTAGTAATAATTTTAATATTTGTTATTAGTAAATTTAGAAAGTTAATTTATATTACTGAATTTAATTTTTGTAATAAGTAAATGATGAATGTTAAGTGTAGTAGTTACGTTTAATATTATTTATTTCATAAATTATGAATTTTTAGTGTAGTTATTTATTTTAATATTTTTGGTGCGTATATTATGAATTTTAAGTGTAGTAGTGAATTTAATATTTTTTGTTAGTAGATTAGGAATTATTTGTGTAGTTGTTTATTATAATATTTTTTTCAGTATATTATGAATTTAAGAGTACTGGTTAATTTTAATAAGTTTTATTAGTATATTAAGTTTTTTATATGTAGTATTTCATTTCATATGTGTTGTTAGTAAATTTATCAATTTTATTTGTAGTAGTGAATTTAATATTTTTTGTTAGTATATTTTTTTATTTTGAAGTTAAATAATAATTGTAAGTGACGTATTGTTTATATTAATTATTGTTAGTAAATTAAGATTATTGTTAGTAAATATTGATTTTTAATTTGACTATTAACTACTAAAGTGCTCATATTTTTACTTCAGATAATGAATCCTAACCAGCAGTCTTATTTTTCGGACGGTTTGAATATGCTCAACGATGAATTTGATATTTCAGAGTCGACCCATACTCAAACGGGACCTTCTGGTTCCGCCGTTACACCAACATCACGTCCCAGAAAATTAACATCAGATGTGTGACAATGTTTCAACATAGTCCAAATGATACTCCCACACGGGACGTCTAACCCCAGAGCTAAATGTAAGTTTTGTCATAAGGATTATGCTACAAGTACGAGGGGAACCAGACATTTGAGACGGTATATGTACAAATGTATGCTTGCACATGGACAGGTAGACACTATAACCCATACACAACTTTAATGGCACCCAGACGGGTCCGTTACGATGTGGCAGTTCGACGCCATGCATGTTAGAGAGTGCTTGGCATGATACATTGCACAAACTGATCAACCGATCAGTATTGGCGAGAGTCCATTTTATAAAGAATTAATCACATCTGCATATAACCCCCAATATGAACCTGTTTCTAGAACCACCACTAGAAATGATTTGATATGATTGTTTGAAACCCAAAGGGATGACTTAGTTTCTGAAATACAGCATTTAAGTGTCTCTGTTGCATTAACTTCTGATATTTGGAATGCATGTTCCAAACAGGACTATTTATGTATCACGAGACACTGTTTAGATAATGACTGGAGGATAACAAAAAGAATTATTGGTTTTCGTCCTATGGATTTTTCACATACCACATAAAACATTTTTAATGTCATTATTTATGTTTTAGAAACTTATGAAATCACGCATCGCATTCTTTCGATCACATTGGATAATGCATGTGCAAATACTAACTCTATTGCATTGTTTGTTGCAAGAAATATCCCGCAAGATGGAGGCTATTTCTTCCATCAACGGTGTGCATGCCATATTATAAATTTAGTTGTACAGGCTGGTTTAAAGCAGGTAAGCGACCAAATAGATCGCATCAGAGATGTCATTTCTTAGATTTGCAGTTCTAATCCTAGATTCAGTGAATTTATGGGATATTGTAAATTAAACGGTCTCAAACTCTGACGATTCCAAACTGATATGCCAGTAAGGTGGAACTATACTTATTTAATGTTGGAAAATTGTTTAGAATATGATACAACCATTACATGTTTTTATAACATGAAATTGATCGAAACAGGTTAATATAGTCCAACAATACTGACCACAGACGATTGGTATATGACAAAGATTTTTATTCAATTTTTAAAGATTTTTTACAATGCCAATGTAACTCTTTCCGATGTCTATTACCCCACATCTTCCCAGGTAATCCATCAAATAGTGGAAATGTCTGAACTGTTAAACAGTTATAGAACATCTAGGGGCTGCAGTTGTTGCCATGGAGACAAAATTGAAAAAATATTATGCTAACATTCCTCTACTGTATGCCTTAAGTGCTATAGTAAATCATAGGGTTAAATTATTTGGTTTAGAAGTTTTGCTTGAGTTTATTGGTATTAATTTGTCAATAGATTATTCAGAACAAATTACTGACATTCGAACCAAGTTGTTCAAGATTTTTCGTATTTATGAGAGCATGTTTGGCAACATTGACACCCCCCAATCAACACAACCGGAGACAGAGCCGAAGCAAACAAGTTGGAGCCTTATGAAACGGTGAAAAAAGGACAAATCAGCAGGTACTTCTTCAGGGCAAAGATCTAGCCCATCTTCCTGTACCAAACTTATTAGGTACCTTGAAACACAGTTCGATACTGTTGAAGACAAGGAAGAGTTTGATTTGTTGTTATGGTGGAAGACCTATACGTACAGGTTTCAGTTCTGTAACACTTAGCACGTGACATACTGGTTATTCCAGTGTCAACGATGTCTTCAGAACAAGCTTTCAGCACCAGTGGACGCATAATTGAACCAAGAAGAATCTGTTTGTCTCCGGAGATGGTAGATGTACTAACATGCCTTCGGGATTGGGAGTATACTAAAAAAAGGTTACAAAATTTGACTGTAGATAAAGAGCTTATTCTAAATTTCAATAATCTATATATTGATGATCCTGCAGGTAGTGGATAGGGTCATAACTAGGTTATACTTTTACATATGTATTTATTATTTACTTGTAAGTTGTAAAACGGTTGCACTCTTTTTCCTTTATCAAGTTTTTATCCCACTGAGTTTTTATTGGTAAGGTTTTTAATGAGGCAATCATGTAAATATGTAATACTGAATTCCATAAGTGAAAAACAATTAAATAAATAAAAAATTGTTCGTTTTCTTTATTCATTTCAAACCCTAAACCCTAAACCCTAAACCCTAAACCCTAAATCCAAACAAACGTAATTTGAAAAATAATTTTGGACCAGACCCGTCAAGCCCGTCGGACCAGGCCCGCCAAAAAGGGCCTGCGGCCCGCCCTGGCACGACCCGTCTGAGGCAGGCCGGCGTACCGTGCCGTGCCGAGCCTCAGGTTTCGGAAACAAGCCGGGCCCGGCCATGCCTGTTTCGAAAAATGGACTGGTCAGGCTGTACCTAATGGGTCAGGGCAGTCCATTTTTACAGCACTATACTACGATTAAGAGGATTATAGACTAATCTCTAAAACTTATGATTCTTTTATATATAATTTTGATCTTTGAATTATTACTATATATATATATATATATATCAACTAATATCAATACAGTATTGAATATGTATCGAAATTCACTAAGATCGAACATAATTGTTATTTAACACATGTATCGAAATTCACTAGGATCGAACACAATTGTTATTTAACACGATCAAGACAATTACTCTTATAATACAAAGTAGATTGTGAGCAACAACTATTAGCATTTAAAACGGTTTAACTAATTACTACCACAAAATACACGAAGAGATCGCCCTTAAAAGCAGAATACTAGTTTCTTAATGAATCAAGCCAAACTGGAATCCAATCACAAATACATAGGAGTGGACTCGCTCCACCCTCTTTTCCCTTTGCTTTATCTTGCAACTTGCAAGCTAAACAATATAGAAGAAGTTATATTTGGTAATTTGGAGTAACGAAAATGGAAAACGCGGCTTATTTATTTATTCCTATTGTTCAATTAATAATCACATTTTTCAAGTTGTTAATGCTATAATTGTAGTTATGAATTTTGTGACCATAGCAGTCG
Organism: Dipteronia dyeriana; assembly: GCA_032871835.1. NCBI lineage: Eukaryota > Viridiplantae > Streptophyta > Magnoliopsida > Sapindales > Sapindaceae > Dipteronia > Dipteronia dyeriana. Next base: position 94,688,299 of record CM065295.1, on the reverse strand, counting down.
GTGGCTTGTGGCTACCTTATAAAAGCAACAATTCAACAGCCCCACTGAAATCTCATGTTTCTAAATATTTTTTTGCAAATTTTCCAACAGTTTGAGATTACAAAATTTGACCTAAAAAACATGCTTCGTGCTTCGTGCTTCGTGCTTAATGCTTGTATTTGTTTTTTTTTTTTTTAAAAAAAAAACTTGAAATTGATTATATCTTCTACCTATGTAACATTAAAAAAAAAAGCCCAGTAAATACATCTTTGATGTGTCTACTTTCATGATACAGTTTAGTCTTAGGTTATGTTAGTTGTAATATATAAAAACAATCTTCAGAAATCATTTTTAATATTCAAGACACGAGTTGTAAAATACTTACAATCAACCTAACATATATATATATATAATATTATATTATATTATATTATATCCGTAATTTAAAATTTATTTCTAATATGATTATCTTTATATAAATTTTGATGTGTTTTGAAATATTTTAATAGTAGTATTAAACATATAATCTTTATAGAAAATTTGATATGTTTCGAATATTTCAATAGTAGTATTAAACATTTTATATCAACACATATTTAGTCGAAGATGTAGATTCAAATCGTATTCATCCATACCAAACATAAATGTGTAACTAATAAAAAAAAAGACATCTACTCTTTTTATTTTTTCCTTATTTAATCAAATAAATTAACAATTATCATAATCATCATTATCAATATTCAATAATATTTATAAATTTAATATTATAATAATGTTTTCTAATCTTCATTTGTACTAATTAACTTAACTGCTCATTATACATTATTTTTTAAAAACAAATGACCTCCAAAAGGACCCACTTCCCTAAAAACCACTGTCTAATAACAATATGATTGGGACGTTCAAAATTTAGGTCAAGCTCTATGTCACCCCAATTAAAGATAAACATAAATTGCAGAAATATGGGGCCCACATCACCATTTCTGCAAATCTCTGCCATCCAAATCAGAGGGCCCACTACAGTCATCATGATCATCATAGTTCATACTTCATAATCGTCCATTTCACCTCGGATTACATATGTATATATATATATATATATATACTTATGGTCCAATTGACAATTTATTAGTAATTAATTATTCCAATTTTTCCCCACTTTATATCAGTATATCACACGAAAATGAGAGTGCAAAAAATTATTTTGGTACCACAACTTCACATCGCGTCATATAAATACGGTATGTTATACACTATATTATATATAGTCAAAATTAAAAATAAATAAATAAATTATTACGATGATTTATTATAACGGTATTCATAACATAATATATCATATGATATATATATAAGAATCAAAAATTGTTTTTAAATAGATATAAATGAATCATATACGGCTGATTTGGTGCACCTTACCCCACCAATTTTTTTTCCCAAAGAGAAAATGACCCTTGATTTCATGATGATCATAAAGAAAACTTCATGTTATGTGTTGGTCAATAATTTGAAAAGTTTGAGAGAAAATTTGCAACTTTTCCATGAAAAACTAAGCATAAGGGAAGCATTTATTTACTCAATAGTACATCATATTTGGAAGCTTTTCATGCAGGACAAATACTTATAAGTGTTTGGGCATATCTTATTTTTTTGTCCAAGGATAATGAAATTGTATTATTGTTGTTTTGGGCAACTTGAACTATTAAATTCAACTTCATCATCCAGAGAAGAGTTGGCTAACAAATTTTATTTTCAATTTCTAAACTATTACAATCGTTTCGGGATTTAGGAAAGATGGAAACAAAACTCAAACCCACGTGTGATTTTAAATGTTTTTTTTTTTTTTTTTCACAAATTGTTTTCATGCTTCTATATTATCCAATGTTTCATACTTCTCATAGGACATAGTAGTGTTTATTTAAACACTGTTAGCACAAAAACACTTTTTGTAAAAACATTGACATTTTAAAAAGTAATTTAGTAAACATAATCACCCTAATCAAAGTTTTCTTTTGTTGAGACTTGAGACCTGTCAAAGTTCGTCAGTGTTTATAATGAATTTCAAAATCATCAACATAAAAATTCCAAACAAATTATTCAACAATTGCTCAATTTAAAATCTAAAAACAATTATTTAATGCTCGTTTTTTTACTACTATTGGGCAACAATCATATTGGTTAAAATTTAAATGCACAAATCAAAACTCAAAAGTGAGACATGACAAATTCTTGTTTCAAATTTATTATATTCATGCAAGGATGCACCTAGTTTTTTATTTAATTATTATTATTATTTTTTATTTTTACGAAGCAATATAATCAAAAGATCAAAATTCATGACATATTGTTACCATTTTAAAAAAGAAAAAACAGAATAAAAAGTTCACCTATTTTCAAAAAGGGCCATGCCACTCATTCGAATCTTAACACCCACTCACTTTGCCACTCGAGGGCCTGCCTTTTACATTGAACTATAGAGAAAAAATAAATAAATCAAACGTTAAAAGAAGAAAAAAACAAATTAACATTATTATTTACTTTTGTCCAAAACCAAAAGAATATCACATGCAATGTCATTTTAGCGGCTAGGCAAAATCATGGATTAAATAGTTCAAGCCTAATGAAACATCCTTATCACCATGTTTATAATTTTAAGATGAATCTCAAATATAGGTAATCCACACACACACACGTGTGTATATATATAATTAAATGTATCAGGTAAACTCAAATAATTTAATGTTTATAAGAAATTCAAATTTTTATTTACTTTATAATATGAAGTAGTTATTGTTAAATGTTAAAAAGGTTGATAACTCAAAATGTTACATATATATATATATATATATATATATATAGTTTATGTTATTTACTTAAAAATTAAAATATTAACTATTTAAAGTTAAGTTATGCTCGTGTAAATTCATGTTTTCCAGTTTAATTTATTATTTACTTATTTTGTAAGTCTAACGCCAAATAATTCAGGGGTATATTTGGAAGATGAGAAACTTGATACTTACTCCCATGAACAACGATGAGAAAACTTACCACACGTACTAATAAAATACGAATGTCATTCGAACTCTCCATCGTTAATGTGGAATGAGGGATGCATATATGAACCTCAATTTAAAAGGGATGCGTGGTTAAATTTGTTATTGTTGTAATTTTTGGAAATTGAAATACCCTTTATCAATTATGTTCAAAGAATAATCAACCGGTGAAATTAAGCACCAAATTAAATTGTGTTCTTAAACTTCCTTCAGGAGTTGCTAATAATATTTCTCCTTACTAAATAGACTAAATATTAGTGGAGGATCAAACAATTTACTAAAACTGCAGGGAACAAAGTAAGAATACAAAAAGAAGAAGGACCCTAAGTGAAACTTTACATTAGTTAGAACAAAAAGACAAATACAGTGATGTGGGCACCTAATAGCCAATGGTAAAGGTGCACCTTTGTTTTTTTTTTTAAATACAAATTAAAAAATTAATATTTTCCTTAAAATAATAATAATAATATTAAACAAATAAAACAACAAAACAAGCAAGTAAATAAACAAATAATAAAATAGAATAGAATAACTTGACAAAAATAAAAATAAAAATACAACAGCAATAATAACAATAATAAATAAAAAAGAATAGAATATACTTATATGGTGGATATTGCAGCAAAAAACCAGACCTTCCATGCTGAGGAGATGAGAGAGAAGCCATAGATGGATCATGGATGGATGGATGGATAGATAGAAAGAATAGATAGACAGTTTTTAGAGAGAGAAAGCTAGAAAGCAAGAGAAGAGAGGTTTAAGGGAGGGTTTTAGTTTTTTTTAGGTCTACCAACTGGTGGTTAGAGATTGAACTCCTTAACCAAACAACAATATCTCTCCTCCAACAGCCAAAAAACAGAGCACCAGCAAAAACAACAACAACAGCAACAACAATAGCAGTTGAAGAAGCAAAAGCTAAGTCAAGCTCAAGCACCACCAACTTCTCCAACTAGTACTAGTAGTAGAAGTACAAACAGAACAAACTGGGTTTAACTTCATTCAAGGAAGAGAAACCAAGCTCTCATTAAAAGGGGAATTTAAAAAAAAAAAAAAAAGTGTGTAGAAAGAGAAAGTTATGATTTTTATTCTCTCTTTTTGAGAAGACTTTTAAAGAGAGAGAAGAAAAAAAGTACTTCTTGGGGGTGTGTTCATGTATACTTGTTGTGTGTGTGAAATCTTTCACGTGGGGATTGATGAAATGATGGTTCGATGGATAGATAGAGATTATATGATTGATTAGTGAGAAAAAAAATATATCAATTCCTATCTGGGTTTTTTTTATTTTTTATTTTAATATTGTCAATGAAAAGAGAAGTACTCTATTGTGTTGTTGTTGTACTGGGTTTTTTTTTGGGATCAGAAAGTGTAATTGTCTTGTGAAGATTGTGTTATCAGCGGATCTGGTGGTGTCTTCAAGCTTTACTGTTCCCCACAACACCCACAATTTTTGCTTGTTTCCAGGTATTCTTTTTTTTATTCTTTGTTTTCTTGACTCTTATCTTCATCATCTTCTTTATATAGTAGCTACTACTCATACAACATAATAATTAATTTATAATTAATTTATCACTTTGCCTTGACAAGATGGTGCTAGTGATCATAAGAAAGTAAAACAATCCTTTTTTTTTTTTAGAATCTCTTAGGATTTTCAGCTTGTGGATTTGTCTTGTTCAGTATGTCTTTTGTTTTGTTTTTCTTCTTTAGGCTTGCTAGATGTTCTATGTTTCTATTGGTTTTCTGTTCTGGGTAATTTCTTAAATTCACTTTGTGAAAAATGGAATTTAAGGAAAACTCAATTGTGTAATCTCACATAGATCAAATGTATTGTGTTTTTATCATTATTTGATTGTAGATTTTTCTCTTTTCTAGATGCTCACATGATCATGCATACAAGGGTTGGTCTTTTCATATTAGTTTTTCTCTGTGGTTTCATCATAGTTTTAGATGAATTCTGATTTTGATGGAATTGCATATTGTGAGATATTGGTAAATGATACTTATGAGTGTTTATGCACACACAGCACAGACAATTAGTTATCTGAAATTGGATTCTGAAATTTTTTCGTGTGTTATAGTAACTTGCTCAGAATTGTCTATAATGTTAATTTCTTTTGTTGTTGATCTTCAGCTCCCCGAGTGGCTATGTGATTTAAACGGGACAGATAGCAGGAAACGTTGAAGATAATTATACAAACATGGCTACTTTTTACACTAATTCGAATAATCAAAGAGACGCCGCCCCTATGATCTATTTTAGGGAACCTTTGCCTGGTTCGTATCATCCTGAGGCACCGGTTCTTCCTGGTAGTGTGATGATGTACATGAATTCTGGCTCGTATTCAGATCAGCAGCAAAATAACTGCATCGATATTCATTCCGTGGAAGCTTCAGAGTCGACCCCTCAGCAGCAACATTTCTTCTCAAATCTCGGTGGCTCGCGAATTGGGGAGCAGGAGTTCAATGCATGGAGGGACAATAGAAATGAGATGTTAGTGATGCAACCAATGGATGGTTCGACTAACATTCTTCACGGTGGACAGAACTTGCAGGGCCAGGGACTATCCTTAAGCCTTGGGACACAAATTCCGTCAGGAATTCAAATGCCAACCATTTCCTACCGGAATCCCAACTCAGGCTTCACTTCATTCTTGAGTTCTAATTCTTCAATTTCAGCTGAGGTTGGCAGGAATGGCTCTTCTAGAGATGAACAATCAAGAAATGCTGAATATTTACTACCTGGTTTTTCGGGAGGTAGTCAAGATAATAAAGGGGACTTATCTCCGTATGGGATGTCGAGTGTTGCAAGATCTATTCCCAATTCCAAATATCTCAAGGCGGCGCAACAACTGCTAGATGAAGTTGTTAATGTTCGAAAAGCTCTAAAGCAGCCTGATGGTGAGAAAAGCCAAAGTGCCCATGAACAGCGGATGAAAAGTTCCAACGAAGGCGATGGCGGGTCGAAAAATGCAACTTCAAATGGTCATGAATCTTCAAGCAACACATCAAGCGAGCTCTTGCATGCAGAAAGACAAGAATTGCAGAACAAGTTGACAAAGCTTTTGTCTATGTTGGATGAGGTAAGATCAATATTCTCTTCTACGTCTCTGGTACCTCCTTGAGTACAAAATGGGGACAATGTCTGATGCAAATTACTGACTTTATCTGCAATCATCTGCTTATAAATCAAGTCGGATAATTTTGACACTGAAATCTGAATCCATTTTAGCACTTCATAAAATTGAAGGACTGCATAGCTTATGTTTACACACACTTATTGAAGAATAAAGAAACATTAGGTACATGGTTGCACATATACATTATTGTTGACTATCGATGCAGGCGAGAAAGGAGAAACTGCTACTCTGCTTAGAGACAGGACTAGAAGAAGGATTTTTTAGAAACTGCTACTCTCCTTAAGATTATTCATGATGATTTTAGAATAATTAAATTCCAATAGAACTAGAAGAAGGATTTTTTCCTCTGAAAATTTTCTACTTATATGTGAAATTTTGGTGCTTATATTAAGTATTCTCTCAATAGAAATGCTTTCTGCTGTTACCGCATGACAAAATAAACCTTGCAAAGACTAGGAGTGTTTCGAAAAGTTAGTTAAGTTCAGAACGATGCTCACGGATACATCTATTTTGCTATATTGGACTTAATGAGTGATGTTTTCTCTTGTTTCTATGAGATTTTTTGATCATTATTCTCTTGTCACAGGTTGATAGGAGGTACAAACAATATTATCATCAGATGCAGATCGTTGTATCATCGTTTGATGTGATAGCGGGTAGTGGGGCAGCTAAGCCATACACAGCATTAGCCCTGCAGACAATATCCCGCCACTTCCGGTGTTTGCGTGATGCTATTGCAGGCCAAATTCAAGCAACCCGTAAAAGCCTTGGTGATCAAGATACTTCAGACTATGGGAAAGGTGTCGGAATAACTCGCCTCCGGTATGTGGATCAGCAACTCAAGCAACAGAGAGCACTTCAGCAGCTCGGTATGATGCAACAACATGCATGGAGGCCACAAAGGGGGCTGCCTGAAAGCTCTGTCTCAATTCTTCGTGCCTGGTTGTTTGAGCATTTCCTTCACCCGTAAATCCCGAACCTTAAACTTTGCTCTTAACTGTTCTTTCCGTGCAATCCCGTAAAGATTTCTAAGTGCTTCTATTGTACTAATTGCTTATTTTGATGTCTGCAGTTATCCAAAGGATTCTGATAAAATCATGCTGGCTAGGCAGACAGGCTTGACTAGAAGTCAGGTAAATACAAACTAATTTGTCTTATAAATTTATAATTTGAGCCATTTTACAAGAAATTCGATAGTTTTTTACCTCGTATTGCTATATGCTATGCATGCTTACTAAGTAATTATTGATGCATATTACAAGCATTTAACATCTGAGTAATCTAAGAACATATCGCATATTAAGAGGAAGGAATAGGAGCCGATTAGTCTTTGCTATGCGCTTGTATTCTTTACGTGCCATGCATAGCTTCAGACACAGCTGAATGGCTATGAATCCGATCTTTTTGTTCTATCATTGTAGGTGTCAAATTGGTTCATAAATGCACGTGTCCGTCTATGGAAGCCTATGGTTGAGGATATGTACAAAGAAGAATTTGCTGAAGTAGAGATGGACTCTAATTCTTCATCAGAAAATGCGGTCAAAGCAAGTAAAGGTGATATGATGACCTCTGAGAATAAAGAGGAAGATTTCCAACAAAGCGGGAGTTCTACTGCTACCGTGAGATGCAGTGCTGGACAGTTGACAGTTTCCAAACAAGATCATGTTCCTGATATAGAAATGGCAGGAGCCAGTTTCCAGAACAGCAGGACACACGGAGAAGCTGAAACCGAGTATGGATTAATGAAGCTAAGGGAAGAGCAAAGGCCAGGTGTTGACGAATGTAATCTCTATCAAAATGCAATGGTACATACTGATGGGGGCAATGATAGGTTCATGGCAGCTGCTGCGGCTGCTTACCACATGTCGGAAATGGGAAGGTTCGGAGGTGGAAGCGGGGTGTCTCTCACGTTGGGATTACAGCATTGTGAGGGTGGTAGCCTGCCCATGTCTGGTGGAAACCATCACAGTTTCATTGCCATGAGAGGAGACGATATATACAACACCGCTGCAGCATCTTCTGTAGGAACCGACACAACAGACTATGAATGTATAGACAACGGAAACCGGCCGACCAGGTTCAGTTCTTCGCATTTGTTACATGATTTCGTAGCATGAAAAAGTGATTGATTTGCGTATTGGCATATTCATCTCGAATTATTGTTACCGGAAGAAGAAAAGCTCAGGCTTTTGACTGGTTTAGCTGCATCGATCTTGATTAAACAAAAGATTTGTAGTTCTCAGAATATTGAGATTGAGACATGAAAAACACAGTTGTAATATATCAAGAAATTGGTTGGGTAGACATATTTGTAAAGATACATAATTTTGGTTTAATATGTGGAAGGAAAAATGTAAAATTAGTGATAGCTTTGGTGTATTGGAACGAAAAAGTGACCTGTTTTGAAATAAAAAGATGGTAAGTATTGGCTTATTATCATTTGTTGGTTGATGTTCTTTGTTGCCAAGTTGAATTTTCACCAACCGTAAAGAGTAAATAAAATTTAAAAATTACTTCCGAATTGTCAGTTTGATACTGGTGAGCATTGACAAGGATTGAGCTATAACATCAAAGTCGATTCAGTTCTGGAAAAATAAAAACCCTTCTAACATTCAACATTTCCTGTACAAACACGTTAATCGCAATTATGAACAACTACGTCAAGCTGGTGCGTGCTCGCTAGCTCGATCATCCCTGGTTTTGGTCTTCATTTCTGCAATGATCTCTACCTGCAAAATATACATACAACATGCGAGTTAAACAGGACAGAATTGTATATCTGGAAACTCTAGGTTTAAGGATAAACTGATCACTAACCTTTTGTATAAAGCTTTTACGTCTTCCTTCAGGACCGGACTTTCCAAGAACTCGTCACCACAGTCATTGGCATCCATGGTTTCCACTTGAAAATTTTGGTAACCACAATACTCGTTCCATTCAAACCACATCCTTGAAATGAGTTCCTTCTTGAAGCATGTGGTGTGATCTTCCTCTTCATGGAAACCCGCAGTTACCAATCTGTAGGCATATACTTTCTTCTTCTGCCCAGGTCGGAATGCACGACCAATTGCTTGACGGGTGACTGAAGGATTGAGATGGACATCCAGAATGATGATCCGAGATGCCCCCACCAAAGATATTCCCTCTCCACATGCCTTAATTGATCCAAAAAACACTTTTGAGTGTGGGGAGTTATTGAACCTCTCCATGGACCACTCACGATGCTCAGCACTGGATTCACCTGAAATCACAAAGATTTCTCGCCCCGGACTCCAGTTCTTCACTTTCACAGATAACCTCTCCAAAAACTTCAATGGAAGGAGGTACTGGCTGAAAACAAGCAATCTTTCTCCAGAGGATTCACATAAATTCAACATGTTGAGAAAGAACTTTGCTTTCACTCCGTCTCTCACATCTAACTTCTCTAACAGCTCATCCATCTTATCATCGGTTGGGACACTATTCTCGGATAGTGAACTCAACATCGGATGCAGGAACACTGCACTTCCAGCAGCACAAATCTTGAACTTCCTAGAAAACTTCTTCAACTTCTGACCTTCAATCTTTTGTTTCAGAGTTGGATTTAATAGTACAGTGAAGTCTACTAGTCCAGGCAGCTCATCCAAGAAATCTCCTTTATAGTAGTGAAGGACCTTGTTTGTCATTTCCCGGAGATCTTGTACGACAGTTACTTTCCTCTTGAAATCTTCATCCTTAAGAAGCGTGTGTTCTACCAATTCATAAAAAGCTGCATATGTACCTGAACTTAAATTCTTTCTCACGCCTGGTATATGTACTCTACTCATTATGCGCTTCACAAGAGGCCGAGAAGTATCCGATTTCAGAAATTTGGGACGAACAAGATTCAAAATATTGAACACCTCTTTGACATGATTTTGGTAGAGGGTTCCCGAAAGTACAACTTTCCGAGGTGTCTGCACCTTGGAAAGAGATTGAAGCACATCAGTATCCTCATTCCTTGGAGTGTGGCCCTCATCCAGAATCAAAATAGAAGGTTGCTTGAGCAGTATCTCTTGACAAGTAGTGGATACCTGGCTGGATTCCTTATCACAAACAATAGAGGAAAATTGTTTGTACCCTAAAAAGAGTATACTCTTCTGCTCAACCCACTTTTTCAACACCTCCAATTGCTGAGCCCGACTATCCGCTTTGACAGTGTAAAAGTCCAACAGGGGAAGATCTTCCACTTGCCATATCTGAAACTCTCTTTTCCATGTACCCAAAATTCCTTTGGGAAGTACAACCAATGGTCTAGCATGAGGATATTTGGCTAAAAAGCTTTGCATGAAGCTGATGATCATGAAGGTCTTGCCCGAACCAGGAGCATGAGCCAAGATGCATCCACCAGGATTATCTGTCACCAAATTACTGCGAAGAAAATTAAAGCCTTCCACTTGATGAGGTTTCATTTGCTTCTTATGTCTTGGATGAGCAGCAATGTCAGTCACCACCAAATCATCTTCAGACAACTTAACTCCAACCATATCACTTGAATCTCTGTCTTTGCCACTCCGATAATCAGATGCATAGGTTCTGGTGCTCTTTTTGGCCTGAATCAAAAGACAGAAAATTAAAATCAGAGGTAAAATAAATTCAGCAAGAACGATCATCTAACAAGGCATTAAATTCTTTTCCCAATAGCTCAGCTCCAACAGATAAATAATCTAAGGAGGTAAATTTTTTTGCACAAATTTAGAGTGAACTTCACAATTTATAAATACTTCAACTACAGATGGATCGAATGATATAACAATGAATTATGAAATTAACAATTACAAACTTGTGACCTCAAAAGTGAAACACTGGCAAGTCCAGTAAACATCAGGATACACCAATTTACATATAGAGAAAAGATGAGCATAGGACAACATGGCCAACTAGATAAAATGTTCTGTTCATTTAGTTCTCTGCCATTCATACTAGTCATTTTCCCGTGAACTTTCAAATAGTGCTGAAAATGCATTGGTTTTAAAGAAAAAATATCCAAAAATATTAGCAGTTAGATCAAGTTGAAAACAGTAGATGACAAGGCTAAAAGTAGAGATATATATATTAAGTACGATTCTGTATGCCTATAACAATAATACAAACAAATTGATCGCACAAAATCGAAACTTGAGCATCCATTAACCGTAACATCTAACGAAACATAACAACATAAATTATTTTACCCATCACTAAGAACTTTACCATTCTTAAGTTTAAGTTTAATTTCGTTTACTGTACAAGGGGGAATACAATATGCATGAAACCAACTTCAGGAATAAAAAATTCTATAACCATATGATCCCATTATAGTTGCTCTTTCACATTATGGCATATACATCCACTAGGCAATAAGACGCCCACAATATATGGGAGGTTTAAGGACATCACAATTAGTAGATAGTTTCTGATCTCCAAGAAAAACCAAAAAAATACAGTGGTACACATGCAATAATGTTGGAGACTATTTTCTACACTTAACCTTCAAGGTTTAGTATTTTATGAGACGGAATGCAGGGTAACAAGGTTTCTTGACATAATAAAAAGATAATAACATCACATGTAGTAGATAGTTTCTTTAAGAAAAACAGAAAGAGTACACAGTGGTACACATGCAAAGATGTTGGAGACTATTTTCTACACCTACCCTTCAAGGTTTAGTATTTTATGAGATGGAATGCAGGGTAATAAGGCTTCTTGACATAATAAAAAGATAATAACTCAGTTAGCCAACTCAATAAAGAACAATCCAGTCAAGTAACTCCACTGGGCTACAAGCTTTGCTTGATATATTAATTTAGACAGCAATTTTAATAAAGCAGACAAACAATGGTCTAAGTGGAAGGTCAGGGAACCCTTGAGGTTTAGTATTTTATGTTCTAAACCCCTAAATCAGCCAAGACACAAGCAAACTAATCCCCCCCTAAACACAACAAGCAAATGTCACTCAAACAGCATTTGGCTGTCAGAAAAATAGATAACCTTACCTTATTGAACTGGACATCAATTATAGTCTCAATTCTTCTCTCAATTACTCCACAAATGCGGCAGACATAACCAAGATCGTCCTTCAAGAGAAAAGAATGCTCACAGTCCTCGTCATCTTCTTCCAGGTGCTCATCAGATGAATTATCATCAACATCCTATCAGAGGAAGCATGGAATCACAATAAATATTGCAGGAACTTGGCAAGAGTGGATGAATTTCAAATACGTCCAAGAGTCCAGGATACAAAAAATAATTTATTCTGGTAGTAAAATGTTGGCTTCTCATCCTCCAAGAAGGCTGGAACAAAATAATATATCTAAAAAACACCAACATTGTATGGTGGAAGCAATAATATCAGTGCGTTTATAAACTACATCGCTAATCAAGTGATGCTCTATTATTTAACATGAAAAGAGCCCTACACATGTTCAGCATAATGGAAATGGATAAGAGCTTGCTTAATTCAGGTAACTCAAAGAATATAACAGTGTTCTAGTAGGCGCTAGGCGGTGGACTGGTGCCTAGGCAGTGAAGTGGAATTAACCAAAACAGCATCGTTTTGGAAAAAAAAGTTATAAAAAAAATTGCCAGGCAGAGTCAACAGTAGGCCGCCTAGGAAGGCCGATTTACTAGAACAATTGAATAAAATAACATGAGTAACTTTTACCAAAAGAGGATAACTACATATCCCCTATAACTATAAACTATCAGCCAAACATAGTAATAACGGTTATGATCGAACACAATCAGCTGGCAAAAAATCTTTGCAACTAGAAATATTATGTATTCCACCACAGCAAGTCTTTAACCTATGGCTGAATCCACAATATATAGAATAAATGTCAAAGTGTAATGCTCCCCTAACATAAGCTCCATGCATAACTTTTTCCCTAACTTCCCACACATGTTTCTCCGCGACTGACAAAAAATCACTAAACAAGTTCTTTCGGCAATGGTTCTCAGTCATCTCCACAGTAAACAAATTCTAAACCAACATCCCTGGACGTTTACAAAACTGGTAACCAATGACAACTAAAAATTGAAAAAACGTAGCGATAATCTTTAGAACAAAACAAACAAAGAAAAATAGCATAATAGCAAGAGAGCACAAATGTGAATAGGCAATAATGAAAAAATTAATTGAAGAGTACCTTTGAACATTCTAAGGCCATACTCAACTCCTGCCAAATATCCCCCAGACCATCATCATTAATATTTGTTTGGTCATCATAATTTTCTTCTTCTACACCAACATAAACACCCCCATCTTTCTCAACATCAACTTCACCAGCAGCACTTCCTGTTCCTTCCATTCGAATTTTTTCCTTATATCCTCTAATCTAAATACAACAATCACACAATCAATATCAACTAAGATAGAAATGAAATTGGAACAATAATATATGCTAATTTTGACACTTGGAAATAATAAAAATAGCGCCTCCTTAATAAACATGAACACATACCTCACTTTACACCATTCTCATACCCATTCCATTGAAAATTAACAATAGATTATTAATATTTGAAAGTCACTTTTTTGGACTACGATTAGCCAATAATAAGTTCAAATACTCATGATTGATTATAGTTTAGAGTTTCATATCCTTGTCTGTTTCTAATTAACTAGGGACTCTGAGGTTACACTTCATAGAGAAACTTACCTCTATGTCCCTAGAAAGAGACTGTCCAGCAGGGGGCTGCATCAAGACAACCTCTTGAAATGGAAAATAAGGCTTCTTGTCCGGTTCTTCCTCTTCATCATCTGAAAGTACGACGACTGTCAATGGCTTTGATGGACCATCAACGGCCAGGCAATCATCATCTATATCGATGAGATCACAAAAAGCTTTTTGACTGGGCAGTTTTGATGTATTCTTTGCGATATGAGGACCCAGTATCTGCATCTTATTATTGATGAGTTCTTTTATCTCATCTGTAACGCTTCCAAATCTCTCAGAATCCAATCTGTCAAGCATATCTTGGATGGCAAATGGATTAGAATAATCCATAACATTCTGGGAGACATTTGATTTCTTCTCCTTCGATTCATCTTTCATACCCACAGAAGAACTTGTGCTGCTGCAATTTTGTGCATCACTTGATGTTTTGATTCTTTTATGTCCTTGAGAATACAGTTCTACCAACAGAAAATGAAAATGTAAACATATATCACGTAGGAATCACATCTACAATACAAAGAAATCAACTGTTCAAGACAAACTAGTAGTCAAACTACCATGGCAAGTGAAATTACACCAAACCAAAGAAAAAACAACAAGAAAAACATAATTTTAGAGAATTAAAAAATGCTTTCTTTCTAAAATGATCAATGCCAACCATTGGGGATCTCATAATTCTATGCCATGGAAAATTAATGAATCCCCCTCCAAAAAATATACAACAGTTTCTTTCATTGTTCGAAAAGAACCATAATACATAACATTAAACCCTTTAATCTTCTTAACCACACACACACATGCAACTACAACCGTACAGATTAATCGGCTATTACCTCCCACTGTTAAAAGATGCATAAACGAAAAGCAATAAAAATCAAAACAAAAACCAAAAATCAAACAAGCAGTGCATGAACAACAAACACATAACAGACATGAATAAATTTTCAGTTAACTAAAAAAATTCACACATTGAAAGCAACCAAAAATGAGCATTATCAACAGAGTTCACAAGAGAGAGTACCGTTCGGATTCGTGTAGTTTAGAGGCAAAACCAACACTGCGGAATCCATTTCTGAGAACAAAACCAACAATACACTACAGCAAAGAAGAAAACCAGTCAAATTACTCCAAAATTCGAAACCCTAAATAAACTCGTAAGAAACAATAATAATAATAATAAAAATGTAATCATATGTGAAGCGGTGATTTAATCGGATACTAAAAACGACTCACATTTCACCAAAACGAAAGTCTAGTCCTCCATTAAACGGCAACCGTTTGAGCTTCAGCTTTTCTGCTGCCGTTTCAGCGGACGTTGGTTGAGAGTGACGACGACTATTGAGTGACTATAGAATGTAGCGCTTAGAGATTCTTCTCTGCTTTTGCACGTAGATTGAGGTTGATGACGTGTTCAAATAGTATTGGTGTGACGGTATTGATGCGTTAACTGTGTGGTGAGGATGCAGGATTAGGGGTGGAGTCGAGGAGCAGTGAATGAGAGTTGTCTATTTGGGTAAATTAATACAGTTTTGGGTGGAAATGGAATCAAAAGTTGCGCCTGGTCCCACCACAAATACGTACTCTGTTGCTGTTTGTTTCTTTGATTAAGTATATTCCCAACCAGGAGCTGGATAATCCTGCCCCACTGTACCATTTTTTTTTCTTTTTTAAGAAAAAAGTCAAAATCAAAATTCTATAAACATGCCATTTTTTTTTTACTTTTAATATATTTTTTGGACATATATCATATATTTTAAGGGTGGATAAAGACTTAAAAAAAAAAAAAGACTTTAATCAGATCAAGGTTTATCGAGACCTAATGAGATCAAACTTTATATAAGTGTCCGTTTATAAGAGTTTCTTTAGTAACTAAAAAGGATTTTTTTAATCATAAAAGTTTTTTTTTTTTTAATATCGTTTGGTTGTCACTCGGTAGAACTTTTTGATTATTAAAAAAACTTATTTTATATCTATTTAAAGAAGTTCGGGTTTTAGGATTTTTCAAGATTTTATTTTTAATAAAAAATAAAAAATGATACTAATCCGATCAAAGGTCTATCGAGACCTAACGATATCAAACGCTATAAATACGAGCTTAATTGTAACTTCTACTGCATATGAGAGGTCTCCTCACATTTTATGGTACCAAACAAAATAATTACTATTGAATTACAGAATAATAATCATTCATGAATTTAAACTAAACAAATTTTGAAGCTCCAATGATTTAATGAACTTCTTTCATTTATAGATGTTGTGTGGATTTTTTTCTTCTTCATGGATTTAAGAGATGAAATTTAAACTTTTGACCTCAACTAAGATTGAAAAGGTGTGATCACCATTGACATATAGCTGCGACCACAATAAAAAAATAGTCTAATAGTTTAATTAATTCGGTAAAAAAAATAGACTATCCACTTCAACCATTTTTTTTATAGAAAAACCTCTTTTTTAAAAAACACAATTGGAGGATTTGTTTTACAAAATTTTGAAAATTATAGGATAATTTTAGTATCAGAGAAAGAGAACTTTACCTAAATTTGAATAAATTATAGATTTAAATCAATATAAATCTAAAGTTGTAAACAAATCAATAAAAATAAGAATATAAACCAACTTGTAATTATTGTATATATATAGTTTTTACTTTTTAATACAATTACAAGTTGTGCCTAAGGATAACCATTTTACCCCGGGGTCCCAAACCCCCGTTCCCCAATCCCCATTTGGAGGGAATATTTTAGAAAAAAATGAGAAAATGGGAGAGATGAGGATGACTTTTAATCTAAAATTTAAATCCCATTTCCCCATTTTCCCTATGAATTCCTAGGGAAATGGGGATGAGGTTGGAGTTAGGTGCCCCCTTCTCACTTTCCCATTTCCCTTAAATATTATAATATTATATACAAAAATTATTAATATATATTTTTATTATATTTTCAATATTTTTATTATTTTTATTATTTTTATTTTACTAACTATATATACATATTTATAAACTATAACTTAAATTACGCACCAATCAAGCTATATATATATATATTGATTTTCTTGTTAAATTACACACCAAACAAACTCCATATAATTTATTAACATATTTTACTAATTATATATGCATATTAAACAATTTAATTTTCATTTCAATTTGTATGAGATGTTATTTTGTATTTGAATTTATTGAATTGTGAATTTGTATGTTTCTTTAATATGTAATTTGTACTGATACAGTAAAAATAAGTGAATAAGAAAATGAGGGATTTGGAGAAATGAAAAAACAGATAAAAATAAAGAAAATGGAAAATGAGGGTGGAAATGGGGGGATCTCTTCAAAATTACCCCAACCCCATTTTCTCTAAATTGGAAAATGAAGGGATGGAAAAGGGTTTGAAAAATGAGATTGGGGTTGGGGTTAGGATTGGTATTGGGGTTCTACATTCGTCCCTATTTTTCCATTGACTATCCATAGCTGTGCCGTGTTTGTCACGTTGGCCTAGCGCCTACACTTAACCCGCAGTCACTTGCAAACACTCCATTTTTTCTGAGGTCTCATTTTCATTTTGATTTTTCCAAAAAAAGAAAAATGGTTTTGTTTTGAAGCCAAAATAATAATAATAATAATATTAACATAGACAACTACCATTTACCAAACAAGGCGCACGCTTTACGTTATTACGTAAGTGTTCTTTTTTATTTATTTATGGCAAAATTACAAAAATTATATAAGTTTTAATCATTTTTAAAAATCACCTTCTAATTTATAATATAGATAGAATCTTCTTATTATGTATCAAAAATATTTTGTGATTACTTCAATTTTTCCTTTTTGTAATTTCTAATTTAGTTAAAAAATATATGTAATTATGTACTCTTAGAAAGACACCTTTATTTAAATTCAAAATTAGATAATTATCTCTCTATTTTTCTATTTGTTAATAAATTGATTCGTAACATTTTTTTAAAGAGTAATATTATTGTACATGGTCTGGAATTATGAATAGTTACTATAAATTAATAGTACAGTTACTATATAGAAACTATATAATTTCCTTTATTTAAAATTGTTTTTATTTGTGTGATTTGTTGTTTCCATATACATAATAGGTTTTTATTTTTACCTCTTTCCATTCATTCTACAACTAACATAAATTTGTTATCGGTCGACTTTAATATATATACGATTTTTTTATATAAATACGTACTGATGGAATTATACGAGGATATTGAATGTGACCCACTCATTTTACGTATTTTGATTTGACATGTATAAATTTATCGAAGGTCTTTTATAAATGAACGACTCACATTCAATGTCCTTATATAATTCCATTGGTACGTTGTGATATGAAAAATACTATATATATATTGAAATTTTTTCATACCCTTAACTTGTCTAAATTAAATTACAACAATGTCTTTTATCAAGAGAGACTATTACAATACATATGAAAATGTAAGGGATCAATGCCGTCAAACGAAAAAAAAAATCACAATAAACTTGAAATTAAATAAATATATACGAACTTATTTGTTAATTATACTAAAAAAAAAAATTAGAGAGAGAGGGAAATTGCTTTTGTCTTTTCACTTTAGCCGCCCTTTTTCAGGTCCCGTGTTCGATTCCCCACAAAACCCCAACAGTTTCAACACTTTATTTTTATTTTTATTTTTTAAATTGTAATATATATATATATATATATATATATAAATATATATATATATATTATATTTAGACTTTAGTTAACTATTTTTACTAAAAATCCATGGTTTAATTACAATAATTCTCTCTCCCTCTCTTCTCTCTCTCTCTCTTTCTCTTTATTTTTTTATGCTCTTGTTTGAGTTCCTCTCTAATGGCTTCCCAGCAACAGTCGTCTGCAATAAAGGTACTCCAAAACGAAATACCCAGAAAACCCAACTTTCGTTTTTTGTTTAATTTGAACTGAAATTGGTCACGGTGTTTCTGGGGTTTTATTTTTGTTTTTGGTTTGTTAGGGCGCGAAAGTGCTTATGGTTGGAGCAGGTGGTATTGGCTGCGAGTTGCTCAAAACCCTGGCTCTCTCTGGTTTCCAGGACATTCATATTGTAAGTAATTTCAATTTTTTGTTTCAGTTTCGTTGAAGATTTTTTTGTGTGTACGGATATTTGGTTTACTTGTAGTTGACTAGGGTTTTGAACCGTGTGTTTGGGTGTTTATGACTTTTCTTTGGGTGTATTTGTTATAATTTCGTTTGCTGGATTTGGTTAGTGAGTGCAAAAGACTGTTGAAGTCGTCATGTTTTGAAAAGTGGCCGTCTTGGTGTTGAACTGTTGATATATATGGTTAATTTTGTTAAAAATATACGAAGAAGTTAATTTTTCTAATTAATGGGGCGTGTACGGACATGTAGAGCTTGAAGAGTCGTTAAATGACCATTTAATGTGTCTTATATATGTTGGAGACACTGGCTGTGGATCATTTTTGAAGGGGGTGTTTGTTTCTTTTTTAAATGGTTTTGTGGAAGGTATAGCCGGGTATTAGTGTTAGACTGTTAGGTTGATAGTAGAGGTGTTGGCTTCAAGGTTTGGTTGCTGTTTGAGGTTGAGGGGCTGAGGGCACGGTGGTTTTGATGAGTTCCTTCGATTAATGTAATGGGAAGAAGAGGTGGCAGTGCTATCTCTCTCTCTCTCACCCTCTCTGAGTTGAGGCCCTTGATCTATATTTTACCAAGAATCTTAGGATGTACAATTCCGATGTCTTTGAATCAAAACTTTGCATATAAATATAGGTTGATAATCTAAAGTGTTTGGTTAAAGTCTTTGTGAAATAATAAAGATGAGGCGGGTAAACCTTATGTATGCTATTCTTTTGCTTACTTTTCCTTGGTTATAATTGGGCATCTAGTTAACGTTTTCTTGCTGCCAATTTTTTACTCAACCTCTCTCTTTTGATCGGTGGTGTGCATTATAAGTTTATAACTTTTTATATTCTTTTTTGTTCAAAAAGTCAAATTATTTTTTTACTGTTATTAGCATAAAGTATTTACCAATTGTTGCAAACCTATGTAAATTTGATTCTGCAGAATGTCTGGTGGTGGCACTGATTTGATAGTAACATTGATTCTCTTATGCGAATATGGCTTTGCAGATTGACATGGACACCATAGAAGTCAGCAACCTGAATCGTCAATTTTTATTTCGACAATCACATGTTGGGCAGTCGAAGGCCAAGGTAAATACATTGGGAGAATCTTTCTTTGTATAACTTAGGGGCATCTATGAGTTGTACACATACTTCTCATCAATATTACCACAGGTTGCTCGGGATGCTGTCTTAAAATTTAGGCCTCACATGAGCATTACACCACACCATGCAAATGTCAGGGATTCCGATTTCAATGTGGAATTCTTTAAGCAGTTTAATGTTGTTCTGAATGGACTAGACAATTTAGATGCAAGGCGACATGTGAACCGTCTCTGCTTGGCAGCTGATGTCCCTTTGGTTGAGAGTGGGACTACTGGGTTCCTAGGACAAGTAAGTATATGTTCTTTGGTCTTTTGGCAACAATTAGTTAATGGTCTTCTGTAGGTATCAATTTTTTTTTTCCTGTTTCTTTACCTTTTCTGTTTTGGGATTGTGAACTGTGAAGATACTCAAATTGTGTGTATTTTTACATATTGTCTAACAAAAAGTGTCAACCTCCCGGCATTATATCTGCCAAAAATGCTTTATCAGTGTTTGGTTTCTTTCTTCTTAATGGACACTGGAGGGATTTGTTGTATGAAGCTTGAACCTCATCAAAGCATTTCATTTTGAAGCATGCTAAAGAGAAGACTTGTGGTCATGTTTAATCTCCAAATATAACTTGATACACAAGTGCACGAATCATGACAACTGCTTCACTTTCTTTTGTTTAGTCATGCTGCATTATGTAATGATTGAGAAAACTAGTGAACTTATCTCACTGTTAAAAAAATCTGCATGTGTTCCTTTATAATATTACACACGTTCTTATGTCTCTGCCTCTATATCTCTGTCTAGGACATCCAGGTATTCATGGTTTTCAGTTGATTATCTTTTCTTCATTTGCTTGATGTTATTGATGTTTATGATGGCGACTTTCCCTGGGTTCTTACCTTTATATGGATACAGGTAACAGTACATGTAAAGGGGAAAACAGAATGCTATGAGTGTAAACCAAAACCTGCTCCGAAGACTTATCCTGTCTGTACTATAACTAGCACACCATCAAAGGTACATTTTAATTTCTGCTAGATTGTGATGATTAGCTTTTGTGTCGGTAGATATGAACTTTTTATTAGCTTTAGTATCTATGAGTTTATGGTACATTTAGGTAATACTGCAGGACTTTAATCGAAAGCAAGACCTTAAAAGATGCTAACTAAGAAGGTGCAAAGGGCTATTATGTGACACTAGGAAATAAAAATTGAAACAACAATGAGCAAGGGTGGAGCACCAGATACTCTTTTTCATCAATTACTAAACTGTAGTGTGCTGCATATGTTGAAAATTGCTAAGAAATCAGCTTTTTGTTACCATTAATTGCTCTTAAGTGTATTGTTTTTTTGCCACGAAGGTTTCTACAGATTCTGCTCTATTGATGAATATGTCTAATAATTTGGTGTTGAATTGTAATTGCAGTTTATTCATTGTATTGTATGGGCAAAAGACCTGCTTTTTGCTAAGTTGTTTGGAGACAAAAATCAGGAAAATGATTTAAATGTGCGCTCTAGTGATGCTGCTACTTCTTCAGAACACGCGAATGATGTATTTGAACGAAGGAAAGATGAAGATGTTGATCAATATGGAAGGAGAATATACGATCATGTGTTTGGTTATAACATTGAAGTAGCTTTATCTAATGAAGAGACTTGGAAAACCCGTAATAGACCAAAGCCTATTTATAGTAAAGATGTGTTGCCTGATAAACTGACTCAGCTGAATGGGAACTTAGATAAAAGTGGTGCAACTGATGATTTTTCATCAGTGTCTGCCATGGCTTCTTTGGGACTGAAGAATCCACAAGATAAATGGTCCCTTATGGAATGTTCAAGGGTTTTTCTCGAGGCGTTGAAACTATTCTTTCTAAAAAGAGTAAAGGTTTGTTTTGATCTCTTCTTGTAAACCAGTTTTTGGTAAAAACTTTGGCTTTCTCGATGATCTATTTTACCTACTTCCTGTCGAAACTGATATTGTATATATCATATTTTTGGGCAGGAGATTGGGAATCTAAGTTTTGATAAAGATGATCAGTTAGCTGTGGAATTTGTTACTGCTGCTGCAAATATCCGGGCTGCTTCCTTTGGTATTCCTTTGCATAGTCTATTTGAAGCCAAAGGAATTGCTGGTAATATAGTGCACGCGGTTGCAACAACAAATGCTATTGTGGCCGGGTTGATTGTGATTGAAGCAATCAAGGTGTTGCAAAAGGATGCTGATAACTATCGGTGTGTCTCAATTTCGTTTTTATCTACGTAACTCTTGGCTTTTATTTAATCTGCTCTGCTTAATACCCTTTATTTATTTTGCTATTATGAGATGTTGAAGACTTATACTTTAAGCTTCTTTTACTTGTTTCAAATACACAGGGAATTTATGTTCTTGCCTTTGGTCTGGTTCTGTGTTCCATTACATATAATTTCATCTGTTGAGTGTGAAATCAGTCAATCACTTGTGCCCTTGCTTTGGGTTGTTTAATGTGCTGAGATCTGTGAACTGCCTTATAGTATGACTTGGTTCCTGTTATTGATTGTGCTGAGATCTGTGCCCTTACTTTAGTCTTTTATGATTGACTGTGGGTGTAAATGCACTTTTAACTTATGAAAGTTTCGTACTGCCAAAAATAGAATGTTCTATTTGAGGATCATTCGGCAGTTGGGTTATTGCTTTAATCGTGATTTTGAACTTCTATGCAGGATGACATATTGTCTACAACACATTACCCAAAAGATGCTCCTTATGCCAGTGGAACCTTATGAACCGGACAAGTCCTGCTATGTTTGCTCTGAGGTAAAATTTAACACTTTGATGCTTTGTGGTTCTCCGTTTAGTATGTGTTTCAATTCTGATAGCTTTGCTATTGCAAACAGACACCACTTTTGCTTGAGATTAACACTCATCGCTCAAAGTTGCGGGATTTTGTTGAAAAAGTTGTTAAGGCCAAGCTTGGAATGAACTTTCCATTGATTATGCATGGCACCAACCTTCTGTATGAAGTTGGTGATGATCTTGATGAAGCTATGGTAGCAAATTATGCTGCAAACCTTGAAAAGGTGTGTACGATTTTCACTCTGCCTTTGATAATAGCTTGTCATTGTCCAATTAAGGTGTTACTCTTTATTTTTTTTATTTTCCCATTTAATTTTGATTTTTTCTTTTTATAAATGTACTATGAACCATTGTTCTTTCTCTCTCTCTTTTCATTCCCTATAATTTTTAAACTTTGACTATATTTTCAAAAGAAAGAAATTATTTCTAATCTTCTTCTTCAGGTGCTATCTGAACTTCCTTCCCCAATTACTGGTGGGACGATGCTCTCAGTAGAGGATCTTCAACAAGAGTTAATCTGCAATATTAACATCAAACATAGGTCTGTCAGTCTTTACCTTAATAATGTTGAACTTCAATGCTCTTTTAAATGTTTTTTCAACAACTTTGCTTTATTTCAGTTGGTGGTGTGATGGTGTTCTTTTAAAATTAATGTGCAGTATTGCATAAATTGAATGCATGGTTCTGTAATTTTTCTTGCACGAAATGGCATCTTGACTTTAGCAAGTAGTAGAGTTCCTTCGGTATGGTGGCTCCATCTTGCTCGTATACTGATTGATATATGCGAGCATAAACATTGGATTATTTGGGGGTTTGGGTTCCTCATTGTTGTTTCAAGAGGGTTAAGGGAGACCACAAATGTGTTCATCTGTTGATTGTGACTATTTTTGCAGGGAAGAGTTCGATGAGGAAAAGGAACCTGATGGGATGGTTCTCACTGGATGGACACAAGCTCCTCCAGTTGAGGAGGAAAAGGCCAACGGAAATGGTGCGAGTTCATCAAATGAATTACAAGTGGAGCCTGTGGAGACCAAGAAAGACGCAGAATTGGAGGAAATTCCAGAGTCTTCCAGAAGGAAAAGAAAACTCCCTGAGGATTCCGAGGGCACTGACGTCGATGTTTCAAACGTTGTTAATGAAACTAAAAACCACAAGGAAGTCGAAAAGCTTGACGACGACGACGACGACGATCTTGTCATGTTTGATGATTGGGCTTCAGCTACCAACAAGAAGAAAAGATTACAATAGCTGTTGAATCAACTTAATCTAATTTTGTACCATTATGGGGGGAATGGTTATTCTTTTTTGTGCTCTCAAAGAGTCTTAAGTTGTTAATTATTAGGTCCACAGTATCATGAATGAGTTAGATGCTATTGATTTTAACCTCCATATTCTCTTTTTTCTTGTGGATTATTAAGTGTAACAACAATGTGTATCTACTTAGCCAGATTGACTGAATCAGACTCTGTAGTGCTGCTGCAAGTGATAGAATCCTGGATTTTGACCCAAAAACATCATGATTCATGTCCTCTTATTCTCTCACCTTGGTTGAAATTCCCAGCTTTGCTTCTCTTTGAGGTGGTGTTAGAATACAGTAGACATTATTAGTCTTCAAATGAATAAGAACTTGGACACTACAAAACTTGACATAAATTATGTGTTCGAGTTTTATGATGTATATATTTTACAAGCATATGCGTTGAGTTTTTTCCTGCAATTATGAAAGTGATATCTCCTATTATGAGATTTAATATTAAGGTCCTGAAACACCTTTACCTTACCGTATGTCTGAAGTTATTGTAACAAGAGTTCATAGAAATACCAAAATAAATCATTTGCACAACAACAGCTGAAATTTAAAATCCAGATTCCAGACTCTTCAAATTGAGAAATGAATTGAATTAACTCCAAAATAATAATTATTACAAAAAGTACAACCATGAAGTTACCCAACTTCATGAAGCATAGACAATAATTTTTGTTTTTTTTTTTTCAACTTATGTACAACACAAAACAAAACTGTTACAAAATAAACATATCAAAAACAATTCAAGAATGAATTTTCCTCGTGAGAAACTATGTTCTTAGGATTGTTAATTGGTTATATTTAAACATAAATATATAAATTATATATATATACAGTAGGCTGCAGTGATGTTTGATGATCGATGATGATGATTGAATATGAATCAATGAACATAAGGAGTTGAAAAATGGTTGGTGCTGGAAACGCGTCGACATGGATATGGAGGAACCTGCACCTGCCTCCTGTTCAATGAATATTTCTTCCGTTTCTTGGCATCCGGATGTTCTTGTTTCTTCAGATCTTCGATGCTTCGAGCGTCTGCCATGCAAGTGAATGATCTTGCTTTCCCTGAGTAGTACCTTGACAACCCTCTCCTGCTAATTAATTTGACCAAAAACAATATAAATTACGATGGTATATAGTATATACAATGATGAATGATCAAAGGCTTCTTTGGTATTTGTTATATTGTTTTCGAGAATCGTTTTCTGTTTTACGAATCCAAATACAAAGAGAAAAACAAGTTCCGTATGAAAAAAACAACCGTTTTTCGAAAACCTATTTCAAAAACAAAAGTAATGTAACTCTTCTTTTACCTTTTTTTTCATGATCAATTGCTGTATATATATGCTAGTTAGCAGTATGATTATACTGTTTCCGAAGTCTCGTTTTCTGTATTACGAATCCAAATATGGAGAGAAAAACAAGTTTGGTATGAAAAAGGAGACTTTTTTTAAAACGTATTGCAAAAACAAAAGTAATGCAACTCTTTTTCTTCATTTTTTTTAATGATCATTCAATTGCTTTTTATATGCTAATACTAGTAATATAATTACATGCAATTTTATTTTCTTTTATTGTTCTTTGTTTCTCTAATAAAAAAAACATATCGAATAGAATTCATAAAAGAATAATCGAAACCGAGATTTACTTACTTCTGAGGAAGATTAGTTCGCATTGAACCCATATCAAATGTACTCGTCATTTCAGCTTGATTCTCCATGTAGATGAATTTTTACAAATATCAAGTTTCAATCAAATAAAACTTTAGTGAATAAGAAGAGAAGTCACAATTGATTGATATATAGAAGTTTTGAGGAGTGAAGAAGGAAGGAGGTATATTGACCTATCATTAAATGTGGATTTAGTTTAATTAATTTGGAGCCTCTCAACTCTAAACTTCTCATGGTTTTTGGGTGGATATTATAAATCTTATATATCCACCTCCACATTCTTATCTACTCTTTCTCTTGTTCATTCAACACCCTACATTTTTTTTTTGAAAACATTTCTATTTAATTTATGTATCTCAAATATTTTGCACTATATTTATTCTCATTAAATTTAGATAAACCTAAAGCAAAACCTTTAAATTCAAATAAAGATGGGCTTGAGTAATATTGAAATTAATAAGATAGTTTTTTAGATTTTATTAGAAACCTCTCCGAAATCTCAAATTCTTGACGCGTAATGTAATGCTATACAACCTAGAAAATATCTAACATATAATGTGCTCGTTTAGGTGGAAAGTGAAAACAAATGATCAAGAATGTCTTTGTTTCCCATTAAATTAAATGTTTTTCATGTATCTAAACATAAATAAAGTGACATTTGATTGTTTTTAGATTTTGAAGCTTGTAAAGAAAACTGTTTTTTCAAAACTATATATGTAGGCATGTAGCTAGTTACAGGGTCTTACATATCTTCTCTTTTCAAAATCGAAAACAAAGAATTATATTTAGATTACAAACCAAATTAAGTGTAATGCTCGTTAAACTATGTTTGAGAGCTGCATTACCACTCAATGTTAGAGCCCGCTATGTTCTTGATAAATGCAGTATTTCAAGGAAGCACCTGGCCATATTTTTCAAATTATTAGCATCAAGTACAGTCTTTTGTATTATTATCAACTTCTAGAGTTCTAGTCCAAGTCAAGTTCTTGAAGTTACTGCAGATACAAATTTATAGTCAAAATCTTCTCCAAAAGTCTTTTTCATGAAAACATTATTTTCTTGAGGTGGTGCAGATACTAACTAAGACTTAAGTGCAAAGATACTTAACAAACAATCTCATATTTATGTATAACTTATAAAGTAACAAAATCTGTCTGGCACAGCAGTTATTAGTAGAGTGGTTGAACACTTCTCATTCACTTATGTAGTCCCCAGAGTATGGAGACATCCCTCCCCTCATAGTGGGAGCGTCTGTAACGGTTGATCTCGTTAGGTCTCGACAGACCCTTAACCTGTTCTGAGGTTAAAAAGGGACATTTTTCATTCCTAGTAACGATGCATTATCATTTGTTGTTACATTAATTTGAACTTTCCTCTTCGAAAACAAGACTAAATATGACAGTGCAAATTCTCGGCTGCTCTCTCTCTCTCTCTCTGAAATTGAAGAAACTAATTAATGTTTTGATAACAATGGAATTTTGTCACAATATCAGTTATAATTAAAAAGCCATCGATTGATGATCTATTTGAAGTCTCTTCTAAATCAATACATACCAAAAGTTGCATAGTTTGCTATGCGCAAACAGCTGAACAGCTAAACTGTTAATACAAAATATAATGTTTATATGCATAATAGAATACATGATCATACCGTATTATATATTTGATACAAATCTTTGGTGGCCTTAAAAAATAGGGAGAGAGAGAGAGAGAGAGAGAGAGAGAATAATGAAAAAGATCCTACAAAGATCACAATTTGTGACAGACAACATTGAAACATTTTTAGTTATATTAGAAATGCTAGACATGAACCTTCAAAATGCTAACTTGATAAGTAGCAGCAGCAAAAGTCAATGAAGCTCACTACAAATCAATATCTTAAAACTCCACCAAGACTGCTTGGCATTGTAGCTCCAAGTTTTCTCAATCAGATTGAGAAATTTTACCTACCATTCAGCCCGGCGAATTGTGCAAACATTGCAGTACCTGAGTGATCATCAACGGCCGCTTCAGTCTTTTTTTCCGCTGGAGGTTCATCAGAGTCTGAAGCAGAAGTGGGAGCAGCAGAGATGGGAGCAGGAACAGTTGGTGTTGGTTTGGTCTCGTCTTCTTCGGTTTTTCCTTGTGTGAAGGCTTCTTGGAGCTGCAAAGCATACTCTAAGTTCCACAACACATCTCCCATTGTAGGCCTATCCACACCATGTTCAGCTAAACATTTCTCAGCAGCCTCAGCGAATTTCTTCATTGATTCAGGATTGATTGAGCCTACGAGTTGAGGGTCGATGATCTTTTCGAGCAAGCCCTTTCTTTTCCATTGCATTGCCCACTCAGCCAAGTTAACTTGTTCTCTTGGGAGTTGAGGGTTGATAGCAGGCCTACAACACAATACTTCAAGCAGCACAACACCAAATGAGTACACATCTGATTTGTCGGTAAGCTGCTGCCTCCTGAAGTACTCAGGATCCAGATATCCGAAACTTCCCTTCACTGCTGTGCTTACATGACCTTGTCCCATTGGTGCATCTTTCGAGAGACCGAAGTCAGAAACCTTGGCAACAAAGTTATCATCCAGCAAAATGTTGGTGGTTTTCACATCGCGGTGAATGATACCTTGTGCAGTTCCAGTGTGAAGATAGTGAAGTCCGCGAGCAGCGCCAATAGAGATCTCAAGCCTTTGCTTCCATGACAATGCTGGTAGGTTTTTCCCATACAAATGATCCCTGAAAGGTCCATTAGACATGTACTCATAAACCAGGATCATCTCCGCGTTCTCATCACAATATCCGATAAGTGACACCAAATGTCTATGCCTAAGCTTAGACAACATCTGAATCTCTGTCTGAAACTCTGTGATACCTTGTTCAGATTGTGGGTTGCCTCTCTTGACAGCAACTTGAGAACCATCATCAATTGTACCTAGGTAGACATTTCCGAAACCACCAACACCGATGATTGCACTTGAATCAAAGTTATTGGTAGCTTCCTGCAACTCTGAGAAAGAAAAGTACCGGCCTAGGCCTAGCGTTGAAGACGTAAATCCACTCTTGTGAGAGCCACTCTTGCTTGACATGAAGCTACTAGCATCACCAGTATGAAGAGGAAGCAACCAAGAAGAGAAGCTATTTCTCTTTTCCCAATCTTGAGGTCTCTTGTGCCACTTAATCACCATTGCACCAAGACCAACGAAGGCCCCGAACATCATCGCGAATCCAACTGCAGCCACCGTGCCACGATTGGTTGAACTAGCCTGTTGACCATCAACACCAAACTCTCCATCCAAACTATCAACAGTGTTGCTCATTTTCAGAATCTCCAAGCCATTGAGGAGGGCATTTCTCGTGCCAGTGTTCTCGTTCATTGGACCGACTTGGACGCTGAGTCCATTAGACATGAAGCTAGCATTCACAACAATATCCTTGTAATATGGAGTGGCCAAAGCTCCAGTCAATGAGGACAAATCCAACCCAGATATAGCCATTTTGCCATTAACATACACATTGAAGTAGAGGTCATTGAGCGACTTGCTTACAATGTCACAGAAATGCATCCGAATTACGTAGCTAAACGCACTATCAACATCGAAATCCCAAGTCATGTTGAAATTCTGATTGCTCGTCTGCGAATCAGCCATTGCTGAAGCAGAAGCATACACGGATGCAGGTGCGATCAATGGTGTAACTCCTTCAGGGTACTTGATAACATTGGAACCAACCGAAACAGATTTCGCCAAATTTTTCTCCTTCAGGAAATTACTATCAGAAATCCAAGTTCTGCCTAGTGTATCATTCTGTGAATTGATAAAGGGTCCTCCCACATTAAGCCTGTAAACACATTGGTAGGAGAATTTCGACAATCCATCAAAGCTGTTAACAGGGAAAAGTGCTTGGCCTTGATCAGTCATCAAATTATCTGGAGCAGAAACAACCTCAATAGCATTGATAAAAGCAGCTGAATCCTTCATCGGCGTAAACTTGATAGAAAGCTTTGGATCAGTCACATTCAACATATATTCCTTCAAGACAGATTGTGTAGTATTGGCATCAAGTTTGAAGTTGTAGAGGAGAACATACTTGTCTGTCGACACAGTGAAGGTTGCTTTTTGAAGATCAAATTCCTTGTTAGACAAAGGAAAAAAATGGAGTCTCACCCAATGCCAACCGGGGTGTGTCAATTCGAACGCATACGTCGATTCCTCCATGAAAATCCTAGCGGATTGATATATAGGATAAGAAACATTAGCAGAGTCATCAGAGACTTGAACATCTTTGTTAGTTTTCAAGTACTGTTTAGATTCTTGGTCTGTTTTGAAAACTCTCCCATCAGGAAGAGTGTTGGAGGATTTTCCACCAGAGTCAATGAGGATGTTGTCTTGGGGAGTAAAAGCAGCATTGTTTGAAGAAGAAGCTGAAAAGGCGGTGATGGGACAGGAAGATAAAGCAAAAAGGAAAACCAGGAGGATAGCCATTGATGATGATGACATTGAGGAGAATAGAAACTGGTTATTGATGATCTTGATTGATCTTCTTGTTTTGTTTTCTATCTCCATTCCCTCCTGGTGAGGGAAATGAAACTGACTAAAAGATTTTGGAGAAATTGGGTGGTACTATAATGGGGTTGTGGTGTTTGTTTGTTTGTTTGTTTTTTTTCTCTTTTTGATTCTCAGGAAAATGACAACCAGAATGGAAATGGAGTTGGTTTGGTTGGTTGATTCCCAAAAACATGGCAGTGTTTGTGGAGAAAGAGAATTTTTGTTTGGGTATTTTTTGTTGAGTGTTGTTGGTTGAAAAAATTGGGTACTAAGATGGGCATTTGACATTGTCAAAACCATCCGTCTAGGTCTCTCCAACGGTCAAAAAGAAAGATAAATCACTTTAATTAATTACATTCATACACAAATAAATAAACAAAATTTACCCCATCAACAAAATTTAATTAAACAGAACAGAATATATACAAATGAGTAAATCCAAAAATGGAAAAAAAAAATGTACTAAGTACATATATATATATATATATATATATATATATATATTTAATAAGTATATATATAGTTGATTTCAGCACTTAATCGAATAATAAAAAACTTTCAAATGACATCTTTTAATTCATCCTAACTTTTGATCCATTTGATCTAAATGTGGTGAACAAAACCAATTCTTGTAATACAATATTAAATGCATGATAAAAATATTGTTTTCATATATAAAAAAGATAGAAAAATAAAATAAAATAAAAATTTAAGCCTAGCACCAGAACTACACTGTAATATGGACAAAACACAATATGAAAAATAATAATTTCATTTTTGACAAAATAACAATCATTCTACAATTGCTTGTTTAGATATTGAGTGCAGAAACTGATAGATCCATCGAACATTTCATTATCGTGTATTTGTGCTCGATTTCGGAATAAGGGTGTAAATCCTCGTACCATCTTTCTGTGTGTTGAAGATACGCAAATCTTCACTGCCATTGTAATGAATCCAAAGCTTGTTGGTGAATTTGTTTGTCGCCAGCGGCCAGTACATTGAAGCCTGGGAAATGGAACAAGAGATGATGGATG
The DNA here is from genome assembly GCA_032871835.1 of Dipteronia dyeriana. Classification (NCBI taxonomy): domain Eukaryota; kingdom Viridiplantae; phylum Streptophyta; class Magnoliopsida; order Sapindales; family Sapindaceae; genus Dipteronia; species Dipteronia dyeriana. The sequence goes on along the minus strand of CM065295.1, from coordinate 94,656,867 downwards.
AATACAGGTAGCTGCTTTAATTAAATCATAAATATCACATTCAAAAACTTGTAGCTTTGAAAATGTTGACTTAGACAAAAAGTTTGAGCAGAGTAAGCATACTTGTTGGATGTGAATCTGAAGAAGCCTCCCAGTGTAGTTGATGTCCCTTCCAGTCAGTTATGACACCCCCGGCACCTTCTATCACGGGTATCAGGGAAAGAAAATCGTATGGCTGTTACAGCCACATAATTCACACAAGTTAATATAGATTTACCGTATTATAATTTTATTGCGTAGCTCTGTATTAGCCATCATGATACGATTAGAAACTTTTCGACCTCTTAATTAAAGACGTGCTACTTGTGTACAAGTCATCCTGTTGGTGACTCACATCTTGGTCAAGTCCAAGAATACATCCCTAAATCTATATGGTCGACTTGCACAGTGAGTTGCACGATTATGCTATTTACCTTGAGACCAGACTCGATGACAAGATCCACGAATCCTGAAGCCAGAAGGGCATAAGCGTAGCAGTCACAGCCATACAATGGTACCTTCACCTGTACACAACACAAATTGGAAACGAATACTTGGGATTAGCCGATTAGGGGGTCCACAAACCAAGTTGAAAGGAAATCGGCTGTATGGTGAAAAACATTGACTGCAGTAACAATATTTGATCGATTTAGAGTCACTGACCTTATTTCTAACACGAACAAAAGCCTCTTCTGTATCGCCACTGAACAGATGTGGGCTTGTAGTATATCTACTCGGATGAATAGAAGGTAAAAGAGAAATTAAAAACAAGTGATCAATGGTCCCGCCACAATGGTGCAAATTCTGGGCACAAGTGGTCTTGCTAGAGAATTAAGATACTCAACACATAGGAACACATACAAATACGCTTGAGACAATTTTGTACAAGTGCGGGTAGAGACTTCTTGTCCGTTCAATGTAGTTCTCTTTCCACTTATTCCTATCCATCTTTCTCTAAGAACTGGCTGATCAATTATGCCAAGAATCTGCAAAAACATGCTTTGTCAGGATCAGAAATTCAAAGTTGACAAAAAAAAAAAATTGTATAAAAAAAACTTTGTCCTGAAGAGCAGCCAAAATCCCAGATATTATTTGTTACATGCATACAGTTGATGATATATTTTAGCAAAAAATACCCCCGATTCTAGTCTATCAAGTATAATGTGCCCTTAAACAAATTCCAGTTTCTTCGGTCATTTCCATACAATTGAAAACTCGAAACAAACATATATTACATGACCAAACACCTTGCTAGTTGCTACCACTACTTTTTTCCATCCCATTCCCTTTTCCACTTAAAAAAAGTCATTTTTGTTCCAGGCATCATGAAGAAGCATCTTCTTCTTTCTCCTTTCCTCTTTATTTAAGCAAAAAACTATTGTAATAACATACTTTGCATCCAAAATTGCAATCGATCCACCTTTTAGCATGCCACAAAATTATAGGAGATTCTTACCGGTTTCCCTCTGTACAGAAGAGCAATAAGAGTACCAAACAAGGGTTTTCCTGGAAAAAAGTACAAAAAATCACTTTGGCTATATAATCAGGAACCGATGACAATAAATGTGAATGGAACCAAAGAAACATACCAGTGATAAAACTCTTGGTCCCATCAATTGGATCTAAAACCCAAACGTAGTCTGCAAACTTCTCTTTACATCTCCACCCTTGCTCCTCTCCGAAACTACAATTACAACTCTCTGATGACTTCAGCAACAACCATCAATTATGAAACTTACAATACTTCACATGCTTAAAACAAAACACTCTCTAGTGATAAATGTGTTTGCCAAGGTACCGAAAAAGTATTTTATTTGGGACTCAAGCAACCAATAATCTACATTGAACTTAGCCTAATAAAACATTTGGCTTTGTTTGCTAAAACAACCATAAAGAGTGCACCGGTCATTATATCTCCTATTGGCTTAGTTTAAGTAAAATTTCAACTATTCTGGATTGAAAACAGCTACATGAAAAGGGACTTATACATGTTCTTTGCTTCCTATTTCTTCCTTTTCCCCAGAAAACAAACAGGAAAGCCTATGAGAAACATTGAGATCAATTCCATAGAGTCTTGTATATGTAACTTACATAGCATGAGAAGGAAGATTCTCTATAATTATCGAAACCATAGCCTCCTCTGCTGCTTGATCTGCAATTGTTACAGGACCTACGGAGAACCAAATACAACACAAGTAGACCAACTAGATTAAAAATAAATAAATAAAAAAATCTTAGTCATATCCGATTTCGTACTCCATTCTATGAAATAAAACAACACAATACACTCATAATTTTCTTCCCTTCTCTTGACCAAAGTTTTCTCAGCGAGCTAAAATTTCTAGTTCTCTTGAATTCACATAATAACAATTATCAATTCTACAAAGAATACAAAAGACATGACATTGAAGAAATTCCTCCCCTTTCCTTTCCTTTTCCTACACTTTCGCAGCAACCAAACAAAAAAACACATTCCAATTCTGAAAACTTAAACTTCACCAAAATGTTCAATCAAATATTTCAATATTTACCATAAAAGCAACTCAAAACTAACACTTCAAATAAAGCACAACATCATCAACAACAAGGAAATTAAAAGAATTTCCATTCACAACATATTCTCAGCAGCCAAACAATAGATATATTTTTTTTTAAAAAAAATCCATTTACGACTTACTCAAGTCCTCTTTCTGAAGAATGTCGATTTTCTTTCGAAAATACTTCCTTATAACTTCTCCGGCAGCGTCGGCAAGCTTGTTGCCGACTTCAGCGAATCGATCGAAATCGTGGTGATGGAGGAATCCGTTGGCGTGATCAGAAAGACTTGAATCTGAGGTCATTGCAAAGACGGTTGTGGTACGGAGAGTGAGGGAGCGTTGTTTTAGAGAAAAAGCGAGGGCGGCGGCGTTGTGGTATCGATTGAGATTGAGTGTTTGGTGGTGGTCGTGAATGGAAGGAAGAAATTTGAGGGATTTGGAAGTTTGACAGACGTATTGAATCTGAGTCTGCATTTGAGCCACAGAGAGGAACCTTTAAATAGGCGGGAAATTGAGAGCGAGAGAAGAGAGAGACAGACGAGAAGCTTAGCTGACGGAGGACTGAGAGTAGTTTGGTTTGGGTACTTTCAAGGAGAGTGGAAGTCGACGTGTTTTCCACCGTTGGATTTCATCGTCACTTTCTTATTTTTCATTTTTTTTTTATTTTTTTTTAATCCGACACCAACTGGGTCATGACTCGTGCGTTTGCTAGCAAGTCCAAACATTTGGCGAATTTAGCCAGCTTTATCAAATTTCATCCGATCTTTTTTATCTAAAGTACATAGCTCAACCGATAAATAAATAAGTTTAGGGTTTGGTTAAATGATTTCTAGGAGTGGTTCGGATAAATAAATGAGTTTAGGGTTTGGTTAAATGATTTTTAGGAGTGATTCGAATTCTATTGATGACAAAACTTTTTTTTTTAAAAAAAAATATCAGGTCCCTCGTTAATAGTTATTGTCAAAAAAAAAAAATCGGAGGTTTGAAGGGCCAATCGGAATAAATAATAAAAAAGGCTGGGAAAATGTTAATTTTTTAAAAAAATTTTGTCTGCGATCAGGGTTCGGAATGCAACTCTTAACGACCGAAATGAAATGGACTGCAATGAACTCTTAACTGAAAAAGTGAGACTCAAACTTTTATCAGCATATGAAAAGGTGAATTTGGGACTCAAGCAACCACATAAGTAGGCAAGTAGCTAGCAGATCAATTAGTTTGTTGTTGCTATCTAATTATGAAATTTATTTACACCACTAGGCACTAACCAAACAATTACCAAAATCTCATCCAACATAAGATATCACCTTCAGGCTTCTTCCTTCAACATCTCTTACTCTCTCTTTTCTCTTCTTTGATCTCTCACTCATTAGTCATTTCTCATTCATGTAACTGGAACTTTTCTCTACCTTCTCTGTCTCATTTGTCATTCATTGTAACTAGATCTGCTATCGAAATTGTTTATTATTTATTTTGAAACATCATATATTTCATGCATTTTGATTTTTTACAAAAGAGAAAATCTAACATTGATAAAGGGGTCACCCATAGGAAAATAACTCTACTGCTTTAGAATAGAGGATTAATTTTACCTATCTTTAAAATTACAGGTTTTGAATTTGGTTAAAACTAAACTAGCTAGAGAGATTTATTATTTATTTATCAGAAATAGCAAAACATATCCTACTTATTTCTCCTCGTCAGAGCGGTTCTAAAAATATTTTGAGAGCTTAAGTGAAAATTTCATAATGTTGTGAAAAAACAACTTTGGTATTGAAAATTTCATATTCTTTGATCTAACTAAAGAGTTATAATTATCGTTGGAATATACATCGGTTCCATTTATATATATATATATATATAAATTAGTGTATACCGATATAACTTTATCGATGCGTTAGATATGACCATTAGATTTACCAAGTGTATGTGTTTATCAAAACTTCTCATTGATGAGTGATTCATATACACCACATTGATATAAGTTATATCGGTAAACATCGACTAGAACGAAACTATATATATATAATATTTTTGTTACGTATGGATTAGATTCAAAGGCAATTAATAGGAAAGTGCATCTCTTCGTCGCCATCCAACAACCACCAATGATATGCAAAAGCAGTACTTCTTCAAAGAGATATGTCATATATGGATGCATTTCGCTTTCGCAGCTCCCGTGTTGACTGTTTCATGGAGATACACCACTAAAAAGTTCATGAAAATGCATGCACACAACACAAAGGAAATTATTATGGTGGAGTCTAATTTTTTTATTTATTTTTTAAGTAATGGTGGAGTCTAATTGGGAAAGCATATGAATGAAAATTAACCATGACAAAACAACTAATTAATTTTGATACTAATATATATCGGAATGTATTCCTACATCTAAACAATATTAATTCAAAACATTATTTAAAAACACTTAGCACGTACGTAGTTATTTGTTAGTATGCGGATAAGGTTTTCCAATAATTTTCTTTTTATATATGACGGCAACTCTCAAATCTAAAACGTTAACGGTAAATTTGTCTGTTTCTACTCCCAATTGCACCCAATAAATTGAAAATGAGATCGGTCATCTGTGCATCATATCTCTTTATCATTGTCGACCAGTAATTAAAAAAGCAGTCTATGGATGCATTTAGCTTTCACTCCCATGTTTCATGCAGATACACCATCAAAAAGTCCATGAACACATGCATGCTCATAACAGCGAACATGGAATGTATCATCATATATGTATATATATTTTAAATATAATCGATATTTTTTCATTGTCTAATGTTCATCCATAAATTGTACACAAATTCCCATTTAATATTTTATTAATAAAAGAACTATAAAATTGTGATAACATATTGTCTTGCATATTAAATTCCACATTGAAATGATTTCCCCCCCTAATTATTTAAAATTGAAATTAGTTTTTTCTCCTTATTTAATGGCCATATATAGTTTAGCTCCTCTAATAAAAGAGGTTTTGGAGATGTGTGTGTCAATAATTATTATAATTTTATAGTTGGAAGACAGATTTCTAATACATTTGAAAATAATCTATTCTTTACCACATAAAAAGCAAACCTATTTTCACATAATTTTTTTAACTATTTATAATTGATAAAGGATTATCAGACACATTAACTCAGTCCGACGAACCTGACGAAATACCAGTAAGGAACGATAATCTAATTTATGAAGACTGACCCTCCTCCTAAGGCTCTAACAGACTTCTTGATAAATATCTCTAATCAATGCCGAGTGCTTAGTAAAATTCCTCATTAAAAAAAATCATTTAATTTACTCCAATTTCTTATAGATCTAAGACCTACCATTAAGGCTCTAACAACTTCTTCCTACCGTATTCTCTCCCCATCATAATACAAAAATGAAGATTTTTTGTTGTTTTCAACTTAAATAAACATGGATGAGAGATTGGTTTATAGGCCATATACAACACTTTAAACGAAAAGGTTTTTGTGATTAATAGTAACACAAAATTATTCTTAAAAAATAAAGTAACACAAAATTCTCATTTAATGGTTGGCAGCTAATAGAAACATGTGGGGGCCCTGGGATTCAATTATTCACACAAATTTGTATTCTTGTCTTTCTGGAAATGTATGCATGATATTATACAATTTTCCATATTCGAATATGGATTCAATTTTTATCTTTTTTGACTAAAAGATATCTACAGAAAGTTACACGGACATTATTCCGGTAGAGAAAAATTTAGATTGTGACTGTCATTCGGTAAGACCGATCAATATAAATATATCATGTGGTAATTTTAAATTATATATAATATTATATTTTCAATGTAAATGATATATTTGTATTAGACGATCTCACCAAGTGACAATGAGACCGTTCAATGTAAATTTATCTCTTACACTAATATCCGGGAAAAAAATAGTTCAAATTTCAACCCAAATGATGTGTTAAGTGGTTTTTTCATTAACCACATCATCACATGTTGTGTGTAGTGATGATAACTCACTTGACACATCATTTGTATTGAAATTTGGATTAATTATTTGGATTGTATAACATTACTCTTATCTATCTTATTAAGAATATAAGAATTGTTATGTTTTCTCCGATATTATTTTTAATTAGTTCACCTTGTTAATTAATAATTTGATTGAACTAATTTAATATATAAATGACATTCATGTTTTATGTAGTCACTGGTTTAATCCAATCATAATCGTATAAACTTTTTCACACGTATTCAAATAGATAGAAATCAAACAATAACTTATATGGAAATTGTTAAAAATGACCACATCTAACATGTAAAATTCGTTTTTAACCACATACGAAAATTTATTCATTAATAACCACTTTTTATAAATAATTTCAGTGTATATCCTTAAAATACCAAAATACCCTTCAGTGTTAATTTTATTTTTTCTCATGGTTTCCACCGTTCTCTTCTCATCTTCATCTTTGACCCAAAAACCAATCTTCTTCTTGTGGAAATCGAAGACAGTGGATTTGTTGTATCCTTCAAATCGACGAGAAGCACACTATTGTTGAAGATTTGAAGCACACCATTGTTAAAGGTTTAGAAGTTTTGAACAAGTTTTCTGATTTGCTCTAAATCGATTGAAGGGGCATAAATATCTTCTATTTCTGTTAGTTTGATTTCGAAACAATTAGTATAACATGATTTTAACATTATTGGATTACTATTGTGTGGCTTTGTGAAGAATTTGATGAATTTAAGTTTCTCATTTTTTTTCCAGAATATTTCAAGTTTCAGTTGTTCGTAAACTTGAAATGATCTATAACAACTCAAAACATAACTTGAAATCTGGTAAAAAAAAATTCAAAATGTTGATGAAACTTGAAATGTAGAGATGTTTACAGAGATTTAAAGCATGATTTCAAGTTTAGACCCATAAAATATGAAATGTTTATAGCAGATGTGTAAACATCTTCCATTTCTGTTAATTTGAGTTTGAAACAGTTAGTATAACATCATTTAACGTTATTTCATTAATGTTGTGTGGTTTTGTGAAGAATTTAAAGAATTTAAAGAATTTAAGTTTAACGTTTTTTTTCCAGAACATTTCAATTTTTTGTTGTTCGTAAAATTGAAATGTGCTATAAAAACTGAAAACAAAACTTGAAATCTACTATTAAAATTTGAAATGTTGATAAAACTTGAAATGCAAAGATGTTTACAGAGATTTAAAGCATGATTTCAAGTTTAGACCTCGGAAAACTTGAAATGTTTAGAAAAAATGGAAATGTTATGTAAAACTTAAAGTCTGATATTTTTTTTGCAAAATTATTTTTTTTTCCAAATGAATGGATTACAGGCTGGTAATCAACTATGGTAGGCAGTGGGATGATTTATGATAAGTGGGTGGTGAGATATTTGTTGAAGTTGTGTCGATTCATTTAAATTATATAGAGTTAGAGAACTTGATATTTCAATTCACCAAATTTGATAGAATGTTGTATGATGTGATCATAAGCAGTTTGGTTAAGACAGAGAGTGGTCGAAGAAAGTACCGATTACAATGTGATAGTAATTATATTTACATTAGTCATTTCAATTGTAGTATGAACTCAATTTATGTTTACTTCAGTTTTACAAGTTGTAATTCCAAGTTAAAGTTTATGTGATTTAAAACATGATTTCAAGTTTGATACCTGTGATTTAAAGTATGATTTCAAGTTTGATGCCTACAATTTAAAATATGATTTCAAGTTTGATGTCTGCGATTTAAAGCATGATTTCAAATTTAGGGTTTTCCTGTGATTTAAAGCATGATTTCAAGTTTGGTTCCTGCCATTTAAATAGTGATTTCAAGTTTGATCAAATCCAATTCAAAATATCTAACACTGTCAACAAAATTTGTTTACAATTTGTTCTTGTTTATGTTACCTGTCAATAAAATTTTAAGTGTCTGTTTCATCAAAATACAATTTGTTCACAAATTTTCACAGATTATGTTACCAAATTCTACACAATTCACAATTCACAATTCTGATTTATCACAATTCACAACCATAACCAATCAAAATACAACAAGTTGATGTATCACAATTCACAACTATAACCAATCATACATACACCAAGAAAGAATTATGATTTACCATGCCTAGTTTGCCTACTGATCCTTAAGAAACTTGTGACTTAGAGAATAAACTTCTGATATGTTTGTTCATTCATCAACTGTAGTTCACTTCCCTGATTGATGGGGAAAGCAATTTTACAAGCCATTGTACAGGTCTCAGCAACTGTGCTCTCTTCTTACACTACAACCAAATGCCTGCATTATACTATTTGTTATTATTTATCTTTTTCGTAGTTGCCTTCCAATCATACTTCTCCATTTCCGATAAAAGTAATCCTAGCTTCTGGAATTCTATCCATGTCACTGTTAAACATGTATTCCAAATGTCAGAGGTTAAAGTATAAAGCATGGACATGTCACAACTACGAATACTAGAGTAGGATTGAGTTCATGACTTTCAAGAAAGATAAAGATGCAACACATAAAACCAAAAACAGAAATTTGTTGATACACTCTCAAAAAGCTTCAATGAAAGGCTTATAAATATTATGATTTGTGAATCCTCTACTAAAAATGAGTTGGAGCTTACTAAAGTAATTGAAATGGAAAGAAATTGATGATAAGTAACACACGAAAATCACACCTTAGTCTCATTTGAGAGCGGTAACACAAATGAAATCTTTCAGAATCAACACCCTTATTCTAAAGACCGATCTTATTTGCTGATATAAACATAGCAGAATAGCAAGTTAGTTTTGGATACTGTTGAATTGACATGGATATGAGCTGTCTATTTAACATAACGGAAACATGCTAAAAGGAGGACAAAAATTCGACAAAAAAGTTTATGATGACTAAGGTCAACAATACAGCCAGTACATGTATATATGCGATATTCATATTCACTTGCAGCCACCCTAGCTGCTTCAAGGTCCTTCGCGATAGCAGCTAATGGAACCAATGTAAGATTAGTTGCCCTATGACGAAATTCTGGAAAGAAATATAACAAAAAGTTGGTAAATGCTCTCAAATCTAAAAACATAGACATCATTATGATCTAAGAAGAAAGAAAAAACGTTACATACTTATTAGTTATTACAAACCACATAGGTTTCACCGGCCAACTAAATGTAAATCTGGGGATGTATTAATCGATTAAAACAACGGATTCAGTCTGAAGCACAAAATTCACAGTTTTAAAATAAATCAGCCATTAATCACAATTTTAAATCTCATAGCATGATCACTTGTACAACAGTCAACATACTAATGCATTCCCTTTTTACTTGACAATGTCATCAATTAATGGGAGAGTGAGGAGATGAAACATTAATCATGAACAAAGCAGAAGAAAACCTTAGCAGACTCCTTCAGCAATGTTTCAAATAATGCTAACCAATATATTTTATACAATACCGAATTTAATTACTATATTTCCTTTTATCTTTCATACAAACTAAACGGAAAGAATGAACAGACTCATATCTTCTACTTAAGAAAGACATCAAACTCGTTCTTCCAATTAAAAAAAACTACATATTTCTTGAGAAAGCCAAGTCTATAACATAAATCAAATAATTATTTGTATAATTTGTATAACCACAAGATTACTCACATGATATTTTTCTATTATAACACAGTCATTCCCATACAGTGATTGAATAATGGCAACAAGTAGAATTAACGACAACAAAAACCCTCAAAGTCCCACCAAAACAATCCTAAATCATGCTCAACATAGGAAAAAAACCACACATACTTGAACAAAAACGAAATTCAGAAGAGCAAAACCAAACCTTCAAACAGAAATCAACACTTCGCCGACCACCACTATCACTGCTACTGTCGACGATCACGATCTCCGATCTCCTCCACCCCGCCACTCTGCGTCGACAACAATGGCTCTGACGACGATCAACACTTCACCGACAACCACCAGGTGGCTCCGTTCTCTTCGGCGACGACGATGAAGATTTCAATGGGGATCTCTACCAACGACGATGACGTCCCTCTCTTCCTCAACCTTACGACGGCGAACCTCCTATTTCCCTCTCCTCTCCACGGTTGTCTTTCAAGAAAATAAAAGAAAACCTAACATTTTCCACTGATTTTTACCTTTTAAGTATATATATATAAAGGGGTATTAAGGTAATTTTATAAAAATATGGCTATTAACTAATAAAATTTCGTATATGGTTATAAACGAAATTCTGAAAACTTCAGTGGTTACTTTTGATTTTCTCTCGTAACCTATACCATCCATATTTACTTTCAAAATACTAATAATCAACTACACACGTTTAAAATGGGTGATGCACTACCACTGAGATGTTATAAGCACATACTTTTAAAAAAAAAAAATCAAGTAAACCTTTGAAACATAACAATAAAAAAAAATTACCCCTACTTTTATATTTATTTCTAACATATGACCCCAAAGAAATATTAACGATTTCATGACAATATTCATAAACAAATCCAACATATAAATATCACATTACGCTATAAAAAACCCGTCATATATATATATTATATCCGCATTTTAACGCAAACAACAAACAAGCCCTTCAAAAAAAAAAAAAAAGTGACAGAAATTGCAGCACAATCATAATTTTCATACATATACACATTTGGGTAGTCCAGTGGGTGCTATGGTGGCGACTGGCCAGTTAACATTTCCTTGATCTTCTCCATCATACTTTTCTTCTCATGTTCTTGGTGTGGCCAACTAGTGCCACACCTGCGGGTTTGGTGGTGTTGTTGGAGGCGGCGGCAATGGTGATGGTCTATTGGTCTATGTATGCTCGGCCTCCTGCTTGTTCTTCCCACCTGAAAACTTCTCTCTTATTTTTTCTTTCGGCCCATTCTTCTTCCTCCTTCAACTTTGCCTATCATCCTCTGACTACGTACCAAAAAGTGTTTTCAACAACTAAGTTTGAAAGTAATTTTTTTAAACATATATGATCTGATATGCACTACTTGATACATCTTGTATTCAATTTACATGATCAATCAGTCATGTTAATTTACAGTCATGTCAATTTACATACATGATCAATCAATTACGTGGCCATTGCTCAGCCCCACATTTTTTTTTCAAGTTTATTTAAGGGGTATTTTCATTTTAGTTCTAAAGCATCGGGTGAAAGCCCAATTTTTTAAAGGTGTTTGTTTTTCTATCACCATTGATCCCTCGCTTTATAAAACTACATCAAATTGGTCCCGGTCAACGGTCACACAAACTTAACACTTATAGGGATATTTTTATCTTTATATCATAAGTATATCATGTGTCATAAAAATAAAAATAAAAACAATATATATATATATATTACAATTATATTTTTTATAAATATAATTGTATAATAATATAAAAAAAGAATTAAGTCTCCGGTTCCGCCATTCAGATATATTCAACAAATCTTTCCAATCTTAAAAAAAAAAATTCAGCAAATCACCACAACACTCATCTATTCCGATCTAAACCCAAATCACATTCATCTCCCTCAATCTCATCTCCCTCCATCAACCATCCACCATCATCCCTCATCCACCATCCACCATCATCGCCAAATCAGCATTATCATATATCTCTCTCTCTCTCTATTTATATATTTATATATATCTTGTCGTCGACAACCACCGTAAAAACAATCCCAACCACCACATCTCTATGAACCGGCCATCACACTAACCAAGCTTCTCTCCACCTTCATCACCATCTTCGATCTACTCTTCCATGGGTTTTTGGGTTTTTTTGGATTTACTCTTGTATTGCTCCATTTTTACAGATTGAATTTCGTTTTTAATTTATTTATTTTTTACAAAAATTGATGTGGTTTTAATTGAAGAAGAAGACTTGGATTAATGTAATTGAGTTCGAAAATTGCAATTTATTTGGGTTCGGGAATTGATTTTGTGGGTTTTTATGGAATGATACCTCCCCTGTTTGCGGAAGGGAGTCTCCTGCCACTTTTGAAGTTTCATGCTGATTACCATCAGCAAATGAGGACTCCGGCCTTTCAGGTTCTTCTTTATGAGATGATTTTGTTTGTACTGAATCTTGAGGCTAGGACCTGTTTTCTAATGTTGAAGTTTTTTTTCGACAAAATATATAACATTATGCATATTTGTATTTAAGAAATAAAATTTAATTACATGTTTCTTTGTTAATATGGAAATCCAGATGTAAGAACATTTAAGTGGAGATTCATCCATTGAATTGATATATACTTTTTTTAAATGATCTTTAGATGTGTCTGGATCGTGTGGAAGCTTTGTGTTGTTGGTGGCTTGAGAGATGAGATCCAGGGAGATTACCTGGGGTTTGATGGTGGTGGTGGATAATCGTGGTTTGGAGTTGATGATCTGGGTTTTGTTTTACAAGAACGTAAATTCGTTTGGTGGAATTTTTTTTTTTCAGATTTGTAAATATCTGGAAATTTCCATATGTTTTCAATTCAAGCTTTTTATTTTTTTACTTTGTTTGTAGAGATCTAAAATGAGACCTTCAATTTTTTTTTTTTCTAGATTTGTGAAGATCATTTTGAGACCTGTGATTTTACTTTTTTGTAACATTTGACTGTTACAATTTTGGTCTGAATGACCAATTTGATGTAATTTTGAAAAGCGAAAGAGCAAAGGTTGTTAAAAAGTAAAACAGTGTTTTCACTGATGTTTAGAGATTAAAATGATAATATCCATTTATTTAAATTTTACTATTTTTGGTGTTATTTACATTTTATTATTAAAATTTTAATAATGTTTCAAATTACTGGTCCATATTTACTGAAGCCGGATTTGATGTCACATACTCACATAGCACAAATAGCATGAAAAATTCACGGTGGATCAAATATATTATACTCTTTTCCCTTATTTAACGTGGGAAAATTGGAATGGTAATAGTTATTTAAAATTCACAAAACAACATCAGCATTATGATGTATCTGAATAAAAATCTCTAGTCAGCTCTCCTGCATACATTTACACCGTAACTAATATAATAGGGCGATTAACGGATTAGGTATATAGGTAAGACTTGAATTATGTCAGACGAGCTAGTTCTCCGATCGGTTCTCCAAATGAAGTAGGAAGAGAGAATACATCGACTCATATATACTTTATCCGAAACTATTGTAAATCTGTTCATTATTATCAATCATTTAATTTACTCCAATTTCTCATATACCATCAAATAGATTGCTTCCTCCCTATATTCTATCCCGATCATAATAGAATGAGAGAAACTATTCTTTTTTTCTTTATTAAATAAACAACATGGAGTTTGGAGAAGGTAATTTAAATTTATAGACTATATATACAACACACTGTTTAAACAAAAAAGTTTTTGTGATTAATTATAACACAAAATTCTCATTCAATATGGTCGGTAGCTAATAGAAACATGTGGGGTACTGGGATTCAATTAATTATTCACACAAATTTGTATTCTCCATTTCTTGTCTTTCTGGACATATATGGTATCCGTATTATACAATTTTCCATAATCGATGGACTTTTTTTTTTTTACTGAAAGGTATCTACAGAAAGTCGATCAGACTTTATTCGGCATGTATTTCTTTTATCAAAAAATAATATGATAATTATAAAATAACAGATAGATATATTAGTATTTTTATTTATTTTATTAAAAATATTAGAATTGTTTGTTTTCTCCTCTATTTTTTTCACCTTTGTTAATTAATAATTTGATTGAATTAGAACTAATCGAATATATAAATGACATTCATGTTTTACAATCACACTCATCTAATTTCTTATTCCAATAACTCTATTATATAAATTTTTTTAAAGAGAATGACTCAAACTCATAACCTCTTGATACAAATATGAAATTTTTTACTACCGAACCTCTTAATACAGGTATGAAAAATTTTACTACCCAACCAACCTCATCTCATTCTCATAAACTTTTTCATGATATATAACACCTATATTTATTTCTAGGGTAAAAACCACCTATGCTTTTAAAATAGCTAGAAAAATATAAGATTATAAGATTGGTCAAAATAAGTTTGATCCAGTAATATACCCTTTACAGTTACATCAAAAGGTAATATACCCCTTACACTTGTATCAAAAAGGTTATATGTTCTGATCTCTCCCCTTCACTTAAAACTCCATATTACTTATAAGCACGTACTTAATCATGTTTACCTTGAATATCAATAAATCATACTTTTATTTACTTCTAAAATATGCCCCAAAGAAATATTAACAATTTCATGATAATATTCATAAACAAATCCAACATATAAATATCACATAACACTAATAAAAAAAAAAACCACAATCCATACTTGTATATCTATCCTTATTACAACAACTGATAGTTTCAATTTAACCCTAAACAACCAAACATGCATTTTAACACAAAACAACAAACAAACCCTTGCAAGAAAGTCACAACAATTGCAGCTATAGCACAATCATAATTTTCAGACATGTACACATTTTGGGTGTTTAGTGGGGACTATGGTGGCCAGGTAACTTTTCCTTGATCTTCTCCATCATACTTTTCTTCTCATGTTCTTGGTGTTGGCCGGCTTGAGCCACACCAGCCGGTTTGGTGGTGGTGGTGGTGGAGGCAACGGTGGTGGTCTGTCTATGCTCGGAGGCCTCATTGTTCTTCCCACCTGAAAATTTCTCCTTTATTTTTTCTTTCAGTCCCTTCTTCTTCGGCCTCCTTCCACCTTGCCCATCATCCTCGGACTACATCCAAAATATACAAACACAAAAATTAGAAACAAAATTATTAAAAGAGTTTCAAAATTAATTAGTATTAAAAGTTATTAAAAGTTTTTTTTTTTCAATAACTAAGTTTTATTCTTGTATTTAATAAAAATTTAAAACATATCCAATATGCAATACATGATACAACTTCCATTCAATTCATACCATACTATATGATCAAACAAACCTACCCTTTATATATTAATAAAAAATTAAAACAAATTTGATATGCAATAGATGATAGATCTTCTATTCAATTCATACCATATTACATGATCAATCAATCAGGGTAATTTATATATTAATAAAATTTTAAAACAAATTTGATATGCAATAGATGATGGATCTTCCATTCAATTCATACAACGTTACATGACCGGATAATTTACATATTACTGGTATATGTTAATGAGGGATGGATTTTTTTTAAGTTTATATATATATATATATATATATATATATTATACCCTAATATTTTTTTGTTATTTACATTTTTGTTTCAAAATTTTAATATATTTTTTTAAAATTGACCGCTTCCATTCACCTCACATACCACTAAACATAAATTGCATGCAAGATAAACGCCTCTGCATATCACTAGACAAATTGCATGAAATATATACTGTGCATCAAATATATTCAAGACCCCATCACTTCATAGATGTCAAAATGACAAAAAAAAATCTCTAAAGGGACATAAATGATTTAAAATTCACAAAATTCGCAAAAAAATGTTTCGTTTTTGTAAAATGATACATCTAAGCGAAATGACGGAGTACAATCACACCATATGATTAATGAAGAATAAAAAGTCTCACAGAGCTAGAGGTAGAGCTGCCGGAACGCTGCATCTCTCGGGCATGATCAAGCGTTTGCTTTTCCTTCTCACGTTCAGCACCAATCTGATCCCCCAGGTTAGCACCGTGCTCTCCGGTCTGACACATCGGAGCCCCCTGGCTGCCAGCATGCGCCGAGGTCCGACCCCCCAGGTTGCCGC
Source organism: Dipteronia dyeriana (assembly GCA_032871835.1). Taxonomy (NCBI): domain Eukaryota; kingdom Viridiplantae; phylum Streptophyta; class Magnoliopsida; order Sapindales; family Sapindaceae; genus Dipteronia; species Dipteronia dyeriana. The sequence goes on along the minus strand of CM065295.1, from coordinate 94,640,521 downwards.
CGAGCCCCCCGGTCTGACCCACATGTGCACCGCCACCAACGCCGGTCGGCATACCGCCATGCATCTGAGCACGTCCACCACCACTAGCACCGTATACCGGAGTCTGATGATGATCAACAGTAGTAGTGGTGGTTTTGGTAGTAGCAACGCCGCTCAGGTGCATGGGGTTGCCGAATTCGTCTGTCAACTGAACTGGGTTGCCGTGCTCGTCCGTCATCTGAATTGGGTTTCCATGCTCGTCACGTACGTCTGCCATTTTTCGTTTTTCGTCAACTTAGGGCAATTTTTTTGACAGAGATTTTATGAAAATTGTAGGGTGGTGATGTTTTTTTTTTTTAATAAGTGAGTCAGGGATGGATTTGACGGTGGAGATTTTTTTTTTGTTTTTTTGTTTTTTTGTTTTTTTTGCATGTCGATTTGGTTTTTTTACACGTGGTGATTGGTTACAAAGAGAGACATGCCACGTTATGTGGGTTGGTGACACGTGTACTTTGATGTGGTTACAAACAGATGATATAGATCTGTGGCAAAGATTATCTTGATGATCAAACTTGGAATTGATGTTGTTTGGATAAATCCATATAAGAATCTGATGCACCGCAGACTTCACAACACTGGCTACACCGCTCTGTTTCACCGTTGATTGGAATCTAAAAATATTATTAAAAGATATATAATAACCCTGATTCAGAAACCTATAAAAGAAGCATCCAATGGAGAAATGTCTTTAATCTTTATGGATGAAAAATTAATATATTACCTTTATTTACTTGAACTCCCACATCTTCAATTATTGTAAAGGGCATATCATGGATCATCCAAATTCGTAACCCATACAAGGGCCAAACTAAAACCATAAATCCAAGTATCCAACCCCCATGGCTCTATAGCATCGTAGAGCCCAAAATATTGTTAACAAATAACTATCAAATCCAAATAGTCTTTATCGCCACTTTGCTAGGTTGGTATAAATGGTACATATCTCCTTCCACATTAATGGTTGTAAATTCGAGTTCTATCAGATCTCTGATGCATTCAAATAATCAAGTATTGGTGATCAACAAAAAAGGAAATATCTGAAAGATTACCAAGTGGCCACTCTCACAAAGACCACACAACTCAACAGACAAAGCCATACATAACCGCTCAACACAAATGGTACACCCCCTCAGCTATATAAGTGGTGGATGTTTAAATTCCATCATATACATTTTAGAAACATGTGTGAATAGTTTTCTTACGGTATCTTGGTTAATCCCGACCAAACCCCTAATCAGACCTAATACTTCTTGTATTACTTCAAATCGAAAAAATGAGAGGAAAAAAAAAAAAAAAAAGCAAAACCCTCGACAAAAAAAAGAAAAGAAAAAAGGCATGCATAAAATTTGAGACATTCTGTATCTAATAGCCACCATTCAGAATTTCATTACAATAAATTTATGTATGAGATCTAGTAAGAAACAATTTTTATATGTACAAAACAAGAATGGAACCAATAGTCTCACAATACATTTCAATCTACCAACTTTTTTTTTTCTTCATCATCTCTTATCATATATTCTTTCGTTTTCTTCTTTACATTGTAATTCCAGAAACTAATCTGTATGCAAATTTGTTGTTCCTACATCTTGATGGAATAATGTCCTCCACTCTTCATGCAATTGAGATTTTTGCTGAGAAGATCGACGATGGCATCTGCAGACATGAAACTTTTATAAGAAAGATTTAAAACAAGTAACAAACTTTTATTAGAAGAAATTAAAAAAAAAGAGGAAATTTTTAAAGAAAACAATAACTTTTGTTGAGTCCAATGACTTGACCGATGAACAATATATGCGTGTGAGCACACGTGTATAGTCATATGTTTATCCATATGTTATATGCATGGCATTTAAGTTAAAAATCAGTAGATAATGTACAAAATCACCCACATATCTGAAGGATGCATGCATCATGGCGTTAGTCGAAGAGTATACAAAATGTTATCAATAATGTGAAGGCAATGCAAAACACTTCTTTTGGCTAAGTACACTAACAAATGCAACAACTGTAACATAAAAAAAAAATATCACCTCTTTACAGCAGAGAAGCAGCTCATGTCTTGCTAGATTTAGCCCAGAAAAGCCCCATCTTCCAGCTAGAGTGATTTTCTGACATGGATCTACTGCCCTTTGATCCGAATGAGAAATGCCGTTTCAAGAAAGGCTTACCTAAGGAGCCTTTCATGCTGGAACTTGAAGCCATCTTGGGACCCTTTCCATCCTGTCCACTACCTTTAAGATGATCAAACGTGACAGAATGACTACCAAGATTGCTATCAGCAATTCGATTTCTCGATCTCTTGTTACTTTTAGCTTTACATTCCATTTCTACTTTCAGTGCTTTTTCAGACAACTTGAGGGTCTTCTTCTCCCCTAAGGTACAAACTGGACAAGCTGGATCATACTTGTAAACTTCAGCTGTTATGTTTTCCAAACATTCAGCATGATAAACATGGCCACAAGTTAGAACTGCAACTACAGAATTGTCAGGCAACATCTTCGAACAAACCCCACAATTTTGCAGATCAACAGAGGAAGAAACTGAAATTCGGCTATTCGATCTTGTTATCTTATCATGATTAAATCCCATGGACTCATTGTCAAAAGACCACCTTTCTTTATGAGATGTGGCCATGAGTTCAGAAAAGGCATGCATAGACCAACCATCTGAAGACCCACCACGGGAACCCCCAACTAATTCATTGCCCCAAGAAGGAACCACTGGCCTTTCTTCCGTAACTGAATATTCATTCAATGTCTTCAATCCAGGGATCCGGCTATCAGATACTTGTCGTAGTAATGGATGCCTGGGAGAATTGCGGGACCAATTTGGTGTGGTTGAACTGGTGGGGTGCAGCTGACTTTGAGATGATAAAGGGGATGTTACCAAGGATGAAGTTGAAGGCATCGATAATGATAATTTTGCAGGAGATGGATATGAAACTGCTGGGGAATCTGTTGTCTCCTTGACCTGAAACATGATTTAAATTAAATAATAATTCATCTTCTTATGTAAAAGGATCATAAAGCATACACAGGAAAAAGCTCTACCTGTACCAGACTCATATCCATAGAGACATTCCTTGATATAGATTGATCTGCCATTTACATGACAAAATAATATCACATACAATACAAAATGGTGAACTATTAAATTGAGGTCAAAACTAGCAAAAATATTAGAGCTCATAGATGCCTGAGTTTGACAGGTAACCTATATTACTATCCAGACCACTGATCTTAGCAGAACAGATATTGTAGTCCATATTATGATTATCAACAAAACAGAGGACTAATATGTTATCTTTTTTTGCAGAAAGTAGTGTTAAGAACTGGTCTTATTGATAAAGAAATCATAGGATGTAAAGAGTTTAACCAAGAACAGTCCAAACAATATCCAAAACATGTAGCAGAGCTCGTAGCAAAAAAGCATGCCATGAGCAGTGTACTGTCAGGACATATATGAGAAGGGCATAAAGTCTCTTTTTGTGTGAACCTCTCCTCCCTCTATCTTCTCTTACCTCATACAAGGAAAATTGCAGCATTTATAGTCAGGATTAAAAATAAAAATTGATGGCAGCAAGATATGTTAAGAAGTGGGATCCACATAAAGGAAAAGAAGATATGCACCATATTCACATGAGTCAGCATAAAAGATTATTCAAAAGACTAAATTACAACATTATAGTGTTTATAGTAATAAATTTCAAGGACACATTCAAAGATATTAGGAAATTGATGAGTTTCAACTTCCAGCTTAGATTACAAATAGAGAATAAAAATGAGAAGTTGACACAATATTTACTTGTAAAACCCTCAATGTGAGGTAAACATACACAAACAAGGAACTTCTCTCTAAAACAAGGAGAGAACAATAGAATAAATCTCTCAATATAGGTGAAAATATCTCAATAATAACCTAAACTTAAAATAATTACAAGAGATCTTGGGAATGGGATGATTTTGGAGCAACACTAGCCTTGGTATTTATAGCAAACATTAAACTTCTGTTGATGCTTACTTGTCAACCATTGGAGGCCATCACTTGCCTATAAATACCAAGGCAGTGATGCTTCAAAATCATGTATGCCTTGAAGCTACGACATCCATGCAAATGAACGCACTAATTTGCATTCTTATTGTGGGGCCAAGCCATTAAAATGGCTTTACTTTCCAACGTTCTCCCACTTAAAGTCATTGTTCTCAACTAGACAATTGGTTTTAACATATCATCGTGATGACAAAGCTCAGGTTATCTGTGATTCAAGGGGACTTCTAAGAATTTCACATTTAGAGGAAGATTTATACCACCGTTGCTACCAAGCCACCTAGGTTAGAAGTCTCTCTTATTGAGTAGATATCAATAGTGTTCGAAAATTCGGTCTAGGCGGCTGCCTAGAAGTTAGGCGGCCCCGGCTGCCGCGATCAAGGCCTAATCGGCCTTCCTAGGCAGCCGGGTGGTGGCTAGGGTTTCTTTTTCAGATAGAGTATGTGGCAGCTAGGGTTTTTTCTTTTCTTTCGCCAACCTTTTTTTTTTTTTTTTGGCTGTTGTAGTAGCGTTATGTTAATTGCATGAAAAGGCCATGTCTTGTTATCCCACATTATGCGGCAGGCCTGTAAAAGAAACTAATCTAACTTTGAAAACTCTTTTTAACGTAAACATAATTAATAACATTAAAAGCCACATCCTAAAAGCTTACCTGAGGTAGGAGTCCTGACATTCCCGGGGGTGGTTCCTTCAGACACTGGGGACTTTTGCCACGTACGTCTCGGAAAACTATCTAATGGGCTTCCCTCCTCTGAAGGAAATGCCGATCCATATTTGATCTCTGATCCATCATTTTGTCTAATTCCATCCGAAAACCAAGTAACAGAAGTATCCTCACCGGCCACTCGTCCTCGGTGATCCCACCGGAAACTCCATGTTGGTGAATACCGGATATTCCTATGCAAGATATCATTACCCGATCCAGATATTATATTCTTGTCTCTAGCAGCAACACAACAAGCAGACCCCATCCTCCAATACGACTTGATTTTAAGCTTCAACTGGTAACCCAAAAATTCTCACTCACATTTACCAAAGTTTTAGCTTCCGTAACATCCACAGACCACTACTCTTCGAGACAAAGGTATATTTGTTCCTCTGAATTAATATATCACTGGCAATCAATAGCAACAGAAAAACCATATCGAAACAAACAAAAGAAAGAAGAAAAAAAGCTTCAAGTATCTCAACAATAACAAACTTATCACCAATGAAAATGCATAAAAACCACAATACATTTACTTAAAAAACCAAACTCCAGTAATCCTCAAATAAACAAGCTAAAGTCTTCATGTTTGAAGCCAGAAACCAAACGTTAAACGATGAATACGTTAAAAAAAGTTCTCACAAAAAAAAAAAAAAAAGTCATTGCACACTAGCAGTGACTCATGAGTCACACCATCTCCATACAACAACCACACAACATAGAGTAACTGAAATAACAAGAAAACACAACCAAATAGTTTTCTTCAAAAAGAAGAGTGAAAAATAGATTCCCAACACAAAAAATAAATTAGGGTTTAATTTCTGGGCACTGTTGATTTCCGGTTAACAATCATAAAGTGACAGTCAGCAAATGAACCCTAAACACTTCCAATAATAGCTGATTTCAGTTAGATATTGATTACACTCACTACTGATACCGGCGACCAACAATCACAGCAAAAATGGAAGCACAAAATCAGAAACAAGTGTAACAAATAAAAAAAGAATAAAAAAAAACTTACAAAAACAATTGCAAGAAATAAAATAGTGACCACCAACCAGTATCGATTCAATCTGCAACTCTTCAGGGAACTCTAGTCAGTCTAATCTAACAAATAAAAAAACACATATCCTAATTATAGAAAAATAATAGTAAAAACAAGAAATAAAAATAAATAAATTAAATTTTCTAAAAAACACTAGAAAGGTCAAAGAGATCCGAAATTCACGCCCTGAAAACAGCACTAATAGTCAAAAATGCAAATAAAGAGAATTGCAACTAGAACAAAAAAAATTAAATTAAATTCAAATAAAGACGATAATTAATTAAATAAAATCACAAACAAAAGAGTTAGCTCCGCATACAGATACATAATCGAGCCAGTAACGTACCGTACTGTTCTCTGCGATATCTCAAAAAGACAAAAACGCAGCTTTTTTGGAGTGAGAACGAGAGCGCGTTCAAAAGAGCCTGGAATTTTTGGTTCTTTGGTTGCAGTGAGAAAGGGGGAGAAGAAGTGAGGTCGTTTTAGACGGTTTGTGTAACGGCGTTAGAATCTGTTAATGGGAACATATCACTTTCCTGTCCGCTCTGCCGCTATTGTTGACGGCGTTTAGAGACGTAGGTTGTGGGGTTTTTGTGCCACGTATAGCGTGTCCGACTTTTATTCTCGGTAAATGATAAAAAGCAAAAAAGCAAAAAAGCAAAAAATAAAAAAAATGTTAAATGAAATTAAAAAGTTCCATATGAAGTAGTACGTTTGCGCCGTTTGCCGATCAATTTGTGCTGTGTGGGTGTTGTACTTTGCAGGATAAAAAAAAAAAGAGTAAAATAAAAGGACAAACCACTGCTGGTTTCTTCTATTATACGCGGAGTGCGCATTACGCATTCCATGCTTTTTATTTTACACCACAGAATTATAATTTTCTTTTTCAATTTAAAAAGTTAGAATATTTTGCAGAGTCTTTTATCAGTATTTTGTTTAAGGCATTTATTCTTCTTTTTTTTTTAAAAAATAAACTATTACAATAAATTTGGTTTAAATGTTATTAGAAATTCACTTAAATTGTTATCAAACGAATGTGTTTGTGGAAGGAAAGCGGAAAGTATAAGTTCATGGAATTCATGTATTGATTTTGTACATTTAATTGTATAGAATAAGACATTATTATAACTAATTAACTTATTCTTAACAATTATGCAAGTGATATATATAATAGCCTCAAGGTTTTAATGTATTGTTGGTTTTACGGGGCCAATGATCATGCTATTCACCGTTGTTATATATTGCCTGACATCAGTGTATGACCGTACAATGCGGTCGGTGCTACATGACACACCCTTTAGTCCTTTAGTCACGTTCTCTCTCTGTACCAAAATAATATATATATAATAACATTTGTTGTATGTAAATTTTACCAAGCATATACGTCATTAACAGTAAGGAAAAAATAGTCAGGTGGATGTCCAAATGGGCATCCGGGAAATATCCTATAAGGCATCATTAAAGAGAAGAAAGTCCGAATAAGCATATACTGAATAAAACCTACTCGGGATCAGCTAACAGCACTCGTGATCAGCTAAATAACACTTCTACTCGGGCTCAAACGGTACTACTCGGGACCATCAAGTATTATTTTTACTCGGGAATAAATACGACCCGAGTAAGAACTTGGTGCTTATTTCATACGAATTGTCATTAAATACGTGACGATATCCATCATGAAGGAATCCCAAATGAAATAGAGTATTAAATTAGAAGAGTCCCCAATCAGGAAATAACTTGATTTCTTGACGAAGACTACATTCTTATAAGGAAACAAGTCCAAATTGAACTGCACTACTAGGATCCCACTCGATTTCCATGAGACTCCGAAACAGGAAAGAAGACAAATCGACCTCAAGAAAGTAACGGAATCACAATTAAATACAAAGATCATGTATTACTTGTACAAAGCAGATTAGATTTCTATAAACATATAAATAGACCAATAATCTCGTCCAGAAAAAATATAGGCAATATAGCATACATCAATCACAGTAAATACAGAGAGAAAAAAGAGAGATCGAGAGCTTGTAAAACATCTTATTCTCTTAGTGGATTTTGGCTTGGTTGATCTTTCAACCACCCGTGGATGTTTCTCCGGCCGTCGGAGTTTTACCACGTAAAATTTGTCTTTGTTACTCTCTCTGCATCTCTTTCTCTTTGATTCAATAGTCAAAATCCAGTTCTTGTTGGCTTTTCTGGCATAATCCAGAAATCGACGTCAACAATTGGCGCTAGAAGGAGGGGTTAAACCTCCGAATTTGTTAAAAAAGCAATGGCAGGAAGCAGAAGTAGTTCAAGGAATGGCTAAAAATCACCAGGCGATTTATATATTGGCAATACGTCACAAGATCTTGCAGCAAACATGAAAAACCAGTCTGCGCGCCTGACAGGTATCCAGCAAGTTCCTCCAACCAGCAGAGATCTTACGCTGCGTTTCCAAGAGGCCCTGCAGCAATTGGTGATGGACCCAGCAATGGAAGGGATTGATCTACTGGCCGCAGGAGCACATACTCCCAATCCTCTACCCGTAAGGCTCCGTTCGATGGTGGTGGGGCCAGGAATAACTATGCCAGAAACCAGAAGGAACTCCTCCCCAGTCAATCCAGCTGGACAGAAAACACTAGAAGAGGAAAATCACCAGAGCCTGGATCACAATCAAACAATACTAGTCAGACATCGTAAATACGATCGGCGCAGAGAACGGTCATCATCAGAAGACAGTGATCAACACCATCGTAAAGGTCATCATGGAGTCACACGAGGGTTCCGGCATCAGAGTGAAGAATCTTAGGAAAGAATGACAGTTACCCAACGGTTCAACCGTCAAGGAAGCCCGGTGGGGGACAGAGATGTCACAATCAAGAGCCTAACTCGAGACGTAGAGAATAACAGGCGACAGATGGAGGCACTAGTCAAACGTTACGGCTGTAACGATCTATTCGACGATGACTCCGACAGTCCATTTACCAGGGAGATTTTACGGACCCCTTTCCCAGAAAGATTCAGAATGCCACATGTAGAGCAATTCAAAAAAGATACAGATCCAAATGAGCACGTTAGACGCTATAAAAGCGCCATGGCTCAATATGCCCGCAGTGACCCCCTATTTTGTCTCAACTTTCCGCAAACACTGGGGGACATAGGCTCAAGATGGTTCGGAAGACTACCTCCGGCAAGCATCGGAAATTTCAGCGAGTTGAGCATGAGCTTCTCAAGGCAATTCCTGAGCAACGTTCACAGAAAGAAGTCAGTGGCCTACCTCTCTCAAATAAAACAGGGGAAGGACGAGTCATTAAAAAAAATACTTGGGCCGGTTCGGCCAAGCAATATCAGAAATTGGCAGCGTTAATGATGAAGCAATTATTGCTGCCTTCACCAATAACTTGCAGAATGGACGACTATCCTTCGATTTGAGAAGAGCACCGCTGACAAGGTATGCCGACATGATGGATATGGCGGGAGGATAAGCTCTGGCCGAGGAAGAAGAGTTAGCTACGGGAGGAAGCTATATGCATGGAGGAAAGCCCGAACAGAAGAATACCGAATCCAAGGGGCAGAATCAAAAGAAAAAACAGAAAGGGAACAACAAGGAGAAAAACAAGGATGAGGGTAATGGGCCCAACGCCGAACGGTCTACAGAGAAATACCAAGGTAGATATACCAATTACACCACTATTCGGAAGAAACAAGAAGAAATTCTAGCCATCTTGGCAGAAAATAATATGGTGCAAGAACTGCGGCGACAATCACAGTTCGGCCGGAGAGATACAACAAAGTATTGCAGGTTTCATAAAGAAACCGGGTATGAAACTTCAAAGTGTTTTCAACTCAGAGATTACATAGAAACTCTTATTCGGGAAGGGCACCTGCATGATGTAATCTTGAAAAAAGACGAGAGACCAGAAACCAAGAAAGTCACGGTTGATCACAACCCTGGTCAAAACCAAAGAACCAGACCCAAAGCCAATCAAGTAATACATACAATTTTCGGAGGACCTTCTACTGGGAGAAGCAACCGAGAACGAACTCAGGAAATCCGAGAAGCAGTAGAAGCAAGGAATAACTTCGACGTAAACTCGGTTGAACCAGACCCGAAAAGGGTAAGGAAGGATGGGACCCTATAGTCTTTACAGAGGCAGATTCCCATGGCATCGATGCTCGACCTAATGACGCTTTGGTTATAAGTGCCCGGATTGGCCATAGGGAAGTCTGGAGAATTTTTATAGATAGTTGGAGCTCAGCAGACATCCTAAGCGTGTCCGTATACGACCAGCTAAGACTAGGCCGAAAAGATTTACAACGTTTCCATACTCCATTAAGAGGATTTGGAGGAATAGAGGTCAGGTCACTCGGGACGGTAAAACTACCTGTGAAGATCGGAACGGCACCATGCCAGAGGACTGTCCTGCTCGACTTCGTGGTAGTTGACTTGGATAATTGGCCGTATAATGCATTATTGGGCCAGCCATTCCTGAATAAAACAAGGGCCGTGACAACTACTTATGCATTAATGATCAAGTTCCCAACAGAACAAGGGGTTGGGATAGTCAAGGGATCCCAAGAGATGGCCCGAAGAGCAAATCTGTCAGTATACAGCGACAAGCATGATGCTGAACAAGTATGCACCATAATGCAGCCAAATCAGTGTAAAGAATCCTTGTCATTTGAACTGGATCCAAGGGAGGGCTCGAATGAATACAAGACAGAATTGGTTGAAATACTACTCGAAGAAGACAAACCGGACAAGAAAAACAGGGTTGGGGCCAACTTGGAAGGAAAAGTCAAGCGAGACTTGACCAATCTGCTTAGAGAGTACAAAGATGTATTCGTCTAGAGTCACGAAGATATGATCGGGATAGATGCCCGAGTAATATCCCACCACCTCGCAGTTAGCCCGAATGCCAAACCGGTAATACAAAAGAGAAGATCGTTTAATCCTGAAAGAAGTCAAGCAATCAAACAAAAGGTGGAAAAGCTACTAGCGGCTGGATCAATCAGAGAAGTCAGCTACCCTCAGTGGGTCGCCAACGTAGTCCTCGTCCAGAAGAAAAATGGACAATGGAGGATGTGCGTAGATTTCACGGATCTAAACAAGACATGTCCAAATGATAGCTTCCCACTCCCAAGAATAGATCAGCTGGTGGATGCCACAGCAGGTCATGAACTGCTCAGCTTCATGGACGCTTACTCGGGATACAATCAGATCCCGATGAACAAAGCTGATGAAGAAAAAACAGCTTTCACAACGGATCAGGGTTTATATTGCTACACAATAATGCTCTTCGGTTTAAAAAATGCAGGAGCTACGTACCAAAGGTTGGTCAACAAAATCTTCACTCGGCAAATAGGAAGGAACATGAAGGTATACATTGATGACATGCTGACTAAAATCGTCTCAGCAGATGAGCATGCCCGCGACCTCTGAGAGACATTTGATGTTTTGAGAAGATACCGAATGAAATTAAACCCAAACAAATGTTTATTCGGAGTCCATTCGGGAAGATTCTTGGGTTTTCAAGTCCATTAAAGAGGAATCGAATTTAATCCCGAGAAGATCCAGGCTTTGCAAGAAATGACCTCACCTAAAACATTGAAAGAGGTACAACGCTTTATATGGTGTTTAGCCTCCTTGGGAAGATTCATCTCAAGGGCTACAGACAGGTGCGCACCTTTCTTCAAGATAATCAAAAAAGGGAAAGGCCTGGAGTGGAATAAAGAGTGTGAGCAGGCATTCTTAAAAATAAAAGAGTACTTAGGGCAATCTCTCATCCTCTCAAAACCGTAAAAAGGGAAAATACTTCAGCTGTAACTGTCAATAACCGAGCTTGCAGCAAGTTCAGTCTTAGTTAGAACAGAAGATGAAGTGCAGAAACCAGTGTATTATACTAGCAAGGCACTCGTACCGGCCGAGACCAGGTACTCACAGGCAGAGAAGATAGCCTTAGCATTGGTTTCAGCAGCAAAAAATCTGAGACCATATTTTCAGGCCCATACGATCCAGGTTCTCACCAATTGCCCATTAAGACAAATCTTACAAAAACCAGAGATATCAGGAAGACTTACTAAATGGGCAATCGAGTTAAGTGAATTCGATATTCATTATACCCCCAGAACCTCCCTCAAAGGACAAGCGGTGACAGACTTCATGGCCGAGTTCACAGAACCAAACCTGGAAGCAAAAAAACTGTTGGATAAAAGTTTCCCATGGAAACTATATGTTAATGGTTCTTCAAACACTCATGGCAGCGGGGCAGGGATCGTAGTTCGCACCCCAGAAGGAGATGTTGAATGTGACATGAGATTTGATTTCAAAGCAACCAATAATCAAGCAGAATACGAGGCATTGTTAGCTGGACTCAGAGTCTGCATAGCTCTTGGGGCAGATAAAGTTGAGATATTCAGCCATTCACAGGTAGTTGTCAACCAGGTTAGGGACGAGTACCATGCCAAAGATGAAGGAATGATTGCCTACCGTGACATCGCAAAACAGCTCTTCCAAAAATTTAAAGAATATAAGATCGCTCAGATCCCCAGAGAAGAAAATGAAAAGGCAGACACTTTATCTAAATCAGCGTCAGCAACAACCTCAATTAGACCAAAGACCATTCCAGTTGTACACCTCCTTAAACCAAGTACAGCTGAACCTAAGCATTTGGAAATTTCAGAAATTCGAACACCGTAAAACAGTTGGATGGTCCAACTGAGAAGATTCCTGGAAGAATGCGTGCTCCCGGAAGATCCGGTATTAGCAAAGCTCATCACGTATCGATCGACTAAATATACCATGATCGGAGGAGAATTATACAGAAGGGGGTTCTCCCGAGCTCTCTAGAGATGTGTGCCGGAGGAAGATGCATATCGAATACTTCAAGAGATCCACGGAGGGGTTTGTGGAAATCACACTGGAGGTAGAAGCCTGGCCCATAAGGTACTCAGACAAGGTTATTACAGGCCTACGCTTTTCTCAGATGCACAACAGTGGTCGGAAAGTTGCAATACCTGTCAAAGGATTGCTAACGATATCCGACAACCCCCAGAAAAACTCAGAAACCTCACTGCTCCATGGCCATTCGCCATGTGGGGCCTAGACCTGATCGGTCCAATTGCCAGCTGGGACAGGGGGTGGAGCAAAGCATGCCATAGTAGCTGTCGATTATTTCACAAAATGGGTAGAAGCTGAAGCGCTGGTGCATATCACGGAAGCCAACACCATAAATTTTGTAAAGAAAAACATACTCTATAGGTTTGGAGTTTCGGACACTATAATCACCTACAATGGCACTCAGTTTGATAACCAAAAGTTCAGACAGTTGTGCGAGAAGTATCATATTGCTAACTACTATGAGACACCAGCTCACCCTTAAACAAACGGGCAAGTAGAAGCAGTAAATAAAATTATCAAGCACACCATTAAAGCAAAGTTAGATGAAAAAAAAGGAAGCTGGGTTGAAAAGCTTCCTGAAGTATTATAGGCATATCGGACGACAGCAAGGACTTCAATAGGAGAAACTCTGTTCACCCTAGCGTTCGGAACAGAAGCTGTCATCCCCATAGAAACATCGTATGCATCCCCACGGGTCAGGCTATACGATGAAGAACAGAATGTTGATACGCTACTACAAAGTTTGGATGAGCTAGAAGAAAAAAGGGAAAAGTCCCGAATAAGAAATACAACATATCAGCAAAGAGTGGCTCGCCACTACAATTCTCGTGTTTGGATCAGGAAATTCCATCTAGGAGGCCTGGTGCTCAGGAAGGTATCGTTGAACACAAAAAACAGAGCCACTCTGGCTGACAAATGGGAAGGTTCATACAAGATCGAGGGGATAGCTGGCCATGGAGCCTATTGGATTGCTCGACCCAATGGAGGGGTGTTACCCCGACCATGCAATGCCCAATATCTGAAGATTTTATATCCTTAATATATATATATATATATATTAAATATTCTATTCTTTTATTGGTAGGATAAATATAAAATTGTAATTTAAATCTGTCGATTTTTTACAGTAATAAATAAAATTACTCGGAATTTCCGAAAGGATAACATCTAGTTTGGGATTTCCAAAAAAAAGATATGATAATAAGATCATATGGAAGTAGAGCATGATAATAAGAACATGCAAATAGAATTCTCGGGACCATCAAATCCCGAATGGGCGGAGAAGCTCGTAGGAGCATGCCAGCCGGGCAGGGTCAAAATGACCTTCACGAAAAGGCAAACCCGATGCACCAGATTTTGGAAAAATGCTCGGGACGCTATCGGGAGAAATTTCGGTGAAATGCGTAGCTGTGTTGAAGCACCTTTAAAAAAAAAAGAGCTCAACGATTCGGCAAACCCTTGCGCATAAAAACTAGGAAGACATCCTTGGTATTGCGTAAGGACTCGAACGTATGATCATGGTGAGCCTTGATGTAACATTCGGGTAGCAACAGGGTATGAAACACAAGTGAAAAACTTCTGTCTCAAGATGACTCGGTTAATAATAAAGAAGCCAGTTTAATAAGATACTTGGCAATTGAAGACATTCGGGTAACAACCGGTTTAATAAGATACTCGGTTAAGTTACCCGAACAACGAAGAAGCCAGTTTAATAAGATACTTGGCAATTGAAGTTATTCGGGTAACAACCGGTTTAATAAGATACTCGGTTAAGTTACCCGAACATCGAAGAAGCCAGTTTAATAAGATACTTGACAATTGAAGTTATTCGGGTAACAACCGGTTTAATAAGATACTCGGTTAAGTTACCCGAATATCAAAGAAGCCAGTTAAATAAAATACTCGGCAATTGAAGTTATTTAGGTAACAACCGGTTTAATAAGATACTCGGTTAAGTTACCCGACCATCAGCCAGTTTAATACAACACTCGGCAATAATCAGTAAAAAATAGACCAAAACCATTCAACTCGGAATAAAATTGAATTTTATTGCTCCTAAAAGAATGGTTACAGTTCAAAGAATGGTTCTTTACAAGTAAAAAATAAAGAATCAGAATTTTCTGCAAATTTACAAAATCAAGGTTGTGAGGACTTTGAGCCTTGGCCAATACTCGGATCTGGCACCATCTCGTACTCACGAAGCAGGCTCTCATTAGATGGCCAAGTAATATCATCGACAATATCATCCCTCCACTGGCTGTAATCTTCACTCGGGACTGGCCCGACATTCGGGACTACACCCTCAACCGACTCTTGACTTGGGTAAAAGGTCGAGAGAGAATGCTCGGACGAAATCTCTAAATGCATAGGATGGGGCTCTTTGCCTTGACTACGACAGTAGGCTCTCCATTCCTTCATCTGAATCCGAAGAGATTCCAAGGACCGGTCCACATGGTGTTTGATTGATAACTCCCAATTAGCACGGGCCTTCTCGGTCGCCCTATTCTTGACTTTGAAGATTTCTCCTGCCGAAACTAGCCCACGTTGAAATTCTCGAAGGAGTAGGGCGTCATAAGCAGGGGATCTTTTAAAACGATCCACCCCTTGGACTTCCAGTTCCAATATGGCCTCTCGGGAAAGGGATTTAACTGTCAGCACTTGGCGCTCCAAATCTTCAATTTTTTTGTCATACGCCGACTTCGTCTGCTCCGCCTCCTGCTCGGGCTTAAGCATGGATTCTTCAGCAGAAGAAGAAGATTTTGAAGCGATGCAACCTTCTCATCTGCCAAAGATGCCTTCGCCAGGCAGTGGTCGGCAAATATCTGTACAGAACCGACCTCCTACTGAAAAGCCTGCTTAGCTCGAGCACGACCCTCCTCACTCACCTTCAGCTGAGCCTCTAGACGCCTTATCCGATCGGTTTGACATTGCTGCGTCTGAACAAGCTCAGCAAATTCGGCCACCATCTGCAAAGGAATATACTTAGTAATCCGGCAGAAGCAAAACAATAAAGGAGTCAGAAATAATTGAGTCAGATTTAACTTACATAAGATGCGCCGTTGAATTTTTTTTGAAGACGTTCGGTCAGTGAACCATCTCTAAAACCGCTCCAGCGGTCCTCCCCGATATAAGCCCGACCGGAGGACATCTCCTTTAGCATATCCTGGGGAGAGAGGAATAAAGGAACCCCCGAGGGTTCAGCTCCCAGATTTCCAAACTCTGGGGCAAGAGAAGCCCTATTCGGCCCCAAGGATGGAGAAGGAACCCTCAAAGGTTCAGCCCCCATATCTCCAACATTGGGGGTAGAAGAAGCCCTACTCGGTTCTGAAGTGGCTGCATCTACTGATGCTCCATCACCAACACTCGGGGCAATCTCCTCCGCAACATCTTTATCGCTGGAGTCAATGAATAAGACTACCCGAGGAACTTTGAGAGGACGCGACGGAGAACTGACGGCCTTTCGCTTCTCACCCCGAGAACGGTGGAGGTTAAGATCAACAGCAGGATCATCCTACGGATCGTCCCCAAAAAGACTCAAAGAATTCGGCACCGGCGGGCACTTGATTTGTTAAGACGTTACCACCGTCGCCAGCTTCAAACCATCCAACAGGCTCTTCACCTGGACCCTCATACTGCCTCTTCCTATTTTCAGCCAGTTGGGTGTCAGTAGGCTCACATTGGCCATTTGGACCAGCGGAATCTTGAGTAGAAGGTTGAGCACCCCGATCAACGCACTCGGGAATTTGTTCAGCAATATCAGTTTCCTCATCAGGCTCGAGTGGAGCAATACCCTCATCGCCCTGACGGGAAGCTTCCTTTCTACTCGCTTGTAGAATCGCCTTCACCTGGCGAGCATGAAGATCGCTGACAACGTCCGTATCGAACACTAAAAAAAAATTAGAAAAGAAAATGGAAAAGCAGAGAAATACAACAGAGGGCGCCGGGTTACTTACAATGCCTGTGATGGCCCGAAATCTGTTTGAAGAAGCCGAGCTTTATCAAGTCATCCTCTTTGAAAAGATAGCTTTTGCTCCTCTTTTCCAGAGTACGAACAGCTGCCCAAGTCAGCCTCTTTACCTCTGAGTCGCTATAGTCAATTGTTTTCTTGTTCCACACTTCGAGGGAACAAAAGAAGCGGGAAACACTCAACACCATGTGGGAATCCCCAGATAGAACAGTGATATCGAGCCCTAGAGCCCCTCCAGTAAAAAACCAACTGTTCTTCCAAAATTTGTTGGATGTAGGGAATTCCCATATGAAACCCTTCTTTTTCGGGTCATCAGAAGCATCGACCCCCCGATTCACCTTGGCTTCTTTGGGGACCTAACCGTCCGAAGAAGTAGATGCAAGGAAATAGGTCCCCGTTCTACTAACCTGCCTCAGCATAAAGAAGTGCCTGATTTCATTCAGGGAAGGCGGTGAAAGGTTTATTCGACTGAACATGTGACACATGCATATCAAGGCTTTGTAACTATTCGGGGCCAACTGAGCTGGGGCTATCCCTGCCTCAGCCAAAAACCAGGCAATAAAAGGCAGAAGGGGAAGTGTGACACCGCAGCAAAGCATCGATCTGTAAATCGCGACCATGCCCTCATGAGGATTCCATACGGCTCTATCCCCCGCAGGAACCAAATTGACTGAGTCGGGCAAGTCGAATCGGGAACGGTATTTTTCTATCTCAGCTGGCACGACCACGTTCGGTTCAGTATCAAAGCCACTATGGCGAGTGTCAGAAAACGAAAGACGAGATGCCCTGTATACTTCATCAACATCGCCCTCGTTAACAGTCTGTTTCCTAGTCTGAACGCTGCTCGAGCCGTGCTTGTATACCTTACTTGTGCTCTGATGTTTACCCATCCTTCGAGAAGATACCCTGTGATCAGAAATATCATAATCAGAACTAGATGGAGAACTCGATACATGGCTGAAAGTGTCGTCAGGGTGAAGCCCAGAAACATCAACCTCTAAAAATGAAGGTTCATCTATTGGGATATCCCCCAGTAATCGTTTAATGCAAGATACTAACTGGAAATCCCCACGCTCTAATGCATCAAAAGCGATTTTAAAGAGACGATGGCGGGAAGATGGTCTCATTAAAACTAACCTTGAATTGAGACTGATGCAAGATCTTCAAGCGGAGAATCGTGAATTTCTGGATAAAGAAATCTGAGTTTAAAGAGATTTCTGTTGAATTTTTGAGAATAAACCAACAATGTCTCTCAGCGAAGAATTTAAAGATGAGACGGCACGAAACCCTAGGATTTCAAAGCGGGAAAAAATTTATGACGAAATTCGATGACGTAGGCGGCGCTTGGAGAAACACAAAAATCATTTCTCATAAATGTTATTGAAAAACGAAGAGACGAGGGACGCGTGTCAAGACAGAAAGTAGCCTTCAACCGTCAAAACTTTAAAACGTCGCTATCATTTAAGATCTTGCGTGATAAAGCGAATCGAAATTATAGAGTCACCATTAAAACGCGTCATTATGACAATACGGCTATTCTGACGAAAGAAAATCAAGATAATTAAAATACTCTTGCCCAAAATAAAATCTTCTCGGCAAAAATATTTTAAGGGGGTATTGTTGTATGTAAATTTTACTAAGCATACACGTCATTGACAGGAAGGAAAAAATAGCCAGGTGGATTCCTAAATGGGCATCCGGGAAATATCCTATAAGGCATCATTAAAGAGAAGAAAGCCCAAATAAGCATATACTGAATAAAACCTACTTGGGATCAGCTAACAGCACTCAGGATTGGTTAAATAACACTTCCACTCGGGCTCAAACAGTACTACTCGGGACCATCAGGTATTATTCTTACTCGGTAATAAATACGACCCGAGTAAGAACTTGGTGCTTATTTCATACGGATTGTCATTAAATACGTGACGATATCCACCAGGAAGGAATCCCAAATGAAATAGAGTATTAAATTAGAAGAGTCCCCAATCAGGAAATAACTTGATTTCTTTACGAAGACTACATTCTTATAAGGAAACAAATCCAAATTGAACTGCACTACTAGGATCCCACTCGATTTTCATGAGACTCTGAAACAGGAAAAAAGACAAATCGATCTCAAGAAAGTAACAGAATCACAATAAAATACAAAGATCATGTATTACTTGTATAAGGCAAATTAGGGTTCTATAAACATATAAATAGACTCATAATCTCGTCCAGAAAAAATATAGGCAATATAGCATACATCAATCACAGTAAATACAGAGAGAAAAAAGAGAGATCGAGAGCTTGTAAAATATCTTATTCTCTTAGTGGATTTTGGCTTGGTTGATCTTTCAACCACCCGTGGATGTTTCTCCGGCCGTCAGAGTTTTACCACGTAAAATTTGTCTTTGTTACTCTCTCTGCATCTCTTTCTCTTTGATTCAATAGACAAAATCCAGTTCTTGTTGGCCTTTCTGGCATAATCCAGAAATCGACGTCAACAACATTATATATATATATATATATATATATATATATATATTATACTATTATATTTAATAATATAATATAATACATTATTATATAAATAATAGTATATTATATAAATTATATATATAATGTAATATATAATTTATTGGTATATATATAATTTATTGGACATGATTGTAATTGTTTGAAAATTAAAAGGGTAAATTGGTCTTTTTAACACTTGTCCCATGTCATGGGACAAGTTGTTCTAGGGTCTTGGGTGGGACAACTTTTTAAGATTTTTGTCCTACATTGTCCCGTCCTGTCCCATGTTAAGGATACGCTAAACGTGGGATAAGAACAAACTGTCTCTCGTTGTCTTGTCTTGTCTTATCTTGTCTTATCTCGTCTTATCTCGCCTACCAAACGCACCCTTAGATCTATCCACAACACATATAGAATTGGAGCTCTACATTACCATAGATATAATTCAAGCCAACCAAAAGTTCGAGTCCCTTCGGTATCACTAAGGAGATTGTTCAAGTCCCTTTGATATCTCTAGGGAGAGATTGTATATTAAATTATTTATTAAAGATTTTCTTAATAAATCTTAAATTGTTTATTAAGAAAATCTTTAATAAATAATTACTAGAGAGCCAACAAGATTTTCTTAAATTATTTATTTTAAATTTGTATATTATGTTTTTTCCTTAATCGTTGGCAGTGTCAGTCCTGACTATTTCGAGGTCTCTCGACAAAATCTAAAAAATAGACCCCATACTAACAAAATCATCATCACTTCATCCTAAAATAAAATTAAAAATTAAAATTTTCATGACTTTTATATCTCATTCTACCCTTTTTTTTAGTGGGTGGAAAAGAAATGAAGAATATATAGGTAATGTGTGATAGGAAAGTATGAAACTTTAAAAAATTGGGTTTTGTACTAAATAAAACGAATTGGAGCCAGATTCTAATTTCTTATAGTATGGTTTGAGCTTTTCTTGGATATTTTTTTTGTACAACTTAACCTATAACAAAAACTCACATCATATATTTGGGACCCCTAGACATGAAAGGCCAAGGGCGGGTGCCCACCCTTGACCCACCCCAGACCGCCTCTGATCACGTAGCTTAAACTGATAGGTTAGTCGAATCCATGACTATTGAATCCATGACAAGATAATTGCTCCAAAAGGAACCATTTATTATTATTGATTAAAAATTATACTCGAATATAAAATCACTAAAAAGAGAGACTAAAACAGGAAAATAGCAAAACAAATTATAATCTTCTAAGATTCATGACTTCTAACTTGTTTGGAAAACAAAGATAAGATTTTACCTAAAAAGTAAGTTTGATTTATTTCAAAAACCTAAATTTAATTCATAATCAAACTAAAATAAATAAATCTTTTCTAATTAAAAAGTCACGTAAATTATAGAAATAGAATAAAATAAGAAAACATCCAAAACAGTCTGAATTCGGAGTTGAGCATGGTCTAGTCCGCAGGACATGGGCCATGGTTGAGTCTAGCGATTTTTCTAGAATTGGATACGGCTTGGGCGACTGGACACGTCGAACACACTAAGGTTCAGTTTGGCATTGCTTTCCCAACTGCTTTTAGGGTCAAAAGTAATTCTGGACCTTAGACAGTGTGTTTGGTAAAATCGTGGGGAAGTGCTTTTGGTCACTTTTAGCTTCTCCCTACTGAGTTTTTGAGAAGCTACAAATACATGCTTTTGGATTTTAGCTTCTGCTTTTAGAAAACGCGCTACAGTGATATTAAATGAAATTTTACTAACTTTCCAACTTTGTCCTTGCCTTTAGCGAAATTTAACAAAAAAAATTGGGCTTATATTTTTGTACAAAAAAAAATGTTTCCATAATTAATTCAATAAAGTAAAATAAAAATGAAATAAAAAATAAAATAAAGAAATAAAGAAATAAAGAAATAAAGAAATAGGACTAATTAATTAAATAAAGTAGAATGAAAAAATGGGACTAATTAATTCAATAAAGTACCATAATTATATAACACTTAACACTAAATACAAATAAACAAGAAAAATGTAAAGTATAGCAAATTAGTACCATTTAGATGTCTTTGTCCTTTTAGTAATTTTACACACTCACAACACTTTTTATATCAGTTTACCAAACACATTGAAATTGCTTTTAGTTCTCACAACATTTTTGAAAATCAGTTTACCAAACACTCAGCTGATTTTTCCCACAGCAATTTCAGAAGCACTTCTCCCCACAGCAATTTTAGAGGCACTTCTCCCCACAGTACAACAATACCAAACTGAGCCTAACAACTGTTTGGATCGCGGTTCCCTACTGCTGGCTCTTCTCTTGTCAAATTTTCCTACATCAGTTGGATTCCATATAATAAACTTCGATTGTAATATTGTAACTATATTGAACTAGTAAAATAATTTAATACTATGAATATGTCATGATTTTATTAAAGAGTTTATAATGATATTATTTTTTTGACAGAAGCAATATATTAATATTGTGTAAATACTTAATTTTCAAATTATTTCTAACATAATTGTGAATGACTTTCTTTAATATATATAGTTTAATTATATGGATATTTCAAAATATGAAAAGTCCACTAAATATTTTCTCTAAACTTTTTTTAATTTTGTTAGAAATATTTGTTGAAAACTCGTTACGAGATTCTCTCACGTTAGTTATCCGTATAATACTAATAATATTTGATCTCTACAAGTCTTAATTTGATATCGGTCTCAATTTTAAAAACTAAAGCATATATCATGTCCAATTCGATTGACCTAAAGTCAAATGGTTTTAGTTTGCTAGCAGCAAATATGTGTCCATTAGAAAATCCTTGTCGCGACAGTTTATTGTTTTTTATTTTGATTAGGCGTTGAGACTCAATTAAACAGAATTATATTATGTTTGAGTTGTGCACGTAAATGGCAAACTTGTAGTAATTAAAACAAATAATATCGTGGTTGATGTTATGGTTCAACTTCTTGTATTCTAGCAAGTCAATAAAGAAGTTGTGAGATTTTTTTTATTCACAAAACCAATTATGCCCTCGCATTTATCCTAGCTAGCCATGGGACTCGAAAAAAAAAGTAAAGGTTAAATTCGTCATTGCAATGTTAAAATCGGCTAAGCAAATCACCATCAAATGTGTTAGCGTGTATTGTTTTGTTTAAAGTTTGGCCAAATTATGGTTATAATTAATTAGAACATCAAAATCAAGTGAGATTAGGTGAGTCACCCAAGTGTAATAAAGCTACAAGGAAGCTACTTTGATTAAGGTCATTGTGATTGGGTCTTTGATGATATTTTTAGAATGTTTCTTTTTCAATCTCTCCCTCTTTTTTTTTTTTTTTGATATTTAACACCAATCTATTTAGGATCTGTCGGGATCGGTCAAAATCAATAACTACAAATATAATTCGAAATGCAACTCTCACTATATAAAAAATAGTCTTAAAGTCACGTCAATGGGCATTTTTGTCAATTCAATATTTTGGTGTTATTAAAGTTTACTTATTAACTTGATGACAAAACAATAATTTCAACTGAAAAATGTGCAATATACACTCATTTTCGTAAATAATAATAATAACAAAAAAATTGGCTGATAGATGTACCACAAAATCATATTTTACTTGTAATAATTCAGTTATTTATACATTTTTATTTTGATGTTATTAAAGTTTGCTTATTAACTTGATGACAAAACAATAATTTCAACTGAAAAATGTGCAATATACACTCATTTTCGTAAATAATAATAATAACAAAAAAATTGGCTGATAGATGTACCACAAAATCATATTTTACTTGTAATAATTCAGTTATTTATACATTTTTATTTTGATGTTATTAAAGTTTACTTATTAACTTGATGACCAAACAATAATTTCAACTGAAAAATGTGCAATATACACTCATTTTCGTAAATAATAATAATAACCAAAAAATTGGCTGATAGATGTACCACAAAATCATATTTTACTTGTAATAATTCAGTTATTTATACATTTTTATTTTGAAAAATCAGCAACATGTTAATATGGTTCAAATAATTAAGAAATAAAATCTTCAATTCAAATTCATATAACCAATCATAATTAGCTTCACATCAACAATGATATATGTTTTTAGGTCATTTAAAAAAAAAAAAAAGTTTGAGCCGTTTGCACATAAAAACCGATCGATTATTTTTTTGAAAGAGCATATAATCGGTTTTTATATGTGCAAACGGCCCAATCAACTTAATTATTTGATAAGGACTTGGAAGTTAGCACTACAAATCAAATATAATTTGTTATAAATCAAAAAAATACTAACCGAAAACAGAAAAAACGAGAACAAACCAATTATATTAGTTTATTTTTCTATATACGTTGAATGTTTACACAATAAGCCTAAGCTTATATATAGATATAGGGAAAATTGAACCTATAATGAAATAAGAAATAAGATTAAGATGTGTAATTGGTAGACATGACACTGGTTCGGTTTGAACCAGCGATCAAACCGTAAATACTAAAATCGGTTTTTCCAGTTTTAATTCCGTAATCAATACCGGGGCGGTTCCGGTTCTCATTTTTGAGGAACCGGCTGTTCCCCCATTTATTTATTTTTAATTTTTTTAACCCTAATTTAGAGCACCACTATAAAATCTTCTTCTTCTTTATTCAGCGCAACCCATCTTCTTCTTTCAAACTCATTCTCTGATCTCTCTCTAAACTTCTTCTCTCTTCTTCTTTCAAACTCTTTCTCTCTCTATTCTATTCGAGATGGTGAGAGATGAGAGAGAGAGAGAGAGACGAGAGACGAGATCGATAGCGGGGGGTGAGGGGGGTCTGATTCAAATGAAGGGTGAGAGATAACTAACCTGATACCGGCGATGAAGTGATGAAGACCGATTTGGGGTTGATTTGTGTGTGAGAGAGAGAGAGAGAGTTAGAAAAAGAGAGATATGAGGTGAGTGGATTTGTTTGTTTGTTATATGGGTTCATTAGTTAGAATGGGTATGAGTGAGTGGATTTGTGTGTTTGTGATCTGTTCATCTGGGTCTATTGGGTGGAATGGGTACGAGTGACCGGTGAGTGAGTAGGTTTAAAAAAATAAAAAAATAAAAAAATAAAAAAATAAAAAAAACGGTTTTAAACCATCGGAATCGAATCAAAACTGTGGAACCGGAACGGCGTCATGTCTAATAACCTATATTGAAATAAGAAATGAGATCAATAGAATTAATTGCGAATTATTCTCTAGGCTGTGAAAGTCAATTATTTAACAATATAATTATGTTTTTTATAAAATAAATGTTATTATTTTAATCACTAGATTGACTCATATTAGTGATGTGTGGCATTAATTTCTTGTTTGGTAGAGATCCGAGTAAGAAAAAATCAATTGGATAAAAGATCATGAATACGAGGAAAAAAAAAAATATAAACTCAGACATATATACTTTCTAGATTTTGTTTTGCTTTAAGACTTTTTTTTTTCGGTTTAATCAAACCTCCAAGGAAAACTCTATCGAGAGTTATTAGTTTTGGATAGATTGAAAAATAATATATAAATTAAGTTCACTAAATAAATAATCGTGCATATTAAGTTCAAAATTCATAAAATCGATGTAATTTTTCATTAAGGTCCTTAATGAAATTAAAATGAGGAATTCCTTAGGAGAGAACCTCTCTCTCTCTCTCTCTCTCTCTCTATATACATATAATGAAATCATTCTTGAATTTTTTTGTTGTTATAAGTTAAGAAGTTTCTTAACATTATGTCTATAGAAGGGTACATTATAAGAACAGTACCAAGGGGTTTTCAAAAATAATAACATAACCTTGTAAAAAAATATAAAAAGAGGGGAAATTTATAAAACTCAAAACTCAAGAAGTTAACTATAATCTTAAAAGAAAAAAAAAACAGAAGTTAACTATAAAATTAACTTTTAGAATACATTATATATATAGAGGGCCGTCTCCAGATATTTTGGGATCCGAGCCAGTTAATGATATTAACAAAAATTTGGGTCCATATAAAAATTAGAATAATGTTTGGGTACTCATGAATTAGTACCCTAAATACTGATCACACCAATGAGAGTGTAGCACGTGGTATTTTTTCTTTTACTTTTTACATTTATCTCACAAATTGGACCACGTACTACACTCTCATTGATATGGTCAGTATTTTGGATACTATTAGTCAATACCTGAATATTATTCTAAAAATTATTATCATTAAAGAAATCTTAACAAATAAAGGTTAGCAATACAGTTGGAATACGTTAGTAAAGAAATGTTAGCAAATATGGTGGGCCCCGACGCAGTTACAGAGAGAGTGGACGACGATTTTAACCAGGTTAGTAAAGAAATGTTAGCAATTCAATTGGATTCTCTTAAAAAAAGGAATTTAATTGGACTATCAAATGATGTAAAACTAAATTTGATATGTTAGAATCAATTAGACTTTAATATTTATTTATATTAAATTAAACTGGATCTAGATAATTGGCCTTTATTAAAAAAAAATGTTTGAAATCGGGCTCTACTTATATTAAAATAAATTGGACCCGAGGCTCCAAAAGAAGAAGAAACAGATTGGACCATTTGGGGGCCTAGCAAAATGCTAGGTTTACTTCCCTTATTGGCCGGCCCTATATATATATATATATATATATATATATAATTTCATTTAAAATTGATTAATTGCTAATAGAGAAGAAGGAAAAATGTAAGTTGCATCAATATCAACATTTGATTATATAAGATGCATCAATGTACTATGTCAACATTTGATTATATATGGTTTGTGTTTGAATTAACTAATTAGATTTCAATATCCGGGGTGAAAGAAAAACAAACTAAAAATTTGGGGATGATAGGATACAGTTGCCATCTAAAATTTAAAATAAATTGATGAAGTTCGTCATCACACGTCAATATATGTTAGAGAATCCACACATATTAAGTTCGAAAGAAGATGGGATGAATCATAGATTAAAAAAATAAGAAGCAATAGAATGATATTATATATATATATATCAATGAATGTCAGAATTGACTAATCTTTTGGATTTGTAAGGCTATATATCCAACATTGTATATACCACTTCTAATGAACACATAATAACTCGAAGTATAGAAATTTAACATTATATCTAATCAATTAGTTAGTTATTATAAACCGCATAATATAATTAGACATTATAACTTGTCATCTTATTGATGATATATATATAAATTTTCAAGTCAGTGTGCACTGATATAAATTCATCTGTGCATTGGATATAGACCATTAGATTTACAGATTTTGACTCAAAGTGTATACACTTGTCGAAGCTTAAATTTACAGATTTTGACTCAAAGTGTATACACTTGTCAAAGCTTCTCCATAATCAGTGGTCCATATGTAACGCACCGATGTAAGTTATATTAGTACGCACTAAGTATAAAAGGACTGTATATATAGTGAGTCTCACATAACAAATCTCTTATTTTAATTTCAGTAAGGACCACCATGAAATCACATCGATTTAAATGAATTTTTATCGGAATTCTTTTGTGCATGACAAGTTTATCGAAAGGGCTCAAAAAATAAATAGCACTTTTTGGAGGTGACGTTTCAACACTATCACTGTTTTTATGACTTATGTTTAAAAGACACCTATTATGGTGAACGGGCAAAAACCAATAGTTGTTTCATCATAATCTTTCATTCATTATTTTACAGTGAGAGTTATGAAATAGAGAGAGAAAGTTTTATTGAAACTTAGGCGCTACGCAGGCGCATTCGAGGGTCTAGTTTTTTTGCCAAGTGCCCGAGCTTTTTTTACTGGGTTCGAGCTTTTTTACCAAGTGCCCGAGTTTTTTTTTAACTTGGCAAAAAGACTCGAATCAAGTAAAAAAAAGCTCAGGCACTTGGCAAAAAAGCTCGAATCGAGCTTTTTTATCAAGTGCCCGAGTTTTTTTTTAACTTGGTAAAAAGTCTTGAATCAAGTAAAAAAAAGCTCAGGCACTTGGCAAAAAAACTCGATTTTTACTTGATTCGAGACTTTTTGCCAAGTTAAAAAAAAACTCGAGCACTTGGTAAAAAAGCTCGAATTTACCAAGTGCCCGGGCTTTTTTTACTTGATTCGAACCTTTTTGCCAAGTTAAAAAAAAAAACTCGGGCACTTGGTAAAAAAGCTCGAACCCATTAAAAAAAGCTCGATTCGAGCTTTTTTACCAAGTGCCTGAGCTTTTTTTTAACTTGGCAAAAAGTCTCGAATCAAGTAAAAATCGAGTTTTTTTACCAAGTGCTCGAGCTTTTTTTTACTTGATTCGAGACTTTTTGCCAAGTTAAAAAAAAGCTGGGATACTTGGTAAAAAAGCTCGATTCGAGTTTTTTTGATTCGAGCTTTTCTGACAAAACAACTCGAAGACAAACAAAAAAAACTCAGAATCATATCAAAATAGCTCGGACACTAATAAAAAAGGTTCGAAGTATTTTAAAAAAATCTCGAACAGAATCAGGAGACTAAATGTTCATACATGTTCATACAAAGATTGGGACAACAAATCATAACGAATTGATACATTGTTAAACCACACACAAATATATGATAATGTATAAAAGAAGATCACAAACATATGTTATTTTTTTTTAACAGAATCTGGAGAGAGACAAGTTTTTTGGAGAGAGATGAGTTGTAGATCGATTTTCAGACAACTATTTTGGAGAGACAGGATTTATCGTTTTCAAAGTGTAGATAGAAGCACAATGAGAATAAAAATAGATTATTTAAGGGTAATTTGGATAGTTCACCATAATAGGTGCCTTTTAAACTTAAATTATTAAAATGGTGACATCATTACAACGCACACATAAAAATGTGACATATTTCACCTTTTCCATTTTATCGAAATCTACTTATAAATAAAATCTGAGAATTTTTCAAGCACTAGAACTATTTTTATTGATTTTTCATATATTTCGCTCATTTTCCGATGCTTTCATATTAAAAACAAATCAGGATAAATAGTTCTAATGCTTGAAAAAATTTCAAATTTTATTTATATGTAGATTCCAATGATCTTATCATCCACAATAAAATTCAAATTCAAATTCAAATTCAAGTTAAAATTCATTCAAATCAATGTAATTTCATGACGGTCCTTACTGAAATTAAAATAAAGGATCTTTGATGAGAAACTCAATGTATATATGCAGCAAACATGCAATTTAGGAGCAGCATGCACATATAGAGAACATTATCACCCGATAATTAAGTACACACATATACATATATAAAACTGATCATACACATACTTAATTTCTTCTAAATAAAACTATATATATGTATATATATGTATATAAACACACTGTTAGGATTCAAAACTTAGTATTTTTGCATCTTACATCTACACGGGCATTGAAATATATGTATATATAGTAGTCTGCTTCATTTATTTAATTATAACTACTACTCGATCAGGCAGCCTAGAAAGCCAAACAAAATGCTTGGAACAGATCGATAGATCAATCGATGGATGATCAGTTTGGTATGAGCTTGAAAGGAGGCCTGACAAGAGCTGGTGCTGGATCATATCTTCCATAGTCTTTGGTGTTAGTCTTTAGAAGCCTTTCATGGACAACACTCATCGTCTCCTCCTCCTCCTCCTCTTGTAGTAATGCCTCCTTGCTTGATGTTTCCTACCAATTAACCATGCATATCCATAATAATAGTCAAAACTTGAAAGTATATTTGAAGGAGATCAATGCAGCAGCAATGGAGAGGACATTATTATTTTCCAAGTGAATTTTAACATGGAGAGATGACAAACCTTGTAAGTTGTTGCATCCATTAATACTTCATTGGCTAGAGACTTTGATGGTCGACCTGAAAAAAGAGAAATATAATCATACTTAGCTTCTAATTAAAAACCCTAACAAGGGTTTGTTTTAAAATCATCATAAAATTAAAAATCTTTATTTATTCTACCAAAATTTGAATTTCAACTATATTTGTTTAGTATATAAAAGCTAGCTCTGACAATGCATGCATGTTTTCTTGTTAAAGGCTGCACAAAGTGAGAGAGAGGAGAAAAAAAGATTCCACACCTGCAAGAGAAGTTGATAAAAGTGAAACTGAAATGAGGAGGAAGAGGAGACTAATCTTCTTGAGGATTAGTATGAGACTCATGTTGATGTTAATTGATTAAGAAAATTAAAGCTTTTTCTGTTTCTGATTAAGCAGCAGCCGGCAGCTTTAATTTCTCACATTCAAGAGAGAACAATAAGCAAAAATGATGATAGCTAGTTTCCTTATAATTATATCAAAACAACATTAACTTTTCTAAGACTGGCAATGATATCTTAGAGAGATAACACGGCTGAGAGACTTGGTGGGTTTATTATATATAAAGAGGATGCAACCCCACCGCCTTTTTTAGTTTAAAATTCAAAATTGGCTAGAAAAAGGTGAAAGTAGACCACTTTTCTTTGTTGGGGCACTAATAAGTCTAACAAGTTAGTGGATTTTAATATAATTAATTTAGATAGATAACAATCAATCTATATATGTGACACTTAGTGGAAATCATCAAAAATACCCTTTGATTTTAATTTATGTTATCATCAACATTTTTGCTAAATTTTAACATCTACCAATACATTTGATCCAAAAAACCATGCATGATATATCAGTAATCAGTATCTCCAATATTGCTATATATTGGAACAACAATAATATTGCATATATGCACTACTCCTGGTTAATATGAATTAATTCAAGGATAAGTAATTAAAGAATATCATTCATGTTGGCCAAGTGAAGTTTTCAACCAAGAATTATGCAGATCGATTTCCAAGAATATTATAATTCCTGACAATACATGGGCGGTGGAGGTCTGCTGAAATCAAATTATATATATATTTCAAATATCTATTTCCGTAATATGGCATATCTAATTATTAGTTAAAGGTTTGGATACTTCTATACGATTTTATATTCAACAAAAGAGAAGCAGAAATAACAACCTGGAAAAATGTTTGCTGATTGGGGTGATTAGGGGGTCTTAGCTTTTGATTTTCTTTAATTGTGTCAAAAAGATAAATTAGGTTTGGGCATAAAATATATTTTTTGGACGACTAGTGCTTTCAATTATCCTTAAAGACAAAGACAACCCACCAAATACAACTGAGAAGACAGTGGTGGAGAATAAAGAGAGAAACCACTTTGACATTTTAAAATTACACATTAATTATACGATTCATTTATGTGTTATGTGTTATGTGTTATCATCTCTTTATTTCTAATAAAGTGGAGTGTTAGGAGGAAGCATGCTTCCTCTCAATTAATTAAGTTAATGATCTGCTTCCACTTTTCTTCTTACCGCACTCAATAATTGGCCAATCTCATCAATATATATATATATATATATATATATATATATATATATGTATATAATACACGAATTTTTTTTACATAAATACTCACCGATAGAAAACGAACTATATATAGAGAGAGAGAGAGAGAGGATGGTTCTTTAGTAAGATGTCCTGAACTTATAAGTTAAGGACGTCCAACCACAGCCTCACATTCGTATTGGATGTGAGTATTTGTTAATGTGGGTCTACTGTAAATGTGTGTCTGTGGTTAAGGATGACAATGGATCGATCAAATTGGATATGGATACCCCAATATTCATCCCCATATCCGTTTGAGATATATATCCCCATCCCAGTATCCATCCCCATTTCTAAGTGAACGGGACGGATTCAGATAATTCGCTAATTAAGATAGAGATATCTATCCACGCTCCGTTTATATCCGTATCCAATGAAAAAACTTTAAATTTTTATAGTTTATTAAGAGAGAAATGCAACTAACATATGTAATGGTCCATTTTATCCGATTTAAAGAGAAACAAATAAATCTAATAAAATTCAAATATAAAAATTAATAATAACTTATATAATTAGAATTAATAATCACATAATAAATTTTTATATTCTTAAAATATTAAAATATATAATG
Source organism: Dipteronia dyeriana (assembly GCA_032871835.1). Classification (NCBI taxonomy): domain Eukaryota; kingdom Viridiplantae; phylum Streptophyta; class Magnoliopsida; order Sapindales; family Sapindaceae; genus Dipteronia; species Dipteronia dyeriana. Next base: position 94,609,330 of record CM065295.1, on the reverse strand, counting down.
GAACCGGATGGGGATTGATATCCATAGATGATATTCATCTCCATCCCCGAAATAATAATATCCATCTCCATTTTAAATGGAGCAGATTCTTATGGATATCAGTATTCATGGATAATTTTGCATCCCTAACTGTGGTTCGGCATCCTAAAATTTTAAAGTCAGAACGGTCGAGAAGTATAATATATATACGAAAAATTTCACATAAGTGTGCACTGATGAAATTATATAAGGACATTGAATGTGAGCCATTTATTTTACAATTTTGACTTGACATGTATGCACTTGGCAAAGTTATTTTATAAATAAGCGACTCACATTCAATATCCTTACATAATTTTATCAGTATGCATTGATAGAAAAATGACTATATATATATATACTTTTTGGTTAATTATTATATGTATGGAATATATATATATAGTAAATATCCATTAGGGTTCTGATCCCAACAAGGGTTGGCAATTAGCATGCTTAGTGCTCACGAAGATTATATATTGTTAGGTAACTTAGGTTTATGTAATTGGGTGGTTCAATTCTAGGTTTTTAGAGCATTACTATGTGAAGTGCTTTAATGTGTATGCATTATCCATCATTGTGGATTTTGTTTGTGTTTCCTTATCTTCACAAGCACTTTTGGGGGTGTATAATATACAAAATTGACGAAGCGGAAGTGATAGTTGTAGTATGTGAATTTTACCAAGCATACACGTCACTGATAGGAAGGAGAAAATTGCCAGGTGGACATCCAAATAGGCGCTCAGGAAATATCCTACCAGACATCAGAAAGAAGAGGCCCGAGTAAACAAGAATTAAAACAAGACCTTATCGGAATCAATTAAACATACTCGGGGTTAGCAGAATGCATTTTCTACTCGGGATCAGGAGACGTCACTCGGGACTAGCACACATCATATCCTACTCGGAATGAACATGACAAAACCGAATAAGATGCCTAGCAAGTAGTTCGAGTTGAGCCACGCAAGGATCCTTATCAAAAAGAAACTCTGGAAAGGAAAACGAATGTCAAGCGTAAAGGGTTCCTTATCCAAGAACACCTCTATTTCTTCAAAAAGACTGCGCTCTTATGAGGAAATAAGTCCTAATTGGACTACGTTACAAGTCACTGAAACATGAAAGAAGACAATCTACTTCGAACAAGAAACCACATCACAATTAAATACAAAGTCTTTTATTACTTGTACAAAGCAGATTAGGGTTCTATAGACATATAAATAGACCCATAATCTCGTCCAAAAAAAAGGAGATACATAGACGAAAACACACAGCAATCATAGCAAAACAGAGAGAGAAAAAAGAGAGATCGAGGGCTGTAATTACTTTCTTCATAGTGGATTTTGGCTTGGTTGATCATACAACCACTCGTGGACGTTTATCCGGTCATCAGAGTTTTACCACGTAAAACTTGTGTCGTGTTACTTCCTCTTTCTCTTCTCTTTGACTTTACAGCTGAAATCCAATCCTTGTTGACTTTTTACATTCATCTAAAAACGCACGTCAATAATTGGCACTAAACTGAGGGGTTTGAACCTCCGACTTAATTAACAGCCATGGCAGAAAGCAGAAGCAATTCCGAGAATGACCAAAGATCTCCGGATAACTTTCATGTTGACACTACTTCGCGAGATCCTGCTACAAACATGGAGAGCCAACCCATACTCCTGACAGGGATCCATCAAGTTCCTTCGACCAGCAGAGACCTGACACTACACTTCTGAGAGGCACTGCAGCTATTGGTGGCAGACGCAGCAAAAGAAGGAGTTGATTTACTGGCTACAGAAGCATAAACTCCTGATCTTCCACCTGCAAGGCTTCTTTCGGTTGTAGTAGGGTCAAAAATAAATACACCAGAAGCCGGAAGGAACTCAACCCCAGTCAATCAGTCTGGGCGTGAAACACCTGAAGAGGGACGAACACGCCAGAAGCAGGACCTGACAGTATTTGCTAGACACCGTAAACATGACCGACACCGGGATCGATCGTCATCAGAAGACAGCGGTCGACACTATCGCAAGCGTCATCACGGAATCATGCGTGAAACTCAGCACCAAAGTGAAGAGCTGGAAAGAGGGATGACAATCACCCAACGATTTGACCATCGGGGTAGCCCGGTGGGAGACAGAGATATTATAATCCAGAGTCTAACCTAAGAAGTCGAGAACAATAGGCGTCAAATGGATGCACTGGTCAAACGTTACAGGTATAATGATTTGTCTGACGACGATTCTGACAGTCCATTCACCAAGAAAATCTTACGGACCCCATTTCCAGAAAGGTTCAGGATGCCACACGTGGAGCAGTTTAAGAAAGATATAGATCCAAAAGAGCACGTGAGACGCTATAAAAGTGCCATGGCTCAGTATACCCACAGTGATCTCTTATTATGTCTCAACTTTCCACAAACTCTGGGAGATATGGGTTCAAGGTGGTTCGGGAGATTGCCCCCAGCAATCATCAGAAATTTTAGTGAACTGAGCAGGAGCTTCTCAAGGCAATTTCTAAGTAATGTTCACAGGAAAAAGTCAGTGTCTCACCTTGCTCAAATAAAGCAAGGGAAAGATGAGTCACTAAAGAAATACCTGGGGAGATTCGGCCAAGCGGTGTCAGAAATTGGCAGTGCAAATGACGAAGCAATAATCGTTGCATTCATTAACAACCTCCAGAATGGTCGGCTATCTTTTGATTTAAGGAGATCTCGGTTGACTAGATATGCAGACATGATGGATATGGCGGGAGGATACGCACTGGCCGAGGAAGAAGAGTTAGCTACAGGAGGATGCTATATGCATGGAGGAAAACCTTTACAGAAGGATGTTGAGTCTAAGGGCCAGAACCAGAAGGGAAAACAGAAAGGAAACGGTAAAGAAAAGAGCAAGGACAGGGGTAACGGGCTTAATGTCAAGCAGACCACAGAGAAATATCGAGGTAGATACACCAATTACACCCCTCTTCAGAAAAAACATGAGGAAATCCTAGCCATTCTAGAAGAAAAGAACATGGTACAAGAACCACGACGACAGTCTCAGTTCCCCCGGCGAGATACAACCAAATATTGAAGATTTCACAAGGAAACCAGCCATGAGACTTCTAAGTGTTGCCAACTCAGAGATTACATAGAAACTCTTATTCAGGAAAGGCATCTGCGGGATGTAATCCTGAAAAATGATGAGAAATCAGAAGCAAAGAAAGAGGTCAGAACTGATCTCAACTCTGGACAAAATCAAAGAGCCAGTCCCGAGGCCAATCATATAATACATACGATCTTTGGAGGCCCATCTACCGGAAGGAGTAACTGAGAGCGAACACAGGAAATCAGAAAAGCTGTAGAGGCCGGACATAACTACGACGTGAACTCGGTGGAGCCAGACCTGAAGATGGAAAAAGAAGAATGGGACCCGATAATATTCACAGAAGTAGATTCCCATGGCGTCGATGTTCGGCCAAATGACGCTTTGGTCATAAGTGCCCAGATTGGTCACCGGAAAGTCAGGAGAATCCTGATAGATAATGGGAGTTCAACAGACATCCTTAATGTGGCCGTTTACGACCAACTAAGGTTAGACCGAAAAGATCTACAGACTTTCCATACTTCACTTAGAGGATTTGGAGGGATAAAGGTCAAGTTACTCGGGACGGTAAAGTTACTTGTAAAGGTTGGAATGACACCTTGCCAGAGAACTGTGCTGCTCGATTTTATGGTAGTCGATCTAGACAATTGGCAGTATAATGCATTACTGGGTCGACCATTTCTAAATAAAACCAATGCCGTAACAGCCACCTACGCCTTAATGATCAAATTCTCGACCGAACATGGGGTCGGGGTAGTCAAATGATCTCAAGAGATGGCTCGAAGAGCAAACTAGTCAGTTTACAAGGACAAGAATGAACAGGTATGCACAATAATGCAACCGAGACAGAACAAAGAATCACTATCATTCGAATTGGATCCAAGGGAAGAGTCAAATGAATCCAAAACTGAACCAGTTGAAGAGATTATCTTGAGAGAAGACGAACCAGATAAGAAAATCAAGATTGGAGCTAATCTGAATGAAGAAGTCAAGCAAAGCCTCACTGGTCTACTCAAAGAATACAAATATGTGTTTGTGTGGAGTCACGAAGACATGATCGGGATAGATGCCCGAATAATATCTTACCATCTCGCAGTAGACCCGAATATAAAACCAGTGATACAAAAATGAAGATCATTCAATCTTGAAAGAAGTAGGGCAATCAAACCTACCCTCAATGGGTAGCCAATGTAGTCATTGTCCAAAAGAAAAATGGGCAATGAAAGATGTGCGTAGATTTTACGGATCTAAACAAGGCATGCCCGAAAGACAGCTTCCCGCTTCCAAGGATAGATTAGTTGGTGGATGCAACATCAGGTCATGAATTACTCAGTTTCATGGATGCCTACTCAGGATATAACCAGATCATGATGAATAAGGCAGACGAGGAAAAAACAGCATTCACAACTGATCAGGGCTTATACTGTTATACAGTGATGCCCTTCGGATTAAAAAATATTGGGGTAACCTATCAGAGGTTGGTCAATAAGATATTCTCACGACATATAGGAAGAAACATGGAAGTATACATTGATGACATGCTGACTAAAAGCATCACAACAGACAGGCATACTTTGGACTTGCGAGAGACATTTGATGTCTTGAGGAGATACCATATGAAGCTAAATCAGAACAAATGTTTATTCGGGGTTCCTTCAGGAAGATTCCTGGATTTTTAAGTTCACCAAAGAGGAATCGAAGTTAATCCTGAGAAGATCCAGGCCCTGTAGAAAATGGCATCACCAAAAACGTTAAAAGAAGTGCAGCGTCTAACAGGGTGTTTAGCATCCTTGGAAAGATTCATCTCAAAGGCTACAGACAGGTGTGCACATTTCTTCAAAATAATCAAAAAAGGAAAAGGGCTCGAATGGAATAAAGAGTGCGAGCATGCATTCTTACGAATCAAAAAGTACATGGGACAGACTCCAATTCTCTCAAAACCACAAACGGGGGAGATACTTCAATTATATTTGTCAATTACCGAGCTAGCAGCAAGCTCAGTCTTAGTCAGAACAGAAAATGGAGTACATAAACCAGTGTATTATACCAGCAAGGCACTCTTTCCTACCGAGACCAGATATTCACAGGCAGAGAAAATGGCATTAGCCTTGGTTTCAGCAGCAAAAAAACTAAGGCCGTACTTCTAAGCCCATACAATCCAGGTTCTCACCAATTGCCCATTAAAATAGATTTTACAGAAGCCTGAGATTTCAGGGAGATTAACCAAATGGGCAATCTAGCTAAGTGAATTCGATATCCACTACATCCCCAGAACATCCCTCAAATGACAATCAGTGGCAGATTTTATAGTAGAATTCACGGAGCCAAACTTAGAAGCAAAAAGGATGCTGGGTAAAAATTTTACCATGGAAATTGTATGTTGATGGCTCTTCAAACACTCATGGCAGCGGGGAAGGGATCGTAGTGTGCACTCCAGAAGGAGATGATATCGAATGTGCCGTGAGATTTGACTTCAAAGCAACAAACAATCAAGTTGAGTACGAGGCGCTATTAGCTGGACTCAGAGTCTGCATAGCTCTCGGGGCAGATGTAGTTGAGATATTCAGCGATTCACAGGTAGTTATCAACCAGGTTATGGACGAGTACCAAGCCAAGGATGAAGGTATGATAGCCTATCGTGACATCGCAAAACAACTCCTCTAAAAATTTAAAGAATACAAGATTGCTCAGATCCCCATGGAGGAGAATGAAAAGGCAGACGCATTGTCGAAACTAGCGTCAGCAACAACCACAATCAGACCAAAGACCATTCCGGTCGCATATCTCCTTAAACCAAGTACAGTTGAACTGAAACACTTAGAGATTTCAGAAATCCGAACACCACCAGACTGTTGGATGACTCAACTAAAAAGGTTCTTAGAAGAAGACGTGCTCCCGGAAGATCCTATACAAGTAAAGCGTATCAGGTACAGATCAGCAAGATACACATTGGTTGGTGGAGAGTTATACAGAAGAGGGTATTCCCGAACACTTCAGAGATGTGTGTCAGAAGAAGATGCATACCGGATATTACAGGAAGTCCATGGAGGAGTTTGTGGAAACCACACTGGGGGTAGAAACTTAGCACACAAAGTACTCAGACAAGGCTATTATTGGCCTACTCTCTTCTCAGATGCACAGTAGTGTTCAGAGAGCTGCAATACTTGCCAGAGGATTGCCAACGATATCCGACAACCCCCTGAACAGCTCAGAAACCTCACGTCCCCATGGTCATTCACCATGTGGGGTTTGGATTTAATCGGCCCAATGCCAGCTGGGACAAAGGGTGGAGCGAAACATGCAATAGTAGCCGTTGACTATTTCACGAAATGGGCAGAAGCAAAAGCTGAAGCTTTGGTACACATCACAGAATCAAATACCATAAATTTCATGAAAAATAATTTACTTTATAGGTTTGGAGTCCCAAACACTATAATCACTGACAACGACACCCAGTTCGATAACCTGAAATTCAGACAACTGTGTGAGGAATATCAGATTGCCAATTACTATGCCACACCGGCCCACCCTCAAACAAATGGGTAGGTAGAAGAATTAAACAAAATCATCAAGCACACTATCAAAGCAAAGCTAGATGCCAATAAAGGAAGCTGGGTTGAAAAACTCCCCGAGGTGTTATGGGCATATCGGACGACAACAAGAATATCAACAGGAGAGACTCCGTTCACTTTAGCATTCGGAACAGAAGCTATTATCCCTATAGAAATGTGGTATGCATCGCCCCGGGTCAAGCTATACGATGAAGAACAGAATGTTGAAATGCTACTTCAAAGTCTATATGAGTTAGAAGAGAAAAGGGAGAAGTCCCGAATAAGAAATATGGCATATCAGCAAAGAGTAGCTCGCCACTACAATTCTCATGTTCGGGTCAGGAAATTCCAGCTAGGAGACCTAGTACTCAGAAAAGTGTCATTGAACACAAAAAATAAAGTTACGGGTTCCCTGACCGATAAATGGGAAGGTCCATACAAGATCGAAGGAATAGCTGGCCATAGGGCGTATTGGATTGCATGACCCAATGAAGGGGTTTTACCCCGACCATGCAATGCCCAATATCTGAAGATTTTCTATCCTTAAATTATTTTTCTTTTCTTTTTGTTCTTTTTCTAGTCAGGACAATGTTAGTTAGGATAAATATTAGCTGTGGAATTTGAATCTTTGTTGATTTTGCAGTGATAAATAAAAATTACTCGGGATTTTCGAAAGAAAGCATATGATAATAAGAGCATATGGAAGAGCATGATAATAAGAACATACAAATAGAATATTCGGGACCATTAAATCCAGAATGGACGGAGAAGCTCGAAGGAGCATGCCAGCCGAGCAAGGTCAAATTGACCTTAGTAAAAAGGCAAACCCGATGAACCAGATTCTGGAAGAATGCTCAGGATGCTATCTGGAAAAATTTCGTTGAAATGCGTAGCTGTGTTGAGCAATCTTTATTTAAAGAAAGCTCAACGATTCGGCAAACCTTTGCGCATAAAAACTGGGAAGACGTCCTTGGTATTGCGTAAGGACTCAAACATATGATCATGGTGAGCCTTGATCTAATGTTTGGGTAGCAACTGAGTATGAAACACAAGTATAAACTTGCCTATTTTAAGATGACTCGGTTAATAATAAAGAGCCATTTCAATAAGATACTTGGCAATTAGAGTTATTCGGGTAACTTCTGGTTTAATAAGATACTCGGTAAGTTACCCGAACATCGAAAAGCCAGTTTAACAAAATACTTGACAATTAAAGTTCTGGGTAACAACCGGTTTAATAAGATACTCGGTAAAGTTACCCGAACATCAAAGAGCTAGTTTAATAAGATACTTGGCAGTTAAAATTATACGGGTAACGATTGGTTCAATAAGATACTCGGTTAAGTTACCCGAACATCCAAATCAGCCAGTTTAATGAAGTACTCGGCAATAATAAATAAGTTTTCTGGGTATTTAAAACAATCATTCAGAAAAACTTGGAATTTTATTGATCTCTTAAAAAGAATGGTTACAAGTTTTACATTAGAATGAGAGTTCTCAAGAATAAAGAATCAAAGAATTTCTACAATTCTACAAAAATTAAGGTTGTGAGGATTTCGAGCCCTTGCCGATACTCGGGTCCGGCACCATCTCGTACTCACCGAGCAGACTATCGTTAGATGGCCAAGCGATTGTGTCGACAGTGTCATCCATCCATTGGCTGTAGTCCTCCCCAGCGATCGGTCCCACAACCGACTCTTGACTAGCGTAAAAGGTCGAGAGGGAGTGTTCGGATGGAATCTCTAAATGCATAGAATGAGGCTCTTTGCCTCGACTAAGGCAGTAAGCTCTCAATTCCTTCATTTGAGTCCAAAGAGACTCCAAGAACCGATCAACATGATGCTTAATCGACAACTCCCAGTTGGTTTGGGCTTTCTCAGTTGCCCGATTCTTAACTTTGAAGAACTCACCAGCTGAAACTAGCCCTCGTTGAAACTCCCAAAGGAGTAGGGCATCATAAGCAGATGATCTTTTAAAGCGATCCACCCCTTGTACTTCAAGCTCCAGCCTGGCCTCTTGGGATAGGGATTCAACTGTCAACACTTGGCGCTCCAGGTCTTCAAATTTTTGCCCATTAGGCCAACCTAGACTACTCCGCCTCCTGCTCGGCTTTAAGCATGGATTCTTCGACGGAGGATAACAAATTTTGAAGTGATATTGCCTTCTCCTCTGTCAAAGACGCCCTCTCCTCGACCTCAACTTGTTTCGCCAAGCAATGGTCGGCAAATATTTGTACAGAACCGACCTCTTGCTGATAAGCCACTTCGGCCCGAGCGCGACCCTCATCATTTTCCTTTAGCTGAGCCTTCAGACGCCTTATTCGATCGGCTTGATGTTGCAGCATCTGAATTAGCTCAGCGAATTCGACCACCACCTGCCAAGGAATACAAATTAGAAATCTGACAAAAAAGCAAAAAATTAAAAAAGTTGGGGGAAGCTTACATAGGATGCGCCATTAAAAACGTTTTGAAGTCGTTCGGTCAGGGAGCCATCTTGAAAGCTGCTTCAGTGGTCTTCTCCGATGAAAGCCCGACCGGAGGACATCTTCCGCAGCATATCCTGGGGAAAAGGATATAAAGGAACCCCCGAGGGTTCAGCCCTCATATTTCCAACCTCGGGGGTAGAGGAAGCCTTGTTCGGTTCTGAAGTTGTCGCATCTACTGACGCTCCAGCACCAACACTCGGGGTAATCTCATCCGCAACATCTTCATCGCTGAAATCGATGAATTAGACCACCCGAGGAACTTTGAGAGGGCGAGTCGACAAGCTAACTGTCTTCCGCTTCTCATCCCGAGAACGATGTAGGCCGAGATCATCTGCGGGGTCCTCCTGGGCATCATCCTGAAAAGATTCGAAGAAGTCGAAACCTACAGACACTTGGCTCTTGGAGCCATAATCTCTGTATCCGGCATCTGACAACTCGGCAAGCTCCTCACCGAGACTTCCACTTTGCCTTTGCTGGTCAAGAGGCAGCTGAGTATCTGTCAGGTCACTCGAGCCGCTAGTCTCCCAGTGGTCGGCTGAACGTCCTCAATGACGTATTCGGGGATCTGCTCCTCAGCGGCATTAGTCTCCTCATCAGACTCAGGCGGGGCGATGCCTTCATCACCTTGACGAGAAGCCTCTTTCCGACTCGCCTGAATAATTGACTTCACTTGGCGAGCCTGAAGATCGCAGACGACGTCCGCATCAAACACTAAAAAAAAAATAACCGCTTCAGAATACAATATATATATATATATATATATATATATATATATATATATATATATATAACAACGAAAGGAAAAGTTTGCAAAAATCGCTTACATCGCCTGCGATGGCTAGAAATCTGTTCGAATAAACCGAGCTCGATCATCTTCGACTCAACGAAGAGATAAGACTTGCTCCTCTTCTCTAGTGCATGAACTGCCGCCCGAGCAAGTCTGGTCAGCTCGCCATCACTGTAATCAATTTCCTTCTTGTTCCATACCTTGGGGGAACAGAAGAATCGAGGGACTTTCAACACCACTCGAGAATCCCCGGATCAGAGGGTGACTTCAAGACCAAGACTCCCTCCAGCAAAGAACCAGCTGTTCTTCCAGAATTTGTTGGAGGAAAAGAATCCCCATATAAAACCCTTCTTTTTGGGGTCGTCAGAAATGTCAGCATCCCGACTCACTTTTGTCCCCTCAGAGACCCAGCAGTCTGGCGGATTAGACATAAGAAAGTAAGTCCCCGTCTTGCCCGACTGCCTTAACGTAAAAAAATGCCTGATTTCATTTGGGGACGGCGGTAAAAGGTTCATCCGGCTGTACATGTTCCACATGCTCATTAAAATTCTGTAGTTGTTCGGGGCCAGCTAAGCCAGAGCAATTCCTGCTTCAGCCAGAAACCAAGTAATAAATGGCTGAAGAGGAAGAGTGACGCCACAGCAAAGCATGGATCTATAAATCGCCACCATGCCCGGGGAAGGGTTCCAAGCAGCTCTATCCCCTGCAGGAACCAGAGTGACAGAGTCTGGCAGGTCGAATAGGGAGCGATACTTTTATATTTCATCTGGCCCGACCACATTCGCCTCAGTGTCGAACCCACTAGGTCGATCATCAATAAATGTAAGGCGAGACGCCCTGGATGCCTCTTTAACTTTGTTCTCGTTGACAGTTTGTTCCCTGATCAGAATATCACATGAGTCGTGTTTGCGAACTGCGTTTCTACTTTGATGTTTTCCCATCCTTCGTAGAGGTACCCTATGGTCAAAAATATCAGAATCAGAACTAGATGAAGAACTCGATACAGAGCTAAAAGTGACGTCAGGGTGAAGCCCAGAAACATCAACTTCTAAAAATGGAGGTTCATCAACAGGGATTCTCCCCAGTAATCTTCTAATGCAAGAAACTAACTGGAAATCCCCGCGTTCCAATGCGTTGAGAGCGACATTAAAAAGACGATGATGGGAAGAGGGCTCCATTAAAACTAACCTTGAATAAAGTCTGGTGCAAGATCCTCAATAAAAAGTCGCGACCTTCTGCGCAAGGAAATCTGGGTTCAAGAATTTTTTTCTGTTGAGAAAGTTGGGATTAAGAAATTTCTTCTGCTGAGTGAAAATTTAAAAGGAAATAGCGGCACAAAACCCTAAGACTTTGAGGCGGGAGAAAAATGATGAGTTTTAATGACATAGGCGGCGCTCAGGGAAACGCGTGAGTTGATTTCTCATAAATAACATCGCCGAACGAAGAGGTAAGGGACACGTGTCGAGAAAAGAAGTGGCATTCGACATCTAACTCCAAAACGTCGATGTCAAAGAAGATCTCGCCTGAGGTGACGAATCGAATTTTTCGGGTCACCATTAAGACACGCCATCATGATAAGACATTTACCCTGGCACAAAAATAAAAAATTGAGATGATTAAAATACTTTTGCCCGAAACGAAATTTTATTCGGCAAAAATATTTTAATGGGGTATTGTCGTACGTGAATTTTACCAAGCATACACGTCACTGACAGGAAGAAGAAAATTGCCAGGTGAACATCCAAATAGGCGCTCAGGAAATATCCTACCAGACATCAGAAAGAAGAGGCCCGAGTAAACAAGAATTAAAACAAGACCTGATCGAAATCAATTAAACATACTCGGGGTTAGCAGAATGCATTTTCTACTCTGGATCAGGAGACGTCACTCAGGACCAGCACACATCATATCCTACTCAGAATGAACATGACAAAACTGAATAAGAAGCCTAGCGAGTAGTTCGAGTTAAGCCACGCAAGGGTCCTTATCATAGAGAAACTCTGAAAAGAAAAAGGAATGTCAAGCGTAAAGGGTTCCTTATCTAAGAACACCTCTATTTCTTTAAAAAGACTGCGCTCTTATAAGGAAATAAGTCATAATTGGACTACGTTACTAGAGTCACATTCGATCTCAATACAAGTAACCGAAACAGGAAAGAAGACAATCTACTTCGAACAAGAAACCACATCACAATTAAATACAAAGATCTTTTATTACTTGTACAAAGCAGATTAGGGTTCTATAAATATATAAATAGACCCATATTCTCGTCCAAAAAAAGAAAGAAATGAGATACATAGACGAAAACACACAGCAATCATAGCAAAACAGAGAGAGAAAAAAGAGAGATCGAGAGCTGTAATTACTTTCTTCATAGTGGATTTTGGCTTGGTTGATCATACAACCACCCGTGGACGTTTCACCGGTCATCGGAGTTTTACCACGTAAAACTTGTGTCGTTTTACTTCCTCTTTCTCTTCTCTTTGACTTTACAGCTGAAATTCAATCCTTGTTGACTTTTTACATTCATCTAAAAATGCACGTCAACAATAGTAAATTAGTAAAGTCGAAGCAACTATGATAATTTGTTTCAAAGGAACAATTTTACTATCGGCAATGAAATATAATAATAAGTCTTTGGATCGTTGTTTAAATAGATAAAAACAAAAAAATAATTCCATTAGTACACAAGATCCTAGAAATTTATCAACAACAAAAAAATAGATGACAAATTTGAGTCATTGACGAGTTCTAAAAGACTTTCCAAAATGAACATAACAAAACAAATCTTATCAAAAACAAGAACTTTTAATTGTTGTTTTTCGAAAATAAAAATAAAAATGAAAACAGTGTTTTTGGTTTTAGTTTCGAATTCCAAAAACGCGTCTGGTAGCTTATACTGAAAGCAGTATTTTGAAAATGAAAACAGAAAAAAAAACATCTGGTAGATTAAGTGAAAACTATCAAAAATTGATTACATAATTAACCAATATAATTTTTGTATTGTAATTTTTAAATTAAACAAAAGTAACACATCAAAAATTAATTCAAAAAAACATATCAAAAAATGAATTAATCAAAACTAAACTCTTAAATTATAAATAAATGATTACAATATATATATTACTATATAATAAAAATATAACTGTATATATATATATATAATATATATACATATTATAATAATATATAAAATATATATTAAATATTATTACATATATTATAATATTATGATTATATTTTTATATTATATTATATGAAATATTATATATATAACATTATAAATATATATATCATAATATATATAGTATTAATATATATATATATATATTATAATATTATTATTGACGTCGATTTCTCGAGTTATGAGAAAAGCCAACAAGGATTGGATTTTAGCTGTGATTTCAAAGAGAAATAGAAGGAGAAAGTAATCGGATGTAAGTTTTTTACGTGATAAGACTCCGATGATCGGATAAACGTCCACGGGTAGTTGAATGATCAACCAAGCCAAAATCCACTATGAAATAATATAATTACAATTCTCGATCTCTCTTTCTTCTCTCTATATTTTTCTATATTGCTGTCTATCTCTGTGTGATGAGATTATGGGTATATTTATATGTTTATAGAACCCTAATCTTCTTTGTACAAGTAATAAAAGATATTTTTATTTAATTACGATTGTTTGCTTGTTCGAAGTAGTTTGTCTTATTTCCTGTTTCGGAGACTTGTATTGAGATTGAACGGGACTCTAGTAATGTAATCCAATTAGGATTTATTTCCTTATGAGATTGTAGTCTTTTTGAAGAAATAAAATTGTTGCCTGATTAGGAACCCTTCCTGCTTGACAATTATGTTCTTCATGGAATTCCTCTTTGATATGGATATCTTTGTGTATTTTAATGACTTGATTCGTGTGAGCTACGCGCTGGACTTTTTATTCAGTTTTCTTCATGTTTGTCCCGAGTAGAAAACGATATCAGCTGGTCCCGAGTGACGTCATCTGATCCCGAGTATGTTTAACTGACCCCGAGTAGTATATGGTGCCAATTAACCCCAAGCAGGTCTTGTTCAATACTTGTTTATCCGGGCTTCTCTTCTTTGGTGATGCCTTGCAGGATGCCTATTCGGACGTCCACCTGACAATTTTATCCTCTTTGTTAATGACCTGTACATCTGATAAAATTTATATACGACAATACCCCCTTAAAATATTTTTTCCAAATAGAATTTTGTTTCGGGCAAAAGTATTTTAATCAATTCAATTTTTATTTTTGTGCCAGAGTAAATGTCTTATCATAATGGCGTGTTTTAATGGTGACCCTATAAATCCGATTTGCCCCATCATGCGGGATCTTCAATGATGGCGACGTTTTGGAATTCTGACTGTGAAAAGTCTGTTCTCTTTATGACACGTGTCCTATGCCGCTTCGTTTTTCGATTCCATTTATTAGAAACGACCTTCACGTCTTCCCGTGTGCCGCCTACGTCATCAAATCTCATCATAGATTTTTCTCGCCTTGAGATCCTAGGGTTTTGTGCTATCACCCTTTTAAATTCTTCACTGAAGGGTTGCGCTGGTTCATTCTAAAAAACTTGAAAACCATAAAATTCTTTGCTAGCCCAGATTTCTTCGCAGCAAATCGTCATTTCTCCGTAGAAGATTTTACATTTCAGACTTCTTCATTCAAGGTTAGTGTTAATGAATCCATCCTCTCGTCAATGACTTTTTACTATTGCTTTTGAAGCGCTCGATCGTGGGGATTTCCAGCTGGTTTCCTACGTTCGAAGATTATTGGGGGAAATCCTCACTGATGAACCTCCATTTTTAGAAGTTGAAGTTTCTGAGCTTCACCCTGATGTCTAATTTTCTGTATCCAGTTCTTCATCTAGTTCTGAATCTGATGTTTCTAATCACAGGGTACCTCTGCGAAGGATGGGAAAACATCAAAGCATGAGTGAAGTCCATAAGCATGGCTCGGGTGGCGTTCGGATCTGGGAGCAGACTGTTAACGAGAACGACGTTGAAGAGGCGTTCAGAGTATCTCGTCTCACTTTCTCTGTTGATCGCCCGAGTGGGTTTGACACCGAGCCGAATATGGTCGGGGCGGATGAGATCGAGAAGTATCGTGCCCGATTCAATTTGGATGACTCGGTTATTCTGGTTCCCGCTGGTGATAGAGCTGCGTGGAATTCTCCCCCGGGCATAGTAGTCATCTATGGATCCATGCTCTGTTGCGGCGTCACACTTCCTCTTCATTTATCTCAGGATTGAGATAAACTCTCCGATTGTCTTCAAGTGAAAACTTTTATCCATTGACGGTTCTAGATAAAGTATTTCACTGTGATCCAATTCAATGCACCCAGTGTACTATATTCTTTTGCCCAAAGACACCACACATTGATGATTTTAGACTCATCATAACACATTTGATCCCACTCATATGCTAGCAAAAGAATCTACAACTTTAACAAGATAAAGGCGCTCAACCTTTTACCTTAAGTTGTGAATATTATTCAAGACTAACTAAAGAATTGTGTCTACCTCATACATATCTAAATGTATGAACAATTTTTCTTTTCTCATAATCTTTTGACCTTATGATTATTAACTTTTGGCAATTATAATAATTAAACTATAAATGCTACAAGATTTGTTAAACTAGAAATCAAGATTTTCAAATACATTGTTATACTCTTGCTATCGAGCATAATCCCAACATATATATATATATATATAATTTCAATTCAGTGCGTACTGATATAAATTTATCAGTGCATTAGATGTGAACCATCTGATTTACATACTTTGATTAGCACTTATCAAAGCTTTTCCATAATCAGTGGTCCACATGCAACATACTGATGTAAGTTATATCAGTACGCACTGCGGAGAAAATGATTATATATATATATCATAATTAATCTAACAAAATTACAACCATGGTCTAAAAAGTAATCTACTTGACTCTGTAGATACATATATTTTGAAAATATTGAATCCATTTTAAATTCAATGTTGGTCTATAACATTTGTGGAAAAAACAATGGATCCCAAAGGAAAAAAGAATAGAAGCAGTAGTAATAATGTTGAGATATGTGAAGCCAGAAACGAGCAAAGAAAATGAGTTCTAGTAGGTGGCGCGGCGGAGACAAGAGCTCAGACAGCAGCACACACAACGAAGAAGTTCAGAAGTGACATGCTAAGTGGACCATAACACGGACATGGTGCACACACTGCGGCCTATGGAGCGAAGTTCTCCAGTGGTGTCATGTGTTTTGGACCGCAACACAGACATGTGCCTACACAGCAGTCCAGATCGCAGTACATGCGGGTTTTACGAGAAAGGGGAAATCCTGCGTGTATATGTAATAGGAAAAAGGAAAAAGATTCCAATTAGAATTTGGCTAACCCTAGTACTCCCATATAAATACTACAATTATGTTAAGTGCGTAGTGTGTGAGAAAAAATTACTAGAGGGAGAGAGAGAGCAATTGTAGAGAGACAGAGAGATTGTAATTAACTCTAAGAAATAGTGGATTGAGTGCGGTGCGCTCCGTGGACGTAGGCAAATTCCTGAACCACATTAAATCTTTGGTATCTTTTTTTTTCTTATTGCTTTCTATTATTTGTGTCTGTAATTAGATTTCTGTGTGTGCGATTTTTCTCAACAGCAATTGGTATCAGAGCTCCGGGTTGGGGCAAATTATTTTTCACACAAATCTAGGTTTTCTAGAGGTCTTCGATTTCGTCATGAAGATGGAGTTAGAGAAGGAAACACAAAAGATTGAGAAATTCAATGGATTGAATTTCAACTTCTGGAAGATGCAGATGGAATATTATCTGTACAATAAGAATTTACATTGGCCGATAAAAGAGAGACAAAAGATATGACCCATGATGATTGGGAAAATAAATGGAAACCGAAGAACATGGATGATGATGATTTTGAACTCCTTGACTGGAAAGCATTAGGAGCAATTCGTCTCAGTTTGACGAAACAGGTCACTTTCAACGCAAAGGATCAATAGACTGCTAAAGATTTAATGGATACCCTATAATACCTATACGAACAGCCTTCTGCAGTAAGAAAATTCCATATTGTCAAGAAGTTATCAACCTTGAAGATGGTAGAGGGTCAGAACTTTAAAGATTTTCTGAATCAGTTCAACGAATTGAAGGATGGGTTGTGTTCTTTGTTAATGGGTTTTGATGAGGAGTTTATGGCGGCGTTTCTACTTACCCAATTGCTAGAAAGTCGAAAGACGACAAGCTAGTCAATTGCCAACTTGTTCGGGAAAAAAATTTGAATCTTCAACAGGTTGTAAACATTATCATGACCGATGAGATCAGAATGCGTGAAGAGGGATTATGGGCGTCTACATCTTCAACATTGAATTTGGAAGGTAGGGAAGGGATAATCAAAAATTGGAACACAAATCAACGGGGAAAATCAAAGTCTTGAGGGAAGTCCAAATCAAGGAATCAGGCTAACTATTCGGGAAACCAGCAGCGAAGCAAAAATGATGTAGAGTGCTGGAATTATGGTAAAAAAGGCCACCTCTCGTATGAGTGTAGGTTTGAGAAGAAAGATAAGGGCAAGAGCAGTATGAATTGTGTATCGTAGAAGTCAGATGACTGTCTTATCTGCTCGTTGGAAAGCAAGACGGAGTCTTGGGTCCTAGATTCGGGAGTGTCATTCCATGCCAAACCTCATAGGGAATTGCTCGAGAACTACGTCTCCTGAAATTTGGGTAAAGTGTATCTTGGTGACGATCAAGCATGCGACATTACCGGGAAAAAAGATGTGAAGATTCAACTGTAAGGGTCAGTTTGGAAGCTTAACAATAGGGATGCACATTTGGGGATTGGGGATGAATATAGGTCCCCCCATCCCCATCCCCATCCCCATCCCCACTTCCTATACCCTTCCCCCATCCCCCCTCATTTCCCTATTTGGGGAAAATGAGGATGGGAAATTTTGGGGGGAGGTATATCCATCCCCATCCCCATTTCCCCATTTTCCCCGTTTTTGTTTATATTTCTCCGTTTTTCCGTTTTTTTCGTTTTTCCATTTCGCTATTTAACTAAAAATTACAAATGAAACTAAAAAAAATTAAACATTCCATTAGAAATACAAAATAAAACCCATTAATATATTACAAATACAAATATATATTATAATTAATAATATATATTATAATTATATTTATATATGTTTGGGGGAAATGAGGAAATGGGGATGGGGGATCTCATCTTCATCCCCATTTCAATATAATTGTGGGGAAAATGGGAAAATGGGGAAATGGGGAAATGGGGATGGGGAGGGGTTCCCCCATTCCCATCCCCATTTCAATTTGGGGATGAAATTCATCCCCATCCCCCCCCCCCCAATTTCCCCATTTTCCCATTTTTTCCCCCAAAAAAATCCCCAAATGGAGATGGGGATGGGGATGGGGATGGGGATGGGGATGGGGATGCGGGGAATTGGGGTTCCGGGGAAAAATGTGCATCTCTACTCGACAATGTGAGACATATACCATACTTGAGGAAGGATTTGATCTCTATTTGGCAACAAGTGTCATTTGGTTACATGACAACTTTCATAGTTGATACGTGGATGATCTTGAAATGAGCAATGACAATCGTCCGAGGTAGTAAGACTGGGTCATTTTACACAACCACAGATGGTTATGGTTCAATCGCTATGGCGGAAGGTAAAGATGATCCGAATTTTTGGCACCAGAGGCTTGGGCACATGAGTACTTAGGAGATAAAGTGTTTGCATTCGAGAGGTAAATTGCCAAAGTTAAACTCCGTTGAGGTTGATTTCCGTGAGAGCTGCATTCTGGGAGAATAGAAACGAGTAAGCTTCAAGAAGACCAGAAGAACACCGGCAAAGGAGAAGCTAGAACTAGTGCACACCGATGTTTGGGGTCCATCGTTAGTCTCATCAACCGGATGTAAACTGTACTTCGTCACGTTCATCGGCGATCATTCCAGAAAGGTATGGGTTTACTTTCTAAAATACAAGTCTTATGTGTTTGAGGCTTTCAAGAAATGGAAAGCTATGGTGAGAATGAGACAGGTTTGAAGATCAAAAAACTGCATTCAGAAAATGGTGGAGAATATGAAGATAATGAGTTCAAGAATTTCTGTTACCAGAGCAAGATAAAGCTCAGTAGGACGGTTCCTGGAACCCCACAGTAGAATGACATAGCAGAACAGATGAACATGACATTGACTGAGAGAGCCAGAAGCATGAGGCTACATTCAGGATTGCCAAAACAGTTTTGGGCAAAAGTAGTCAATACAGCAGCGTATTTGATTAACAGAGGATCATCAAAACCTTTGGACCTCGCTATATTATAAGAGATCTAGACTGGGAAAGAGGTAAAACTTTCTCACTTAAAAGTGTTTGGGTGTGTTTCTTATGTACATGTAGGTGATCACATGCGGAGTAAGCTAGATGACAAGTCAGTGAAGTGTACTTTGGTTGGCTACGGAGAAGATGAATTTGGTTACAAGATGTGGGATGACCAAACCGTAAGATGATCAGAAGTAGAGATGTTGTCTTCAACTAAAGGGTCATGTATAAAGACAGGAACACACGGGTGTCTGAACCAGAAGAGCCAGAGTATTTTGGATCGAATGATTTACAAGATAGAGGGATCATGGAACACATTAAGCAGAATGATGAAGAGCAAGATGTGCAGCCTTAGGTACAAGAACCTATCCCACTCAAAGATGTTCCAGTAACACAGGCTTAGAATACATTGAAAAAATCAACTTGAACTCCTATACCAAATAGGAAGTATTTGCAATACATGCTGCTGAAAGATGGGGGAGAACCTGAGTGCTATGATGAAGCTTGTCAAGAAGAAGATGCAAGCAAGTGGGAGCTTGTAATGAAAAATGAGATGAAGTCGTTGGTATCTAAACAAACTTGGGAGTTAGCCAAGTTACCCGAAGGAAAGAAAGCTTTACAGAATAAGTGGGTGTTTCAGATCAAAGAGGAACATGATGGTTCCAAGAGATACAAGGCACGACTCGTAGTTAAAGGTTTCCAATAAATTGAAGGTATTGATTACTCTGAAATTTTTCTCCCGTTGTTAAACTAACTACGATCCTGTTAGTGTTAAGTATTGTCGTAGCAAAAATGTTATATCTGGAGTAGTTAGATATGAAGATTGCCCTTCTTCATGGAGAATTGAAGGAAGAGATATACATGAAGCAACCGGAGGGGTTTACGGAAATTGGCAAGAAAGAGTTGGTATGCAAGTTGACGAAGAGCTTGTATGGTTTAAAATAAGCTCCCCGACAGTGGTACAAAAAGTTCGATGGATTCATGCAAGGGAATGGCTACTTAAGATGCAATGCTGACCGCTGCTGCTACTTCAAAAATATTAAGTCTAGTTTTATAATATTGTTACTTTATGTTGATGACATGTTAGTAGCTAGTGCAGATTTAGAAGAGATTAACAATTTGAAGAAGCAGCTTTCGAGTGAGTTCAAGATGAAGGATTTGGGTCCAGCAAAGCAAATCCTTGGAATGAGGATTAGCAGAGACAAACAGGAAGGTACATTGAAGCTTTCACAAGCATAGTACGTTCGAAAGGTGTTACAGAGATTTGGCATGAAAGATGCGAAACCAGTGAGAACACCTTTGGCTAGTCACTTCAGGTTGTCTAAGGATCAAAGTCCGAAGACGAAAAAAGAGAAGGACTCAATGGCTAGAGTTCCATACACTTCAGCTATTGGAAGTCTAATGTATGTCATGACTGGCACAAGACCGGACATTTCCCAAGCAGTGGGAGTTGCGAGTCGATACATATCCAATTTGGGCAAGCCTCACTGGGAGGCCGTGAAGTGGATCCTAAGATACTTGCGAGGTACGACGGAGCGATGTCTAACCTTCAGAAAAGATGAAATCAAGCTAGAAGTTTATGTGGATTCAGATTTTACCGGAGAGGTGGATCATAGAAGAAGTACCACCAGATATGTGTTTACAATGGCGAGTACCGCAATTAGTTGGGTGTCCTAATTGTAGAAGATAGTGACAATCTCTATAACTGAAGCAGAGTATGTAGCTGTGACAGAAGCAAGCAAGGAGTTGATATGGTTACAAGGGTTGTTAGCCGAGTTGGGATTCAATCAGGTGATGAATGTGTTGCATAGTGACAGTCAAAGTGCAATACACTTGGCCAAGAATGCAGCGTTCCATTCTAGAACCAAGCATATAGATTTATTCGATCATTAATCGAGGAATGAGTGTTGAAGTTAGTGAAGATTGCAGGAAGTAAGAATCAGACTGAATGTTAACCAAGCCAGTCACACTGAAAAACTGGAGTTGTGCACAACTTCAGTGGGTTTTCAAGAGTGAAGACGTGGGGAATGAGCGCACCGTTATTTATCCACTAAGTCATCAAGGAAGGATGGAGAACGCCTATTGAGTTTCAATCTTCAAGTGAGAGATTGTTGGGATATGTGAAGCTAGAAACGAGCAGAGAAAAAGAGTTTCAACACGTGGCACGGCGAAGACAGGAGCTCAGACCGCGGCACACACAGCGAAGAAGTCCAGATGTGACATGCTATGTGGACCGCGGTGCGGACATGGTGCACACACTGCGGCCTATGGAGCGAAGTTCTCCAGTGGTGTCATGCGTTGTGGACCGCAACGCAGACATGTGCCTACACAGCAGTCCAGACCACGATACATGCGGGTTTTACGAGAAAGAGGAAATCTTGCATGTATAAGTAATTGGAAAAAGGAAATAGATTCTAATTAGGATTTGACTAACCCTAGTGCTTCTATATAAATACTATCATTATGTAAAGTGCGTAGTGTGTGAGAAAAAATTGCTAGAGAGAGAGCAATCGTAGAGAGAATTAAAGAGAGACATAGAGAATGTAATCAACTATAAGAAATAGTGGATTGAGTGTGATGCGCTTCGTGGACGTAGGTAAATTGTTGAACCACGTAAAATCTTTGATGTCTTCGTTCTTCTTATTACTTTCTAGTATTTGTGTTTGTGATCAGATTTGTGTGTGCGATTTTTCTCAGCAATATATAGAGTTTCTTTTTGCCTTGTCATGACTCATGACATATATATGGAATGACGAATTCTTGTCCTTTTCAGATAAACCATTATAAATCAATTTACGTAAACCTTATACACAAATTATAAATTAATTTCTTAATGGTAAGAGAAATTAATTACCCCCTCCTAATCCTATCGAAAGAATTAAGTTCCTTTTCTGATTCCTTTATTAATAGAACTTGATTTCTTTTAATTTTACTTCTGATTGGTAAACGCGTCATCTAGTTACTATTTGGTATCAGTGGAGTCTTCATGGAGAAACGTTATTGTCAGTTGAAGATGCTTTAGTAGTCTTTTTTTTTTTTTTGTGCTCTCTCTTTAATGATTGGTGTCAAATTGCAAGAGAAAATGTACCGGCCAGCAAATGGGGAACAATCATGCCTCTGGTTGCATATATAATAGAAATTCCATCTAGTGAATATTTCTTATCATCTTTGTTGGTTGTCTTCCTAATGGCAACTCCAAGTCTCCAACTAGCACACAAAAGTGGACTAGACATGTAACAACAACTACATAATAATTCTCCAGTAAATTCAACAAATTTCATTGAATTCACCATCTCTCATGACATTCAAATTTAGCCTAATTACATCCTACAAAATTTAGGTTTTTTTTTTTAAGAAAGATTTTCACAAATAATATACATAAAAAAAAATGCATGTTTGAATTTAAGTGTTAACACATACAATTCATTTTTGTGTTATATCTCTTTGTTTCTAATAAAGTGGAGTGTTACGAGAAAGCATACATCCTCTCAATTAATTAAGTTAATGATCTGCTTCCGTGTTTCTTAACACACTCAATAATTGGCCAATCGTTTATATATATGTGTGTGAGAGTAAATAATAGGAAATAATCAAAAAATTATAAGTTTATTATTTTAAACCACAGTTAAACATTTTATTATACTTATCATATTTAGGGGTACTGAACTAATACAATTGCGGATTGCCCTCCATTTTATCTTGAATTCATCACCCAAAATTTTCTCTCATTGTCTCTCCCTTGCCAACATTTCAAAATCCTAGCCTCTTCGTCTTTGTCCTCAACTTCATCTCTCCTCCAAGAAACCCAGATCTCTTTACTTCATTGTACCTCTCTCTCTTCGACCGAAACCCATCAACTCTTTGATTTCAGAATCAGCTTCTTCGACTCTCTGTCCTTAATTTAATCTCTCTCTCTCTCCCCTCAAGAAACACATATCTCCTTCCTTCCTTATCTCTCTCTCTTTCTTCAATTGAAACCCATCAACTCTTCTTTTCTCTCTTCAACCGAGAGCAATAAAACATACGACATTTCCTTTCTCGTTGTCTTCGCCTGGAATACATCTATCTATCTCTTGAAGTAGATCCGGAGCCGAACGATATTCTTGAAGGTATGTAACCGTTTTCCATTTACTTTTTTTTTTTTACAAGAACCATGATGTTTGATATGAAGATTGAAAGAGTGCATTTGATTTGGAGTGAAATGTTCTGTTGAAATTGTTTTTGTTGACATTACATGCTAGTTCTGTATAAAGCTACATGCTAGATATTTTAGAGCTACATGCTGGTTGATTTTTAAATTACTTTGTCTTATTTTTTAAGTTACATGACATCAGTTTTTTTTGTTTGGTTACATATTAATTCATTATAAAATTACATGTTGGGTAGTTATTAGGTTACATATCACTTATAAGTCACTTGAACTGTTAGTCTCTTGAAATTTTGACTGTAGTTCAATCTTAGTCACAAGTCAGTTCAATCTTGTATGTTAGTCATTTGAAATGTTACGTGACAATTACTTTAAAGTTTATTTTTCCTACATACACGAAGAAGTCTTTTATAGATTTATGTAAGGATTGCTACAAAACGAACTAGTTAGTTTGAATGGTATTTCGAAAACATCTTCCCAGTTGGATATACTAGTGAATGGACTATTCCTGAACATGTGACATCAAATATTGTCCATCTGCTTGCTTGGCGTTCGCAAGCTGGAAGGGCCAAAAGAGAAGAGAATTTGATACGGCGGAAAAAATCAATACAAACAACAATCGATAAAAGAAAGGGTAATCGATTCGAATCCGTTGATTCACGCACGAATACCGGAAACGAACCCTACTATTGATCTGTTGATCCGCACATAGATACCAGAAAAATAGGCTTCAAGATCGTTGACCCACGCAGGGTACCGAAATTTGGAGATAATTATAGAAAACTCTAAAAAAATTATTCATTCAACAACTGTCTTTCAAAGACTAATACAACCTACTTAAATAGAATTACAAAACTTGACTAACAAGAAAATCTACAAACGGGAAATTCCTCAAATAAACTAAAATACTAAAAAGGAAAAATAGGTAAAATATAACATAGTTTTCCAAATAAACTAAAAGATTAAAATAAAAGCTAAAAATAAATTCTAATAAAAAAAGGAATAAAAACATCTAATTAAATATAAATTAGATGGAAATAAAATAATTTTTTTAATTACAAGAATATTTTTAAAATCTAAAATCTTCAAGAATATCTTTAGTAATATCTCCTGTATCAGAATCTCATCCGTCGGGAAACATAGGAAGATAGGAAGCAAATTGTGTACAATTTGTATAAAACTCCGTCACAACCGGCAGAATTATTAGAATCCTCTACCATTTCAACAAAGGATCGCACCATCTGTAACATTTGTAACATCTACACCATCCACTCAATCAAAGTGACCGCATTGATGGTATATGTACATCAAATGTGGAGAAGAATGTCACAATTTAGCAAAATGTCAATCGGTAACGGAAGTTGGTGGTATAAGTTAGGTAGTATTAACGGTGTTTTAATTCTTATATGTATGGGTATTCTTTTCTCTCTATTTTTTTAAGAAATTTTATTGATATTGTTATTGTTATTCTAAATTGAAAGACTTTATTTTGAAGATCCAATTTCAGTAAAGTTATATGCCAATTGGTTATTAAGTTACGTGTTCGTTCTTTATTAAGTTATATGTCGGTTCATAATGGTATTCAAAGTTTAAAAACTATTTCGAAAATAAAATTTCAATAAAGCCATATGCTATTTGATTATTAATTTACATATCAATTGATTTTTAAGTTACATTACAGTGGATTATGAAGTTATATGCCAAAGTAAACAGCATTAAAAGACAAAAATTCATATGAAAAAGGTTGTACTAACTTCATAAACAACATTAAAAGATGAAAATTCAAATGCAGAAGGTTGTACTAACTTCATAAACTTCATAATCATTGTTAATACATTGATATCTATCAATCTACTGGTACACTATTTGTAATAATTTCTAGTGCTATATGCTCACTAAACTTAGGGACGTATCCAGTTCCCCATCTCCAAAAACAATGATGACGCATCAAACAGTCCACGTATTGACAAGAGCAGACAACACAACTATCCTTGTCCAGTTGTGCTGGTAACTCCTTTAGAGTCGATTGTATCTTCCCATCAGGTGCTATGCCTCTCTACTGAAGATATCCATAATTTTATAAAATGACTGGAATGAAACGTAAGAGTGGAGTGATTTGCTTCACATGTTTTGACAAGCTTCTAATTCTCACACGTATGAACAGAGACCCAAAACCCAACCAGTACTATCAATTTTTTTCTTGTGCATCTGTATTTTAGATGTCTATGGTTTTCCTTTTTCCTCTCTAGGTTGAAGAACATGGATGTACATATTAGAGACAACCAAACTCTAAACCATAACCGGGTCTTCAAAAACAGAGTAAAAACTACATCAAAAATGAGCTAAATCAAAAACAATTCTAAACCTAACTCTAAACCCTAATTTTTTTCAGTTTACAAATCAAAATCAAACATTGAATGAGAGAATTCAATGGTGAGAAAAACGTTTGCTTACCTTTCACTGCATAGACTTGCTTGCCTTGTTTAAGACTGAGAGGTCTCTCAGGGTACGCTCTACTGTCTCAAAATGGGAGAAATCAATTGTGAGAAAAATGTTTTTCCTTCTCTTCCAGTGGTGTCGTCGACGATGCAACGGCTATGGACGATGGACAAGGGTGCGCCAACGACGGACGAATGGGCGACGATCGAAGCCTTGTTCTCTTTCCTTTTCTCTTTCTCTTTCTCTTCTACTCGTAACCCTACCAAAGTAACCCCTTTCCAAATTTTTTTTATATGTAAATCCCATTTTTCATTTATTTTTAAATTTCAACCCGATAAGGGCAATTTTATCCAAAATTTGTTAAAATTAATGAAAATAATAAAATATAAATTGCTGGTTAGAAATAATAAATTCACCTCTATAATATATATATACTCATTTTTAAGTCTGTACATATTTCTATAAGTTATATCAGTGCGTTACATGTAGACCATTGATTATGGAGAAGTTTTGAAAAGTACATACACTTTGAGTTAAAGTATGTAAATCTAATAGTCCACATCCAACGCACTGACGAATTTATATCAGTACGCACTGACTTGAAAATTTATGTATATATAGTCATTATGCACACCGACTGGAAAACCAATATATATAGTCATTTTTCTATCAGTTTGCACTGATGGAATTATATAAAAACATTGAATATGAGTCACTGATTTATAAAAGAGCTTTGGTAAGTACAGACATACCAAGGGATCGTTTGTTTTTTCCACTTAAAACTTAATGGGTCTGAATCATAATTATTAAGTTGTTTTGTTTGTTTTTTTAAGTGGTCAAACAACTTACAAATCATAAAAATCAAATTAAAATAAAAAGTAAAAAATATTGACTTTTCACTTAATTGTAAATCACTAAATTTCATTAAATGTAATCTAAAATCTTTTCTTCCGATACTATCCTCTCATATATAACATATTTCCAATTTTATCAAAATTACATATGATATAGAAATCTTTATTTTAATATTTTTTTTATTTTAAATAGCTTTAAAAATAAAAAAAGAACCATAATCATTGTTCATATTGGTATTTAATATCGATATTTTATCATGATATTATGGTGATGTATTTATATATAAAGTGTTTTGTGCGAGTTTTCCTGATATCCTTTTTATTAAAAAAAAACAATTTTCTTTTATTAAAAAAATAAAGTTTGTTTGTAATCAAAGAAGAAAATCGTGATTATATGTGTTCATATATAATTATTATTTTTGGATTGTTTTTATTCCATATTATATGTATAATTGTTTAACATAGGTATAAATGTAAAATTCCTTATATTCAGACAATTTTACTTTTTAAAAACTAACGTATTAACAATATATTCAGATGTGAGAAAAAAAAACATATCATTCAAGTTCAGATTTCAGTCTCTATTCAGTCATTAGAAAAATTCATGACTATTCAGTATTCAGACAAAAAAACAAACGACCCCCAAGTCAAAATATATAAAATGAGTGATTCACATTCCATATCCTTATATAATTACATCAGTGTACACGTATTTGGAAGTTTTCGTATAAATATAACACCACTTTTTTGGACAATTATTATATGCATTGAAAAATGTATATCAAATTAATATCGATTAGAGTTCTGAATTCTGATCCCAACAAGGGTTGGCAATTGGCATGCTCAGTGCTCATCTAGATTATATATATTGGTAGGTATGTTAGGTTTATGTAATTAGGTATATTTCAATTCTAGGTTTTTAGAGCATTACTATGTGAAGAGCTTTAATGTATATGCATTATCTATTAATGTGGGTTTTTTTTTTTTGTGTTTAACCCTTATCTTCACAAGAACTTTTGGGGTGTATAACATACAAAATTGACGAAGCAAAAGAGATAGTACAGTCGAAAGAACTACGATAATTTGTTTAAAAGGAACAATTTTACTAATGATAATGAAAAATAACATAGGTCTTTGGATCCTTATTTAAATAGATAAAAACAAAAATGATTCCATTAGTACGATCCTAAACCGACTAGAAAAAGGAAAATTTTGAATTTTCTTTAAAATAAAGTAGAGAAATTTGAGTTATTGACAAGTTCTAACAGACTTTGCTAAATAAATGCAACAAAACAAATCTTATCAAAACAAGAATTTTTACTAAAAGTTAATAGGATCCGAAAAATTTTTCTACAAAGGAAAGCACTTCCAAAATAATTAACTTGGGAAAATTGGTATGATTTTTCAAGTATAGTCTCTAGAGAATATCTTTTATAGTAGAGTTTATAATAAAAAAAAAGGTTTTTTGTTTTGTAAATTACAAAAAAAGGTGTGTTGACGGTGTATTTTTAAAAATAGTTTTTTGTTGTGTAAATTATAAAAAGAGTGATGATAATGTATTAATGAAAGAATTGTATAATGAAATATTTAAAATTTATAAATGGCAGTTGAGACAATTCATATGTTTAAAAAAAACTTTTTAGAATGTATGGAGAAAAAAATGGAAGGAAGGAAAAAGTGTGTGGAAAAATTGATAGGTGGTATCCACTCATTTTAAATCTCCCATGCCATTAGTGGGAGGAAAAGTTGAGAGAAATGTGTGAAGCCTTTTGGCTTTAAAGAAATTACAAATTTACCATTTTTTTTAAATATATTTAAAATATATTTTAAAAAATAAATTTGTAAAACATAATGTATTAATATATATATATATATAAAATAAATTACAAAGTTTGAAGCCATTTTCTAAAAAAAAAAAGTTGGATTCAGTATTTTTAAATTATATAAAAATATATAATATATAAACTATAAGGTAAGGTTAAAATAGTAAAATTAATAAAGATGATTTTTCACCCGATCTTCTTTCCTTCCTATCTACCAAATATCTCAAGGGAAAATTATTTTCCTTTCTTTCCTTCATCTTTTCTATCCCTTCCATCCTTTATATTTTATTTCCTTTCTACCAAACATACCCTAAAAAACCATACCAAACACACACTAAGAGGGTGAGCATTATCTCCCTCCACACATGTTGGCACGTATCCATTTGTTAATTATTAATTTATCTGTTTAACGTTGTGATAGTTAATTTCGTTTACCCTTAATTAATAAATGAATACACACATCACATCTTAGTGGAGATGATTGTGCACCTCCCTTTCACACTTAGTAGTCAGGCGTTCGAGTCCCACCATACACAATTTATAAACATGTGTGAGGAGTTTTCTTACAGTTTGTGGGAGTCGCCAACTCTCCGATCGTGAGAGTTGTAGTCTATATGTAACTTCTTCCCAATAATGGGAGTAGTATTCATGACCGTACTTGTAGAGTCTAATTAATCTCGTTAGATCCCGATAATAGTTGTATTTCAACCAAAAAAAATGAACAATATCAACTGAGGGGATGAAGAAAAATAAACTCTTCAAGTGGGCTCAATATATACATCATTTCGAGATGTGTCTTAAATGAAACATATTCCTCATTAATTTAATTTGTTAATTCATAATAAAGTTAAGAATCCAATCTCCATCTTTCTCTCCCTCCATCACTAAATTCAATTGTTGAGTATTGATGTCCAACATAGATCAGCTAAAACCAATTGTTGAGTGTTGCTGTCCATTTAAATTCGGAGGACCATATACACATTTGTCATTTCAACTAATGGATCAATATATTTCTTTTATTGATATAACATCTGCTTGATACGACCATTCAAACCTGGGAAAATTACCAAGTTAAATTAGAGTTTTTCTATCACCAAACTACATTGACAAAATGAATTGATATTTTTAGTTGAATGTATATTTATGTATTTCATTTTGAATGAATTGTTAACTTGCTTAAATTTAGAACCTTTGCTGACCTGATTTTTAATAGTTCAGGTGACATTTTTAAACAATGGTTATATTTAATTATGTATTTTATTTATTTCACTTTATATCTTTAAATACAGAGTTTTATCTTGAAGTCTTTTAGTTCAGGAAAAAGATTAGTCAATAGAGGAAATAAATCCAACTTGCATATAAAGGGAAAAAATCTTGAAATTGTGATATTCTTTATGCTTAAATTTCACTTGATTAAGAAAAGACAAATAAAACGTAATACTGGAGAGTAGTGACTGATTTTTCAGGTTAGATATTGACATCTTGATTAGCACGAATGTTACATAGAATAACTTTTTAGTATATTATCTCCTAAAATAAATAAAAATTAGTTTATGTAATACTTAAAAAAAACACTTTATAGTAAATAAAACTTTATAATTTACTTGCCATTTTTTGTTTCTAGATTTCTTGGTATATATATATATATAATTTCTCACATTTTCAAGTGTTCAGCTTCGTTATATATAAATCATAACTAATCTAACAATATTACAACCATGGTCTAAAAAGTAATCTACTTGACTCTGTAGATACATAGTTTTCAAAATATTGAATCCATTTTAAATTCGATGTTGGTCTATAACATTTGTGGAAAAAACAATGGACCCCAAAGAATAAAAAATAAAACAGAAGCAACCATTGTAGAGTCTCTTTTTGCCTTGTCATGACATATGGAATGTCGAAATCTTGTCCTTTCAAGATAAATCATTATAAATCAAGTTAAGTCAACCATACCCACAGATCATAAATTATTTTTCTCCCGGTAAGACACGTTAATTCCCCTCTCCTAAACCTATAGAAGGAATTAAGTTCATTTTTCTAATTCTTTTTTCAATAAAACTCGATTTCTTTTCATTTTTATTTTTAATTAGCGAACACAGTATCTATGTACTATTTCCTATCAGACTCCGATTAATAAACACGTCATCAATGTACTATTTGATATCGAGTTCCGTAGAGTCTTCGTGGAGAAATGCCATTCTCGGTTGAAGAAATTTTAGTACTCTTATTTTTATACTCTCCCTTTAATGTTTGGTATCAAATTGCAAGAGAAAATATACCAGCAAATGGGGAACAATCATGACTTTGGATGCATATATAATAAAAATTCCATCTACTGAATATTTCTTATCATCTTTGTTTTCTTCCTAATGGCAACTCTAACTTCCACACAAAAGTTGACTAGACATGTAACAACTAACAACTACATATTTCTCCTCTAAATTCAACAAATTTCATTGAATTAATTCACCATCTCTCTTGACATTCAAATTTAGCCTAATTACATCGGTACACAATTTATGTTTTTATTTTTAAGAATAAATATTTTCATAAATGATATACATGAAAAATGCATGTTTGAATTTGAATCTGCATACTGTTTAATAACACATCACATCGAAACCTATATGCGAAAAATACAGTGTCAAACTTCAGAAGATGAATTACCAAGCTGTACGATAAAAACCAACTAGTTCGAATCAGCTACATACATCAATGAAGACAAAGCAGGAGTCGCATTACAGCCAAAACTGTCTACGACGATGAAGCAGAACCAGTATCTATCATGTCACGAAAACTGTCTACGATGATGAGGCAGCACCAGCATCTATCCTGTCACTCTCATGACGCAGACTGTTTTCTCTAGAGTAACAAGCCTTGGCACCCTGAGAATGGAGAATTGGTCTTGATTAGATATTTGACTTCATGCATAGTCGGATACCATGCCAAACATATCTACAATAGATAAACACACATAAAAGAAAAATAGAAGAAATACTCACTTGGAAGATAGTCCCAAATTTTTTCAATGCTTTTGCTCGTAGTCTCAGAACATCTTTGGAGACACTAGGGTCTTTCAGAACCTGAAATAGAGCAGAGAGTTAAGAAATCAATTCGTTTTGGTTCATCCTGCATGTCTATACCTATGCGATTTAATTAGGCATAAAAACTCAGTTTGAGAGGCATCTATAGTGAGATCAAATCAGTATAAAGAAAGGCAGGATTGTTCGTGGCAATAAAACTTTTGCTTAGCCGTTAAATATAGTTATTAAATGGTCAATGTGGTAAACTAGGAAATATTAGAACTCACATGTTGGCAGACACGCGACAGAGTTGACTCAATATCGACCACATTGATCTGCCAAAGGGATTGAAGCATGACATCTTTTTTCTCTTCAATGGCTTTCATTAAGTTCTCTTCTTTGTTGTCTGCTTGGTTCAGTTTCTTCAGGTCATCCTGTATTTGAATTAACGAAACAGCACCTACAAATTCAGAGATCTATAAGCTTCTCTGGTCCATTTGAAGGGCTGAACATAGATTAAAAGCGTCGAACCCCATTTCACTAAATAGAAATCTCTTAATTAAAGAAGTATCGTACCTGATGCTGCATTTACTTGTGATTTTATCTGATGGCCTTTATCTCGTACCCATTCTGCTAAAAATGGTACCTTCATATATCGTTTTTTGTCCTTTCCAAGTTCTCTAGCAGCTTTTCTTGTGTAAATATAACCAATGGTGTGTAGCATAGCTTCACCGAAAGCTGAAGAAGGCAGCATTACAGGTTTAATGCAAGTTGTAATAGTAGTGAAAACCAATAAAAAATACAATGTCAGCTAACGAGGAAGGACCTTAAGGAAAATTAGTATTCGAACTCTTAAAATTCACTGAAAAGATCAGTATCAACGGAAAAGAAATTGTGAGATAATTTTAAAGCCTTTGGCTTTTTGACTGTGTAAGTGTGCGTTGCGGATGAAAAGGGAGTACAACAGCCAGATAGTTCCATTCTCAAACCAGTGTAGTAAAACAACCATGGTTGAAGAACAAAATAATAATACTGAAAAAAAAGAAAACAACTTCATGCTTCATTAACTTATAACACATTCCGATTAAAAAGTGGTATTGTCTTCTGAGACCAAAGTTCCAAGTTAACCATAAACAGTTATGAAGCCCTTGCCATAAACTAGAACAAGATCAAATTTGGATAGAATTTGAATTTCAGTCTTAATTCCTGGGCATTCTTTGGGGGGCCACCATAGATCATTCCATGTTAACGCAGATTTTCCAAAACAACAATATCTGAATTTCTATGAATTTTAACTAATGTTTTTGGTGAAAATACGAAAAAAGTTTACCAGCTGCTGAGAGGCGCCGTGCTTCTGAATTTGCCCACTTTACAAATTCGTCTGTTTGGCCTTCAACAAATGGTTCAAGGTTATTTTTCAAATTCGTTACTAGCTTGTCTTCCCTCTCTCTCTGCAATGCCTGCACATCGGAAACGAGATGATGCTCAAGCTCCAATAGGGGTATTACAAAGCTTAATGATCTGACAAAATTAATGAATAATACATACTCTCATCTTTTCCTGTATCTTCAGCTTACGAACTTCCGTTTCCTGTGATTCTTCTTCAATTTCAACAGATGCCAAGCTGGCCAAAGCAAGCTGTCCAACGTAATCTTCGAAAAACTCACTTCCAAAGAGCATCCCAAACACACTTGCGGGGTCCACCATGGAGTCCCTGGCATAGTAAAACATCACCCAAAGGATTTTATGCAAAAGAGTGACGGAGATAGAATTTTTCATGTAAGAGTTATACCGGTGAAACTGATACTTGTAGTATAAAAACTTACTGTTGTATACCAGCCTTTCCATGCTTGTCATATGCCTCACGCTTCTCCGGATCACCTAAAATCTGATATGCCTCGCCAAGAACCTTAAAATATTTACCATAAGGAGGCAAATCAGTACAATAAAGGCAGAAAATGATGCAAACGGAGCAAATATATCGTCTTCTCCTATTCTATGGCTCTTGGGATATATAAACACTCAGTTCAGCTCAAAGAAAGCGCAAGGAAGCACATTGATGATGAAGAGTGGATCAAATATGCACAAACTATCCTAAATTAAGAAAACGTTACTCAGGAGGATATCTAATTCGATCTTTATGAATTATCAATTATCAATCTGAGAGGCTAAATTATGGAGTTCACAAGAATATACTAACATCAATCACATAATAAGATTAAGATTTAAACTTTAGGGAGTACAAGTACCAAATGTTTATGCTTGCCTGAAAATTTTCAGCAGCCTTTGGATCTCCATGATTTTTATCTGGGTGGACTATCCTTGCCTGCAGAAGAATAAAGAAAATTAATATGCTCACCTAATGTGTTCGTTACGCCAATTTCAAAACACAAAACAAGAACTGGCTTCCAATAGGAAATAACTAATATGCTCAGCTGCAGTTTCTGCGGCCAAATTTGCAGAAACAAAAATGGATTCAACTACTCGCAAATATTCAGAAACATTACTTTGATGTAATAAGCCTTCTTGATCTCAGCCGGGGATGCATCAACCTTGACACCCAAAATGTCATAATATGCAGTTTCTTTCACCATTGCTGTTCGCTCAAGACAGTTTTTACCACCAGAAACACAAGCCCAATGAAACAGCCTCATGAGTAACACAAACATTGACAACAACAATAATGAAAATAACTTAAAAAAACAAAAAACAAAAAAAAAAACAAAAAACAAAAAACCCAAAAAAAAAGAATTATAAAGGGCACCTCATAAATGGATAAAGATCGACTTTTGATTCAATAAAAACCAAGAAGCAGAATAATTTGATATTGAAATCCAAACCAAATACTTTCTTGATAAACAAACACTTAAAAAACTAAAAATAAAATAAAAAATCATGATATATGTCTAGATCTTAGCTAAATTTTACATGTTACATAGAAAAACAGCTGGATTGATCACAGTAAGCATATAAAAGAAACAAAATTTAGAATCTAGAATCTTAAATTTACGTGGGATTGAAGTTAACTCAGCTAAGCTAATAAAAAAAAAGGGTAAAATTTTCAATGAAGATTGAACAGAGAAAGAATGAGAGTGAGAGAAACTTACTTGTTTCAAATGGAGGTGAAGATCAAATCAGTAAACCCAGAAACAGAATCACCAAAACAAATTATTACAAAAACAATAATAATCACATGAACATGAATAATCAATTAGTTTATGTGACTGTGAATGTAAACAGATCTACTTTCAATTTTTTACAGGTTCTGTTCTGTCGCCATTTTTTTTTTTGGCCCTGAACATGCACACGTGGCCTGGTAAGGTGGGACCACTCTCAAAACAGGGCCTTACTGTACACGACACACCCAAACCCAAATCTGGCCCAAAATATTTGTCAAACCCCACGACCAATAGTTAGATGACCGACCATATTAGAAGTTTAGAACCCCCTCTGAATCTACATTTTAAATTTGTAACTTTTGAAATTCCAATATTACTCGTTGACCGAAATTACTAAAAGGATTAAATAGGTCGTAAGTATACATATAAATTATTAACAATTTTCTATTATTTGTATGATTTTCGATTTATATCATAAAATCCTTTTTATTTTTGCAAATCCTAGTTTTTTAGATGAATATTATGACACTAATGATCAGTTGTCTGTACAATTCTGCATCGTAGATCCGTCTGCTGAATGTATGGATTGTCGTTAGGTGAAAAAAAAAACGGGACTGCCTTGAATTAGTAGGTTTTTGTGCTAATATGGGGAAGCAGAATCATATGGCTCGCAGCACAAGAGCTGCACAATTTATGATTCATTTGAAGATCCAATGCAGATCAAGGTATGCAAAAAAAAAATTATAATATATAACTCGTATATACCATATAAATTAACTGAAAACTCAATTCATTTTGGTATTTTTGAATTTAATAGTTGGAAATTATTTTTTCGGAAATCGATTAATAAATCTTAAAAAAAAAGATAAATAAAATAACAAATTTTAAAATAATAATAAAGTTTTTTAACATAAAATATAATAAAATTTATTAGATAATAAATTAGTTGCAATTGGGGTGTAATTACATAAATACAATATAATAAAAATAAAAGGGTATTTTTGTCATTAAATGGGGTTTATTTACAAATTAGAGTTTTATTTTATTTTCTTTTTTAGATGATATCATTAGGGGTCAGGTATCTACCAGAGCTAACAAGGTTACGTTCTAAAAGTACGATCTGGAATACAACTTCCATTCCAGAGAAGAGGTCTTTCAACACTTTACGGTTTAATGGATAATTATTTTTTTGAAGTATTAGTTTAATCTATAATAATTTTGACACTTTCCAATACCGGAGCAAACGAGGTTACGTTCTAAAAGTACGATCTGGAATACAACTTCCATTCCAGAGGATAGGTCTTTCAACACTTTACGGTTTAATGGATAAATGTGAGATTATATTTACAAAATCGGATCGTAAAACTTCATTCAAAGGCAAGAGAACCTTGGAAAGTGTCAAAATTATTATAGATTAAACTAGTACTTCAAAAAAAAAAAAATCTTAATTTGTCGACTACTGCTACACAACCAAAAATCAACCAAATGATTTGTCATTGAAATATAAATTATGAGATAACGTGGAATGCGGTGAATGACATGTAAGGACTAATTACTTATAATGTCATTTGGACAAATCTCTAGCTGCTCGGAGGAGAGTATTGGTTTCTAAGTAAGGGATACAGGATACTAATAAAATGTATGTGATATTGTTTTTGCACTGAACATAAACCAAAGACAGAAATTAAAGGACAACACATATATATTTACACATGCATGAATCAGTTTATTGATGCCATTGCCAAATTACATTTCGTAGCGAGACCTGCCCTGGTCAATTGAAAATTAATAATACAACATTTGGATCTTTTTTAAAATAAGCCATATCTTCCACATCCATGGTCAACCAAGCTTCAAGTCTATCACCATTGCTTGATCCATCCATCAACAAAATTCCTTTATGTGGTCTCTGTACTAAAATCACCCAAGCAGGCTTTCCCCAACCAAAATCTGCTTCATAAAATGGAAAATTTCTCACACTACTAAATATATGAAATTCTACCTCTCCTTTTCTAATTCCTTCAGATATTTCTATCCGAGGTTTCATGATCACCTTGGAGAAGAACTCATCTTCATCATCAACAAGACCATCGATTACGTTTGCATACTCTATGATGGAGTTCCTTATTGCACCGCTCATTTGATCTACAAACTCATTCATCCCCCTCATCTTGCTTTCGTTTGCTTGATCAAATCTTGCGGTAATCGTTGTAAAAAGGTTTCCACTACAATTCGCAGGTTTTTTCTTGAATTTCTTTTAACTTCTCAAGTTCATTAGCACTGACAATATAGAACTCCTGAAGTGTCCATATCTTGCTCGAGTTGCATTGATTTGAGCCCTCCATATCAAGGCTATTAAAACAACATTTGTTGCAGGTTTGCAGTTGAGTTTCAACATAGCAGCCCAATGGTCTTTCAAGTTTGATATATATATATATATATAGATGTGTGTGTGTATTGGACCGTGAAACCTAAATCCTACTATGTTTAGGATTGGTTCTCTATTTTATTTTGGAGTGTTTTATTGTTTTATTTAGTAAAGGATTCCTACTAGCTTTACGCTAGACCTTATTATAAATACTCCTGTAATTCTTATGTATTGTGTGTGCTGCATTGAGAGGAGAGAAGAGAATATTGAGAACCGTATGGAGAGAGATATTGCTTCGTTATTGTAAACATCGATTTCATAGTAAAAGTTGAGTGCAGGTGCGTTCCGTGGACGTCGGTTTACGCTGAACTACGTAAAATCTCATGCCTTTTATTATTTTTTATTTTTTTATTTTTATTTTGTACATATTCCCTAAACCGATACACCTACAACAATATGTTTGTATGTATATATATATAAATGAGTCCTCTACTCTATCAGGAAGAAAACAATTTAAATCCTTGGTCTCAATTTCTCCAAGGAGAATCTGAGATAGCTGGCAGCCATTAACGACATGCAGCTTCTACATATTCGACTCCTTCATCGTAGGATATTGATGATCATCAAGAAGAAACAAGTGTATCAAAGCCGCAGGCCAATGGTTATTATTAATTGTATTTGATTAGTACTGAACATAAACCATAAACATAGTGTTAGTAATCGACGGACCGAAAGACTTAAGTTTTAGGCCCTTCCCCCTCACGTTCAAGACTATATGGCTTGGCACTTGTTCCAAACCCAAATACATATTCAAACAAATTCAAATAACAAATGTAAAGGGGAATTAAACCCATGACACCTGGAACAACCAAACTTCTGATACTGATTGTAGGGGGAGTTAAACCCATGACACCTGAAACAACCAAACATGTGATACTATATTAGTAACAGAAACACCATTCCTACAATAGTATTTAAAACTTCCAACACATAAAAAGGAAAACAGTACAATACATGCATCAGTTCATTGATGATCAACTTCTGGCTTGTCACATCAATCACAATGGAGCAACGACAGGATATGCCGATTACATTTTGGGGTGGGGGATGATGGGAATATTCCCACTGCCATTCCTGCTCAGCTCAATTGATAAAAGTACTACATCAGGATATTGTTGATAATAAGCCATATCGACCTCTTCCTTAGGCACCCAAGCTTCAATTGCATCACAATCTTTTCCATCTAAGAACACAACCCCTTTATAACGTCTCTGTGCCAAACTCACCCAAGCAGGCTTTCCCCAACCAAAATCTACTTCATAAAATGGCAAATTTCTCAAGCTACTAAATTCATGAATATCTCCCTCTCCTTTTTTACTTTCTTGATCAAATATTTCCATGTGAGGTTTCATGATCACCTTGGAGAAGAACCCATCTTCATCATCATCAGTACTTACTTTTGCATACTCCATGATGAAGTTACTTATTGCACACCTCACTTGATCTACAAACTCATTCAACCCCATCATCTTGCTTTCATTTGCTTGATCAAAATTGGCAGTAATTCTTGTAAAAACGTTTCCACAACAAGTATATGGTATTCTATTGAATTTTTTATTACCTCTCAAGTTCATTATCACTGACAATAAAGAACTCTTGAAGCGTCCGTGTCTTGCTCGAGTTGCGTTTATCTGAGCCCTCCATAACAACGCTATCAATATCACATTTGTTGAAGGTTTGCAGTTGCGTCTCATAGCCGTCTGATGATCAGCTTTCAATTTTGATAATGTTTTCGCGTCGAACACGAACCTTTTTGTAACCATTTGATCAGATTTGGATTCGGAAAGAGGTGGAAGCTTGTCCTCAGAGATATTTCTTGGTGGGAAGAGAATACTGGATTCGAAGTTGGGGATGGTAACATCATTTATCCCCATTTTGCATGCCTTTGCCCAGCCATTTGTGAACATAGATAATGTAAAAGCATATATTATTCTATGTGAAATTCGCATACCAATAGCTAGTCCACCACATTTGAAAATGTTAATTCGGATAGCTACTAATGCACCTGTGGCAGATTCCTCAACTTCATCAAGAACAAAAC
The DNA here is from genome assembly GCA_032871835.1 of Dipteronia dyeriana. NCBI lineage: Eukaryota > Viridiplantae > Streptophyta > Magnoliopsida > Sapindales > Sapindaceae > Dipteronia > Dipteronia dyeriana. Next base: position 94,570,176 of record CM065295.1, on the reverse strand, counting down.
GATTCAACTCTCTGGGTTCGATTTCTCCTTGGAGAAGTTGAGATAGATTGCCATTTACAAGGGCTTCAACATATTCGACCCCTTTATCGTTACAACGGATCAAGTGACTCTACTATGAAGTTGAGTAGTAGAAAATGTTTGGAACAGATCGTGGACAAACAAGTTGATCCATGAATGATATACTCATGTTGTGAAGGTGAGATGGTGTTGGAAGTTGGAACCGATGGTTTAATTAATTTTTTAGAAAAAACTTGAACCTCCATGATGGAGTTAGGGTGATCGATTATATGTATCAAACTAATATAAGAAGGGTTTTAGTTTACACAAACAAAATAAAATGATAACTATATGTCCGTATGTATTAATAAAATAAATACAGCAAAGGAGGTTGTGTTATCGATTATATTATATTATATTATTATATATCGATAACACAACCTCATTCGGTTGGATGTATACTTTTACATTTTATATCGGTAATAATTTTACTAACAAACAAAACACACTCTCGGATGTCATGTGTGTGCAAAATTTTTATTAATCCCTACACTTTATGTTGACTACCAAGTGAAATCTAATGTACGTATATTTACGATAGAAGATGTTAGTAACACATTATATTTATGATATACTAATTAATTAAGAAAACATAGACATAAATGTCATGTCACGTGTGTGCACAATTTTTCTGTGACGTAATTTGTTATTACAAGATCTTGCTATGCTTATTTATAATATCTTCTTTGTGAATTATTAATATAAAAGTAATGCTACACTTTTAATAAACTGTTTTAAAAATATATACGATCCAGTATGGCAGTCTAGTAAAAAAAAAAGTATAATAATTCATTAAATGATTTGGACTTCCATATTGGATTGTATATATTTTTAAGACAATTTTTTCAGAAAGATCAGCATTTTCCTTAATTTGTTATTACAAGGTCTTTCTATGCTTTTTTTTTCATATGTATTAATTTATAATTTTATGCTCATTCATAATTAATACAGCAAACGTACAATAAAAGAACTATTAATTTCATTCTTATATACCATATATATATCTCACCCTTGAGCCCTTGATTCCTTAAAAAATTCAAAAATATATATCGAGATTTCTTTGTATATATATTTACATTTCCTTTCTTTTTATTTTTTTTCTTCAATTAAATTTAAGGGAGATTGCATTTGCTGCATCATTTTCCACCGTGAAGAATGGCTTTTTTTTCTCTCTTAATAAAAAATCAGATTGAACACTACCAAAGTTTGTTTTTGGCAGTGAAATGCTTTGAAATTGGAATGCCAAACGCAATGGCCAATGGGAATCCGAAGCTACATTTAATACTATTGTCTTACTTAAATTTCGGGCCAAATCAGCATTCAATATTGGGTTATTATCGTTTGAGTTCTTAGTTTTTTTTTAAACATCAAATTTTTAAATGAATTTATTTTTTTAGTAAGATTTTCTTTCACTTTAAAAAATATATCAAATAGGTCCATCTAATTTTTTTTAAACGATCAAACGTGATAGAATATATAAATTAACTATTTTACACTTAACTTTAATTAAAGATTTTAAAAATACAATTTTACCATCTAATATTTTAAAATTTTAAAATTTTAAAATAAAATATTAAAAAATATATTTATATAATTCATATAAAAATAAATAAAGGATAAATAAAAAAACTAATCTTATCTTATCTTAAATCCCTACAAATTAAAAAAACTTATATGTAAAGCAAATTTTAAAAAAAAAAATTACCATTATCTTCTCTACCACTACCACTACCACCATCTTCGTCAAGCATCAACAACATTCTACCCCAAAAAGTAAAAAAAAAAAAAAAATCCATATGGAAGGCGTTAGTGTGCTAAGGTCTGTTTCGTGAAGAAAGTTAGTTGGCTGTTAGAATTTGTTAGGATAAAACAGTTGTCTGTTAGTAACAACCTAACTGATGTGGATTCCTGGAATGATACTATTGGTTGGCTCTGATGTCGGTCCTGATTTTTTGGAAGCCCGGACGAATATTTAAAATGGATCCTTTATTCAATCCCGTATCTAAAACCTTGTGAAATCTCGTACTTAATAATATATGTTGAATTATTTGGTAATGTTTGGGGTGTCTTACGAGATATAATTTTTAAAAATCTCTTAATGAGGTGTACGAGGAATGCACATACAGATTTTCAAGGGTACAAATAGCTAGGGATGGCAATTTGACCCGCACCCGCCCGAACCCGACCCTACAGGGTCGGGTGTGGATGGTGAATTTACGACCCGTGAACCAGTTTAATGAAAAACCCGACGGGTTTGTGGGCAGGTGCGGTTTGGAAAAACTAACCCGCGAGTTGAATCCGCGAACCAGCATAAATAAAATACTTGTATATAAACATACATAGACATTTGAATTGTTTTTTGTTGTTTTATTTTCATGGTTATTATTGTTTTGTAATGTATCAAGTAGGGAATTAGAAATGGAAATTTAATTTAATTAAGTATCCAATAGGTGATTACATGTGGAAATTTATAAATGACAAATCGCGGGTTCGCAAATTCATAGATAACGGGTTTATGGGTTTGTGGGTATCCTGCGGGTGAAGCAGCCACACATGAACCCACATTGTTTCGCGGGTGAGGGTATGGGTGCAGCCATAATCCGCGGGTTCAAACCCGTCCGCGAACACTCTTACCTACGCTGTAAGCGGGTTCGAGGGCGGGCGTGGGTGAGGTAAATTTTTATGGGTGAGGGTTTGGATTTTACAAAACCCACCCGAACCCGACCCGCTGTCATCCATACAAATAGCGCTACTCATTAGCTTCTAACAATTCTGATGAAAATTCATATTGAGCTCGATCTTTAAGTAAGAAGTTGAATTCCAATTTTTTTTTCTTTTTTTTTTATTTAGGGTCCAAATTTGATATAATTATATGAAGTTTGAAAAACAACAAATAAAATTGGGACATTTATTTATCAAAGATGTGACTACTAAACATAAAAATGCATGTTTTTCTCTCGGTCATTTTGACTATGGGTGAGCATGGTTCGGTTCGGTTCGGTTCGATTTTGGTCAAAACCAAATTGAACCAACATTTATTCGATTTTTTAAAATGAGAATCGGTTTGAACCTGAAAACCGAATTGAACCGAACACTTTTATCTCGGTTCGGTTCAGTTCAATTTGGTTTTGGAGCCTATTGGGCTTTCAAAGTTTTTAATATGCTTTTAATTTTTTTTTAGGCTTTTAAGTTGCATTTTTGGCATTTGGGCTTAAACTTTTTTATAAAAACATAATATATAAAAAACAATTTAAACAAAATATAATCCAATTTTTAATCCAAATCTAAAATTTCCATCATATTTAATCTACATACTCGATCAAAATATAAAATCATCATAACTTCTATAAATAGAAGTCAAAAAATATAATACATAGTGTAGTCCAAAAATAAAACATCATCAACAAACAATCCATAATAAAATTGAATCTTACAAAATAATTAATTAAGACAATTCGGTTTATTCGGTTTTGTATATCCAAAACCGAAACCGAACCGAACCAAATTCAATTCGGTTTTTAAATTTTAAATCGGTCTGAACCAAATAAAAGCTATGAACCGAACCAAACATCCTTTTTCGGTTCGATTCGGTTTTGGTTTTTATACTCGCCCCTAATTTTGACAAATGCCTTCTTGTTTCTATCAGACATCGTAAGCTATGTTTAAGTTGACACATACATACCTGACTCAAACTGTCTAGTTTCTTTAAAATAAAAAATAAAAAAAAATCAAACATTAAATGCACAAATTTTACAGTACATTGGATTTTTGGACATGGAGATCATTGATAAGCATATGAATTATGTTGGAAGAGGAGTACATCAGACGGCTAAACAAAAGTGAAGAGTCATCGGATGGCAAAACAAAATCTACTAGCAGGCAGAGCATTAAAGCTCAGGCACAAATAGACTGGAGCAGCAGTATCTTGATAGCTGATGATGATTAGTGTAACTATTAGTTAGTTAGTTAACAGAAATAAATAATCTATGTAACCAAATATTGTAGTCAATCTTCAGCGAAAGCCAATAACAGTTTTTCATTTTCTCTACATCTCCATTAATGAAGTTTTCTCAAGTACTGAAAAAGAAAATCATAATAAATTTTAATATATAATCATAATAGATGATTTTCAAGATTAAAAAAAACATCAGCATCAAATTGCAGATAGATAATTAATAACAACAGATTCATTAATATTTGAAATCATCAACTTTTCTAGCAAGGATATATCCTAATAATAGGCTGCTCAACAAGCAATTTATAAAACATAAAAAGGAAAATCAATGCAACAGAAATTAAACAACAAGACACGCACAGGATGCCAATTAATTACTAGATTTTGGAGGAGAGGATGGGGATCCCAACCATATTTGGATCATTTTGAAAAAAAGTCATTTCTTCCTCATCCATGGTCACCCATGCTTCAATTCCATCACCACCTTTTGTGTCTACAAGTGTAACCCCTTTATAAGGTCTTTGTGTAGAACTCACCCAAGCAGGCTTTCCCCAACCAAAATCAACTTCATAGATTGGGAAATTTCTCACACTACTAAATCTATGTACATCTCCCACTCCTTTTTCAACTTGTTCAGCTACTTCTATGCAAGATCTCATTATCAGCCTGAAGAAGACCCTATCTTCGTCTTCATGATCTTCATCTTCATTCGGTTTTCCGAACTCCGCAATGGTGTTCCTTATTGCATCCCTCACTTTATCTACAAAGTCATTCAACCTCATCATCTTTGTCTTCTCATCATTGGCTGCTTCAAATTGTGCAATGCCCGATGTGTTAATGCTTCCACGACGATTCTCTGGTTCTTTCTTGAATGTTTTATCTCTCAAGTTTATGGTCACTGATAGTAGAGAAGTCCTTAGGAACCCATACCTTGCTCGAGCTGCATTAATTTGAGCCCTCCAGATCAATGCTACTACTACCTCTGTTGTTGAAGCTATGTTTTTGTTACCACAACCGTTCATGATAACATCAGCTTTCAGCTTTGATATTGTTTTTTTATCGAACACAAACCTCTTTGTGACAACTTGAGATGTTGTGGAAAGAGATGGAAGCTTGCCCATGACTGTATGAACATCTCTTGGTGGGAAGAGAATACCAGATCCAAAGTTTGGGACAATGGCATCATTTTTATTCCCTACTTTGCATGTCTTTGCATTACTCTAGGTGAAACACTCAGGCCAATGGCAAGTCCACCACAATTGAAAATGTTGATTTGGACAGTTACTAGTGGACTTGTGGCCGATTCCTCTAGTTGGTGTTGAGGATCAGGAACAAAACAATTCAATTGCTTGATCTCAAATTGCCGTCCATGGAGAATTTGAGATAGATTTCCATCAACAAGAGCTTCAACATATTCAACCCCTTCATCGTTGCAATCTATCAAGAGCTTTTCTTTAACATATCTTCCGGCTAGCGGGTAGTACAAGGTTAACATTTCAGACAACGATTTCTCCAACCGCGCCTTCAATCTCTCAACATTTTCATGAACCGAGTCATTATAGTTTCCAGGGGATGTGTAATAGAAAATGAAAGGTACAGTTATTGGAGGAAAACGAATATCCATCAGCGACAAACTCATGTTTCGAAGGTGAGATGGAGTTGGAAGAGATGGTTTAATCAATTTCTTGGAAATAATCTGAACCTCCATGACTGAAATTTGGGTGATCAAGTTCAATGCTCAAGGATATCACTATTTCTTGATTTTGAAGATAATATTATTGGAGTGAAGCAAGGATGCTTTAACAAAGAGGCCAGTATGTGAGCTGTCCAATAGTACGTGTCTGGCACAACAATAATTCACTTGACAAAATAATATTAGCGAATTATCCCATTCATCCATTTTTCTTCTCAAGCTGAAATTAAGAATTTTCGCTATCATTACATCCAAACAATCAAATTAGTAATTTCTTATAGGTGATTTTCAAGAGGACTATCATGAAACACCAACCTCAAAACCATTTAACATACTTATATAAATTTTCAATTAAATTAGAGAAAATATATGATAATGTATAATACAATTAGCACCTTATAAAAACCATAATCAAAATACAATTAACTAGCTAGGTTTATTTAAAGCAAAATTTACACATTTTTTAGATACTAAAACCATACATTAATATACACTTTATTTATTAATAACCGAATTAACACATAAAATTGAAAGGGTTTAATAAAATAAAAAATTTCAATAACAAAATCAAATAATCAATGTCAACACAATCGGTCAATCAAAAAGTTTAATCGGAACTCGGACGTATACCCAATAACCTAAAAAAGCATAAAAATTCGCCTATCACAAATTGACAATCACAAAACATCAAAATTTCACTAAACCATTGAATTCTGAAGAAATATGAACTCTCTCATTCTCAGTTTATTCAAATTTTAATATTTCATATTTTCTCTATCAAAATAAATTAAACAAATCCTAATTGATTTTCAAAAAAGAAAATTATGTAATTGAAATGGAAAAGGAAAATAAAATCTATCCGTTGAATTGTTTAACATGAAGTAGCAAAAGAAGTGAGCTGAGCAGAAACTCTGCTTATCTAACCGAAGCAAAGAAGCGGTGGGTCACCGGGTAGTTTGGGTTGGAAATTACCAAATTGGGAGTGGTAGTGTGCTAGAGACTTTATGGTTTCACACTTTCATTGGTTTGTGACTGTGTAAGTTAATTTTTTATTTTTTTTTTAAGTTTGTTGGTAGCCCCGGGGGGGCATAAAAGTACTTTTAATTTTTATATTTTATTACAAGCAGGGGACGTAAAAGTACTTTTAAATATATTTATATAATTGACTTATTAGTGAGTATAAATTAATCATAAGTTTTTTTTAATAAAATCAACAAGTAAGGATTTTTTTAAAACCTCTTAAATTACATAAAACAAAATTTGAAAGTCAATTGGGGGCCTCTAAACTATTCCGCCTTTTGAAAATATCACAATTATCCTTCAAGTAATTTTTTTTTTTTTAAAATCTCATTATAATTATAGATTCAGAATTTATAAGAACAAGTTTCAGATTTTTGGAGTGATGTTCTTGTTATTTTGATTCAACATTATTTTAAACATTTAATTCAACATTAAAAATCACATTCTTTCCTCTATTTAGTTAAATTTGTTTTGGTAATTGAAAATACTACACAACTACAGTTTTTTTATTCTCTTTAACAAATATTATAGAATTTACTCGGATAAAAAAATATATATCATATTCAAATAAAACTCTATTATTCATAAAATACAAATTTAACTCTAAAACTAATTATTATTTTTTTTTGTTACTTATGGAATTAATATATTGAATTATCTATAAAACTATGAAATCATAATGGTTTACACTTTTAATCATATTAAAAGAAAACAACAATAACAATAATTAAACTAACAACAATACGAAGTTTCTTTTGTCTTTAAAAAAAAAACCTATTTTTCCAATCACCAGACTAATCAATTTTTTTCATTTAAAATTTTGTTTTTTTATGAATTTATCTATTTTAAAATCAATTAAATTAATAAGAATTTATAATTGAATTAAAGTAAAGTGAATGAGTGACTTGTGTTTCAGATCCAAGAATTTTTGATCGAGTTCTAAAACTGTTTAAAAAAAATCTACGGGACTACAAGTGTAACAATTTTTTATTCAGTTATAAAATAATAATAATAATTAAAATAAAAACATCTGAATACATTTGAAAGATATTTTATGTGTTTGAATAAAAGTCACCCTATTAAAAAAAAACTATATCTTATCAAAAGTAACAGAGGTGTGCTAAGGACAGTTAGACGACTATCCATCCACACTCTCTGACTCTATAGAAGTCAAGTGTCTTTGCGTACTTTTTGGAAGCCATTTATATAAATCGGTGCAAACTACTATTTAATTACTATTTTACCACAAGTTACAACATTAATGCTACGCTATGAAAAGCTTACTGAGTATTGTTTTAAATGTGGTTTTGTGGGCCACAACCTTACAAAATGTCCGGGTGAGTTAGTGGACTCAAAGCCTTTATCAAATCAGCAACGAAGGCTAGGTACTTGGCTTCGGTGGTGGAAGATACAAGCATTATGGGAAAAAGTATATGAATAATAAATCTAAGAACACTAATCGCCAAGAGAAGAGGAACTTGAATTCATTTCAGAGGATGGGTAAGGTTCAAAGCTCCCAAAGGATCCAACCTATTACTCGACCGGATCCGTTTAGTTGGACGGAGGGGGGTCTGAGGGGATGGAACACTTCGTCTCTGGAGAAGCATGTATGGACGTTTTGGAAGCTATGCATGAACTTGGGGAAATTAGAATCGACGGACAAGATAAACAGACTGTTGTAATCATGGAAAAGCAAAGTCTTATTGGCCAAGGCTCAGGATCTAAACTCATAGAGCCAGACTTAGTTGTATCTGGAGTGTCCACAGAAAAACAAATTCCTCTTGAGATTGGGTTGACTGGTGGATTAAGGTGTGGGCTCACAAGTAAGATTGTTATGAAGGATAAATCGGGGATCTGGAAAAAGGTCGTGAGAAAGAAGGCCACATAATCAATTAGGCCTGAAACAATTCAAAACCATAAGATGGTTTGCTGTTGACAACTATAAAGATGCTTTCTTCGACCAGCCAATCTCAATCTGCTCGCCGGTTGTCATGCAGTGTTTTGCTTGGAAAGTTCGAGGGTTGGGTAATCCAAGGGCGTTCCATGCATTGGTGGATTTGAAGCGGAGCTTCGATCCGGACATTTTCTTTCTTATGGAAACTAAGGCTGAGAATTCGTCAATGAAGGTGTGTAGAGTTCTTTTGGGTTTAATGTTAGGTTTGGGTGGTAAATGAGGGTATGGAGGACTGACATGCAAGGGTTTGGAGACCTTCATCATTCTTTCTTGTGATGGAGAGTTGACTGAGAGAAGGTTAGAACTTAGAAGATTCAGGTTGCTGCTAAGGTTTCTGTCTGAAGAGAAGATGGGTTTTTTTATATAGCGGGATCCTTGATCTCAATACGACCACGTTTTGGGGATTTATTCCTGACCTCAAAACGTTGTCGTTTTATGTAGTTTTAATTAAATTTCCAATTCAATTAAACTGTGTCATTTCGGCTGCCTGGAGTCTATAGTTGTTATGATAGGTTTATCACACAGAAACATTCCACGTTACTAGCGAATGTCCTTTTTAGTCTTTACAGTCATATTTGTTGGTTTATGTAATGAACGCAAATGGAAGAAATGGTATGGAAAAATTATTACGGTTATCCTCTCCAATGGAATTCTCTCTCTCTCTCTCTCAACCTACCCTCTATTCTATCTTTAAATCTTCATCTTCCTCAACTTTCCAGACCGAATCCCTGCATCATCAACGCATAGAAATCGATAAATTACAGCCTAAAAACTCAGGTTGTAACATTTTACTAGTAAGCTATGAATAGATAAGATCGGGAGAAGTGGTGGTTTAGGCTTGTTTTGGTCTGATAGAGTTTACGTTGAGCTGCTTTCTTGTTCTATGTTTCATATAGATGTAAAGGTGGTGTCTCATAAGTTGAAAGTGTAGAGATTAACGGGCTTCTATGGCAACCCTGATCGGTGCAAAGGCATCATGCGTGGACTCTACTTCGGAGACTACTTTGTTTGGGGGAATTCAATGAAATTCTATCGGACGCAAAAAAGGATGGGGGACCTGCCAGTCCAAGACATATATCATATGGATAATTTTCGAGATGCTTTGGACGATTATGGGTTGGAGGACTTAGGTTTCTTGGGTCCTCGTTTTACTTGATCTAATAAAAGGAATCAAGATTGTATTTTGGAATGGGTAGATAAAGGTGTCTGCTGGTTGGTCTTCCAAAACTTGATTAAATTTGAAATTTTGACTTCAACTCTAGATGAGAATGTACTCATAAAATACAATACAATGCAATTAAAGAAATGATATTTTTAACATTAAATAGAGCTTATTATAAAAGAGAAGTTTAAAATAATAATAATAATAATAAGGACCGGTCAGTACCCAGCTATATTGATCCCCCAATGGAATGTTGACATGTGAGAAAAACTCTTTCATTAACTAATATGGAAAGCAAATAAAACAAGAGAACGAAAAGACCGGTCAGAAATAGATTCATTAATTATAAATAATATATAAAATCAACTTATCTTGCAAAGATCCCAATCGGCTCAACAAAGCAATTAATAAAGAGTAACACTGTAATGCATTCATTTAAATCATACAAATATAATATAATTTAAATGGATGGATTACAATAATATCACATCATTTGGGTATCAGATTTGGACACTAAATTTAGTGTCTAAATTTGGACACCAAACTTGAATAAAATAGTATTATTGTTTATAAAAACATTATATAAAAAAAAAGCCAATAGAACACAAGACTGAAGATGTCAACTAGATTTTGGAGGCGGGGATGGGGATGGCATCAGGCATTGTTATATTTGGATCTTTCAGGAAATAAATCATTTATTCCTCATCCATGGTCACCCATGCTTCCATTCCATCGCCACCTTTTGTGTCTACAAGTGTAACCCCTTTATAAGGTCTCTGTGTAAAACTCACCCAAGCTGGCTTTCCCCAACCAAAATCAACTTCATAGATTGGGAAATTTCTCGAACTGCTAAATCTACGTACATCTCCCACTCCTTTTTCAACTTGTTCAGCTACTTCTATGCAAGATCTCTTTATCAACTTCGAGAAGAACCCATCTTCATCTTCATCTTCATTCGGTTTTCCAAACTCCGCGGTGGTGTTCCTTATTGCATCCCTCACTTTATCTACAAAGCCATTATTCAACCTCGTGATGATCATCTTTGTCTTCTCTACTTCTTCAAATCGTGTAGTGCCCACCGTTATAATGTTTCCACAACAATTCTGTGGTAGTTTCATGAATGTTTTCCCTCTCAAGTTTAATGTCACTGATAGTAAAGAAGTTCCTAGGAAACCGTATCTTATTCGAGCTGCATTGATTTGAGCCCTCCATATCAACGCTATTAGTACCTCTGTTGTTGAAGGAGTTATGACGTTTTTGTGATCACAACTGCTGATCATAACATCAGCTTTCAGCTTTGATATTGTTTTTGCATCGAACACAAACCTTCTTGTAACAACTTGAGATGTGGAAAGAGATGGAAGCTTGCCCATGATTGTATGATCTCTTGGTGGGAAGAGAATACCAGATTCAAAATTAGGGACATTGACATAGTTTATATTCCCTACTTTGCATGTCTTTGCCCATCCATTTGTGAACAAAAGAGATGTGAAACCATCCATTATTCTATGTGAAAAGCTCAGGCCAATGGCAAGTCCACCACAATTGAAAATGTTGATTTGGACAGCTACTAGTGGACTTGTGGCCAAGTCCTCTAGTTGGTGTTGAGGATTAGGAACAAAACGATTTAACTCCTTGATCTTAAATTGTCCTTGTAGAATCTGAGATAGTTGGCCATCGACAAGAGCTTCAGCATATTCAACCCCTTCATCGTTGCAATCGATCAAGAGTTTTTCCTTGACATAACTTCCGGCTAGTGGGTAGAACAAAGTTAAGATTTCAGACAAAGATTTCTCCAACCGCGCCTTCAATCTTCCAAAATTTGCAGCTGAGTGATAGTTACCATTGGGTGTGTAATAGAAAATGAAAGGTATAGTTCTAGGAGGAAACCGAATATCCATGAGCGATAAACTCATGTTTCGAAGGTGAGATGGAGTTGGAAGAGATGGTTTAATCAATTTCTTAGAGCTAATCTGAACCTCCATGACTGAAATTTTGGTGATCTAGTTCAATGCTCAAGGATATCAGTATATCCTACTTTTAAAGATAAATTATTGGAGTGAAGCAAGGATATGGATGCTTTAATTGTTAAAGAGACCCATAATATTAGGTGAGCACTCTTTCACTTGTCAGATACAACAATAATTCACGTTATAAAATAAGAAAAACAAACAGATATAAATGGATTAGTATACGGGTTAAAACCTAAAATTGAAACTCACAATATAATCAATGGAGTTTTAATTTTTACCCGATATTATTATTTTGATTGTTTTTATCAAACTTTCCACTTATGAGATAAAAATACCTTAATTATTTTTCAATTAAACACACCGGTATTCTTCAATTAAACACACCACATGTTTTCTTAAATTAAACACGTTAGTTTTTTTCAATTAAACATACAACCATTTTTTATCAATTAAACACACCACTGGTCTTCTTCAATTAAATATATCACCGGTTTTCATAAATTAAACACATCACTAGTTTAATTCATAGTGTGTTTAATTCTGATGCATTTAATCTGGTGAAGGGGTAAATTTATCTATTCAATGAAAAACTTGGTAAAAAAAAATGAAAACACCAATACAGGTTAAAAATAAAAACCATCTTAATTTTTTGATTAATAAGTGTTATTTCCTCTTACGATAATGTTAATTATATTGGTTGCCTTAGTTTATTACATTTGTTTACTCCTACAAGTTCTGAGGGTCAAACAACCTCAGAAATACCTGCATAGCCAAATTAAGGCCATAGTTTCCCGTTTCAAAAAGATCGTTGGGGGGCCTCCAATTTTGAACTCATATATATATATATATATATATATATATATATATATATATATATATATAGAGAGAGAGAGAGAGAGAGAGTGGGTCTCTCGTAAGGGTTTTCTTATTTTAATTTCGGTAAGGATTACCATGAGATCAAATCGATTTGAATAAATTTGATTTATATTTTTTTGTGGATGATAAACTCATTGAAATCTACCTATGATTAAAAGTTGAAAACATTTCAAGTACATAAACTATTTTTACCAATTTTTTTAAAATATGAAAACACTAAAAAAATAGACGAACTATAAGAAATTCAAGAAAAATAGTTTTAGTACTTGAAAAATTCTCAAATTTTATTTATAGGTAGATTTCAATGAACTTATCATCGGTAAAAAAATTCAGATCAAAATTTATTCAAATCGATGCAATTCCATGGTGGTCCTTATCAAAATTAAAATAAATGATCTCTTATGAGAGACTCGCTATCTTAGGACCTGTTAAAATCATACTAATACATATAGGGTCCGGATATCTACTTTTATAAATTGGAAAAAAACTCTTCACACATACTTTTAAAATACATATGATGAGACTCGAACATCTTGCCATCAATATAGAAAAGATGTGTATAACTACTTATGTTAAGAGATAATATGTGAATGTTACGCTTCATTTACCAATCCAAAATTAAAAATTATGAATGACACTTTGAATATGAACCCATATATAGACGATACTTAAATTATAAATTTCTAATGAATTGTATAATGTATTAAACAAGGGTGGCCAAATAACAAGGTTTTGCTATTATCACTCAAAAAACTTATTTGCAGAGTCACATCTTAATTAGTATTTTACTCATTATTAATATTGTAAAATTATTCTTCTAATCTTGTTTGATGGTAAAATTACATTCATTTTGTCTAAAAGGTTATAGGTTAAGCCGCTGCATAGCAGTATGCTATATCAAAAAAAAAAAAAAAATAATGAAAAATTACCAAGTGAAAGCAATTCTTACTCCCTTTCATGCTAGTGTAGGATTTGAGTCTTACATGCTCATTTACATCACCCCTTAATAAAGGTACTAATCAGTGTAATGAGAGTAGTTATGCCAGTAGTTATTGTAATGTTTGATGTCAGTTAAGTTTACACTTCCTTTTCGCTGTTTCTCAATCTGTGCATTTAATTTTTAGCATTATTTTCTGAAAAAAAAAAAAAAAAAAAAGTGTCGAAAGTTTGCTTTGGACAGTAAAATAGTACAATGTTTGGATACTGACCGGATATTAATCCTATTAATGGGGTGTTGACTCGTAGAGCATTTTAGAATAATATAAGAAGATAAATTTAAAAAATAAAAAACAAAAAAATACCACATATCAACACCCAATTGATGGATCAGTATTTTAGATACTGATCGATCAATACCCTAACATTTTACAATAAAACGTTTGAAGCAATGGGCATCCGAAGCTACATTTATTTATTTAAATTTCGGGCCAAATCAGGTTTGAATCCTATGAATTACTGCTTAGATTCGTATCTATAAGCTGTTCTGTTGGAGATTTTTTTTTTTATATATATATACTATAAAATGCAGAAATTCCAAAAAAAAAAATCAGAAACGATTTGTTGGCCCTCATTCTGCTCAAAGCTCTGTTTTTGTGGTCTTGAACCCTATTTTAAAAAAAAAATCGATTTGTTGTAAAACAAAATTTATATAATTAGAACATCTTCAATCCAATACTATTTTAATGTTTTAATACTATAATTAGTATTAAAAAAAAACATACTCCAATGCAATGCTAAATGTTGTGTCAAATTTGATATATGTTATTCGTTGTACCAAAGTTGGTACAGTAATAAATACTGTTTTTTTAATTAAAAAAATACCATTATTAATTGTATTGAATGTATTAATTACTAACTTTTATAATTTTAAAAAATAAAGATATTATATAAATTAAATGTATTAATTATATTTATTGATTTATATAATTTTAAATAATTAAAAAGGTAAAAATGGTATTTGAAATGGAGTTATGCAATAGAGTACAATGTTGAAATGATGTATTAAATATAATATTTTATTATTTTCTATATCAAATTTAATATTAATATTAACATATGTATCGGAGATGGTCTTACGTATGTTTAGAAACTGTAAATTTTAATGGGTCACGGACTCACAATAAAAAGATTTACATGTGTCACCGTGCAGGTATTTTAGACTTTGTGTGACATAATTACAAATGCATGTCATCGTGATACAATAACTTTAGAGTTATCTGGGATGTACAATCAATTTTTGTCATCTAAAATTATTGTATTCCAAATGACTACATTCAGTTATCTGTAATACACATGGCATTGTGCCGGCATAATCATAAGGACATCCTTCCCTTTTTTTTCACGCTTTTTTTCTTAAGATTTTAGAAGACTTAATTCAGAGGTAGATAGACGAGTTTGGTAAATAATTTTCAAGTCAACGATTCGAATCATAACAATGATAAAAATTTCAAAAAAAAAAATATGATCTAAATAGATGGATAAATAGATACTTTTAAAAAAAATAGTTGAGGATGAATATTTTGCGGTAATATGCCGTGTATAAAAAAAAGGGGGCCACGAACGGTTATTTTTAGAGGTATAAATTGGAGGTTTTTTTAGGAAAGGATGAGACTTGAATTCACAATCTTATAATGCTTGTGTGAAAGTTTTACTGTCAAACCAATATCATGTCGTCGTATACAAAATAATTGGAGGCAATATTTGCACCCCAACAACCAAACACTTCTTCAAAGGGCCTGTTAAAATTCCGATAAGAGTTGAGTTATCTGGGCTCTCAATATGGAATACACATGGCCCAAATGAATGTACATATTATAAATGTTTATGAATCTAAGAGTTCATAGTATATGCAGTTGTAGATGAATATAAAACCTGGCTCTGTAACATTAGAAAGGGCGGTCCTAGAAAAAAAAAATCAGAAGCATTCCTGCTAATAAGCTAATAGAGTTTGTTATTCAACCCTCAATAAGAGAAAAATATCTTATAAGAAAGAGTTGCAAAATAAAATAAACCTAGTGTGCATTACATATATATTGGGTTCTAATTCTTTGATCTAACCGTTAATAAGTTGTGTTTGAATATATATCTATATATATCGTCGGGTCTCCATTTTATAGCATAATATTTTTCATAGTAAAAATAGATTGTAAAAAAACTAAAATTTCATAAAATATCGCTGTCAAATATTATTTCAGAAAGTATTGCTAATATATATATATATATATATATATGTTCTAAGTTCTAACAATTGATGCAACACATAGCATACGACTTCCAAAAAGTAACATGAGAAAATAGGAATTGTAAAGCAGCCTCACCGAAAGTTAAAATGTTGTCCCAATTCAATTAATGGGTTGGTGGAGAAGATGTAAAAGTGTTCTTCAAAATCAACTTGTAATAACTAATAAGTTGTGTAATTTAATTATATTAATTAGTAAAAAATAATTATATCCTATTATGGCACAATTCTCACATGTGGTAGTCTCTTCGTATTATTAAATTAAAAGCTTTGTTATATTGTTAAAATTAATATTCAGTAGTCGGGATGATCCAAAAAATAATCTGTGACTTAATTTTGTATTATAATATTACAAAACTAAACGTATGGCTTTGTAGGTTGCATAGTTGTACAAAATAAAGATTCTGATTTTTTTTTTTAAACCGTTCGGATCAAAAAAGGATCCTAATTAAAATAAGATTTAATAGCACCAGTGCCCCCTAAACTTATAGCGTAGTTGTATAGTGTCCTCTGAAAAAAAAATTATTGACATTAACCTCCCTGAACTTCCATAAATTTACAAAAACTGACGGATTACTAACTTCCTTCCAATTTTTTGTCACGTGGTCTTCATGTGTATCCAGGAGTAGGGGTATATTTGGACTTAAATAATAAATATTTATAGAAACTAAAAAAAAATACATCTGACAAACTTTGTTTTTCATTATCTTCATCAGACATTCATTTTTTCTTCTTCTTCTTTATCGCAGACACTTCTTTATCAGACAGTCGCTCTCATCTTTTTCTTCAGCCCAGGTACAAAATCCTTCTTCATCTTCAATTATCTTCGTCCAAACATCATCTTCGATTGAGATCCCATGGAAACCCGACAATGGGTCCTTTTCGTCTGGGTCTCCTTTGTCGGCGATGATGGGTCTCTTTCGCCGACGATGGTGAGTCTCTTTCGTCGGCGATGGTGGTTCTAGTGGTGGCAACAAATGAAATTGTTAGATGAGATGTGTTGATTTTGTTTTTGGGATTAATTTGTGATTTAGTTTTTGTGATTGGAATCTCCATTGATGAAATTGGAGATGGTTTTCGATTTGGTTGATGGATGATGGGTGTGGGGGTTTACGTTTTTTGAGAAGGTTTAGATAGACATGGGTTAGCGGTGGGTTTGGAGTTTCGATTGTATGGATTTTTGATATGAAGAAGAGGGCTTCAGAAAGAAAAGGGGATCGGCGGTGTGTTTGGAGTTTGAGTGGTGATTGTTCTTCTGGAAAACTGATGGAGTCCTGGAGATGGGGATTTGGGTGGTTGGATTTGGATCTGGACAGTGGTAAGGGTTTTTGAGTTTCATTTTGATTTGAAGATGAGTTTTTTTTTATATTACGTGGAGATCCAATCCATCTCATGGAGTTTGAGTGGTGATTGTTCTTCTGGAAAACTGATGGAGTCATGGAGATGGGGATTTGGTGGTTGGATTTGGATCTGGACGGTGGTAGGGGGTTTTTAGGTTTCATTTTGATTTGAAGATGGAGTTTTTTTTTTTTTTTAGATTAGGTGGAGATCCAAATCTGGGTCTCCACCTGATAAAAAAAAAATATGTAATTTTTTTTATTTATCCATATTAAGGGGATGAAAAGACATATTTGCCCTTGGTACGACCTCATGTGAAGACCACGTGATAAAAAATTGGACGGAAGTTAGTAATCCGTTAGTTTTTTATAAATTTATGGAAGTTCAGGGGGTTAATGTCAAGAAAAAAAATTTAGGGAATACTATGTAACTACTCTATAAGTTTAGGGAGCACCGGTGCTATTAACTCTTAAAATAATAATAAAACTGACGTAGAAGTCAATTGAATCCGAAAAAGCATTCGCCGAAGAAATGTAATCAGATTCGTCGAATCTAATTACTGAAATACTTTCATTAACAAATCAACACAGAGGCAAAATACAAACTCCAAAATAACAAAATATCTATTGTTAAAAAGAGAACATCAGAGAAAAATAAAAGATAGATCCCAAAGACAAAACTACTACGTCTTGGTAAAATGATTTAGACCTTATTCGATTTTTTGATTTAATATTGAATGATACCTAATGTGTTTCATTCAGTTGTTTTGTTTGATTTTATAAGTGATAAAACCACTTAATGAGCTATTAAAACCACTTTTTTGTTTAAAGTAAATTTTTTCCACTTTTCACTTAACACAAATCCAGTATAATTAATTACAAACTTTTACTTCAAAAACTATCCTCACTATTTTTATATATTTCCAATTCTGTTTTTATTGAAACCCTAATCATATTAAAACTTTTTTTTTTCTTCTCACCGTAAAGAACTTTAATATTAGAAAACCTAACTTCTTCAAAACAAAAACAATTTGTGACTGATTTTCGTAGCATATTCCGGTAAAAACCCTTTCTTGTAAAAATAATTTGATAATTAATTTTATTAATTTTATATTATAATTTGAGTACATCTTTTTCACTTGTTCTAAAAAATTAATTGGAGAATGGTTTTCATGATGATTTTGTTTTGAGTTCTTTTTTTTTTTTTGGGTTTTGAGATGTTAATTTTAGGAAGAACAAAATTTTTTTTATATATATATGGATGAGATACACCGACCTATGCTATTTGGGTCAAAATCAAGTAGCAGTTGGTTTTTTGTTTTTATTAACATTTTTTGAGATTTTTAGAATGTATCCCATCAAATATTATGTTCATTTTTAATGTAATTCAACAAATGGAATAATGTATGAAATATTTTTAATAACTAAATAATTTTATTTTATAATTAATTTACATGTTAGAGTTGTCATTAATATATTAAAATGTAAATATATAACAAATAATAGTTAGAATGGTAAAGATGTAAAAATATTTATTTTCAGATATTTATAACTTAAAAAGACAAACAATTTATCACTTATATTCAGTTTTCAGTGGAAAAAAAAAAACAAACATGTTTTTCAATTTTCAGTCACTATTCAGTTTGCAGTAACATTCAGCATTGTTCAGTGTTCAGACAAAAAATCTAACGCGACCTTAAACTTGATTAAATAACTTAAACAACAAAATAGCAAAAGACATAAAACCCTTTAGTCTAATGACAACAACAGCAAAAAAATGAATCAGATGCTAATTACTCAAGCTCTGCATTAAAAAATATAAAATTATATTTTATCAACTTTCATTCTTTAGTAAAGTTTTTGTATGGGGATTTGATTTTCTATGTACAGAGGGTTACTAACTAATTAACTGCTCCAAGATAAATGTTTGTATTATAACATATTAACATTATGGGTTCACGTTTTTTCTCTCTTTTTAAATCTTAAATTATTTATAATTTAAATCTTGAATTATTTGTTCCGGTTCAAGAATTAATGATTGTTAAAATAAATAAATAAAATATTATATATTCTATAATGATTTATTGTAAAATTAATAAATAGCTTTGACAATATGGCTTCTTATGAAAGGTTCCCCATATCTCAATTAGGCATATTAATATTTTAATTAAGAGTGATCATAGCAAACCACCATTTGTTTTCAACTAGTTCTAAGGCATCAAATCTTTTAATCTTAATGATGCTTAAATATGATTAAATTAATAGTGTCATTAGCACTCATGATCACCAATATTCAACTACTAAGACATTACCACTCTTAATAATTTTATGCCTTTATTACTTTTACTTTTAATATATTATCAATAACATAATCTATTTTATTAAGAGACAACAAAGTCCTACATTGCTGTCTAACCAATGTCATCAACATTTTCAAAGTGAATAATTTACAATTAAAAGTATTATTAAAGCGGTAAAAAACTGTTTTATAGTTAAAAGGACTTTTTATAATTATATTATATATATTTTTGATTCGAGTACACGAAAGTAGTATTTTTTTTTTTTTTTTTGTTGGATCGAAAAACTAATTAGTGTATTTTGTTAAAAGTTAATGCTTTTTTATACAGAACTTATATAATCACCTACCGGTTATATCGTTCAAATTCTAATCATAGAGATCTCAAAAATAAAGGTTTAACAAAATTTATCAAAAGGTTTCATTCTCTCTTATAAGTACTCAAACTATATTGTTATTCAAGATTTGAATAAATACAAGAGTACATAGTTATTAGTCTTTAGTCTAATTCACGGGTTCTACAAAAATAAAAGGTTTGAAAATAAAATAAAATAAATTAAATTATCTTATAACTAATCGTTAACTATATTGTTCTATAACTATAGTGTTCTCTTATTGTAGCTAAATTCATTTTATTAAACATTTGTCATTACCTTTGTATGGAGTATGGACTATGGAGTGCTTTTATTAAAAACCAAATTCTTTTCGTATAATATATTTTTCTTTATAAAAAAATGCTTCACAATATACTATATTATATATATATATATATATATTTAAAATAAATACTCTAGATTTCCAAAATAACACTTTTTATAGTTTTATTTGTTTCAACTGGTTAGTTACTAAAAAATATACAAAGTTTATTAATTAACTATTTGAAACTAATTTTAAATTCTCTTTGAGACATCTTAAATTAATTACAATACATTTTTCTGATTCGTTTATTTAAAGGTTATTTTTTTGAAATTAATTAAATTTGAATAAAATAATTGTCTACATATGAAAAAAAAAATATGTATATATATTTCTTATGTTTTAGGTGCCATTAAATTAGAAATAATCAGTAAAAAAAAAAAACAGACTACAAGAGAATTCAAACTCCTCCCACTAATCAAAAACCAAGATCCATTGCACCTTTTTTTTTTTTTCCTTTTTTTTTTCTTGAATTCATGTGAGCCATAGGCTGGCCACATGCAATCACCATCTCCTAAGCATTTAAGCAATGTGTCCTTAAAAGAGTTCTTTATATACATGCAATCAAATCCAAAAAGAAAAAGGTATTACAAGGAGATCTCATCATCCTTGTTCCCTTTTTTAGATTATGCCTTTTTTTTTTTCTATATTATATATATTGAATTCAGGTACTATAATTTCATTAATTTTCTTTTGAACCTAGCTAATTAATAATTAAGACAAGAAATCAACCCACCATATATACCTAAGTTGATCACCCACCTTTTGTCTGTCTCTTTTAATTACCTAACTTCGGTACTTCTCTTCTAAATAATCTAATTGACAAACATTTAGTGGCATGTGGCATGTGGCATGACAATGAGATGGGATCACACCACCCATTATGATTTTTTGAACATACTTTTTGAAGAAATGTTTTTAAAGTATTTCTTTAATCTTAAAATGCAGTTCAACTCATTTCAATCGAATATTTAAAGCAATATTTTAAATATATATTATCACAATATATATATATATACATTCTAGAATGTATCTTCTTGTTATTTCGACACTCGAATAGGGTATTTTTGTAATTTTAATATAAAAGTTACTTTATTTATTTATGATGATTGACTAACATTACATGGTACACTATTGAAAAAAAGATTAAGTAACTTAATTGCTTACGGAACCATGATTAAACACATTAGATTGTGACATGAACATGACAACTTGTGTCTCTAGCAATGTTTTGTAATTTACAAAAGAAAATATAGGCTCAAAGACAAATATAGTTGATTGAGCTTTATTATAAAGAATCTTTTAATAATTAAATATTTTTTTATTATTATTATTATTATTATTATTATTATTATTATTATTGTTTTGTTATTTGAGATTGAAGTGCAAAAGTTATTGGAATCTTAAGGAAGACCAAAGAGCCTTATTTTCTCAATAAAATCAAAGGTGGAATCCCATTTGCTATATGTTTCCTTATGTCCTTTTCTTCCTTCACCAAAAAATAAAATAAAAATGGATGGGTTCAATTGAATTATCACTTTTTCACTTGTTGGGTATGTTTAGATATTGTCTCTTTATACATATCGAGGAACACTGAAAATGAAAATTGTTTAGTTGGTATTTTTTTTTCTTTCTTTTTGTAATTAAAACCAAAACACAATCTTTGGAGTATCATCACTTTTGCCCCTCCAACTTTTGGTACATTTATGCCTACCCTGTTTTATTTTGGCAAGTTCTGCTGTCGTATTATATGCTCAATAGTTTACAGCTAAGTGGAGGATTATTCTTTTGTCATCAACCAATTATAAGATTACTTTAAGCATAATTTCATAATAAATTGTTTTTAAAAAAATGATATTATATATATATATATATGTTATGGTTGTACTGCATCTCTCCTCCCATACAATTTATTCATAATGTATGATGAGTTTTTTATGGAATTTTATTTGTAAGCTTGAAGAGTTTTTTTTTCTTTTCTTTTTGAAAAGGTCTAGATTGACTATGGCCGGATATTCAAGTATATATTATAATTTTTGTGATTATTAATTTGATAATAGGACATGTTGATCTTGGGAAATTAATATGGAAATCAGAGCTTTATTTTGGGTCAAGCATGTGGTTTTAGAGTACTTGTACTGAAAACAATGTTCACTGCACGTGGGAGCTGTTCTCAATACTCTTCTGCCTACTTTAACTATGTTTTACTTGGTCTTGATTTCATCAAACTTTTCATTATATACAAAGTTATTTTTTCATCTGTCTATATCGATATAATTTATATCAAACCACGGATTATTAAGAACGTTAATATATATATTATGAGTTAAAATATATAAATACAATGATACATATCTAACATACTGATAAAATTATATCAATACGTATTGATTTGAATTTATATATATCGGATTTTACGTGTGAGATTTTCGTACTTTATATGTTTTTAAAGGGGGGCGGGGGGGAATGGTTGAGCATTCATCGCTGGTAGATACAATATAGACTAATTGTTATCATACCAATTAAGTTCAAATCACTATTTTCTAATTTTTTTAAAAAACAATTACAACCTGACGGGTAAGTGTTAAAGACATCACTATGGTAAATTGATCGTCGCTCTCCCCTTCTCTGAAGTTTAAAAGCCAAAAAAAAAAAAAAAAAAAAAAAAACAAGTCAAGGCAGTGATGATTACATAATTCTTGTTCCAAGCTCATATATAAAATTCAATCCAAACCTCACAAAAACTCTCCATCAATTTGTCAACCTTGCAAGTTGCAAGTGAAAGAAAGCAAATTATATATATATATATATGATAAGAAGTCTGATGCACTGTCTTCTACAATTAGCATAATAATATTATACTATGAATTTTTAAAAGAACAAAAACAAATACAGAAGAACTGAATTATTGTGTATAAGAACTGCCAAACTTATACAAATCAATCAACAAATAGCATCCACACAAGTTAAAGGATCACTGGGATCTATTATTTTTTGTATAGACAACATGAGGTGCACATGGAGGGACTAGGGAGGTCCCGTATATTGAATTACCGCATTTTACAAAGTCGATCACACGAGACACCTTTTACCACTGATACAAGTTACACGGATCTTTAATTGCTTGTCAAATTTTATTAAATTACATTTAGAATGTGTCATTATTGATTAACACAGTAAATTAAAGTGATATTATATAGAAAAAGAAAATGAGATATAGTAGCAAATACAAATCATTATTTTATAGAAACTACAGACCAAAAAAACACTAAATTTTGGTCCTGAAAATACATAATAATTATAACAATCCCATATACAGAACCAGAACAGCACCCCCAATAATTCCATTATTGATGACAATCTTTTTTTTTTTTCTTGACTCATCAAGCTACAATAATTATAATAATAACCAGAAAACTCCTCTCTCCCTCACTCTCTCTATCTAATTTTTGCATATATAAATCTGCAGAAAATTCATGGAGAGATTAGAGATTAAACATTATAATAATTAATTAGTACTGGAACATGTGATGATCTGCAGAAGCCATGATTGGCTGCTGGTTCAAATAAGAGAGATTCAATGGATTATTGATCAAGAAATTATTATCCACCATGACAGGTTGATGATGATGATGATGGTCAGCTGAGATCATGAAGCTTGAATAAGTGTCCTGATCAAAGCTTGGTGGTGTTGTGTTCATGAGGCTGATAATGTCATTCAAAGATTGCAATCTATGAGTGAGTTCATCAACCTGAGCTCTCAAGACAGAGTTTTCAGCTTCAATGGTGATGAAATGTTGTGTGGTGATGCTGATGTTTGATATGATCTGATGGTTGTCCTTCCTCAGTTGATCAACCTGAGACATCAGATCATCCAAATGCTTCTGTTTCCTCATCCTTGACCTTCTTGCTGATTCTCTGTTTGAAATCATTCTCTTCCTCTTCCTTTGATCCATTAATGCCTGCAAATCTTCATCAGAACCTGAATTTTGTATTGCAGATGATCCTGAAGATGTTCCACTTGAAGAAGCCATAGTTTTTTTGTTTGTTTAAAAAACAAAGATTTGAGAGAGAGGTATTGGCAGGACCCAGATAGTAATCAGAAACTTAAAATTATTAATATGCAAATAATTTTATTCTAGCTAGAAATATTAATATAGTATATAGATTTAACAGGGATTTGAGTTAAAAATCATGAAACATAGTACAAAAAGTAGAGAAAAACTACAGAGAAAGATTGAACTAGCTGGGTCCTGCGCCTGAATGTGGAAGAATTTATCATACAGTACTCACAACAAGAAATTAGGAGTTCACTGAGAATTGGAGACATGAATCTCAAACATCAACAACATTAAATTGAGCATTAGTTCAAAAACAAAACAAACCCACAAAGAAAAACAAAAAAAGATTAGATTTTTCAGGTGGGTATTGGGTTTTTTATAGATCCAAAATGATCAACAACAAAAAATAATAATGGCTTAAGCTGAAAGAAAGAACAAAATATAGAGATCAAAAATGCTTGGAGAAGCAAGAGAGATGCTTAAAGGATGGTGAGGAAGTAAAGGGAAAAGGAGAAGAGGTGATTGAGTGAGTAGAGGGTGGAATTTATAGAAGAAAAGGAGACTAACAAGTAGCAACTAGCAAGTAGCAACTAACCAGTTGATGGAAAAAATATTTTTTTTTACAATAATTTAATAAAAATAAATAAAGAGCTTGAGAAAATTAAAGTTAAAAAATAAAAAATGAAAGAGGGTTTGGAATCTGGTTCAGAGAGAAAAAGTTGTTGGGAAAGTTGATGGGACATGTGAGGTGGGACTGTGGGAGAGAGAAGAGAGAAGAGAGAAGAGAGAAAGACAGAAGAGTCCACAAAGCCTCTCTCTAGATCCAGCTGGGAACCAACAATCTCAGTTTGCACACACTATAGACTATTTCTGCTAACATGTAAAATTTGGTATAAGATAATGGGATATTATCATTTGAGATTCAATATATATTTTTTAATTTATTTATTTTTCATCTATACCTTATCAAAAACCATTTAATTTGATTCAACTGTTACTTAATTTTATGGATTTCAAATATATTTTTTATTTCAAACAAAGATATATCATATATCAATACAAAAATCAATAGAAAAAAATAAATATTTATATAATACTAAATAAAAGTAATATTATAAATACAGATTAAAAAATAATATATAAAACAAAAAATAAAAAAGAAAGACGGATTTCCACCATCACCTCTGATATGAATTGTGGATATCAAAATGTTAAAACTATATTTTTTTTTGAATGCTTTAAAATTAAAATTTATTCTTGAAATTTAGTATTTTAATATAAAAACAAACATTTAATAAAAAAAAAACATAAATCGTAATTGTCAACCTTCCAATTCCATCATCATCAACCTTCAATGGTTTCCACTGATGCATATCTCCTCCATTTTTTTTTTTGGGTCTTTTTGTGGGTTTCAATGTTTCATTGTTCTAAGTTTCATGCTATTGAGTTTGGTTTAGATTTGTTTACTTACCGGAAGTGACACGGTGATCACTTTATCGAACCCTGAGGCACATTCAGACGAATCTTGACGCAGCGACCGGTAGTTACCCAAACATGGACCGCCATGCAGGGGTTATCATTCCCTAATCTTCGTTAGAAAATGGTGCTCTCGAATCCTCAAAGAGCATGTCGAATCCACGACAGATAAATGTTCCAAATGAACGATTTTACTAAAATCAATCAAAGGTTTTTAAAAATTACAATAATTGAAAATAATAAGACTATTTATAATAAACTAATCATAATACGACTCGAATACGACGTTCCTTAAAAAAACTAAAATAAGAAAAGATCAAAACTAATCAAAATCTTCTAGGATTCATGACTCCTAACTTGACTAGAAAACAAAGATCAAATATTACCAAAAAGGTAAGTTTGATTTATTTTCAAAACCTAATTTTAATTCCTAATCAAACTAAAATAAATAAACTTACTAAACAAGAAAATACTCAAAGTAACAAAATAAGAAAATAAAGAAATTGTTCGACATGGACCGCGGTTCCTTCATCTTTGTCCTACATCAGGAAGAGACTCGAATGAGTCCGATCTTGAAGTTTGTGGTGGTGGTGGTTAGGGTCTGTGTGTTTGAGTTAATAGTGGAAGTTGATGATGATAACCGGTGAGTCATGTTTTTTTTTAAGATTTATTTATTTTTTAATTTATTTTTTTTCTTTATATTTTATTTTGTTTTTCTCAAAAGAAAACTAAATTTATTTTATTTTATTTTTTAAAGGTAAAGATGTTATTTTGTTTTTTATGTGACTGTTGACTGCTAAAATTCTGGTCAGAATGACCAAATTGAGTGGTTTTTGATAATATATGGATCGATCCAGTAAAAATTGAATAAATGAGTAAAAAAAATAATTTAACAAAAATATAGGGACTCAAATGATAATATTCCTAAGATATTTTGTTAACCGTATCTATCGGAACCTACCAAAATCAAGAATCTTAACAAAAGGTCTCCTCGTACTAATTGTTGTTTTATGGACAATGGTTAGACAACGTATATAGAGTAATGATACTTTACTCAAGTTTAGAGTCCAAATGATAATGTGACAACACTAAAATTCAATGATTTCAATCATCTGATTCTAATATAGAGAAATTACGAATTCATATCATTTAGATACTAAATTTAAACAAAGTAGTATTATTGATACGTCAATATTTGAACATTTTCATATCTGACTGGAAACCAACAATCTCAATCATGATTTTTTTACAAGGAAAACATAGAAAATGCTCCGAAATTTTTGATGACTTTCTGAATTTATCCAACAATTAGTATATTCTAAATGGGACTAAAACACCTTCAATGTAAAACATGACTGACTTAATTAAAGTTTAAAATTCTACGAGATATAAATAGAATTTCGAAAACATGCATATGATATATATTAATGTTGAATTTAGATCATCTACTGATATAATAATTTATCTGATCTCCCCCGATCTCATAACACATAAATATCCATTAATTTTTACCGGAAGTTATTGGATCCAAAAATGATTTTGGATTAACTTTTGAAGTTAATGAAAATTTTGCCTATGAAAAGTGATCAAGTGGTTCATTTTTTTTAAAAAAAAAAAAAGTGGTCCAAGTCTTAAACCTCTCGAATCAACATGACATTTTAAGCCCATCCCAGAGAAGCAATTAAAATGTGAGTTGATTTAAAAATTTTGCTTGAGGTGTTTGATGTATTTATCTGGGAAAAAAGAAATTGGTTAGATATTGATGTGGGTAAACAAAAGAAGAAATATACTAATTGTTGATGTAATTTAAATTTAAAAAAGTATGTAAAACTTTAAGCATATATTTGATATTTTCTCTGTTTTAAATGCTAATTTTTAACATGTAATTTAACATCTTAAATTTTTAGTTGAGTTGTTACCAACATTTTAGTTGATATTATCATATTTGTTATTAATACAATTAATTTTTAATCAATTTCCTCTAATTTTCTATTGTAAAAAGTATTAACAAGGTTATTTTCTTAAATGAAATTATTGATGTTGAAAAAAATAAAAAATAAAAACTCATTTGATTGGTTCTTCCTGCGCCACATTTTTGTACCCATCGTGTGACCATGTGCATGTAATATTTTCCCTTTTTACCGATATCCTTCTTCTATTTATATTATTTTAATCTCCCATCAATGTCGATCGATATTAAAAAAGATTGAGAGTTGTCAACTACTTTCTTTTCTAGAGATGTCTTTATCTTTATCAAGACATAGAAAAATATCAATGGTGAATTTTTTGGTTGGAAAGGAGATAAAGACATGAGAGGAGATCAGTAAAAGAAACCAAAATAGTATTCAATTTTTTTTATAAATAATGAATTCTTCTGTTTGTTCATTTTTTTTTCTCAATCAATGGTTAAATATGTCACCTTCATCTTCATTTCTAAGTAGTATAAAATCATCTTAGCAATTTTTTTATATAAAAAAATAAATTATGCAATATAGTTGTCAAAGTGTTATACTCTTTACTGCTACAAACATCAATTTATAATAATTGGTAATTTTTTTTTTTTTTGATAATATCAGAAAATTAATCCTGAATTATGGAAATAGATATTCAGCGATACGGTCTTACAGGAATATAAGACAATACTTGGATGCAGATCAATCAGTGTCCGAAGTACTAACTCCATCAATAAGGTGTTAATATGTAATTCATTTAAAAAGAATATAAGATAATAAATAAAAAAAGAAAAAAAATTACATACTAACACTCCATTAATAGATAAGTATATTAGAAAGTCTCATATGTATCCGTTGATATCTCAATAGATCTGGAAAATATTTAACACGATCTCCAAGACTCTAACCGTACGTGTCTTTTTTTTCTTTTTTTTTTTAACAATTAAAAAGATAATAATAAGTCACGCGTTCCCAGAGGGTACATATTTTTCACCAAAGCTTGTACGTGAAGGATATTAATCTTTTTCAGTAGTAGTTGTAACCAGTAACAGGTGATTTTCTGACACCACTCACTTTGATTATTTAATTTTGTTCTTTGGAGAATTTCAAAAGTAAAATAAAAAAATCTTTTGGAGAATCACAAAATGAATACCTCCGTGCTCTATTTATATTGTTTTTGTAACTGTGAATAGGAATAATTTAAATTCATTAGATTGATTTAAAATTCCTAAGATTTCAATCTAATAATTCAAATAAATAAAGTCTTAAAAATATAAAAATAAAAGTAAAAATTTAATCTCCCTTGTATTGTTTTTTTTTTAAGAATTATACTATTATATTAATAGTACTGACAGACCTGTCAAAATCATATATATATATATATATAATAGATGTGGGTTCAAATATTTACTCTCATAGATAGAAAAAAAAATATTCACATATATTTATAAAGTGTATACGGTGAGATTCAAACCTCTCATCAGTCACAACCAATATGGATAAGATGTGAAGTATCATCTTTACTAAAAGAGATTATGTACATACACTACCATATATTGTTATAGATCTGTACCGTAGCTCAAATCCATTATGTATAATTAATTTGCATGATTATTATTTATTACAAATTAAGGTTAAATAAATTGGATTGTTTAATTTATATTTACATAAATAAGATTGCAGATTGGAATCATATCTTCCTCATAAATTTCAAGTTGTAATAATTTAAACGAATAAATCATATATTATATTATTATTTAATGAGAGATAACTATTAGAAGATCTCGTCAATCAACATATTTGACTTTCCTTAATTATATGATCAAATTCTTGTAATTATATAAAGGAAATTATGTTTAATTATTTACCTAGAATATACTTCTTTGTGAAGTATAAATGCTTGTATTATATTGTACAAATCAATATACATAAAATAATTCTCTCAATTCTTCTTGTCGCCAAGCTTTCCAGTAGGCTCTAGTAATCCTAAATTTAACATGGTATCAAAGCACCGTTTATGGTGACTCTTCATACCCCACTGCTTCCGCAACAATCATACCTAAACAAACACAATAACCTCACTATCATGAGTGATCCCAAGAAATCGACTGACGTTTCATCAGAAGTCTCGAGACCTTTTTACCTTGCATCATTCAGACCAATCAGGAAACGTTCTGGTTTCCAAGGTTCTCGTAGGTGACAACTATGGAGCATGGAGTCGTGCTATGAGGATTAGTTTGAGTGCAAAAAATAAACTCAGCTTAGTTAATGGAACCAAATCCCCATCAAAAACCGACAAGACATATGTATCATGGCAGAGATGCAATGATATGGTCCTTGCCTAGATTTTGAACTCCGTTCATGAAGACAATGTGAATAGTGTTTCAAATTACATAACAGCGGCAGAGGTTTGGGCAGACCTTCGAGACCATTATTCACAAGGCAATGATGCACATATCTTTCAACTCAAACGTGAAATTGCTGAGCTCAGACAAGGCCAACAATCCATCATTGTTTACTGTACCAAAATGAAAGCACTTTGGGATGAATTGTCATCCTACAATGAAGCTGCCACCTGCACATGTGTAGGACCCAAGAAAATCTACGAACGAGAAGAAAAAGACAAGGTGATGCAATTCATTATGGGATTGAATGATATCTACTCCACAGTCTGTGGACAAATCCTATTGATGCAGCCTCTTCCAGACACACGGAAAGCATTTTCTCTTGTGCTTCAGTAAGAAAAGCAAATAGATGTCTCTCTCAACCACACCAATACAAAGTCATGTGCCATGAATGTGATTCACAGTAAGGAATTTGCTTCCAAGAACCCATAATCTCAAAAAGAAAAGGTGTCACTTTACTGCTCACATTGTGACCATGATTATCATACCATTGACAAATGTTATTACCTCCGTTGCTTCCCACCTGGCCATACGTTTCATGGCAAGAACGTGAAACCCCCTATCAAGCAAAGATCTGCTGCAAACTATGCTAAGGCTGACGTGGAGAACTCCAAAAGTCCTAGCACCAATCAAAATGATGGCCCAACATTCACCAAGGAAGAATACAATCAAATCATGGCAATGCTAAAGACGAGCAATGGTAACCCATAACATCTTACTAATGTCACATGTATAATCACACCCACCTCTAACATGTCGTAAGTTGCCTCCCATTCGACTCTATATTGAATCATTGATAGCGGGGCGACCGACCATATAGTGTCTACATCGCACTTGCTTAACAAAGAAACACCATGTGTTTCAAATTAGGTTTAGATGCGAACTGGTATCCAAGCATATATAGACTCAATCGGTTCTATCAAAGTCACTTATAACATTACACTTGATGATGTTCTCTACGTGCCAAAGTTTAAAGTCAATTTACTTTAAGTGAGCAAATTTACTCATGCATTAGAATGCATGGTGATATTTTTTTCGGATTTTTATGTCATAAATGACGTACGTACGAGGAGGATGATTGGCCTGGGCAAGCAATTTAATGGGCTCTATTACTTGGCGTCGGACCAAAAACCCAAACCTCCCACCATGTCAGCCGTCACACAAACCTTTGGCACTAAAGATTACGGCATCCTTCTCATGGCCCTCTACAAGTATTGACTAAGAACGTTCCAACAATAATGTCTGATTCTCATCATGTTTGTGATATTTGTCCACTTGATAAACAAACTAGATTATCATTTCCATTAAGTTCTATATGTTCTACTGCACCTTTCGATTTAATCCATTGTGATATTTAAGGACCCAATCGAGTCAATTCTTATTCCGGGGCTCGTTATTTTTTTATAATCGTTGATGATTTTAATCGATACACTTGGATTCATCTTATGCATTTTAAATACGAAACACAAGAATTATTACACTATTTTTCTTCTTGGGTGCAAACACAATTTAATTGCACAATCAAAGCACTTCGCGCTAATAATCGCACTGAATTCACTTCCATACGTCTATTTTTTTATAGCAAGGGCATTTCTTTTCAAACTTCTAATCCATCAAAACCTTAACAAAATGGAGTTGTTAAGCGAAAACATCGTCACCTTTTGAATGTGGGTCGAGCTTTTCGTTTTCAAGCAAATTCACCTTTAGCTTTTTAGAATGATAGCATCCAAACTGCTTATTATTTGATCAATCATTTGCCCACACCATTACTTGACAAGCTTTCCCCTTATGAATTATTGCATAATAAATCTCCTGAATATTCTCATCAAATTAACGAGCTCGACGATGCATTTTTGTTAGATATCCTTTAGATCAAAAAGGCTATCGCGTCTACGATATTATCATTCACAAATTTTTTACCACTCATGATGTTATGTTTTATGAACACATTTTCCCCTACTCTACCCATCCACCAAATCACCAAGATGATGCTTCTATCTTACCCTTGCCATCCACCCACCATGACACTTTACCATGTTCTTTCCCCCCCACTTCACTTGATACACCGATCACATTACTTACCCCACAACTTATGACACCTCTCAATGCCACTGTCAGTTCTTCCTCCACATACTCTTCTCCCACCATAAATATTACTCCAGCCATAGAAAATCCTTCACCCCACCCAACACCGCCTTCACCACCTCCACAACGCCAATCTGGACACATTATCAAGCCATCCAATCTCCTGCACGATTATCATGTTTACCATGCTCAACATCTTGCTGCCAACGCCTCATCCTCCATGTCTGGCACAAAGTATCCTCTTTCTCACACTGTCTTATATGCTCATCTTTCACCACCCCACAAATATTTTGTTTGCCAAATTTCCACCACTGTGGAACCTACCACCTTTAAACTGACAAACCAAGATCTTTGGTGGCAAGCTGCCATAGCCTCCGAGTTCCAAGCTCTTGGTGAGAACCACACATGGACACTTACCAATCTCCACCATGTGCAACATGTAATTAGATGCAAACGGGTCTATAAAATAAAATATAATTCTGATGGCACCATTGAGCGTTACAAGGCTCGCCTCGTTGCAAAAGGGTTCACTCAACGGGAGGGTATTGATTACAATGAGACCTTTGCCCCTGTTGCTAAGTTGATCATGTTGCGATGCCTTCTTGCCATTGTCTATCCGTAGTTGGTCGCTTTACCAAATGGACGTTCAAAATGCCTTCCTTCATTGGGATTTGTCTGAAGAAGTTTACAGGCAGCTGTGACCGGGTTGTCATTGACAGAAGGAGTATAATGTATCTCGACTCAACAAATCATTACACGGACTTAAACAAGCCTCTTGCAGCTGGTATCACAAGTTTGCCAGTGCCATTCGTCAAGTAGGTTATCGACAATCCAAGGCAGACTACTTTTTGTTTACTAAGGTGCACAAGAATTCGTTTACGGCGATCCTTATCTACGATGATGACATGATTATCATAGGGAATGATGATGATGCTATACTTGATCTCGAGCAATTTCTTCATAATAATTTTCCTAAAAGATCTTGGCAAGCTAAAGTATTTTCTTGGAGTGGAATTTGCATGATCCGTACAAGGTATCTCCATCTCCCAACGTAAATACATGTTGGATATTCTTTATGAAGTTGGGTTACTTTGTAGGAAGCCAACCAAAATTTCTATGGAAGAGAACTTAAAATTATCTCCCACAGATGGAGAAATCTTCAAGAATGCATCTCAATGCAGGCGACTTGTTGGTAAGCTTATTTATCTCACCATCACAAGGCCCGAGATTTCTTATGCTGTTCATGTTCTTAGCCAATACATGCAAGAAACGTGAAAACCACACCTTGAAACGGTTCATTGCCTTTTACGATATTTAGACAGAGCACCAGGGCAAGGCCTTGTTTTCCCTTTACGAGGCAATATTCCCCTGAGAGGATACTGTGATGCAGACCGGGCTCGTTGCCCTATTACGAGGCAATATGTCACCGAATATTGTATATTTCTTGGCAATTCACTCGTGTCATGGAAAACCAGGAAACAATTTACTGTTTCGCAATCTTCAATTGAAACGGAGTATCGTGCAATGGCTTCAGTCACATGCGAACTCACTTGGATGAAATATTTACTTGCTGATCTTCGAGTTTACCATCCTGGACCAGCCAAGTTGTTTTGTGACAATCAAGCAGTCATCCATATAGCTGCAAATCCGGTATTTCACGAACGCACCAAACATATAGAGATTCATTGTCATGTTGCGCGTGAAAAGATTCAAACGGGAGTTATTGCAACAACCTTTGTTTCAATAAAACAACAAATTGCCGATATCTTCACTAAGCCATTGGGACAAGCAATGTTTCGTTCTATCCTAAGCAAGCTAGGTGTATCTGACATCCACACTCCACGTTGAGGGGGAGTATTAGAAAATATTGTCAATCAACATATTTGACTTCCCTTGATTATAGGATTAGATTTTTGTAATTATATAAAAGAAATTATGTTTAATTATTTACTTAGAATATACTTCTTTGTTTAGTATAAAACTATAAATGCTTGTATAATATTGTACAAATCAATATATAAAAAAGAATTTTCTCTCGATTCTTCTTATCGTCAAACCTTCTATCAGGCCCTAGTAATCATAAATTTAACAATAACAATTAAACAAATAGTGTTAATGAATAATAAACAAATAGTGTTGGGATCAATGAAGTAAATATTCATATTTTGATCAATTTTTTTTGAATATTTTTCATATTTTGAAGTTTATGAGATAAAAATATCTTTAAATATCCATGATATTTTAAAGGATATTGATGATATTTTCACCCGAAGAATTTCCAACAATTTGGATCAAGCATATTTTCAACTAATGAAATAGATATTTACTTCATAGGCTAGTAGGCTGGGGTTAATTTGAATTATTCTACTTCCATGAAAATAGAATTTGAATTGCCAAACCCTAGCTAGAAAAAGTGGCAAAAAAGTGGAGGGATTTGGTGGGTTGTTTGGTCATTTCTGTTGTTAAGTAGTGGACTGCCACCGGTTGGCATGCAATCAGAGATTCAGAGACTGAGAGTTCTTAGATTTTTCCAGTTTGCAGAAGCCAAAGAAAAGGAAAAAAAAAAGTGGTGGCAGTGAAGCTGAAAATATTTACCATTATAATTTTCAGTGGAATGGAATTGTTTTTTACAGTTGCTGGTAAAAAAGAAAATATAAGAAAAAAAGTGACAGATTTGATTGATAACATTTGATGTTGTTGGAGCTTTTGATTAAGTACTAAAGATTCTTTTGAAAAGGTGATTTGTAATTAATTGTGTCATGGCAGTGATGAAGTTAGTAGAATGATTACGAGGTAATTGATGAGATTTGTAAGTTGTAACCGGTAGTTGAATAATGGGAAGAATGACATATTTTAATAATACCAATCAATGCCATTAAAAGCACTCGTCAATTCCTTAGTGTCGAATTAATCTTAGTTTCGAATTATCCGTTATTATAAATGGTATATAATAATAATAAGAGATATTAAAATTTTAGTCCTTCTAGTTAGCGTTAATCTGAGTTTAGTCCACTAGCTTTTTGAATTACTAACTTTAGTCCACCAGCTTTCTGACAATACCAATTACAGTCTTTGCCGTCCAATTCCGTTCGTTTTTCGTGGACTTCTGTTAGGTCAACATGGGCAATATGAGAAATTCAACAAAAGCTTCTAGAAGCTTTCCTGGAGTAAGGGTAAAAATGGTATTTCATAATATAAAATTTAAAAAATATATTAAAATAATTAATCTTAAACATTAAAAACAGAAATTTAAAAAATTAAAAAGACACAAATGCCCTTAAGAAATTTATATAATTACACTTGATAAATTTATATAATTATATATCTACCCAAATACTCAAAGTAATTTAAACAGTAACCACAAAACTTTACAAAATAATAAATTGACCCCAACTCACCAAACACAACATTTCATCACATTTCTCCAGACAATTCATATCTATCAATCTCTCTCACTCGTTCACCACCACCACCACCACCACAACAACTACAACCACCATCACCACCAGAAACCATACCAATTACCTTTTTCTTCTTCTCTTCCACCGCTCTCTTCTTCTCTTTCTCTATTATCGTCGATCTCTTCTTCACTTTCTCAAACTATTGGTGGTTTTGATTGATGGGTTTGGATATTTGGTTTCTGGATGGTTTCGGTATGGGTTTATGGGTGAGGTTTGGTGGTTGTTTATGGGGGGGTTGGTGGTGATTAATGGGTGGGAGTGATGGGTGGCTGTGGATTTGATGATGGTTTGGTTTCACGGTTGAAATTGTTGATTTTTTTTAATTTTTTTTTATTTTTTTTTTGTGAATCCATGGAAAACGTGCGCGTAAGAGGCTGGAATGGGTGAAAAATGGACCGGAGAAGGGTCGTCCGTCGTTCTGGGCAGAAAATGGTCGAAAACGACACCGAAAAAGTTGTAGACTAGGCGGGTTTCATGTTGGGTCAAGAATCGGGTCCGGGTCGGGCATGCGTAGATCGGTGGGTCAGCTAGCTGAAGAAGACGATGTGATGTCATATTGATGCAATGGGGTGTGCTCAGCAATTTTTGGGGTGCGGTCAGTGGCCTAAATTGGTTTGTTTCATGGTGTAATTGGATATGGGCTGGGGTGTGTTTAGCAGACCTAACAACCTAATTCATGAAGGGCATAAGGGTCTTTTCACAGATATCAAGGGCAGTATGGTCATTTTACTCTCTGACTTTGTTATTTAACGAAACCGTTACGGAAGGACTAAAGTTAGTAATTCAAAAAACTAGTGCTAACTAGAGAGACTAAAATCTTAATATCCCTAATAATAATAATATCGGTCTCTCTTTAATAAATTTAACAACAAATTATATGATAAATTTTGATATGCACCTATCGGGTTGGATGTATTGCATCGAGATTCGAGTGCATGTTTTATTGATGAAACAAATTTAACGTTAAACTTTATATAACATAACGTAATGTTTACTAAGTGTACATATTCATATTTAATATTCACGTACATAGTACTGGAGATTTGAAGTCATTTATTTTATTTTGGGTTTTGGAGTACGAAAAGATTCTTTTTAAAAGGTTAATTAATGTGTTTATGACAGTGATGAAGTTAGTAAATGATTATCAGGTAATTATGGGAATATTTCAAATTGCATTATATGTTTTACAATAAAATATTAATAATCTATCAAAAAAATATATTAATAAGATTTCAGTCTAATATATATTCTAAATATACACTTTAATCAAAACAACGAATGGTCACTACAAAAAAAATAGCCATCAACGAGGGTTAAATACGGTCGAAAAAGATGGATTACCGTCGAAAATACGTTTTTCTGACGGGAAATGGCCGTCGAAAAAAATGAAAATGATCGTCAGTAATAATATTAAAATTGGATGACGAGCCGTCGAAAATACATCACCCTGATCCATTATAAAATACCAAATAATGCATGCAATTTCTATGGTTAGAACCATGGATCTTGAAGATGGTAAATATTGCTTTTATCGTTTTACTATAACTTTATATCTGATATATTTTGCATACTATCTATATATAAACTATTGATATATTTTAAATATGATCCAATTGAATTTATATTTTACATACTTTTTAATATGTTATGATATTGTGTTTCAAATTAAATATTTTTATTAAAATATTGTCTTATCTGATAGAAAAGTATGAATTGATTTTACCATTTTGCTACGGCTACATATTTTAATAGGTAATGCATTTTATATATGTATTTTTTTTATAATCAATATTTTAGTGAAAATTTTATAATTTTTATTAATTAATAATTTAAACTCATTTCAAAAAAGATCTATAATTATTCTATAAAATATGTAAATAGATATTAAAAAAAAGGTTTTTTTAGAGCATTCTTTATTTATTTATTTTTTAATATAGTCAAGTTTAGTAGACATAATTAAAAATAACCAAATGTTCTTGTAATCACTAATAATTTTGATATATTTCATACTTGATTAATTTAGCCAAATGTGTCCTTACGTTTTTTTTAATTGATTGATATTTCAAAATTGAACTTAAATACTTGGTGAAAAAAATTCATAGAGTGATTTCGCTAAAAAATATAGTGACAAAAAAAATTAGTACCTATTTTGAGGTATTTAAAATATTGTTTTATAAGTCATTTTTTAATGTAGTGTATAAGTTATCACATACATAAATATATTCCATTATAATTTATTAATTTATATTATAATATTTAACTAATTATATTTTTCATGACAATACTGTAACAAATAATAATAAAAATAATACCAAATTATTCGATTATTTCTAATGGCCATTGGGCCATCGGAATTTTGATATTAATTCGTTCATCATTTTCGACGGTATTTATGCCGTCGGATATGTAGGTCATTTTTCGATGGCACATATATTACCGTCGAAAATGTAGGTCATTTTCGACGGTAAATATAGTACTGTCGAAAATGTGGATAATTTTCGACGGTACAAATAGTGCCGTTGAAAATGTGGGTCATTTTCGACAGTTTTTTGACTATTTTCGACAGCCTTTTGTTATCGAAAATGTGGTATTAATTTTTTCATTATTTTCAACGGTGTTTAAAATCCCGTCAAAAAAGATTGAATCACTAACATTAATTATAGCTGTTGAAAATAGTTGGTCGCTAATAGACACCTTTTTTGTAGTGGGATTATGTATTTCTTAGATTTAAATCCTATATTTATATATAAAATCACAAAATGCCGAAAGATCTCTTCTTTAATTTAAGGATTGCATTTGATTAATCTAGTCAGTTTAAAAATAATTAATACTTCTTTTTTCGATTTTTAAAGAATTATTACCTTTTTTTTTATCAAAAGTGAATATCTAGAGTTTTTTCTGAAGGGAAAAAAAAAACTACTGTAACTCTTAATTTCAACATTATTTTTGTGTATTTTAATTAAACACCATAAATCAGATCGGAAAGCTACTTTTATATTAATTGTCTGAAATTAACTGTTTTTATATCTTCAAAAAGCACTTTTGTGAGAAATGTTCCCAAACAAAAACACTTTTCCGATAGTTTAATGGAGAACAATCTAATTTTGAGAAAACAAATGCCCAATAGTTTTTGAGATTATATTTGATATATATATTTTTTAGGACAATATTTGGGTACAGTACCCAAGATACTTACCTTTGACTTTAATTGGTTGAAAAAACCATTTAAAGTGTTTAATATTAAATATATGGGGTTGGTGTTGATTTTTTCAACCAATCAAAACATTACGGTACACTAGTCAGTACCTAAGTATTTTTCTATTTAAAAAAAATAACTTTTCATCTTCAAAGCTGATAGCTTTGGTGGATTTCTTCTAATTTAATTATAAATCGTTTAATTTCGGTAAGTCAGTCTGCCCTTATTAAAAAAAGAAAAAGGTTTGAAACACTGATTAACATATTTTAACATAGCATATTGGTTGACTTCTGTGGAGAGTTTTGATTTCAATTCAAGCCTGTGAAAGGTTTTCTAGATTAATTTTTTGTCAAGTGATTAGGCTGTTCAGTACTCTCAGCAGCCATGAAAGTAAACAAACACACACGTGCTCAAACTGATAATAAAATATATATATATATACTTTTTGTTTTAAAGACCAAAAAAATAAATAAAAAATATATATACCTTTTGTTTTAAAGACCCAAAAATTAAATAAATAATAAAACCCATTTTAGCACAACTTTAGTAGACAAAGTAATTAATTAAAAGGTTTTTTTTATATATATATAATTAAGATGGACGGTTTGAAAATAAATATATTTATGTCTTTTGTGACCAGTGAGGTTTTTGATAATTTTATAATTTTTTAGGAGTGAATGACTATAAATTTATAAAATTTAGAGAAAGCTTTTGATATTGTTTTAAAAAAACATTTAGTGGAAGAAATCATGAAACCCGTATCAAATTAAAAAAGGTTTAACCAAAATTGGACAAAAACTACGAGGTAGACAAATTTGTTTTCTTCTAGTGACTAGTGTTGTTTATACGTTTATTAGCTTGCTCTCTCACTCTACATATCGACAAATTTGTTTTCTTCTAGTGTTGTTTATACATTTATTAGCTTGCTCTCTCACTCACTCTACAATATCGACTATGGTTTTTTGGTACACATACAATGCATTAAATCTGCTGTGATTGTCTCTGATTTTCCTTCATTGTGAAGGAAACCATTTATTTAGTAGTCGGTGGAATTTGAAATATTGAAAAAGTTATTGGTCATTTTCAAGTAGGGTCATAAAAAATTGTATGGATTTCTCTCTCCCTCTTGTTATGTGTAGTAATTGGTGTTCTAAAATTCACTGGACGCTAATCTAATGAGAACCCACCGTCTAGTATATAGAGATTAGTCGGCAGGGATGGACGACCGTGGAGGCCATAAGGGGCCACCCCTTACCCCATGTTTTGAAAAAAAACATCTAAGCTTTTATTTTATTTAAAAATACTAATAATGATATTAGTCTATATTCTATGCACGTGTATGGACGCCAGTCACTCATTGTAGGTTGTTTTTATAATTAAAAAATTTAAAAGATTATTAAATATTATTTTTTTTAGTTATATTCTATATTCTATACGCAGACTCTCGTCACTATAGGCCCCAATCTCTTTTTAATCTAACATATGTATAAGAAAATACTAATTTAATTGTTTATATTATCATTATACATACAATAGAAAATTTGTTAGATACACTGCAGCCCTCTGTTCCTGTTAATCGGGAACCAATTGGGGACTAGGAGGATGGTCGGAAGTCGGCTACCGACAAGTCTACGTCAAGCCGGTGGTCAACTGGAATTATTTATTTATTTTTTATTTTCTTATATATATATATATCGTAAATACAATAACAATGGCACAATTCACAATTACAAATTAAACATTTAAAATAAAGCAATAAACACTAAGTTACTTGATAGTTGATAGTAACAAATTACGTAATTAGTAATTAACTAATTACCAAACATTAAACCAGTAAACAGATAAAAGCTAGAATAATAATTAAAGTAATCAGATAACAAATATATAAATAATTAAATATTATAAATAAAAAGTCACAAGTCACAAGTCACAAGTGAAGAAGTGAACAAATTGAAGAAGACCAGAAGAAAGATAAGAAGACAACAGGTCAAGAAGTGAAGATAGGGCTGTGACCGCCTGTCGACGGCGATGAGTGCCGAAGGACAGTGAGAGAACTGAGAATAGAGAAGTCG
The DNA here is from genome assembly GCA_032871835.1 of Dipteronia dyeriana. Lineage (NCBI taxonomy): Eukaryota > Viridiplantae > Streptophyta > Magnoliopsida > Sapindales > Sapindaceae > Dipteronia > Dipteronia dyeriana. The sequence continues at coordinate 94,529,211 of CM065295.1, read as the reverse complement.
AGTTGCGATTTGAAGGACATCGAGAGAGCTGAGAAGAGAGGAGTCGAGTTGCGATTGGTCAACATCGGTCGGTTGAGAAGAGAGAAGTTGAAGTCGGTCAACACTGGTCAACCGACTTACCCGATTAATCTCCGACTTAGCCGACTAGTCGGGGACTAGGTCCGACTTGGTGGATCTCCGTCTGGGGATGCCGATTTGAGGGAAAATGGGGCGGTGAGCAGCCGACTCCCGACTAGTCGGGGACTTTTACAACACATGATGTAGTAATCTCATCGTAAAAATAAAGAGCACGGCTACTTTATTCAAATATGATGGGATTCAAATTATATAATATCATTATCATCTAATCATGTAAATAATATTTTATATATTAAATTCAGGTAAAGTAACAGTAATCATAAAGGAAAATTTGTAATGCACCGATTATAGTTTCACTATATATTATATCGGTTAAATGTATCACTCAATCATCCCATCTTTTCTATTAGACATCTAATTAATTCAAGATTTATTGTTTTGTATAATTGTATCTATACAAATTTAGGTGCTGTTTGGAACCATTTTAAAAAATGGTTTTCTGTTTTAACAAATTAAAAACAACTTGAATGTTATTTGTTTATATGTTTTACAAAACCGTTTTAAAAAATACAAAATAACTTTTTAAAATACATGATTAAAAAGTTAAAAACAACTTTTTATTGTTTTATACGATTTTTAAAAACAAAATTTTAAAACAAATCACAGTTCTTTCTTTAAAACAACTACTTAACCCATTTTAACATTTTTATATAGTTTTCCGTTTTGGAAAACAACTTTTGAAAAACAATATCAAACACATTATATTTTTAAAGATATCATTTTAAAAACACGATTTCCATTTTATAAAGTGGTTTTCAAAAACATAATTTTAAAAACGATACCAGTATAAAATATTATCTCTTTAGTTATGTATTTTTATATTTATAAATACTTTATCTCTTAAAGATAGACATGGTTTGTTATTATCCTATGTAATGACTAGATAAGATTTCATTTATAGTAGAAGTACATTCAAGTTAAACTTCTGTGTATATATATTTGTATGATTCCTGAATGAATAATATACAAAAATATAGAACAACTGTTCTACAGCCGTTCTTCTCATTCAACATTAATACCAAAATGCGCCCTTAGTTTTATAGTGATATAAAATTAAAAATCTTGAAATTGTTCTCATGAATGTCCACACTTGAGAATTTTCAAAATTATTTCAAAGTTAAATATTTTTTTTATTTTATATTTAAAAAAGAGTTTCTTGATTTTGCGAATTGATTTTAAGATGTATTTTCATTTGTGATCCGGATCCCTAATAAATTATAAATATTTATCAAACGAGTTTGAGATTAGAGATATGTCATCAATAGATAATAAAAAAGCATAATAGAAGAACAATTTTCTTTATTTATAGATTTATAATAAACCCAACCAAACAATTTCTTTTCTCATAATATTTATGTATCCACTGTTTCTATAAACATAGAAATTTGTACGTCAATCATAAATCAAATGTTCAACTGATTTCGTTGTGTATAAACGCACATAAATTAAAAAGTATGTATGAAGTATTTATTTATTTAAATAAATTTACTATATCATCTCTATGGATATACAATAAGGCCCATGCTTAATATAACATACACCTATTCGAGCCCAATTGATTTAATGGGCCTAATTCGTAATTTCGTATAAATGCCCAAGCAATTGAGTCAGTGGTCTTATGTTAAGGTTGGTTTTATGTTACAAGTTTAATAACTTTATCGAATCCATTAATCGTGGATGGACATAGGCAATTATTAGAATTTGATGAATTGTATCCGAGATTATTAACCGTTTCGATAATCTAATCAAGAAGGTTGAATATTAAAAATTATTGGAACGTATTTAGTTCTATCAAAAACTATTAACTATCTCAATTGTATCAGAAATTATTAACCTGTATAAAATTATCGTTGATCAAGAACATTGAATATTTAAATTTATCGATATGTATTCAATTGTATAGGAAATTATTAACTGTATAGAATTATCGATGGTCGAGAAAGTTTGGTAATTATGGTCTCTTCATTATTTTCTCATGATTTTTATTAATATTAATTCATTATAGATTTTACCAAAATTGTGTTGATGCTTATTATATTAGGGATTTGAGCAAAAATATCCTTTTAGAGGGTTCTAATTGCAAATGTACTCTCAGTTAAAAAATTGGCAAAAACTCTCTTAAATTACTTAAATGCCCTTAATGAAATCAAACCAACACAGAAGTAGAAAACCCCAAATTCTCTTTGTTTCATGAGAAAATGAAGGGAAACAAACGGTTAATAATTTCTCCTTAATTTTCTAAGTAACCTTGCGGATTCTTGGAATTCACTTGTCCATGTGTTTATGTTTTATTGTTGTTGGGTTTGGTCGTGTTAACAAGCAATCGAATATGATGCTAATCAAGGAGTAAAATATCGGTATTGATATCGGTCTTCTAATATCAATATCGATAAATATTCTATCAAAAATTAAAAAACTATTGTCTATTTGCCTCTAAAGTTATAAAAAATGTGAAATTTTAGGACAAGTTTAAACCAAGTAATTATATATCAAATAAATCATATTTTAACAATAAATTAGTATGGTTATGAGTTGATTATAAATTATAACATATATAAAGTTTGTATATAATTGTTAATATCAAGTATATAATAGAATACTATTTTGTTTCACTTTTACAATATTATATACAATATAAAGGGATTAAATATGTAATGTATGAAATTATAATATATATATATTCCAAGATTCTATTATAAATCACAATTCATACGTAATAATACATTGTATGTTTGTAATTTCAAACCAAATGGATTCATTACTGGTTCAAATACATAAAATACATTTCCATATTGATTTGAACAATAATTTTTTCATAAAAACGTGCTTGCACAATTTTCAAGGTAATTATTAATATGTCATGCGTATTTTGCTTGATTTCTTTCGATTGATTCATGAATTAGGTAGTTTGGATTTACCCTACTTGGTAGATATTGTTAGTCTATATTCATAAGTATTGCATATGGCATTGTAGAGAAGGATAATCAAATATATTGCAACCATCATAACTACCATAATATGGTATATAAGGATCTGACATTGTTTGCGAATCACCTAAAGAACTATTTTTTGTGTTTATACTCATTGAAGAGAGAGTCATACTCAAAGAATCTTCATCAAATTGACATGTTCGTCATTGCTATCTATCACGATTTTGATCAAAATTACCTACATGAGTATCCCAACCTTCGGTATGAACATCTCAACTTGTTGCACCAGCATTCCAACCTACTGCACTAGAATCCGAACCTCTTGACTCATCCTTACCATCCCTATAATCTCCATTAGAGGTATGTTGGTCATTAGAAGAGTCGGTAACAGTAACTCCACGATCTACACCAACTTGCTATGTAATCACTTATTCAACATTAATTCTCATGTCTCGAGCATTTGAAGCAACATGTGGATCAAGATTTCCCTCATCATCATATAAGGAGGCATGTCTAACCCAGTCAAAAATCATATTCTCATTATCGTCTCATGCTTCAACAGTTACTTGAAGTAGATCCATAAAATCAGTTTCATTTACTTTATCTTTTTCAGCTGTCATATCTCTAAGTTTCAACTTCGTATTGCACAGGCAGAAGATGAAGATGTTTGTGACAGTATACGAACTGCTATTACACGCAACGATAAAGCACCGTTTCCATATATTACCAACCAATGAACTACAATAAAAATTATTAAGTATTATAAGTATGAATATTATTTCAATGATATTATTATTTATTATTAATAGGTAAATTTTCATAATAAAAGTTATATACCTGGTTGTATTTTGCTTCTAGCTGAAATAACTGTTCGTTCATCAAAACTTTTTCTTTTATCCTTAAAGTATATGAGCTACATTCATGATATCAAATTGTATATAATATATATTAAAATGACACAATACTCCCATATAAAGAATTTATAATATTGGAATTATAAAATTAGCTGTAAATTGTAACTTGTTACCTCATTTCCAAAATGAGCAATTCCTTAAGCTTCTGGGTTTAGTTGCGCATAGACATTATGTACAGCTTTCAAAAGATCTGAATTATCCCCAATGTTATCTCTATATTGATACTTTGGGTTCAAACAGTAAGCTATAAGAAAAATAAAGAATAATTTTAGTATAAATACTATACTAATTTTAATTATGAATGACAACCAATCTAAAATAAAATTTACTTACATCACGTAGTGGGTGATTAAGCATTTTATCCCACTGGTCTACATATTTATAAATTGATTGGTACATATTTAATATTATTTGGAATGAATTTTACACATTTTATTCACAAACATTTTTTTTTTTTTTCAGATTACTTTCACAAAATTTTACATATTTTACACGTTCACTCGTTGGTTCTTTATCCAATTTTACTTTAAGTCTTCAATAGTTATACTATTGACTATTATGTTGTAAATTTTTATAATTTTGTTAATGTTTTTTCTAAAATAATTTTCAATCTAAATTATTTTAACAACAATTTAATTGTTTAGGATTAAAAAAATATTGTATTAATATACAAAATATCTATAGACTTTCGGGGTGAATTTATAAAATTTCGAGAATATCGTTTTTTTTTTATGAATATTTCGAAATCGGCTAGATATTCTACATGATATTGGATATTCTACATGATATTGGATATCTGTTTATTTCAATATCGGTTCCTCTAAAATATGGATATATCGGTTGATATTTCGATATATCTTTCGTATTCGGTTTCTTGATGCTAACAGTGGTTTAAAAAAAAAAGTCAATGAATTTTGGATTCTTTTATTGTTTTATTAATTGGGTTTGTTGGGTAATTGATGGATTGTTTTTGGGTATATATATATATATATATATAGATATTAGCTTGTTTGATTTCGTATTTTGAGTTACTTATCTCTGATTTGTGTTATTGTTTTTTTTTGTCTAATCTTGATAATGGCTCTAAGATTATAGTATTGTATAAATAATGGTGTGGTGTCTGTTTCACGTTGAAAAAATAAAATAAAAAATGGTGTAGTGTTAATTGCTATAAAGACTTTGTTCGAGAGGTATTTAAGGCAGTAAGTTTCAGTCTAGTGTTGGAGGAATTCAAGGTGATAATTTCCAACCTCTAAATTGTGATTTGGGTCTTTCTCAAAAAAAAAAAAAAAAGTTATTTGGGTCACCCTCGACTCAAAGCGTGAAAATCGTGTTTAGTGTATAGTTAATGAATCAATTTCCAGTCTTTAGATTTTAAAATAAAAATTAAGGACTTAAAAAAAAAAAAAAAAAAAAACTCTCCCATGACCTACCCGAAGCGAGCTGGTTAATTTATGGTATTTTGGGAAGCTTGGATCATTTTTTTTACATTTTCTATGAAATAGGCTATTGTGCAACATGAACTCAAAATTAGGGTTCTTTTTGGTAAAATCCCTACAAAATGTATAAAAATAGGTGCATTTAAGTCATTTGGATGTTTTTTCTGTATTATATTAAAGGAGTAATTGCGAAAGCTTTCTCCAAGTTTTGGTGTAACTGAAGCTATACGGAATTTTTGTCAAAAATTACATAAATATCCCTATCGTTAGTGGTGAAAGGTTAAAAAGTAACGTTTGGCTCTTTTTATTTAAAAGGTCTAAAGTGACCCTAGTTATTATTATATCATTTATTAGGTCAAAACAAATTCAGTTAATTTTTTTATAATGTCAAGCAAAACCAATTAATCAATATAATAAAAATAAATAACAATTAAAAAAAGATAAAACTCATAATTCACAATTTAGGAAAACTTTTGTTTTGCGGATCTGGAAAAGCTCTACAACCTCCACAACCACTTCTATTATCGTAGACATCTCTCCTCCCGCCGATCACCTCCAGCCGGTCTCCTCCAGTCAAAGGTGATCGTGTAAAGTGGTTCAGGGGTGGACAGAACAAACTTGTGTTTTTCAGTTTGTAAAAACAATTTAACTTTCCTTTTCCATGTGACATAATTATCACCGGTTAAAGTATTATATTTTAGGATATTAATTAGGGATGAGGGCATGATTTCTAAATAAAACACAAATTATATATAAGTAAACAATCATGATAAACACTTTCGAATATTTATTTTGAATTAAATAAAATAATTCAATCATAAAATTCAACAGATCCAACACTCATAAATGCCATGCTTCCTTTGAGAGTTCACGACATCTATTAGTTGAACTAGGTCTCACTTAATTGTTAACATAACAACCAGCGTTTTCAATTTTAACCATATGATTTTATTAACAAGAACTCTTGGGAGGATATCAATAAAACCACATTGAGTGTGTTACCAAGTTATCGACATTCAATATATTCCTTCACAAAAATCCCTCATTTGAGAGTAGATATCGTTTGAGTCAATTGTCTAGTCTATTCTTATAAGGAAGTATCTTACTAAATTCCATTTATGGATACCTCTCGAAGGATTATCATACGAAACATAAAGCTCAACTAAACTTAGAGACCATAGGTGTTCCAAAACACCTTCTCCCACTCAATTATTTAAGGTGTGTGACTGAATTCCATATAATGATTTACCAAGTTATCTAGATGCCAATTTAGATACCTAAACCATTCAATGCATGTTCATACAAAAAAAGATATATGATTGACACTCATATTCTATATGATATGTTATCAAATAATGACAAACGTTGCAATATTTACAAAAAAATAAATAGCCACAATTTTGGTCTATCCTAGAAAAACAAATAAATTACATTTGTTTTGAAAAGCAAAAACCCTAATCCTAACTTGGCGAATAAGTCTTCAATCGGCCATCCATCAAAAGGTCTCCTGTTCGGACACTTGCACGGTTGCCCCGTGCATAGCACCTTTGCTGCCACACCATAACAAGCGCAATTGTGCCCTCAGTCGCGTGCGCGCTTGTTGCCTTGGTGCGGCCGGGTGCCTCGGGTTACTCCGTTGCTAATTTCTCTGTTTCTAATTCTTCAACTCTTTGAGTCTTTGAAACTTAAATATATTATAACTTTTTTTTTATTACAACAATAAAATAAAATAAAAAAACTTAACAACTTCCAAGAAGGAAATTATGACGATGATAGGCCACCATTCTTGTTACAATCCCAAAATAAAAATACATTGAAATTCTATTACCAAAATCAAGCAATAACAAATCACATTATAAAACATATATAAATCCATACATTCCAATGTAATTATATATGTGAATACCTAGAGTGTCATATTTTTCTAAAACATGCATATTAATAATAAAAAGGAATAGATCCACGCATATATACATCAGTTGATCAAGGGTACAACATGGCTCTGATACCAATTGTAGGAGAAAACACGGGACGGAAGCGAAAATATCGATTCGTATATTTCATTTTTTTAATAAAAAAGAATCGATCTTAACCTTTGATTAATTAACATATAAATAAAATGTATCATACATTTTACACGTGACAAATGATGTTGCGTCGAATTGAATCCGTAAGATTTTCCAATCCAATCATGAATGTGAATAACTTTGGAGTGTGAGCTCCCT